>JAGXJF010002156.1:0-600000 GCA_019208055.1 Stipa capillata | reverse complement strand
CCTCGCTGCTGGCCAGTGCTCGCGCGCCCACTGGCCAGCAGCGAGTGCCGCCGTCGCCCCAGCTGCTGCCGCCGTCGCCGCCGCCCCCCTTCCCCCCCCCAACCCACCAACACTTCTCCCCTCTCCCCAACCCTCCTCCCCAAGCTCTAGAGAGACTAGATCTAGATCTAGATCTTCTCTTTTCCTCCTCCTCTCACTCTCTCCCTCCTCCTCTCACTCTCCCTCTCTCCCTCCTCCTCATCTCTCACTCCTCCTCTCACTCTCACTCTCTCCATACATCTCTCCCTCCTCCTCTCACTCTCACTCTCTCCATACATCTCTCATTTCTAGCTCTCTCTCATCTCTCCCTCCTCCTCTCACTCTCACTCTCTCCATACATCTCTCATTTCTCACCGAAAAGATCACTAGCGCTCGGTAATAATGCTCGCTAGTGTTCTTTTCATTTTGTATATGTATTTGATGTGATTTTCGGTTATCGAACTGATTAGTTTCGTGTCGTAGGTGTTAATCGATGGATCGCAGTTGGATGTACGACAACCGGGCGACAGAGAGTTGGGCTATGGCTTTGAATGAGTTTCTTGATGTCACCGAACGAGATATGAGGAGAAAATGTGGCACGAAGATTTGTTGTCCATGTTGCGATTGCAAAAACTTGGTAATGTTCGATACGAGAGGGAGGGTGACGGTACACTTGGCGCTTAAGGGTTTCATGTCAGGCTATACACGTTGGACATGTCACGGTGAGGAGGATGAAGATCAGGTGTTACAGCAAGATGCCGAACACGGAGATGACGACGAAGACGAGGGGAGTATCGAACCTGATGCCGAAGAAGAAACGGGAAACAATTTGGCCGATATGGTACAGGATGTTCACATGGTGGAGCAGGTGGTGATAGATCCCGAGGATGAAAGAGAGGCTGCTAAGTTCACAAGACTAGTTGAAGACTCACAAATCCCGTTGTATACCGGTTCCGATCCAGAGCACACGCGTCTGTCGGTCACGCTGAAACTTCTAAGGATCAAGGCAGCCCACAACTGTCCGGACGAAGGCTTCGATGAGACATTGGCTTTTCTTGCAAAAGTTTTTCCGAAAAATAACTTGCTGCCTACGAGCACCGAAGAAGCCAAGAAGGTTGTCTGCCCTCTTGGGTTAGAGGTGCAGAGGTTCCATGCGTGTCCGAATGACTGTTTTATTTACCGCAAGGAGCACGAGAAGCTGTACAAGTGTCCCACGTGCAACACGTCCAGATTCAAGAGGGGTAGAAAGCAAGCCGATGATGAGGACCCAGTGAAGAGTGGCGCTCCAGCAAAGGTTGTATGGTATCTTCCAGTCCTTCCCCGTTTGAATCGTTTATTCACTAACAAGAAGGAGGCAAAGCTGCTACGTTGGCACGCCGAGGGGCGGAAAACTGATGATGGAGTGATGAGACACCCTGCCGATGCTTCGCAATGGAGGGCAATCGACGCCCAATACGATGATTTCGGAAAAGATCCGAGGAATATCAGGTTCGGTATGAGTACGGACGGGATCAATCCATTCGGCAACATGAGCAGCAGACACAGCACTTGGCCCGTGGTTCTATGGATGTACAACCTTCCTTCATGGCTGTGCATGAAACGAAAGTACATACACCTCTCTATTCTCATACAAGGGCCGAAGCAACCTGGGAACGATCTGAACATGTATCAACAATTATTGTTCGAAGAACTAGCTACACTGTGGGAACCAGGGGCCCAGGTCTGGGACGCCTACGAAGAAGAGTATTTCAATCTGAAAGCGCTGTTGTTCACGACGGTCCAAGACTACCCCGCGTACGGATATCAGTCCTGCTAGTGTGTTCATGGGTACAAAGGATGTGTGAAGTGTTTGGAGTCTACTACAAGTTTACACCTAAAGGGATCCAAAAAAATCGTGTTCATGGGCCACCGAAGGTGGCTGAAACAGAACGACCCATGGAGGCAAGAGAAGGAATTGTTTGACAATACTGTTGAGGTCCGTTCGGCGCCTCGGGAGAAGACCGGGGTGGAAATCTATGACATCGTGAACACAATGCCCCCTGTTACGCCCGGTAAGACACAACCGTCTGTTCCCATGCAGGACGGCGTTTACATTTAATAAAAATTAACAACCAAAAAGACGCAAGCAAACATTTGAATTTCGACAAGCAAACGTTTGAATTATTGATATATTTTCTACATACGAGCTAAACCGATACATACGTACGTAGATATGAATTTTCCTTCCATTTATATGCCTTCTTTATGATAGTTGTAATTCAAATCTGAAATATATCTAGTAAATAACTAGATATTCATTTAATGCGTAAAAAATAGCAAATGATTTCAGAAAAATGCCTAACTTTGACACGAACAATGTAATGTAGTACGTTACATGTACAAAAAGTTTGGAGCATACCTAAGCATGTTTTTTGAAAGGTTTTACACATGGTACCTCAAATTGGTAATTCAAAAAATAGAAAATTCGAATTATTACATAACAAGACGGAACATGATGAATTATTAACGTATAATATTGTAATATGAAGTTATAGTCCAAATCTCAAGTTCAAATGATGAAGAATTTATGACGTGTACTTCAATCTTCATATCTCCCCTTCAAATGCTATGAAGTTTTCTCACAGATAATTCAGTTACAAAGCAATGTATAATCGAACTTCCGCGAAATTGTCCGAAATTTTAAACATAAACTCAGAAGGTCATATAATTACCCCATGCCAATTTTCAACTTTTTTGACCAAATTAAGATTTTATAAAAAATAAAAAACAAGAAAGGCGCAAGCTAACGTTTGAATTTCTCGAAGCAAACGTTTGATTTTTTGATATATTTTCTACATACGAGCTAAAACGATAGATAGGTACGTAGATATGAATTTTTCTTCAATTTAGAGGCCTTCTGTAAGATAGTTGTAGCTCAAATCCGAAATATACCGAGTAAATAACTAGATATTAATTTAATGCCTGAAAAATAGCAAATCATTTCAGAAAAATGCCGAACTTTGACACTAACCCAAAAAAGGTAAAAGCCCTAAACCAAAAATATAAAAACACCCATAGCATATAGAAATAACCCTAAGATCACACTAAAAGGAAAACATTCAGCAAAAACCAGAAACAAAAAACCACATACACTGACGGGCATATCTCAGATACCCGTCGGTGTAAGGCACCAGCACTGACGGGCAGTCAAGACGTGCCCGTCAGTGGAAACACCCAGCGCTGGTTCCGCACACATTTAGTCCCACCTCGCCGAGCGAGGAGCGTGCGCACCAGCTTAAAAGGGGAGCTCCGAGCGGGGCTTTCGAATTCCTTACTACTTCTACTGGTACTCGGGGCCTCCGCTGGTCCCTTGCATGGCTTGGGCTCGTGGGCCTGGGCGCTGTGCTCGGGATAGGCCTCTGGCCGGTCCCCTGCCCGGCCTGGGCTCGTGGGCCTTTGAGCTGTGCTCGGGATAAGCTGGGTGTGCCAATATTTTTTTTGTCATAAGCAAAACATCAAAAACGAAACTAAAAGGGCAGAGCTAATAAGAACAAAACCTCGAACGAGGTGCACCGATAAGGCAACAAGTCTTACTGGCATCTAGAAACAACATACACTGACGGGCATATCTCATATGCCCGTCGGTGTAAAGGACACCACTGACGGGGTGCCCGTCAGTGGTAAGGAACCAGCACTGACGGGCAGTCAAGACGTGCCCGGCAGTGGAAACACCCAGCGCTGGTTCCGCACACATTTAGTCCCACCTCGCCGAGCTAGGAGCGTGCGCACCAGCTTAAAAGGGGAGCTCCGAGCGGGGCTTTCGAATTCCTTACTACTTCTACTGGTACTCGGGGCCTCCGCTGGTCCCTTGCATGGCTTGGGCTCGTGGGCCTGGGCGCTGTGCTCGGGATAGGCCTATGGCCGGTCCCCTGCGCGGCCTGGGCTCGTGGGCCTTTGAGCTGTGCTCGGGATAGGCTGGGTAGGCCAATATTTTTTTGTCATAAGCGAAATATCAAAAACGAAACTACAAGGGCACATAGAGGGGACACCAGGGCACCGAAATTTCACTAAGTCGTAGGCTGACAGCAGCTCTGCTGACGGGCGCGCCAAGGTTGCCCGTCAGCAGTGGTGTAACCCTAACCGTCCCATCCCGTGTACCACTGACGGGCACTCAAGTGTTGCCCGTCAGTGGAGATAGCACAGTGCTATCAGCGATGTATCTACTGACAGGCTCCAGCTAAGTGCCCGTCAGTGGTAACCAGTACCCTTTAAAAGGCACGCGCGGGACTTGGCGAAAATTTCGCCAAGTCCCGCGCGTTCACTTGAACCAGCAGCGAGACCGTTCGCATCCCGCGACGCCGCCAGGTTGCCCCGCCGCCCGACGAGCCCGCCGCCCCCTCCGGCCTCCGCCGCCCGAAGACCCGACGCCGCCGCCTCCTCCGGCCTCCGCCGCCCGAAGACCCGACGAGCCCGCCACCTCCTCCTCCGGCCTCCGCCGCCCGAAGACCCGACGCCGCCGCCCCCTCCGGCCTCCGGCCCCCGAAGCACCCGAAGCCCCCTCCTCCGGCCCCCGAAGACCCGACGCCGCCGCCCCCTCCGGCCTCCGCCCCCGAAGCACCCGAAGCCCCCTCCTCCGGCCCCCGAAGCCCCCGACGCCGCCGCGCCCCTCCGCACCAACACCACCACCGAAGCCTCCAACGGCACCACCGTCGACCTCACCGCCGACTCGAACTCCCGCTGCCCATTTTTTGTGCTTCGTCGGGGTGAGGCCCTAGTCTTATGTTTTATATGCTAATTTGTAGGTATTGATCTTAGGCAAATTGATGGAACGAACAGTGGTTAAATTTTAATTTCGAAGATCTTATCCTATTCTACGCAGATTAATTAATGGATGCCATCCAAGTTGCGTGGAGTTTATGCTTTGATTCTGTTTCAACTTAGAGTTTAGAATCTGGACATCCCACCAATTTAAATATCTTAGCCAATTGACTGTATGTTTGGATCAAAACAACTTGAGTAAGCAATCAACTCTACTAATGAACTAATGCATGTCTCAACTATAAATAACTAAGTATACTTTAGTAATAAACTACTATAAAGAAAAGATGAAGGGGAATATGGTATATGCAGCAACCATCAGTAAGCCAATCCATATACCATGTGTGTAATCCATGAGAATGTGGCAATTGGGTCTCTTATTTGTTTCCTTTACTTTTCTCGGTGTTCGGTGTTGCCTTTGGTTACCTTAATACTATGTGATGATGTCTTCTTCGTGGTCTCCTCCCTCTCCTACCTCTAGGTTCTTGTCTGACGTAAGAACTATTAGCAAAAATGGCCGCCAGTAGTCCCGCTGGGTCCCCGACCCGAGCAGTAGAGACAGTTGACGACAGCACGGCCCCCCTCGTCGTGGCCGCACCGATCGATGCACCGGCCCTGGAGGCACCCAAGCAATTTGATTCCGAAGCGGCCAAGGAACCTGCCCTCGAGCTTACCGAGGATCAACCTGTCGTAGCGGCCGTCACAGCTGGAGAAGAGCAATCTGCCTCGGAGTCCAGCTCTGGCTCTGCCTCCGGGTCAAGTTTCGAAGGGGACGAGGCGCGTGAGGAGGAGGTATCGACTCCAGCCCCGACCAGGTCTCTGAATAGGAGGAAAGGCAACCAGTTGCCGGACAAGACGTATGTCATCACTCGTGTCAACGAGGTCAAAGACATTCCGACGAGTCCGCATAAGGCCGCTAAGACCTTTAGCAACGCCTGCGGGTGCTTAGTGCGTGAACAAGTGAAGATTACATGCAAAGAGTTCGGCCAGTTGACGCAGTCCACGAAAGATACTCTTTTGAGGAAACTGTGGGACAAGTACCTGATTCCTGCAGCCGACAAGGAAAGAGTCGAAGCGCAAGCCCTCAAAATCATGGCTAGGGCTCTGAAGACTTGGCGATACGACGCACAGAAAGTCGTAGACGAGGATTGGGACACCAAGATTAGTAAAAGATGGTCCAAGGTACAGAAGGAAGACTGGGACGAATTCGTTGCTCAAATAAGGAGCCCAGAATTCCAGGAGAAGAGCCGGTGGGGGAAAGAGCTTCGCAGGAAGAACACCTTAGACCACAAGCTCGGCAGCCGTGGATATCTGGGGAAGAGACCAAAGTGGGCCAAAGAGGACGAAAAATTAGCCGCGGCTGTGAAAGCACCTCCTTTCGCGCATCTCAGGGAGCCGCGCGCTAGGGAGTACATGAGGGCGCACACAAGGTCTGACCCTGTGACGGGGTCACCAATTTATGAGTCCGAGGAACTGCAAGTGGTGGCCGACCGGCTGGTAACGACTCAACCCAGTCTCTTTTCGTACTTCATTACGTTGCATCCAAATACGCTGTCTTCTCATCACGTAATTTAACTTGCAGGCCGAACTGAGCCAGCAGCCTGGAAGCTCGCAGGACTCCGTCACGAGCTTCCCAAGATGGAACGACGATCTGGCGAAGGCCCGACAGAAACCGGAGCATCGGGGCCGTGTAGTAGGCGTCGGGGATGGCGTTAAATGGGATAAGGTATTTCCCCGATACCCCGAGGGGAGCCGCCGCCCCCGGAGAGACAGCCAGGAGTTCATGGACAATCTGCGGGAGCAAATGCGCGAGATTGCCGAGCAGACGTGGCTACGTATGCAGGTGGCCGCAGCGCAAGGCCAGCAGAGCGGGGCTCCCGCTAACCAGCCTCTAGGATGGAGCAGCTGCGCATCCACCTCGGACGACGGCCCCTACTCGGTGAATCCCGTCGACAGCATCACCGTAAGTCTCATCCGCTAAACGTGTCGTTATAGTACGAGCTGTTCTCATTGTCCTGACTCCAGTGCGGACGGCACGTCTATCCTCTGTTTCGCAGGAAGCCACTAGATGCACACTCACGGTGCAGATTCCTGGCATGAAGGTCCCGGTGGCGCACGGCCAGGTTTTCCCAACGGCGGAGGGGGCAGTCCTGCACTGTGTTCCTATGCGGGAGCACCACGCGAAGGTACAGGTCGACCTCGTCCTCAACGACTACAGCGAGGTGTTAGTCCCTGTCCCCCCCGAAGAGGAGCTGACGAAGCTAGGGCAGTGCAAAAACTGCTTCATCCAGTGGCCGAAGAGCCAGATCACTATAACCGCGGCGGCCTCTCCTCGCACGGGCCCCTCGTCCAACAACCCCTCTCCATCAATCGGACGATCTCCGTTGGGGCTCAGCCAATCACCCCCGTCCTTTAAAGACCTGGAGGACCATCTTGTCGGGGACCAGCACATGTCACCGATTTTGCGGTCCCCGGGAGTGTCAAAAACGCCCTCCGAGGTTCAAGGCGACCCCCTGGATCAACCGAGGGGGAAGATTTTCTCTCCCGCCACGCTAGCTGGGACGCTGGAAGCAGCGTTGGCGGCAGGCAAGAGCCCGGAGCCGGTACACCAGAGGAAGAAAAGCAAAAAGAGACGGGCCGGCACCGGCGAGAAGGAAAGAAAGGAGCAGAGGCAGAAAACCTTATCCTTCTCAACATCGTCAGTAGAATTATCTACACGGAGCAAGGGCCTCTGGCGATATCATTACGAACCAGGTCAGGACTTGCTCCCACAGGATGAGCTGGACAATCTGTCGGAGGACATGAAGACGCTGCATGAAGATTACCTGAAGATGTCCAGAGATCCTGGTACATTCTGCCAATATTGGAAGGTGAAGGTGCCAAAGGAATACAATTTTTTCATGCAACATGACCAAGACACCTTCGATATCAACTTTGAAGACCTATTCCACATGTACAACCTCTATAGGCTTGACACCACCATGATCAGGCTATGGGCTCTGTACCAAGCCCAAGAGTACAGACGTCTTCGGGACTCCCATATTGGCATAGTCGATCCGATATGCATGAACGAAGGCTATGCCGGGACCCCAGAGGGTCAAGGATTTCTTCAAGAATACCTGTCGAATGCATTCGTGGTTCATAAGGACAAGGACTGCATACTAGCCCCCTATAACCCTCCGTAAGTACTAAACTTAGCACCGTGGAGTTTATTTTTGTTTTTTACGTACGTATCTCCGCCTGCTTACGTTCAGTTGTTCACATTTACGCAGCGACCACTGGGTCCTAATTGCGATCGTTCCAGGCTGGGCCAAGGCTTTTTACTTTGACTCCTCGTCGAACAAGACAGCGGACTTCACAAATATAACTAAGATTCTGGATGCAGCCTTTTTCAGAGCCAAGTTCTCGGGCAATCAAAAAATACCTGTGAAAGCGAAAAAATTGGTACACCATTACAAGTTCCCTTGCAGAGTTCAGCCGGAAGGTACCGTGACATGTGGGTACTACACATGTGCCCATATGGACCTATTTGTCCGGTACAAGAACAAGCATTGGAAAGATATGAAAGAACTGAAGGCTTGGAGCGAGCTGGGAAGTCATATGTACGACTGGCGGCAGGACTTTGCTCGGATCCAAAAAGTCTTCGTCAGACTCATCAACCTTGAAGTCATCAATCCGATGGGTGAATTCTACGCTGGCCCCCAATTTCCAAAGCCAAACTTAAGCGGGAATCAATAGAATCGTTGTTTCTGTAATTGAATAAACAATTGTTTCATACTTGTGACCGTCGTTGGAGTGTACATACTATATATGTGATTATAAATGTTATGCGATTAAGAGATTTGACTCTGTGAATGAATAGTTCGTATAGCCTGTGATTAGGAATAATGTAATACTATAGTCTATTATTATGAATAATCTAAGTGTGATTATGAGCTAACATAGATCCATTTCGGTTAGCAGGAATGCATACCTCTACTGACGGGCACTTACGGACAGCCCGTCAGTGGAGTTGTACCTCTACTGAGGGGCTTTTATTAAGCGCCCGTCAGTACTGATACAACTAGGAGCCCGTCGACATATCTCTACTGACGGGCACTTATTACGGGCCCGTCAGTACTGATACAACCAGGTGCCCGTCGGTTAGCAGGAATACATATCTCCTCTGACGGTCCCTGTGGGCCCGTCAGTAGAAATAAACAGTACTGACGGACCTTATGCCCGTCAGTGGAGTGACCCCCTCCACTGACATTTTCAGGGTGACGGGCCCCCTGTCCGTCAGTAGAGGGGGTTTGGCGACCGTCAGTAGTGACCTGTTCTGCAGTAGTGAGTCTAACACTTTCTACAACATGGAGTTCTGCTGCAGCCTGGCTTTCCATATGAAGCCAATTTCAGTCACTCTCCAATCACAATGTTTAGAGGAGCTCAAGGGTTATGCTCACTTGTTCAAGCCACGACCTTGGGTGGAGTTGATAGTGGTTCAATCTCGATCTCTTTGATGTCCACTATATATTAAATAGTTGGCAGAACATGTGAGCAGTTCAAACTAGAGTGACAATCAAGTTAAAGCACCTTTAGATCTTGTGCTTGTGGTCGTAGCCACCCGTCACCGACCCCTAGATCCGCCATGTTGTTGCTTGATTTTGCAATTTCACATAAGATGGAGAAGGGGAGAAAGGGGAAGCTAGTGGATTTTCTCGGTGCCTCGAATGAGTAATTTGAGTGGAGGGTGAGAAGGAGAGAAAAAACATAATTATTTAATCCGCTTGCGTCTGGTGGAAGGAGACTATATGGCAGGGAATTTATCTAAGGCTAGACTGGGGCAACATGTCAGGATGGACACCCCAAAACTGAATAAACACTTGGGATGCTCTAAGTGTCATAAGAAATTCTGAGAAAATAATTAGCAACAATGACACGACATACACCTGTGGTGCCATAAATTTTAAATCCTAATTTGATCTACACACGGACAAAAAAAAAGGATAAATTTTGTTGTGAGTAATACTAAATTCAGATTCTATTATGAATCTTTTTCTTTTCTAGATGCGCATTTGGATTTGGATAATTCGAATTTGGATTTTATTTGTTTTCTAATTCTAGATACATGGTGCGTTAATGTTGTTGTTTTTTTTAGAATTTTTAATAACTTTTAAGGAGTTTAATTTAAGGTCTACTATACTATTACCCTTAAAGTGTCTATTGCAGATAATATTCCCTCTAATTGCAGAAAGATTATTTAGAAGGCGCGCCGCACACCACACACACACGTATTGGAATAGATAGGGCATGTATAATGGTATAGACATTTCTGATGGTGGACTTAATACATGCTCCGGGATGGGCTACGTCTTCGCATTTACCAACAGCGGAGCAATTTCGTCTTCCTCGAGTTGGTCTGTCACGTTCTCTCCTAGCGGCCTTCACCAACAGCGGCATCGTTGTGTGCATCTCTCCGCTTCACCGTCCCTTCGCCACCGGCCAGCAACCTTCTTAGCTCAACCTCGCGTGTTGTCCCAGCAATTCAAAAAATTTAATGATCAAATTGGAAGTTGCTGAAATTTTCACGTGTTAAATTCTGCCAACTGAAAGTTCTTCAAAAGAAACTGAAAAGGAGGTTGAGGAAGGAAATTAGTTGAGGAGCCGCAGCTTGGCAGAATTCCAGGTGAACTCAAATTTTATTAGGCGAGGTTGGCCTCATGAGACTCTTGGGAGTAGTCTTGTTGATGGTCGCAAGGTGCATAGGAAGCTCCACCGGCACCACAGAGAATAGGAAGAGCACTTCTAAATGAGCCATATATTTGTAACTATAGCAACTTTAGAAACCTTCATATTCCTACTACTAACCACTTCTAGTCCTGTTCCCATCCATATATCCTGCAGAGTCTTTGTTATTTTCTTGGATCCCAAACTCGTACAACATTCCATTCTTCTTCCATTGTTTTCTTGAGGTTCACATTTCTTGGCAGCTTTGGAGATATCAGGTCAAGTGTTTTCAAGGTGAGAGGAAGGTACATTACTCACATTTAGCTTGTGCGTGTGGTTTCGAGCTTAGCTTCTTGGCGAGCTGTTCTTACGTAATGCTTACATAGGGATTACAGCAACTAACCCATGGCTGAGTTACGGCGTGATGTCACATGTGATTCTCTTGCTCAAAGATTCAACATTCATGGAGTGTGCTGAATCTTGTGAAGCTTTATGGAAGTAAGTGAGGAGGTTCTTGATCTCGATCTGTGCTGATGTTTCTTGGCGTGGCGTTGGTCAGTTTGCTGTGAAGATATCAAGGTGGGCATGGCGAGTGGCGGGCAGCGGCCGGAAGCTGCTCCGGCGGCGGCGGAGAGCAAGAGCTCGAGCCGGCGGAGCACGCGGTTCAAGGAGAAAAACGAGTACGTCGAGGTCAGAATCGACATCAAGGGCGACGACGCGGTGGCCATCGGGAGCGTCAACAACGGGAACGGCGGCGACATATGCTGGAGGTGGCGCTCCTGGCCCGGGATACCGAGCCTGCTGCGGCCGCGCCTGCGTCCGGCGGCCTGTCGTCGAGGCTGAAGGCCGCGCCGACCGAGCTGAGGCGCATCGCGTCGACGAAGCGTGGCGCGCCGCCGGCTGGGCAGGAGCATGACCGGCGCCGCGCGCGCGCTGAGGGGCCTGCAATTCCTGAACCAGAGCGTGGTGACGCAGGGCTGACCGGAGGTGGAGAAGCGGTTCGAGCGCCTCGCCGTCGAAGGCCTCTTCCTCCGGTCACGGTTCGGCCAGTGCATGGTGAGCTCACGCACCGACTTGCAGGCTTGCTCATTCTTGCACTCCTCTAAACTCTCTTCTCTGAAGCATCTGCTTCAAAAACATGTCTGAATTTTCAGGCAGTGCACTACAATTGTTCTGAAATGCACATCCTGATTTTGTGTTCTAGGGATGGTCGGATTTGAGGAATTCGCGGCGCAAATCTTCGACTATATTGGGGATCACGGCTCAGGTGCTGACTGAGGATCAGGTCCGCGAGTTCTGGGAGCAGCTCTCCGATCCAGGGTTTGATGCCAAGCTGCAGACTTTCTTTGACATTTATGTCTTCAAATTCAGTCTCAAAGTCCAAAAGTTTTTGTATAAAATGCATTTAGATAAAACCGTTTGAGAATCGGATAGGGAGGTGTCGGAACTCTGAAATGTTGAACCTGGTATATAAAAGGAGAGAGACATGGAAAAGTAAAAGGAAAGATAGTTGATGTATGAGATTGCTTGATAATGAACTAGTTTCTTCTTGTTGCAGGGTTGACAAGAATGCAGATGGTCGGATCACTGAAGAGTAGCTCAGAGAGGTAAGGAATGAAACGAAAGGAAACAAAACATAATCGAGAAAGACAGTTGAACTATGTCACACAAAGTAGTACTATATATCATTGAGTCAGGACAGTTGAACTATATATTCTTTGTTCAACAAAAGGCATCTGAATGCCTCTGGATCTCTTGCATTGTCAGGTCCTCACTCTGACGGCTTCCGTGAGCTAACGAAGATCCTCGCGCGTGGACGAGTACACGGCATTGATCATCGAAGAGCGTGACCACGATCAACTCGGCTACATTGAGATCCGTTCTTTCACCCTCATTTCACATAATCTTGGATGTGAAATTATCAGTAATTCTGTGACACTGACACTGTTCATGGTCATGGCAACACCATTTTCCTCTGTAAAAAAGTTTGCAAACCTGGAGCAGCAGCTGCTGCTGCCGCCCCCTTCCCAGGCGCCAGCGAGCCTGGTGGCGCACAGCTGCAACATCAGCCAGAGGATTGTCCCGGCGCAGGACCAGAACCCGCTCCGCCGCGGCCTCACGGGGACGCGCTACTTCATGGAGGACAATTGGAAGCGTGTCTGGGTAATGGCGTTGTGCCTGGCCATCAACGCCGGCCTCTTCGCCTCGAAGTCCGTCGCCTATAGGCGCCACCCAACGTTCGACGTCATGGGCTACTGCGTCTGCATGGCGAAGGGTGGCGCCGAGAACACCAAGTTCAACATGGCCGTCATCCTCCTCCCTGTATGCCGCAACACCCTCACCTGGCTCCGGTCCCAGAGCAAGCTCGGAGCCCTTGTGCCGTTCAACGACAGCCTCAACTTCCACAAGGTAGTACACCATTGATACTTCAGATATCCCATGGAGATGACATGATGGTGATCTTCTCCGGTGATATGTGATCGATCAGCATGCGGTGACGCACCTGACGTGTGACTTCCCGCGTTTGCTGCACGCCAACGACGAGGCGTACAAGCCGATGAAGCGGTACTTTGGGCCAACGGCGGAGCCAGGAAATACACACAAGGGGGGCCGAACATTGAGCACAACTCTAAAATGTAACAAGGTGTACGGAATATATAGGAATCGACACTGAGTATAGCAAAATATGTACTATTATAACCAAATAAGTGTTGATAACATGGCAATATGTCTACATATAGATAGCATGGAAGCAAAATGTACAATTAGATGACGATGAACTAACAGTTATCAGTCGAACTGAATCCTATTGCAATCTCTTTCTCGATGTAGATCAACAAGCAATCTCTTAGAAATATGTCTTCCATTTTATTTCGGAGTCTTGTTTTAACAAGTTTCATTGCCGAAAATGCACGTTCTGTTGTTGCGGTTGAGACCGGTAGAGTGAGAACAAGACGAATTAACCTGCAAGTTAAATCAATTAATACTTGATGTAATGATCAAAGCAACTAATATAAGAGTGAAAATATTGTATAACCTGTCAATCAAACAATAATCAACTGATTTTCCTGTTTTTGCAAGTTGTTGACAAAGATTTCCTAAACTTGACAGATTCTAAAACCTTGGATTTATATGTACATCAAGCTCATAATGTTGTAGTTGACATCTCAAATTGTTTCTTTCTTGTTCTGAAAAGTTAGCGGGATAGTATTTTGAAGCGAGAGAACATACATCATCAATGTTTAATGAACTAAATGAGTCCTTGGGGTTCAAAGAATTGCATAGAACAAGAATCTCTGTTGCTTGTTCGCTGAACCTGCAATTTAGTTCATGTAATTGTTGATCAACTGCAACTATAAAAATATCATACCGATAGTGATGCTCGACTGTACTCTCATCATCTGCCCGAGACCGAATGAAGTCAACATAGAAATCAGTCATATTTGGAGTAGTAATTCCATGTTTCTGGCAAAACAAATTCACATCACTAATCAGCTTAGCCCAACCATTATTTCTTAGCTGTTGTATCAACTTCTTTGTAGTGGAAACATCATCCATGGCATTCACAATATCTTGAGATTTCTGCTGCAGTTTTTTGCATAACAAATCTGTTATTCCCATCAGCTCTTTCATAACATGCAGAATAAATACGAAGTCGAATGACATCATGAACCTAACAGCACCAGCAGCCTTAGCTCGTGCAGAAGGCGAAGAACCTGACCCACTAGTAGTAGCAATATTTTTCAGTACCAAAAATGTAGGACCGTAAAGCTTTACAAGGCTACAAACTGAACCATAGTGAGAACTCCATCTAGTGTCACAAGGCCGCCACAAAGTTCCAATCTGGTTAGCTCCACTTCCAATTTCAAGCTCACTAAGCTCAATGAGATGCTCCATTTCAGCCACTTGATTAGCATGCAACTCATCATTTCTCTTGCTAGAAGAAACAACGGTATTAACAACAAGAGCAAGATGATCAAAAAAATTATGGACTTCAGTTACTTATTTAGATGCACCAACAAGAGCTAATTGCAGTCTATGAGCAAAACAGTGAACATAGTATGCATAAGGACACTCTTCCATGAACTTGGCTTGTAGACCATTCCACTCTCCACGCATGTTGCTAGCACTATCATATCCTTGTCCACGAATATTTTGAACATCCAAATCATGTTGAGATAAAACAAAATCTATTTCTTGTTTTAAAGCTGCTGAAGATGTATCTTGAACATGAACAAGATCGAAAAAATGTTCTCGAGTGAAACCTTGTTTATCAAGAAAACGGAGAACAAGCGCCATTTGCTCTCTTCTAGATTCATCTCTTGATTCATCGACCAGCAAGCAAAACTTGGCATCACCAATTTCATTACGGATTGAACTTTGCAAAACTTGGCTGTAGAAGATTTTGCTTTGTCCAGATGTTGGCTTAGAAGAAACAGAACAAAGGGGAGAGAGAAGGGAAGCTCCACGACTGAGAAAGAGCAAAGGGGATGGCCGGGCCTGGGTAGGATGACTGTCCGTGTGTGTGGAGTGTGGCTGTTGGAATGGTAGCAAAAGTCAAAAAGGCTTCTCACTTTTTCACTGGGATCTTCTGTGAACAACACATGTATTTTATATTTTTATTTCGCCAAAATGCTGTAGGCCATATAGTCTTTTACACAATTAATCCGGGGTCTTCAAAAAATTTCTGCATGTTGGGGGGAGCCGTGGCCCCTGCTGATCCCCCTGGCTCCGCCCTTGTTTTGGGTTTGGGCAGAGGAGGATCCCTAGCTACTGGTGGTTCGTCAGGGGAGTCGAGGGTGCCACCGACTCACCGGTGTGATCATGGTAGTGCTGAGGGCCATCGCCTACACGCTGGCGCACCTAAAGCCGGGACTCGGGCCGTGTCGTGCCGGCCCGGCACGAACCCGCCGTGCTTCGCGCTCGAGGTTGGCCGTGCCGGCACGGCTCGCTGGCACCGTCGTGCTGTGCCGTGCTGGCACGGGGAGCCGCGGCCGAGGCCCAAGCACGGCACGGTGGCCCGCCGTGCCGTGCCGGCACGAGCCCGCCACGGGAGAAGGCCGACGCTAGCGCGGGCCCCCGCCACACCGCCAGCCACCGCGGTCGCCGCGCCAACGCCACCGCCCACGCCGCCATAGCTCCCGGACGCCGTGGCGCCGGATGAGTTGGGCACGGGAACAGCCGCACGTCCTTGCCATCGATGCACGCCGACGCCAACACGCCACCATCCCCTACGCCTCCCACCCCGCCTCCGCCTCCGCCTCCGCCGCCGCCGCCTACCGATGGCGCCAACGTCAGCGACAGGTTGGTCGCGAGCTCGAGGGTGCGGCGGACCGGCCGGTGGCGGCGTGGCGCACCCGAGGGAGGAGGGCGGACGGGTCTGGGGGAGTTGCCAACTGCGGGGGAGCGGGGGGCCCGGCGGGGAGCGGGAGCGTCCCCTGCAGGCGTGCAGGAGAGGAGAGAGTGGGCTGTGGGGCGAGGGACGGGGCCACGGGGGGGGGGCGCTCGGGAGTAGGCCGCAGGGATTGGGCCGGGGGCCTCCGTAGGGAAATGGGCCGGGCCGGCACGAGCACGGCCCGGAGCATCGTGCCAGACCGTGCAGCCCATCGGGCGCAAATCGCCAGCACGACCCGGCCCGGGCCTTCGTGTCGTGCCAGCCCGGCCCGCACAGTTGTCGTGCCCGTGCCGTGCGAGCCTCGGGCCGTGCCGGCCGGGCCTCGGGCTGGCACGGAAAAGCCCGGCCCAAGTCCCAGCTTTAGGTGCACCCGCGGTTCTGCCGGAGCAAGTTGAGCGAGGGAACCCACTCAAGAGGCTCAGCGGGTTCAACATGTTTTGGTACTCGCACCACCTCTTCGTCATCGTGTACATCGCCTTCGTCGTCCACGGCGTGTGCCTCTACATCAGCCGGACATGGTACAAGCAGACGGTGAGTGATCCTGAAGTATATTTGGATGGGGCAGTATATTTGGATTATTGAGATATGAACATTGTCTGATAAATTTCGTCACTTGTGCAATTCCAGACATGGATATACCTTCCCACCCCCCCTCTTGTTGTACGCCGGCGAGCGCATTCTTCGAGCGCTGAGGTCCCATGGCTTCACCACTGTAAGGATTGAGAAGGTACGGCTGCTGATACTGTTCTGAATCCTGATCTTGTTCTTATGTGGCATGAAATGGTGCAGCTTGCAGTGTACCCTGGGAATGTGATAGCCATCCACATGAGCAAGCCTCATGGTTTCAGGTACAAGAGCGGCCAGTACATCTATGTCAGTCTCGCCGTTCGAGTGGTAAGCCGGATCCCCTCATGGCATTATCTTCTCCATTTTCGCGCTCGAATGCAGGATTAATTTGGTATCACATACCTGAGTTGGCACGATGAAATGTTGCTGTTAGGCACCCTTTCACCATCACCTCGGCTTCTGGTGACGACTACCTCAGCATGCACATCCGGTGCAGGGGCGACTGGACATCAGGATTCAGAGCAATCTTCTTGCAGACAAGCAGAGAAATAGAACCACGGAGTCAACAAAATTTCCACGCAGAACTTGTTGATCACATTGTTGTCGCGTTTTCGCAGATCTGCAGGCCTCCGGCGGCAGGGCAGAGCGGGCTCCTGAGGGCCGACTTCATGTCCATGGAGCACAACGCAAAGTATGCATGCGCTGTTCTTGATTCTCCCCTCTGAATTTTCATTGAGATTTGATGCATGTGGTACTGAGCATTCTTCTTCATCATCTTCCTAGGGATTCTGTTCAGGTTCCTGAGGCTGCTGATCGACGGCCCGTACGGCGCGCCGGCGCAGGACTTCTGCAAGTACGAGGTGCTCCTCATCGGCCTCGGGATCGGTGCCACGCCGCCCATCAGCATCGTTAAGGACGTGCTCAACAACATCCAGCAGGAACAGCAACCCGACGACGTCGAGGAGGGGGTGGCGCCGCCGCCATCATCGTCGTCGCCGGCGTCGAGGTTCATGAAGAAGAAGGTGTACTTCTACTGGTGCACGCGGGAGGAAGGCTCGTTAGAGTGGTTCCGGGGCGTGATGGACGAGGTGGCAGAGCGCGACGCCCGCGGCGGCGGCGGCGAGACGACCGTGGTGGAGCTGCACAACCACTGCACGAGCGTGTACGAGGAAGGCGACGCGCGGTCGGCGCTGGTGGCGATGCTGCAGGCGCTCCACCACGCGAAGAACGGCGTCGACGTCGCCTCCGGCACCGGCGTCCGCACGCACTTCGCGCGCCCGCGCTGGCGCGACGCGTTCAAGCGCGTGGCGTGCGCGCACCAGGGCCAGCGCGTCGGGGTGTTCTACTGCTGCGACCAGGTGACACCGGAGCTCCGGCGGCTGTCCGAGGAATTGTCGCACCGGACCACCACCAATTTCGTCTTCCACAAGGAGAACTTCTGAAACTTCTGGGATGAGACGAAGCCTCGCCATCGCAAGAGGGTGACGATGAGTTCGATTCTTTGTTGATGTTAACCGTTACGGTTTTGCTATTCCTCAGTCGACTGATATTTTTTTAAATCTCAGTCGTCTTCAACCTCAGGCGACGACGCGGGCGAGCCGGAGCCGGCGACGACGTGGAGCGGCAGCGACGGCGAGGGCAAGACACGAGCCGGAGCAGGCGGCGACGAGGGCGAGCACGCGCCGAGCTGGAGCCGGCGACGACGCGGAGCGGCGGCGAAGGCAACAGCGAGGCAGAGGCGAGCAAGGCCGACGAGTTAGCGTCGCCGAGCCGGAGCCCGGCGACGACGCGGAGCGGCGGTGCCGTGCGGAGGCGAGGCCGAATCACCGGAGGCCGCCGGGTTAGGGTTTAGGGTGGGGGGTGTCGCCGGAGCCGGAGTTGAAGCTGCGCCGGCCGTCAGGTTTAGAGGAGAGGCCTGATCCGGCGGCGGTGGCCGCCGGACATGACGGTGGCGGAGCCGTCGGAGGTCGAGAGAGAGAGAGAGAGAGAGAGCGCGTCGGGAGGAAGAAGACGATCGGAAGCGGCCGGAGGAAGAAGACGATGCGGTGGCCGTTGATCTCGATCCAACGGCCCAAAATAAATCGACTGAGATTTAAGAAAATCTCAGGCGACTGAGGAATAGTCGGACCTTAACCGTTAAGCAATATACAGGAATGTAAATATAGACAACGTGATATTCATTTTTTTAGAAAAAATTGTTTTAGATATTGACACGAATCTCTAGCAAGTACATTTGACCTTCTTCTCTTCTGATTCTATGTTAGCAAGGATTATTACTGAATGTAACGACATGAGATTATGTCCATGGCATAAGCACAAAATCCACTCTTATCTACTCTAGTGTATAAAATTTCCCGTGAAATCTCTGGTTTCCAGTCAATTGTGCCTTCTCAGATGGATTTAGCAGAGATGTAAGAAGAAAAAGAGGGCAATGACATTGACATGGCTGTCAGTGTTACAACTCAAGATTATGATGACGACATGCTATTAACATTACTATCTGCATCATAACAAAATTAAAATAAACAAATTGCACATTGCTAATCAGCTCACTAGAGTCGTATATGCATCTTTGTCAATTCAAAGGACAAAACGTTTGGGGGACTCCGACTACCATTTCTACTTGTTCATTACCAAAACAATGACATACTCTCCAACAAAAAAAAGAAGAAGAAAACAACGGCGCTCTACAATAAATTTAATCTAATGTAAATGATTTTACACCAGTGGCTGGAACACTAAAAAAAAATCAGCACTAGTTGCAATGAACTCACGAAAGGTATAACGTCTGTATCCAGAGAAGCAAAAGAAAGCAACATCAGTTGTAGTAGAAAGATGTTAGACAAATTAAGAAGTCTGTTAGGAGAAGCCCAATTGCGTCAAATACGTACTTCGGGGCAAACAAACCCCAAACCGGCAAATTTTGACAGATAGCTAGTGTTGCATCAAATCCGCGATAATAATCGCAAAGCAGCAAGTATTATTGGGTAGGACAGTGGATAAATTAAAATTACCATCAAGTGACGCCTTTGAATTGTGACACATATGATTGTAAATGTCGTAGTGATAGCTGTAATTAGACCATACATCAAATGGGCCTAAGTTTGACAAATACATGATTAGATGTCATGTGGATCAATAAACAAAGAAACAAACAATATCTAGATCCACAGGAGGAGTTCCGTAATGCATAATTACTCTATTTCAGTATAATATATGCTTAACATTAGGGAGCTCCAATTAGTATTTTTATCCAGCACGATAAATGCCGAAATACTGGCAGTGTATTTGAGTTTTGCATAAATATGAATTTCTTGTGAAGGTGAATATTTAGCTGCTGAATTTGTGTCGTTAAAGTACTCTGAGAAAAGCAGAAATGAAATTTCTTCCATACCTGTATTAGGCTGTTGATGGTGACATCCTTCACCTTGTTTTTCTTGGATGTAGTATTATACCAGTGTATGGCAATAAATGGAAGACTAAGAACTGGTATGATGTGAGAAACACCAAAGGTATCAATGGAAAGAAGAAGCCCTTGTCGAACGATATGGAAATGATCAAACCTGCGAAAGTAAGTATTGTGACAAACATCACCACATGCAATGCAAGGAATTGTTTTTCTTGTAGTCACAAGAGTGTCATTTGGAACATAATTACACTCACCCAATGAATGCAGCACTGTAACGAAGGCCATCAAAAGTACACCTGAAATGTATTGTACTCTTTATTAGCAACAACACATTTTTACCCACTCCGTCCAATAATGCAAATGAAATCACATTATTACAGTAAACTAAAAGCCCCCATCCCCATATAACAAAGACAATTGGATATGTAGTATCCCTAGGACCAGTAAATATAGTATATGCAAAACTGTTTCAATCATCAAGCAGAAACATAAATTCTCAGTAAAAGAAAGGCTAAGATGCATCCAAACGACATGGAACGTACCAGTGGCCAGTCAGATAAAATAGACAAACCGCAAAAAGGCTCCACTGTGTTACCGAAACAGGGTTAAGTATGTCAGGTCTCAAGTCTCTCAGATGTTTCTGCTGTAACATTATTATACACCAAGCTGCAAAACGGTTTAATTAAGATTTCAGATACTATGCTACCTAGTGAGCATTACAAAGGAACAAAAAAAAACTCAAGTTGCCAAGAAGTAAGCACTAGTCTAAGATTACAGTGACTTGCATAGTACCTCCAGTGATGCAAATTAAAGCCACAAAAGGACCTTGCCTTCCCAACAAGATCAAGATAGTTGGACTCCATGAACACAACATGGCAGCTGATAAACTGGCTATCCTTTCATTCAACTTCAAACTATCAATTGGGCCAAACAGACGATAAAGTGCAGATATGGTCAGTGATAAACCTCCAATAGCATAAACAAAGCGAGGAGCTAAACTTATTCCAATCTCTTGAATAGCTCTTTTATGAGAGAACAAAGTACTTTCAGAAGCCCAATGAGTTGCGGTAAATACATAACTCAAGATGGTTCCAGACATAACAATGTACTTCAAGAACCTCTGACAGACTGAATAGGATATGCACTTTAATACAATGTAGGCCACCAAGGCAAGAGATATGATGGGGAATATATCCATGAGGACATTGCAGAAGCTGGAACCAAAAATGTCAAAAATAATACTCAGTGGGTGGTCCTTTGTAATTGTTGGCCCAGCAATTTGTTTTGACATCCCAAACTCAATTCCAAATCCTGCAAAAATATTTAGAAGAAGAAAAACAAAATCCTGTGAATTAATAGAGTAAAGGTTACGTCAGATGATAATTATAGCACCGATAGTAAAGAAAATTCAAATGAACATGGGAAATTTTAAAGGCATTTAATGCTACAGGTATTAACTTCTATGCTGAAGTTCCCTTTCATGGTTGAGTGCCACACACTGGCAATGCAACTTGTGGCCAAAAGAAAGTTTGCAACTCTACCTTCTGCCACTGCATGTCAAGAAACAACTGCACAGATGAATAGAATACCAAAGTAAATTCAAAATGTACAGTGAGATTGGTATATTTGTCAAACTCACATATATAGCTGTTGGATAGGAAACTTGCTGCTCGAATAGCCACCAATGTAAAAGCAAAGGATAATTTGGGAATGACCCTTGAATTAGAAGTTTCCTGGTCTGACGATTGACATATGGCATTCAGCTTCACAAGTACACATGCCTGAGTGATAACTGACAGTATCATAAGTGAAAGACCGATGCCCATCAACCATAAATCAAACTCTGTCCATGCAGAGCGAGCAAATTTTGCGAAGCTTTCCAAGAAGTCAGAGTATGCATCAATTTGCAACTGCAGAGCAGAGCTTGCGCTCTCCTTGAATTCTTCCTCACTACCCACTTCTGATGGACATGTAGACCTCAGGGCAACTGACCAGTTTGCCTGAGCTTTTGAATACAGCTCTGCAACATGGTGCAGGTATTCGGCTGGAAAGCCAATAATAGAGCTACCAGAATATTGATCGATGTATCTCTTTACCTGCAAGGGACGGTTGAAGATTAAACGTAGGACTAGTAGCAAATCAGCATATTTACAACTGCAGTGCATACTACCTGCCAACTATTTACACAGAGAGCTTCAGCATATCTCGTCTTCCATGCTTCTAGGTCATTCTGCGGCGTACATGCATTGACACCCATCCTTGTACCATCCCATGTCCCAGCACTCAGAGCATACAATTCTGGGTTTACACGTCCAATGCTAGATATGGCACAACAGACACATTTCAAAACAGAGCAGCGACACACAACTGAAGTCATGGAATAGGCACCATGTTAAGTTTACACACCTTCCAAAAGGAAAAGGTATACCGAGTAGTGCTGATACAGTTGCTGCAAAATCAAGCTGAAACCAAGAAAAAACTAAGCACTATTGAAAAATAGAACATCCACATGAGAGTAGCAATTATCACTGACCTGCTGCATAGTGCTGATGCACACCTCTTTCCCATGCTAGAACGGTAAAACATCAGGAGAAAGGGAAATAAATTGAGCGATTAGTATGCATATTGCTACATGCACAAATAGAAGCTGACTATTATAAAATAAATTGAAATTAACTAATAAAATTAAGGTGAGGAACTAAATATCAACATCCCCAGCACTGCTTCTTCCAAACTTACATTCCATCAACTGTACTATACAGAACTATAACCACCCCACCGTTCTACAAAGCTACGAGCATGCATTGTGTAATACTTCCCATCCATTCATAACCCCTTTAGGACATAATTTAAGGATAGTCCAAATACCTCATCTCCCACGGAATCTTAGATGTCAACCCAAATGCAATAGTAAAGAATTAAATATGGAAATAGAATATAATTTTATTTTTAAATATTTTCTATAAGAAAATGACCATGGAATGTTGGCTATAACTATTTGGCTCTTAGTCCTGATAGAAACTAATAAGAAAAAGAGTACACGCCGAGAAGAAAATCAAGCTTATTGGCATACATGAGAAGAGCACTCTATTTACAGATATACCAGATCAAAATTGCATGAATTTTCACCAAGAACAGATAAGACAGCATTGGGTGGTGTCTTCGGACTCCATGCAAACAGCGATGTTTCAACCTACAATTGACCTGCATTAGTTCTGATAGTTCTGCACTTAGCAACAAAAAACAAGGCAGATCACCTCTTCAGTAGTTCCTCCTCCATGGTCACCATTTTGGGTTTGGCCATGATCTCCCATTACAAGAAGTAAAGTATTTTCATGGGGACCACTAGGTGTTGATAGACTTTTTAACGTGTCAATTACATCCTACGTAAGTAAAATAGAGGGGAATTTGACAATCAGAATTCAGAAGCCCGTAAAACAGAAGAACATGTCTCCTGTAAACCATTAGTACAAAAAAAAGAAGATCATATACATGAGGCAGCTGACCTCTAGGATTTGATTGTATTGCTCCAATTTCTGGACCATTGGGGTAGAGTCAACACCAAATATATGCCCTGCATGGTCCTAAAGAAAGTTGATCTCACATGTTTCTAGTTCAAAAAAGAGACAGATGAATTGTATAAGCTAGCGCCAAAGTGAATAGTGACAACTTACCACACCAAGGAAATGTGCAATAAGAACATCCCAATCATTTTCATGCATCGATGGAAGCAAGTGCTCAATAACACCATTGTCTACCTGGTACATATAATTTGATTGGTAATTCCATGGAAATTAAATAGAATGCAAAAAATAGTTCATCACAGAACAAGGACAAGAATGACACCGAACAGATGACATACTGTGTCAAGATCTTTAACATTAAAAGAAGGATACGGAAATGAGATGTTGAAGTGTTCTGGGTATAACTGTATCCATGTATCATCCCCCATCATGACAACCCTCTTTCCATTTTTGACCAGCTGATTGAGAGCAAAGAAAAAGAAGGCAACACATAACGACATGTTTAACTATCCACATGAGCTATAAGCTGAATAATTGAACTGACACCATATTTTACTAAAGTTGAATGCAAGGTGTGACGAACCTGATGCATTATATTGTCTTCAACTATTGCTGGAGCTCCAAAGCTATTGCCAACATCGATAAAGGTAGGGAGACCACCCGTTGTGAGAGCCTGAGTATTGAGTTTTGCAGCAAGGAAGTTGAGCCCATGAAGCAGGAAACAATAATTTACAACCATTTTGTATTGCATCGAGTTGTGCGCAACACAACAGTTTTTGGGGTTAACTCCATTGTTGAATGTATATCATGATCAGCTAAACACAAACAGCGGTCATCACCTTGAGACGTTGAAGGCTAGTGGTCGGTGGATCAGCGAGCGCTTTGAAGATCCTAGCAGAGGTCTTCTCATCGGCAGCCAGCTTCTGCAGGACCTGCAACTTGTCCATCCATGGTTGCTTCTCTGCAGCAAGTCGCTGGATCAGCTAATAGTCACTTATTATCAGCGCACGATGTTACAAGTACACCAAATGAGTAATCACCTTGAAAGAATGTACTCGGTGCCACGAAATCGAACCTGCAAGATAACAAGAAATTGTTCCATTTCAGATTATGAACCCAAATTCCCGATTGCCAGCCAGAAATCTAAGAGTGGACGAACCGGGACGAAGACTAGAAGCAAGTGTCAGGCTCAGGTATGAGCTGACTGAATTTAACACTGAAATTGGGGACGAATTCAGAAAGCTAATGCTTCGAATCGGTTTGGATTAACGACGAAGACAAGAGACAGTATTGTAGCTCGCCTCTGGCGGCTAGGGTTTAACCCATTACATCAATATGAATCGACGAAAACGCGAAGCAAAAAGGCTTTATAGCCATTACAGAGTGCTGAGCAGGTAAAAAGCAGAGAGAGCAGGTTTTGGCCGTTGTCGGAACTTGAACAGCGACGCGCGGGAGTTGGAGAGTCGTCGGATTCAGGATCAACGGCTGGTCTTCTGTCCACTTCGCGAATCGGTATGAGTCGATGTGGACCGTCAGATCAGCAATTGACGTCGGGAACAATCGCAGCTATGCAAAACAGTAAAAGTGTTCATTTCTTCAGACTCCAAGGGATTCAGATCCTGACAGCAAGTTAGAAAGAAAGGATTCGACACCCAGAGGTTCCGGTGACCTGAGGAGGCGGGGCTAAGCGAGGTGCGTGTATACCTGAGGGCGTCGAGTACGACGATTACGAGGCGGTCGACGGCGGGCGGGGGCCAGGAAGAGCACCTGGGGGAGACGCCGGTGCGGTCGTCCCGGTGGCTGTGGAGGTCGAGCTCGGTGCGACTGAGGAGGAAGCCGCGGGTGAAGAGGTAGATGGCCAGCGAATGGAGGGCGAGGATGGCGACGAACAGCAGCGGCCACCAGCGGCCTCGGGAGGGCTCGCGGCGGCGGCTCGCCGGCGCCGCCATCGACTCCGGCAGGCGTCGTCTGGTCGGACCGGCGCTCGGATCTGATGTTCTGAATACCGGTGCTTTCGATCGGAACTGCGAGGTGAGAGAATGTGAGGGCCCTTTATTTTGCGATGGACGGTGTGGATGGGAACACGTGAAGAAATGTGAAGGAAAAACGTAGGAATTTGGAGGAATATCCCGAAAAACATTTGAACGTCTTTATTATTTTCTTAAAGAAAACCCGGTACAACTTTTTATACTGGATTCGTGAAGTTTAAAGATTAAAAAATTATTATGAATGTCTCGCTATCGACCATACATCATTTACTACTGAAAAGTATAAATTCTATCTTAGTAAGAGATACAACGTACAACCACTTTCACTCTATTTTGCCGTTCGATCACCAAAATAACTTCAAAGCTATTTTCTTATATACACATGTCTCACGTGTGAAGCAGACATAGCTTGTATATACATGTCTCCTAACTTCCTGTGACAGTTGATCCTTCCAAATTCTCTTTGAATTGGTCATTCCATGTGAATTTGGAGAAACATCTCCGTCAAATCATACCTTACACTATTATTTGCTTTGTATCATGTAATAAAACATACGGCTAACCACTAACCACCGTTGAAGAAGAAACCAATAGAATCAGCAAAACAGAAACAAACTGAACACCAAATTTTAACAGCGTGTTTTTAAAGATTTATCTTTAATCTCTCGCAAAAAAAAAGATTTATCTTTAATCAAAAATTTGTTCAACAATATTACAAAATTGATATCATTGGATTCGTGTTAAAAAGCACTTTCAAATTTTATAGATTTTGTATCATATAATCTACATATAGTTAAACTAATCATTGGTCAAAATTAAATCTTGAGAAACACATGCACCTTATATTTTAGGATGGAGGGAGTACATCTGTGTCACACTGCAGGTCATTTTAAGTATTGACATGATCTTCAAGGTGATACTTTGATTATCCTTCTGTGAAAATATGTTACTTCAAATAAAACTAATTATATATTATGAAAGTATATTTCATAATGAATCTAGCAGTATCAATTTAGCATTGTAGATGTTGGTAAAAATTTCTAAATCAATGGTCAAATCTCAAAATATTTGATGTTTACAGATTCTAAAACGACCTACATTACGACATTGAGAGAGTAACAATGTGTTGTGCATACTTTTAAACTTGTCGTGTAAATGATGTGAAAATAGTATAACCGGTAAACAAGATTTAAGTTATATAAATTCACCGCATATATTTCATCTCATGTGTTTTGGAACACAAATATTTTTGTGCACAATTTGATTGAGAAAAAATAGCTAGTGGAACACTAGACATCAATAAACAGTTCAGCCAAACGAGATTAACGTAATTCGTCGTATCGAATCCTCTATAGCTCATATCGCCTCCAACTGGCTAACTCAACCAAGGGTCCATTTGGTTGGAGAGCAAATATGGATAGGTTAAAACCATCCAAGTTTTTATGGATTGGACGAGCTAGGTTTTTATTTCTGGTCCAAAGATGATATCATTAGTAATAGTTGGTTGTATTTGTCCTTTTGGACAAGTAGGATGAATCAAATGTTTTGTTTGATTAGGAGGATGAAAGTTAGATGAGATATATTAATTTTTTGTTTAGTTAGATAGATGAGGATGGATAGGTTGTTGTGATTATCTCTTTGTCATGAGATGATGAAATTACCTCTTCTACCTGTAAATATGAAATTACCCATGTTTTTTGCAGTTTATAAAATTTGGGATTGTCCATGTCATAATTCATTTGTTGCTCGTTTGATGCTTCAGAAGCATAAAAGTCTGAAATTAGCCATGCACTGTTTATGCCCCCAAAGTTTTCACTAACTAAAATTACATACCTGATCCATACAAATGAAACTTCGAGACTTGACCATACAAACAAAACTTTAATAATTGAACATCTTCACCACACATGGTGAGCAGTTAGCACCTATACCATGCATGTATGCTGCTACGTGTTCTCATTGTGTCACTATATGCATGAGGGTACTACAGCAAAAGCCTAAGAGGCTGATCAGAGCATATATAGAACCTTCTTTCTGTCCTTCGAACCCGGCTATGGCTTTCCTCGTCCTACCTCTAGTCGCAGCCTGGTGCAAACCATAGCTGAGCCCAGAAGTGTGCGGCCCCTGGCAGCACTAGTAGGTGTCACATCCTGGTTTTCCGAAACTCGAAAAAAAATTAGGACTTACAAATTTTTTTTCGTTAATTATAACAATTCATTAATTAAACTTAATTAAATCTTGTCGTCTCTCTTGTAACCTTGTCGTCGTCAGGTATAACTACCGGACGATCTCCTGCCCATCTCGACACCTGCGCTCCAACCTCCACTACATTTATCCCTTCACCTTGCATCTCTCGATGTAAGGCAAAATTCCTTCTATCTTTTCTCTGTCAAACTCCTTGCGCATTCATACGCGCATACCTGCGATTCGCTACATGCATGCGCCTATATGCATATGTGCGTGTTCTCGTCTACCACGCGGCACCATTACGAACTTGAGTATATATATATGTGGCACAAACCTCTCTCGTATGCCATGACCTTCTACCTTCTACTTCGCCATGTTCTAATATGCATATATGCACATGTATGCTATCTTCGTACATCCGCGTATGTACCAACTCTATCTATCTTTTTCGAGCAACAAGTTAAACCGTAACTCGATCGGGTGACCTAAGTCACTCCCTCCCTATAATGAACACCCCATCTCCATTGCTAGTTCATATCTGAGGGACCGCGCGAGCTCATGCATCCTCAAGACCCTAATCACCGAAACCCTAGTCTTCGGCACCCCGTTTGATTCTGCTCCAATCTTATGCGTGCGCATGAGTATGCCATTCGCACTTCTTGAACCCTAAGCTCGCATGCAACATTTTGGGTCACACGCATAATACCAATTCCCCCGGTATCAGTGCGCATGTGTGAACATGCATCGTATACACTAAAACCCCGAGTCTGTCGTTCCTTGCTTCCTGTCATCCCTATCCATGAAGTCCGTAAGGCCCCGGACGTCGACCTTAACAAGCTTATATAATATTCGTACCTCCTTTACTGATATTTCAAAAGATTCTGAACCTCCTTCCAGCCATCTTGAGAAGGTGGCCAGCGCCCGGGATTTTAGTCTTCGGAAAACTTTATCAAAATTGGAGGATGCATTTAAAATATACGCCACGAATATATATAATTACCATCCTAGTCGTTTTCAAAAATTCAACCGGTTTCAAACACCGATGTTAGTCGCAATCGAGCCAAGCCTAACTTCCATCATTTTGAATTATCAAACTTTCCAAATGTTTGCAAAAGCCTCCTCCTCGCATATCTAATTCCTTTTCTGCAATAACTTTTATATCTCCCCTCTAAATACCTGCCACAAAATTTTGATCAAAACGTCAGGACTTGCACTATTCTTGTCTGGTGCTCCTCGTCCTCTCCTGGGATTTGCAAGGGTCAAACACGCAACTACAAATGAGCTGGGTCCTCTGCCTCTTCTCCTCTCTGTCCTGCTAGCTTCACTTCTTCTGTACCAACCGACTTCCTTGGTAACTCCCTGCCATGTGGGCCGGTCCCACACGTCATCTCCTCCTCTCACTCTATCTTCCTCCTCCCACCTGTTTTCTTCCTTTTTTCTTCCAAATTCTCTATTCTTCCCCACTGTTTCTCCTGGACACGGCAGCACAAGCCGTAGTAAGCGGGGTCAAACCAGCAGCAGGATTCTCGCCGTCGTCGGCGTCGCCACGCGTCCTGGCCATGTATCCTCTCCTTCTCCTTCTTCTTTCTGAACCAGAGCAAGCCGAGCTCACTCTATCCCCAAGCTAAGCTCCACACTTTCTTCTCTTGTCCCCAAACTCCACCCAAGCTCACGCATGCCCCTAATGCCCCCCCATTCCTACTCCTCGGCTACGACCCGAGCTTCCCAACCCTGCATTGCTCTTTTCCCCAACGCAACAAGCCGAAGCAAGTCATCCCCGTGCTCCCCTACTCCACCGTCCTCTCCTCTGATCTTCCTCATCTGAACGCCAAGTACTCTGCCCCAACCTTCTTCTTTACCCGAGCTAGCTCTCCATTTTCCCCAAGCACCGCAGAACTCATCCTTTCCCTCACCTCCTCTGCCTAAGCCGGCCTCAACTACAAATCTGGTCTCCCCTCCCCGTGTCTCGCCTCCCGCCGGTGAGCAACACCCAGCCGTCGCTGCTCCGCCCCTTCTCTCCCAACGTCGCCGGCCAGCCAAGCCGCGCATAGCCACTGCCCGACCCGCCTCTGCCGCCGCCCCGGGCCGCGCTCCTCCCCATGCAACGCCACTCGCCTCTGGTCACGCCGCGATGGTCGCCTTTGCCCGCGCGCCGCCACTCGCCGGCGACGAGCTCGCCCGAGCCGCTCATCGCATTCTTGTCGTCGTCTCTCCGGCCATCGACTGCCACCGGTGAGCACAGCCAATGCGAGCTACTTCTACCGTTAGCTCCTTTTCTCCCCTCTGGTCTTCCTCTTATTTCCGCTAGAGTCAACCTCTCTTCCCCAATGCCGGCGTCCGCCCTGGTGCCGAGCACCCGAAGGCCAAGCACCGAGCGCCTACTCCGACGCCACCGAGCCACCCCATCACCTCCGTGCCTCCCGCACTCGGTTGCCATCAGCAACGCCGGTGAGCGGTGCCTCAGAGCTACCCGAGCCTCTCTTCTCTGCCTCCAACACCAGAGCCGCCCCAGACGGGATAACCTTCTTCCCGGTGACCCCTTCCTCTTCTCACTCCTTCATCCTCTCCGCCCACTGCGTTAATTCCCTGCGCCCCTCCCTCTTCCTCCTATAGACAGGCTCGCCAGAGAAACTCCTGAGCCGCCGTCTGCCCGCTACCACCGGCGACCTTAGCCACTACTTCCATTGGATCCACCGAGTTCTCCTCTCACCAACACAATCTGAAAGATCGAGGTTTATCGACTAGAGGGGGGTGAATAGGAGATTATCAAATTTTAACAAATTAATTGCTTAGCATGCAATAGGTGAAGCAATTTATAGATGAAGCAACAGAAACAAACAAGATTCAACTCTAATGAAGAGCAATACAAAGTAAAGAGCAAGAATCGAAGACACAAGGATTTGACCCGAAGTTCAAGTTATTGACAACAACTCTACGTCTTCGTTTGGAGAGGCTGAGCACTTAGCTCCGAAGACACGCAGTCTTCACCTTTTTCTCCTTGAGCTTATGTCCACTTAGGATCCGCTCAAACACTCTTGGTGGATCTTGAGGTGATCCCCGGACCTTCACAAACTTTGGAGGCGAATCCACAAGTTGGAGCTCTTCCAAGACGCCTAGCCGGCTAGGAGATGTCAAATCTCCAAGAGTAACAAGTCGGATCTGCTAGGCTCGAAGAAGCTCTTGCTTGAATGCTCAATCCAAGTCTCAAATCTCTCAAAGGTTTTCCTCTCTCAAAGTAGATCTCAAGGAGTCAAAGAGGAAATGGAACACACAGTGGAGAGAATGTCTTTTTGCGCTGAGTGTCCTCCTGAGCCCGTAGGGGGGCGGGGGTTTTTTTATAGCCGTTCTACAGAAAAGAGTCGTTGGGCACAAAGATGCTCTTTCAGTGCAACCGGAAGACAAACCCGGAAGCACCGGGATTTAAACCAACGGTCAGATCTGAAGAACATCAGATGCACAACGAAATGCTTCACCACAAAGGCGGTAGGTCCAGAGAAAACGCGGTCACACCGGAATTGAAGAATGTACTCATCAGAGCAACTTCCAGAGGCAATTCCCGGTAGTGCCGACTTTGAGGACGGTTGTGCCGGTATGAAAAGATGACACGTTCTCCTCCACAGAGAAGAAAAACGGTCCAACCGGAAACATAACCCGGTACTACCGCTTCGACAAGAAAACATAAGTCCAGAAGGAATTCTCGGTGCAGCCGGAAGATGGAACCGGTGCAACCGCAGATACACGAAGAATGGGACTTAGTCTGAGACGAACTTGGCCCTAAGTCCAGAAGAGATTCCTGGTGCAACCGGATACAAAACCGTGCAACCGAAGACAACTCAGAATGCGACTTAGACTAGGGCATCAAACGACCTAAGTCCAGAGAGGATTCTCGGTGCAGCCGGATACGAAACCGGTGCAACCGAAGACAAACGAACAGGACTTGGTCTAGGGTAACAGAAGCATATTCCGGTAGCACCGGTCTTCCAAACCGGTCAAACCGATTTCTGAAATATGAAACTAGGCAAACCCTAAGCGGTAGGGTTCCCTAACTCTCCAACACAGAGGCCATTCTCGGTAGCACCGGATTCAAGACCGGTCATGCGCAATTGAAGCTTTTCAAGTTAAGACGACTGAGTCCTCAAACCTTGCAACAGAGGCCAATCCCGGTACAACCGATTCTTCAAACCAGTACAACCGAGAGTCACTGTCTGTGTTTCAGAAAGAGATTTCAAAGGATTTCTTTAGAGATTTAGACTGAGCATTTAAGAAGATCCTTCCTATAGCATAACTATCTGACCCCTCTTAATAGGCGGCTTGTCCTATAGACTCAAATGATCTTTGATCATATAAACACTAGAAAATCTCCACTAATCTTCTAGAGCCAAGCCTTTCTTCAACATCAATTTTTAGGGGTCGACATTCACTAGTTAAACCAAACACTTGGGGACTAATCACCTGTGTACACTTAGTAAACCATTAGTCCCTTAACCATTTATCATTAATCATCAAAATCCACTAGGGGCACTAGATGCACTTTCATAGTCGCTGCCGCTATCGGTGAGACCGCCACCGTTAGGCCATGCCAAGCCGCCCGCGGCCATGTGCTCTCCCTCTCTAATCTCTATGTCCTCTGGATAAGCTTCAGTAGTCGGTGCACGTGAGGCGGACTGATGACAAGCATGGCCCGAGCACCAGGTCCACCCCGAGAGAGGAGAAAATGAAATCTCATTTTACACTTCCCTTTCTCTAAAGCGCATTCCCATCCGCATTCGCTGCAAAGTACGTTTTCCCTTCCGGAAAGCGTGTTTCTTCCGTTCCTGACTTGGAACCGTTTCCCCAGTGTCAAAGACACATCTTCCAGAGCTAACAGCAACGTCACAACTCCAGTCGCCTTAATTCCTCTTCCGATGTTCATCTAAAATCAAGATTTAGACATCGGCGCAGTTTCAAAGTTTTTGAAACAATTCAATTTTTCATTTTTGAATATATTTCAAGCATGCATGTCACATATACATCCTCATTATTTTAGCTGCAAATGATTACTACTTGTCCCAAATCTCCTAAGATAAGGTCTAGCATATTGAGGCCAGTAGCATTTTGAAAGTTCAAAAATGTATTTATAAGAAATAGAAGGCATGCCTTGCTCCTTACAAATGTACCTCAAAACCCTTATCTTTGACTAGTATATATATATGTTTCTTTCCTAGGGCACTCATATAGGAACCCAAAGTATATCCAAATATTTTATACCCTATGATTTCAACTAAAAACCTAAAATATTTTCCTATGGGCATAATAACATATTTTGAAGCCTTTACTGTTCCAAGCCTTTCAAATAGCTACTCATTGTTATTCTCGTTCAAATCTTTTGAACTAGAATTTTTCAAGCTATATAAATGGTGAAACACTTCTGTTCCCAAATAAAGAACTGGAAATTTGCTATTTTCTCCATATTACAGCAAAAGAATAATGAAGCCCTAACTTCTCGACACACCTCAGAACCTCATACTTCTGCCATATCAATCCAAACCCTCTCATATCGACCTTATGCGACCCCCTAAAAAGGTAGCAGCTACCCTCATATGTCATGGTTGGGAAAATTGTATTGTCTTCATGATTAATTTTTGATCTTATTGGATTTGACCTTGCACCGTGGATTTATTCGCCATTCTTTCGACGTGTAGATAATGGCGTTACGAAATCTCGTGTGAACGGTCCCCGATAATTGCCGTATCAAGTTCAGACTCGAGACCCGGCCAATATTACCAGGCAAGCATTCCCACCTTGATCATGTTGAATCCCTTATGTGTGAAGACTTAATTACTTTGTTTGCAACTTTGCATGCTATGTGAGTATGAATGATATTTTATGCTAGACCTAGCTACACCATGTAGATGCATATGACATAGGTCCGATGAACTAATCCTTGTAACCCTAGCAATATTAGCCGGTTATTGTATGACCGGCAAAATATTAGGAATATAGGCAGTAGCCCTGCTTAGACCTGCTATAGATGAAAATCTATTTTGACCGACTCGCGCGAATCACTCCTTTGATTATGGGATTAAAACCCTCAGGAAGGCGTGTACATTCCAAGGTGACTGTTGAAAGCATTGTTTGCCAAAATCCCAAATAAAATGGAGGATGATTTTGATTCGAGTGAGAACAGTAAGTGGAGATCGGAGGAATGGTTGTAGCATGTAGAGACATGACTAAGAGGTGATGATGTGCACTCTTGCTCGAATCAGTTTAGGACCGGGTCTAAGTGCCGCTCGACCAAGTTCACCCCGTACGTCTACATGTCCTTTATGGGAAGGACTTGACTAAATACCCCGTCAAGTATTAGTGCCTGGACCCGTGGGCAGTAGGGAGAGGGTGCTAGGTAGATTGGCATCCCTAGAGGACCTCCACGTGATTATGTGGGTAGAGGCTTGACCTCCACGTGACGACGTGGGTAGAGGTTTGACCTCCACGAGTCCGTGGGTAGAGGTCCGACACAAAGATAAGTCCACCTCGGGTTATGGGGTCGGGCATCACCGAGCACAAGCGAGGACTGAGTAGATCTTATCTAGCGGGTCCAGCCTTGGTACAAGAATGGGTGAAAGGCCTTGTTGTAATAACCATGTCGGCACACCTCGCGAAGTGTGTTTATTGAGCTCTGGCAACAAAGGGGACTTACATCTTGTGGGTAAAGCCGTACAACCTCTGCAGAGTGTTAAAATATATTCGAATAGCCGCGTCCTCGGTTATGGACACAACTTGGAAAGGCCACACACTGGTTAGACTAAGTTTTGGTTACGAAATATGGGAATGGGATTAAGGACGTGGGCATGATGTGTCCACAGTGAGCAGTTTAAGCTACAGTCTGGTAGTGAGGAACTGTAGAAGAGAAAATCTAGCCCAGACCGCGAGGCGGTAGCATGGGTAGGTTGTAAGGATTGTTCGAGGCAGTAGAAGGAGCTACCGGCCTCTAGTTGACGACTGTTCAGCTGGATTGTCCAGCACTGAATACTGTCTCGACAGAGACGAGCTTGATTTCGAAACTGCTCTTGAATCTACTATTCCATATTTCGATTAAGAACTTACTTGTTCGCACAATATTCAACTTAGTGTACATCCACTTCTTGAACAAGCCATGCATGAGATACATCTATTATTTCTTAATGTGGGATACTTGCGAGTATACTCAATGTACTCACCTGGCTTGTTAATTTGGCCAGACGAAAGAGACGCCAACTCCGAGCATATGATTATGATCGCGAAAGCTAGGGCGAAACCCCAGTCAGTTGCCTGTCGGGTATGGCATACTGATGGGCCACATCACCGTTTGATTTTCGCTGCAAGTTTATAGCCGTTGGGCTACAGGTATCGGACTTCGACCTGAATGGTCAAGCTATGCACTATTTACTGATATATGTGTGCATGTCAATGATATCCAGGTTAACTTGTGTGTACCGGCTATTGATCATGGGACCGGTACAGTAAACACAAGGAGCTATCCGGTCTTAAAACCGGTACGCCACGGTAGGCAGTAGGGCTCAGGTGCCTACCCGTGCCCTAGCCTCGCCCTCGCCGACGGGGTCAACCTGCCGCCGCCAACCGCTAGTAGCCAGGAGCAGTGACCTGCAAGAGAGAGATGGGGAACGGTAATAGCGAAGAGAAAAGGGGGATCGGGAGAGTAGCAACATGGAAGCAGGGAAAGCGGGTCGGGAGGTAAGTGGGCCGCTCTATCCGGCAGTTTTGGCCAGGTCAGCTCATCCCACGTCCGTAGGTTATATACTAAAAAATGGGTTGAGTTCATTCTTCATATCCCTTAACTAAATATCTAGATGGGCTAAAACCTAGGGATGGTTATATTCCATTCAAATTGGTATATTCAACCAAACGCATCCTAAGATTACTACAATCATACCGATACTGGTATATCAACTTGACAATGGGAAGTTTTGTCAGTTTTGGCGTAATATTTAGTATGTTTCCTCCAAAACTATGTTGCTTCCTGAATGGGGTTTATGTCTTGTCAAGTTGCTGATGTTAGAGGAAAAGCTTTAGTTCATCCGATAATTATTCCGGCGTATGTTCCAACTATTGAGACAAAACGGTCACCTCCCCTTGATGGGTGGATTCAGGTTGCTGTGGATGCAGGTTTTGATTCGAGTTCTAACACGGCAAGTATTGGCATCATTGCTAGGAACCATTTTGGCCATGTGCTCTCTGCTCGAGACTTTTTGGAGCAGTGTTGCAGTGCTGAGGAAGCTAAGATGTTTGCTTGTCCACATGGTTTACACTGGGTGTTCAGTTTACATATACATGTTATCTTTCAAACTGATTGCTTGGTGGTCTATGGGAACCTTATGTCCAACCTTGATGATCGATCTCGTCTTTGTGGCATTCATCATGAGGTGTGGGAGCTTTAGTGTGTTTGCCAACTATGTCAATTGTCAAGATTGGTTGTAAGGATAATGTAATTAGCCATAGTCTTGCTTTTTAAGTAGGAGAGAGAGTGGTGTAGTAGTGTGTTACATGGTACTACTCCACTCCGCATGGGCAGAGTTAGTCCTATGTCATTGTTAGTTAATATTAAGCTCTCTCTCTTTAAAAAAAAATTATATATCCTTGTGCAAATATGGCAACAATACGGCAACAATACTACGTCCGTTCCTAGTTAACATCCGTACCGGACTCGAACCACGATTCAAATGGCAACTTTTCACCCAAGAACCCATTTGGCAATGGCGGAGCCATAAACTTTCTAAAGTCTGGGAAAATCACTAGCAGGATTGCAGAGTGACATTTCTTTGTGTAGGTTATGTGGGATTCACCCAACATACGATATCTCGTCGTCGGCAAGCCTAAGCAGCTGTTTGGGCTAGAGTGACAATAGATCCGCTCATAACATTTTGGATGCAATGCAATGACCAAGTGGAGCATATGAGATAGATGCAATACACAAGTGGAAGTAATAAATGTTATAAGGACGCGTTTGGTTGGTGGGCAAAGATGAATAAATAAGATCATTCAGTTTTGTAACAAAAGAAATGAATTAGTTTTTTGTTTGATTAGATGAGTGGTACGAGACAAACATTTTAGAGAAATAATGGGACGCCACAAACCAACACAGTTTTCAATGCATCGGAGCATTAGCTTTAGCTTTTCTTACCTTACTTATGATTAACCAAATGGTCGTCGGAAGTTAAAAATAATAAGAATTACTTCCCCCAGATTTTAAAATGCTAAATTGTAAGCTTCAATTTTTTTTGGCTAAATATAAGAAGCCAAGAAATGCTATATTCTTAACAAATATAAACAAAACAGAGGGGAAAATAATGCTGGTAGGAAGCAATAAAAAACTGTAAGCATTAGTTTCCCAAATATAAGAAGCCAAGAAAATGCTATACTCTTAACAAATATAAACAAGACAGGGGGGAAAATAATGCTTGTAGGAAGCAATAAAAAACTGTAAGCATTAGTTTCCCCAAAATTACAAAATTAATTAAAAGGTTAAATTGTAAAGCTTCATTATCTTTTGCTAAAATTTACTTCAATTCTTTTTTTGCTAAACTATAAGAAGTCAAAAAAATATAAAAATGTTATATTTTTCTTAATAAATAAGTATAAACAAGATAGAGGGAGCCAAAAATGCGCATCCAGGGAATCGAACCCTGGTCAGTACCGTGGGAGGGTACTATGATACCACTACACCAGATGCGCTGCCTTAGAATCAATTTCATCTTCTTGTTCATATTACCTGGAAGCATTGAGGTTTTCAGATCCTAACAGCAAGCAGTTCCTGAAAGGAACCAATGCTATGGTACGATCTATCTCCAGGGGGGAAAACTTTATAATTTGTCCCAAAAGAGTGAATCCAGTCCACATGTCAAAGTAACTTTGAGAGATGTTCCAAGCTCATCTTCAGTCTTCACTGAGGTACTGGGATTCTAGGACACGAATATCATCAACACTACTCTTTACAGTCTAAGAGTAGTTAGTACCTGGCAGCAAATCTGGAACAAGGCCTCAACAAGAAGCCAATAAACTACAGTTCATACAGGGCTCTTCAGCTATTCGATTCAACAGCGGGGAGGCACACTACATGGAGTCAGGCGTTGCAATGCTGCTGCTGCCGCTCAAATGTGCCGACGTATTATTACAAAAATGTAGATGGTATAAATTGTTGTTGATACAAGTCCAGGGGAGTCTCTCTCTGTCTCGCTTGCAGGGCTTCAGACTGAGTTGGGGCAGGCATCATGAAGGTCCACCTTCCTTTCTCCTCCCTGCACAACACAAACAGTTCGATGATTCAATCAATTAAAAGAGAGAAGATAATAAATGTATGAACTGGTATGTTGATTAATTTCAACCTGTTGCTCTTTAAAAAAAGACACGAAGAGAGCCTGCTTAAACTTGTAATTGTTATCATTCTACAACAGAGCATCATGTTTAACATTGGTTATATTGCCTATACATACGGCATAATCATCTATACCGGAACAGGCATAAACAACTACAACTGTACTCTAAGGTATAGAATATTAAACTGTATAATATTTACTCTAGTGGGAATCATATGGTCCCCAACGGACCAAAGCAAATGAGAAACTTGCAGCTACCCATTTCCTGAAATGGTATTTCATTTTCACAGAAACAAGATAACTGCAGTGAATGCAATCTGAGGATTTGAATATTGCATCTGTTCCCTCGTGTAGCTTATACATCATATACATCCCTATGAGTAATCAATACGCACAAATACTCGATATATACCAGCTATACCTTAGCGTTCCTATGCATATATTTTGTTAGCATAGATAACTGCCCCTTCCTATGGGTTCATAATCAGAAAACAAAATCCTTACAATATTTGAGAAGGAAATGAATGCACAAACATAGTTTTCCTCGGGTGCTGCTGTACTAGCGATAACTACCAACACTAGCAGTATACTCACGCTTTGCCGCAGGGAGGCGAGGTGCTCCCTCTCATTTTCTCTTTGTAAGACAAATATATACTAGCATACCTTTATCACTTGCTTTCTCTTAGCACATGGATTCTGTTGGAGGAAGGGTAGCGAACAGTTTTGCAGCCCATGGTTTAGCTTTTTATTTCTCTATGCCTTTGTTTACTAGCAAACAGTACGTGCGGTGCACGCAGGTACTGTTTACGGTCACTATAGATGGTACTGTTTATGGTCACTGTAGATAGTAATGTTCATGGTTACTGTTCACTGGTACTGTTCATGCGAACCCCTCCAATCTCACTCGTCAAATTCATGGGATCAATGGCTCAGATTACTTGCCAAGCCTAGTTCAAATTTGGTACACTATATAGTAGTATAGATTTGTAGCTTGTATTGATTATCTTTCTCCCTATTTTCTACATTATCTTTTTACGCGTTTGTTTGAATGGTTCTTACATCAAATACTCATCCCAAAAATAAACTTTTTACATTTTTAAACAATGAAAAACAGAAACTAACAGTGAAATGTTTGTTTATGTGTATTATCACTTGGCGTCTTATTTAAATCTACAGAATGCTTTTGAGCATTCATCTAAGCACAATGACTATGTACGAGTCATTGTAGCAGGAGCAGATTTTCAACTGTAGTATTTCCTTTTATTTTGCTATGTTAATCTCTCCCTTTTCAGTGATCGAGGAGCACATGGGAACTACAGCAAATACTTCAGAGATGGAAGTTTGTGGTTGTCCTACCGAGGGCCATTGGTGGTAATATTTATCTTGATGCACAGTTGAATTTATAGCTTGTGTTAATAATATCTTTATCCATATTTTGTACATACAATGTCTTAAATCGGATACTTATCCGAAAGATAAATTGTTTAAATATCAAAGAATGGTAACTAAGACAGTCCTTTTAAAATTTAATACAGCACTGCAGGTCCATTGTAGTGAAATAGCCTGTGTCACTCCATTGCAAATATAACTAAGAAAACAGAGACAACTACTAACCATGTCATCCTACCCTACAACATAATTCAATATTCGCATAGGGGAAAAAGAACAACTTAAATTCGCACAGAAATGATATATTGAGCCTATTTTGAAAGTTTGTTCAAGGCAGAATAAAATCATGTGATAGTTACAGAATATAGTATTTTTTTGGACAACACAGATCTTCAATGTAATAGCAACCAAGAGCGCAGACCATACTACGATCCAATCAGATACTAAGCCTCTAACCAACACAGGGTTATGCATTGATCAAACACCGAAACAGCTTTCTTTGTTGTCCCAACAAAGATGGTACGGGATGAACTACTACTGTTCACGTGATAAAAAAACCACTACTGTTCACGCACGGTGTAACTGTTACCTGGAAACAGGAGTATGTACTATATTGATGAAAATAAGAATATAAGACTGATCTTACCTATAGAACAACGAGTAGTTCATCAGTCCAACAAGAACAGCTCAAGAATCCGCCTTCGACGTTGCTTCCAATCTCCCGGCGAGTAGCTTCTCGACGTACTTCCCCAGTATATCAGCCTCAAGGTTCACCTTGTCCCCGACCTTCTTCTTTGGCAGCACCACGTTGTCCTGGGTGTAGCGCACGAGCATGAAATCGAACCACCCGGCCTCCTCGTCCACATTGACGACGGTGAGACTGGTGCCGTCCACGGCGACGAACCCCTTGGGTACGAGCAGGCGAAGGATCTCCGGCGGCGCGCGCACGGTGACCCAGACGGAGTCGCCCTCGGGCCGGAACGCGGCTATCTCGCCGGTGCCGTCGACGTGGCCCTGCACGAAATGCCCGCCCATGCGGGACGCCGGCGTGAGCGCGCGCTCGAGGTTGACGCCGTCGCCTGGGGCGCGGTCGCCGAGGGACGTCCGCCGGAGGGTCTCCGGCGCGACGCCGAAGGTGAGGGTGGATGCCGCGGGGTCGATGGCCGCCACGGTGAGGCAGGTCCCATCGACGGCGACGCTGTCCCCCAGCTGCGTCCCGGCGAGGAGGTTCTTGGTTTCGACCTCGAGATCAACGCCGGGAGCATCTCCACCCCCGCCACCACCCCCGGAAGGAGGCGTGGGCGGCGGGCCGATGCGGCGCACGCGGCCGACCTCCTCCACGATGCCCGTGAAGAGGGAGCGGACGGCGATGTGGGAGGACGAGGACGACGACATGGTCTTCGGGACGGGGGAGAGAGAGAAGCGGAGCGGCGGGACGCGGAGGGGCGTGGAGGCCACCCGGAGGCGAAGGGGAGCGGAGACGACGAGGGGAGGAGGCCCTTGCGGAGGAGTGGCGGGTGACAGCGGACGGCGGCCATGGCCGCGGCGGCGGCGGGCAGCGGCAGCGCCATAGCGAGATTCTTCCTTGCCTGTGTTGGGGAAGATTTAGGATGGGTCAGAGCATCTCCAAACCACTCTTTATCATTTTCTACATTTTCATACTTTTCACTTCTCATTATTCAATTCTCCTATATATTATTGATATCTTGAAACTAATTTTGTAACAGTATACATAGTATATTTGTTGTCTCTTATAATCTAAAAATAAAGTTGATTGTTATCTACCTATATCATATTAAGCTTTTAACATGTGGTCATAACCTCAGCACAACAAACCATAATTTTTTCCCCTTCTATAATACACAGTTGTAAACCAGAGAGTAGTGTACATTTCAAGACAAAAAGGTAAATGTGACACAGTTCAAGGCTGCCATAGTATTCATTTAGATTAAAATGCCAATCGCTAAGCTGCCAATCGCTAAGCATTGTTAATAGCCATGCCAAGACCAATATTAGAGATCAAACATCATCCCACCCTAAACCTGTTATGAGGAGCTAAAGCTGAGAATAATTATCTAATGTACACTAAAATGCTTTATAAAAGAATTAATAGTCCTCAGATTGGATCTCTTTCTATCAAAAACAATCACTTCTTCTAACTGAACAGAGATCCATAAATACAACACTTCTTCGAACTGAACAGATACGATCTTCAATCCACAGTCAAAATGAGACCTTTATAATATATTTACCAATTACCATTATGATACACATGGAAATCGATTACTTTCAATATACAATGTCTTAATATAAACATCTCTGGAACTCATGTAGTCACCTTTAGTTGACCTCAGTCTCATATATAGGTCTGAACTCCACAACATGGTGGACCTACTCATTAGTATTCTCATAAATAGTTGGGAACAAAAGGTTTTAGACAGGTTCAGGCCTCTCTCAGGATAACAACCTTACGTTCTGTGTATTTTATATTGATCTCGAGACAAAGTACAAGGGAAATAACTAATATAGATGTGATCTGCTACTAGTCGGAGCCTCGGAGGTGGATGTCAAGGCGTGTCTTCTCTTCTACTTGCTCGGAGGTTTTCTCGGGTGTTTTAGGTCTGGCTTGCTTGTCCTTCTCCGTAGGCTCCCGGAGCCTTTTATAAAGGGTATGCCGTACCGGGTACATACTCGTCTCTGAGTAGGACTCTTATCATTCTTAGCTGTCAGGATTGACTTATTAATTTAAAGAGTTCTGGATATATATAGGTAGTTTCCTTATATTTCTAGGTCCCTATCCGAGGTAGATATTGCTCTGGGTATCTCAAATCTTTACATATTTGTATATAAATTCTACCGTCGTATACAATAAAATTGTGTTACTTATCGTCAGTTATGTTATACAGGTGCTATTTATGTCCGTATACCCTAATTCAAACCGGGCTGCTGTCCATCCCATACGCGTACTGTGAGTACTCTTAATTCATATATGCATCTCTATATATAAACTACGAATCTAGAAAAAATATAGATTCATATCCGCTCCGTTTCCGTCCTAGGTGTCGGGCCCAGAGCGTAGACTGGTACTCGGGTCCGGCAGCACGGTCACCGTAGAACCCGACACCCAAACCCGCATAACACAACGCCCGCGCCTCTCGCTTCTGACGTCCGGGCCCGCACGTCAGCCAGAGGGAGCAGAAACAAATCCGAGGTTTAGCTTTGCCCAATCCCCTCATCACTTCCGCGCCGCCGCCTCCTCCCTTCTCCGGCGACCGCGTCGGCGACGAGCAGACAGACAGAGGGAGATCTGGCTATGGCGGCGGTGGCACCGGAGGTTGAGACGAAGGAGGAGGAGCAGGTAGTGAACCCGTGGGAGGTATCGGCGGGGAAGGGCGGCATCGACTACGACAAGCTGGTCGACCAGTTCGGCTGCCAGCGCCTGGACGCCACGCTCATCGACCGCGTCGCGCGCCTCACCGGCCGGCCACCGCACCGCTTCCTCCGTCGCGGCCTCTTCTTCGCCCACCGGTGCCGTGACACCTAGCTTTTGCTTCTTGAGAAGTGGAAGCGGTATCGCTGAAGAAAATTTGGATTTTTTTGGTATGTGCAGGGATTTTAATGAGATACTAGACCTGTATGAGAAGGGTGAGAAGTTCTACCTCTACACGGGGAGGGGGCCCTCGTCGAGGCTCTGCATCTCGGCCACCTCATCCCCTTCATGTTCACCAAGTGAGCAGCCCTGCAGCTCTAGTTCCTCTGTTTTGTTGATTCACTGCGTCGTGTATCTGGGCAATGCTGCGGTGGCGGCAACGGAGTAGCGCATATTTTTCTCTCGCAAGAACAGCCCATCCTGGCTCCAGTCATCATGTGCGGAATTTGTTCTCGATTGAGTTACTGGACAGACTGATGGATCTAGTGAAATTATATATTTTCGATCTTGAAGTAATCCTTCATCTTGGTAGTAGTTTATGTGGTGAATCAATAGAGTAATGGAACAAATTGCCGGAGCTGAGGAAAAGTCTGTGAGATGAAAACTCTCCTGGAAATCCGGGAGTTAAACATATTTTTAAACGTCAACATCAATTAGCATATTGAAAGTACTTGCCTTCTATCTTTCACAGAACCACTACCACATAAATATTTCGCATCTCATAATATTGTTCGTGCTATCTGCTCTCTATGTATTGTTCGATAAACCTTGCATTGTAGTCTCAGTTCTGATTTTGTAAGTAACCATGGACTATGTTGATTAACCATCAGGATCTTTCTTCAGATATTTGCAGGATACTTTCAAGGTGCCTCTAGTAATACAGCTAACTGACGACGAGAAGTTCTTGTGGAAGAACTTGACTGTTGAGGAAAGTAAAAGGCTTGCCCGTGAAAATGCAAAAGACATTATAGCATGTGGATTCGATGTTGAGAGGACTTTCATTTTCTCTGATTTTAATTTTGTTGGAGGGTAAGATAACTATTTTTAATTGTTGTGTTTGATTAATCTTTCTCCTTATGACCTTGTAGTCTTAGGTTCGTAGCTTTATTTATTACATGACAAGTTAATAATCCTTTTTCCTTTGTTGCAGTGCCTTTTACGAAAACATGATTAAAGTTGCCAGATGTGTGACATATAATAAGGTGAGAGCTGTTCAATTACAAGAACAATATTTTCGACATTATAGAGCTTAATTCCTTCCCTTCAAGCATTATCTTTTGCTAATATAGTTTACTCTTGAATGACAGGTTGTAGGAATATTTGGATTCAACCCGGAGGATCACATAGGAAAGATTAGCTTTCCTCCTGTGCAAGCAGTTCCATCATTCCCGTCTTCATTTCCCCATATTTTTTCTGGCAATGACCAACTGCGGTGCCTGATCCCATGTGCAATTGACCAGGTATAAACATATTTTGGGTATAATGATCATGTCTAACACAATTGGTTATATATATCTGCTTGCTGGCATAGCTATAAATTATCATATACCTGGCAGCACCAAATTCAGAATTAAGGTTTTTTTTTATTTCTTAGTGCTTTCCAGCACTTAAACTGAATTAATGTTGTCCTACTGGTGTGTGCAAAACATGGATATGTTTATTCGTATGTAAATTATCATAAAAGCATCTCTGAGTAATTTTGTCAAAGATACTGAACTGTTGGTAGATGTTCATGTTTTGTTTCACGAGCTTCAGTTCCTCATTCAATTCATGTTTTTATTCTTCCAGGATCCTTATTTCAGGATGACCCGTGACGTTGCTCCAAGAATTGGTTATCAGAAGCCATCACTGATTGAATCAAGATTTTTCCCTGCTCTTCAGGTACATTTATTTTCCTGAGAAACATGGATTTAGAACTTTATGTCTTCACTGCATTGAAGTTCAAAAATGACCATAAAAAATGGGTCTATGCATGGGGCACAATGAAGATATCATGCTCAGTACGTTGATGATCTGAAATCATTCATTTAATGCAAGCCAATTAGGATCATATAGCAAAGCGATTGCTTGGTATCATAATTTTTTTTGGAAACCTTGTCCCTAGAATCATAATCAAGTTACAAGTGTACCCCATATTTATGCATGTGTTAACCAACACAAACAAAATAAGGGGGTGTTTGTTTGGGCTTTTTTTGGCTTTTGGACTTTGGCTTCGAAGCCAAAAAGCACCTAAATAGGTGCTTTTGGCTTTTAGCTTTTTGGAAGCTGAAACTACATATTATGTGCTTTCGGCTTCCAAAAAGCCAAAAGCCAAAAGCACCTATTTAAGTGCTTTTTTGGCTTCGAAGCCAAAGTCCAAAAGCCAAAAAGAGCCCAAACAAACAGGGCCTAAGTCATCTTTTCCTAGGAAAGTGTAATACTACATATTATTACGAGAAACACAGGCCCAGCTTGACTGCTTCTAGTTGATTTTTGAAGTTGTTATTTTCTCAACTTAGCTATTTTGACCTTGACAAGACTAACTTTATTCATGGAGTCCATGTCATGTCTTTTGTTCATCATTTCTTTTGTTACTTTCTGTTATGGATGGCAATTGCTTTACGGGTTGCTTACTTCTCTTTTACAGGGGGAGAACACAAAAATGTCAGCTAGTGATCCAAACTCTGCAATATATGTGACCGATAGTACTAAAGAAATAAAGACAAAGGTTTGTCCTGAGCATTGTTTTGGTCTGAGAAAAATATTTCCAAACAATTACATATGCCTCTTATTTTTTAGTAAATTGCACCCGTGGTCGTTAAACTTGTAGGGTGCGGTCAAGTTAGTACAACAACTTGAAAACTGTATGTCTACAGCCAAGAACTTGTATAAATGGTCCATCTTTATTCGAAAACTCTCCAGCATGGTGATCCCCGCTCACGTGTCAAACTGATGTGGCTACTGCTTCCTCACACATGCACGCCTTGTGGCCATGGCGCTAGAGGAGGAACTCATGTAATTGGGGATTATTACATTGGGACCTGATTCAACACTTACCTAATTTGGGGATTTTTCCTTCTTGGCGGAATTTGTGTGGGCGGTGATTGTTGATGGCTACAGATTTTGATAGATGGTGAGCGAGGCGGCAACCGGAGGTAGAGGGTGGGGCGGTGGTGCTCGGGCTTCAGCAGATGGGAGGCCAGCACAGCAAGCAATAATAGGTGCCTAACTTCTTTACTTACCCCAGGAGGTCAATGACATGTGGACCCCTAGCCACACCAACTTGCCACACAGGCGGGTCGTGCCATGTAGGGGATTTTGGACTAAAGATTAACCACTTATACAAGTTTTTGGATGTGGATGTGCAATTTGAGAGTTGTTGGACTAACTTGACCTCGCCACACAAGTTTAAAGACCATGGGTGCAATTTGCTCTTAAGTTTTGTGTGAAATGGGTGCTAGGTTGAGCCAAGCATGAAACTGTAACCTGTAGGCTCATCGTTCTATTCTTTCATGGGCTTCTCATTTATTTTTCTCTTCATTTTCCAGGTGAATAGATATGCCTTCTCAGGTGGCCAGGACTCAATTGAGCTCCATAGAAAACTTGGAGCTAATCTTGAGGTAAGCCCTTTTCATGTTGTTCTTGAGCACTTGTTACTGAACAACAAATTAGTGCAGGTACCAAACTTTTTTGGCTTCTCTAATTTTCTGTACTATGCACCATTTTCTAGCATGTATTTGCTTGAGATGCAAAACTTAAATAAAGACGTAATTTGAGTACATCAAGAAAAGCTACCAATTCCATAGAACATGAAGTTGAGACAGGCCTCTTCTTTTTTCAGTTTCGTCATTTATTGAACCCGACAATATTATACTTAATGCTAAATGCGCAAGATTGTGTCCTTCGATATTTCTGTTCTCTTCTATGTTCCTTAAGGAATACAAAATCCAATCGGTGAATTTTAATTGTGGTGTTCAGGTGGATGTCCCAGTTAAGTACCTAAACTTCTTCCTTGAAGATGACTATGAGCTCGAGCACATTAAGAAGGTAACATTACAAGTTATATACATATATAGAACTAGTTCATTTGATATGTTTCCTCCACTTATTTCCCTCAACTAAATGGTGCTAATGTTTTGAAACTCAACACCAGGAGTACAAGGAAGGAAGGATGCTGACTGGTGATGTGAAGCAGCGTCTTGTTACTGTTCTATCTGAGATGGTTGAAAGACACAAAAGAGCTAGAGCTCAGGTGACTGAGGAGGTACGCAATTCATTAGATCTGTCATCTTGTACACTTCCGTAATTCTGAAGTAGACAATGAGCAGGACACAATGGGTTCTCAATCTCACTGCAACAAGTGTACAACTGTATCTGATGTGCCCACACACATGATGCATGTAGGCCCACCCAAGAACATTCGCGAACTTCAAACACACATGGATACAAATGATGACATATATGCTTAACAAAATGCTCAAAAGACGTATCATGCTCAGCAATATAAATTTTCTCGCATCGATTTAACGATTTCTTATTTGTGCAGATGGTTGATTCTTTCATGGCTGTGAGGCCTCTCCCCAACATGTTCAGCTGATCACGGGTCAAGACAGGAAGAGCATTTTGTTCTCTGGTGATTTTGTAGAATTCCAGGAGTATTGGGGATTTTGTAGAATTCCAAGAGTAGCTTACATGTGTTTAATGATTTAGTTGTCTTGATTGATTTGAACCTGACGACTATCCTGTGTGGTGGCCATTTGATTTTGCAAAATCAGTATATGATAAGTTTATCTTCAAGCTTGCTCTGTCAATGTACAAGTGTTTTATTTATGGGATTTGGAAAACATACAGATGTGAGTTGAAGCATAGCATGCTTGGTTCATCAGATTAGGAAATTTATAGTTTCCCTTTTTCTTCATTCAGTTTTTCTTCAATGGCCTAGGATAGCAATGCCTCTGTTGCGAACCGACGTCTCTCTAAAGAGACGTGATGAGTGATCAACATACAACCGTCATTAGCAACCGCTAATGACGTCTCAAAACAAACAACTGCTATCCCTTGAGATTTGTATATATATGTATAAACATCAGAGAATAAATAATAAGAATTACAATCATTCTGTGTGGAATCTCTGTCTCAATCACTGTCTCCAAGTCATTCTATAATACATCATCAGCACTTGTTCTACCGTGAGCAATTGAGCCAAAGAAGCAAGAACAGAGCACTTTGAAGCAAGAAGAAGAAGAAGAGAGAGGAAGAAAAGGTGAGATCAATGGCTGAAAGAATTACTCAGCAACTTCTCACCATTTTGGCAACCATCGACGTCGCCATTATCCGGCTTCTTCCTCCACCGACTCCACCGCCACGCCGATGTCATCACCGTGCTCGCCGGAGACACCGAAACCGTCGCGCGCTTCATCCACCCACAATGGCTGCTCGGATCTCGACACCTAGTCGCCTTCTCGCTATGGCACCGTCGGTTTCATCGGGTGCATCGGCGACCGGTGGCCACTGGCAAACCCTCACGACAGCGGCGGACGCCGGCGGTTCCTCGCGCCCTCAACGACGGCGTCTGTGGGGCCCCCTTCAACTCTCTCCACCGCGCGCCTCGTCGCCATGGCGCCCATGGCCAAGCTCGTCCACTGACTTTGTCGGCATCACCGACCCGGAGCTCGCCGCCCCCTCCGCCACCGCCACTCTCCAACGGCGTGCTTCCCAACGGCGGCGGTGGTTAGACTCACGGCCCCGGCGAGCCCTCTAGCACGGCCCTCCTCCGCTGCTCCCCGCCCACCGGCGGGCTCTCCAACGGCGTCGCCAGCCTCCGCTCGGCAACCGCAGGCGGCAGCAATGGACGGGCTCTAAGCCCTGGCGCACCACCCGCCTCCGGCGGCACTCCCGAGCTACAATAGCCTCGAGACAAGCTACAAGCTTTTGCTAGCCTTCTAGAGTATCATAATGTGTTTAGTGCGATCAAAAACCTTTTGTCGAATTGAAGAAACTTGCAGCTTACTACAGTAGTCACAAGTAATTTTCTGATTTGAGGAGAATGAAACCTTTATGATGCCATGACCAAACCAGAAAAAAGAACAACTCTGGCAAACAAAGCTTGAAAATACTAGACAACAAAAAAAAGCCTTTCAAGTTTCCAAAGTTCTTAGCGCAGTTGATCATTTGATCTTGATGGACTGCAATTTGCTATCATTCTGTTCTTTTACATAAAGAATTTGAGCTTTCATCTAAGCTTCAATATTGGATTCTCCCAAAAAATATTCAAAAAAGACCAAAAATGAAAGAATGTGGCCCTACAGAAATGGTCTCCCTTCAACTCTCCTGCATGAGGTGCTATCCATACCACCTCCGGAAGCCCGCACCGCCGGGCCTCTTGCTGCTGCCTGAAGCTGCTTCCTCGGACTCGCTATCCCTTTCACGCCGAAGCAATTCGAACTCCTTTTCCAGGGCTGCCATCTTCTGCAGCCGTTGCTGAAGCTCTGAAACTTCGTTCTGTAAAAGGAAAACATATTATCATCATTTCAATCCTAAGATGGCAGTAGAACATGGTAAGTCTGAGAGGGATGTTCCTCTGAAGTAACGAATAAACTGTTGCAAGTCAGTCAGGGTTGCAGTGGACAGTCAGCCCAAGTTCTGAAATAGTCATGATGTATAAGGTCACTTTTTATGTACTTCAAAGTAACCAAGTTTTTAAAGAAAGGGTACTGGTTAGATAAGCTAGGTGGCGAATAGCAGGTTCTTATAGGTTATCAGTGTGATATATAGTCGGACTCGCTTGTTTCTGACGAGGCATTGAGTTTGGATGGGTTTCCAATGTAACTTGCTTGTTCCCAGTCAGCTTTGAAAATGTTCCCTTCCCATATTTCAGACAGCAGCTGTCCCAAATTATCCATAGCTTGGCAGCAGAAGAGGAGTGTAAGTGTCAAATCCTATTTTCTAATCCGGCCAATTCACTAAATGCTAAAGCATGTTTTCACGACCCTTCCCCAACAAGCTTTTGCCTACCTCGAGTTTGGAAGCTCTCGCTTCCTCATCAGAAAGTTGATCACGAACAGAGTGGAGCTCCTGCATAGCACACAGCACAGCAATTAAACTTGACCACAGAGAGCTTAAAGAAGTTTCTTCTTCGGAAGTAAGAGAGTTATAGTTCTTTTCCCTTATGAGGTTCGATACACTGAGATTTGACCTGTGAGATCCCAATTCAAGCATAAACATTTGAAAGAACACTGCTGCAATGACAACCTATAATTCTATTGAAGTTATATTGATTTGAGATGAATTTTCTGAGAGACAGTAGAGCATAGAGCCTTGAATATTGCAATAACTAAATGTGAAATCACAAGAAGTACTCCATGTGATTCTTTATGGAGGTCATGTATAGCACTGCAAGGAAAAAGTATGGCACTTCCTGAACGATTAAGTGAAAATGATATAGCTTGCCTTAGTAAGCTCCACATTTCTGTTCTCCACACGAGCTAGTTCCTTCTTCAGGTGGAAGCTCTGCAGCTTTTCCTGTTCAAGTCTTTCTTCTACTTGGTTCTTCTCACCCTTAACTGCTTGCACCAGAGCTTTGCTGATGTCTCCTCCCTTCTTGTTCTGGAAATGACAGAAAAGAACATATGTTGTGAATAAACAGATCTTGGTGCCATCAAGCAACCGTGCCCTCGAGATCCTACCTTTTCATCTTGAAGTTCTTCAATTTCGAATATGGGTCCCCTGCTAGAATTTGCTGCTGCAGACATGGGGGTCATGCCATTTGTCTCAGGTTCATTTATTTGAGATGGCACACTTGGTTTGAGACTTGGCTTGAGAGCGTAAACCTAGAAAAAAAGAATTATTCAGCTAAATATAAAAATATGCATCAGAAAAACTGAACTGATGACGGAGAATCATGCCTCATTACTGTAACGTCCACTGTATCCTCCAAATGACAACAGAAATAATCCTCCATTAATTGTGTGAAGTACTAAACTTGAGCCCTGTGGTAAAGAAGCTTATGAAGATCAGTGACAGCTTGGGTGCATAACACCAAAGAAATGCAATTAACCAAGATTATAACTACGGCTACTGGTACGACTATATGAGCTTTACTATTATGAGATCCTTAAACTCATATTACATTGTTTTCATCAACCTAATTGAAATATGCAATTTGAACTTCTACAACCAAAGGGAGTTTTTTTTTCCATTTTATCCAAACTGTCAGAGAGTTTCCTAGTAATTCTGCAAAACTCATATTACATTGTTTTCACGAACCTAATTGAAATATGCAATTTGAACTTATACAACCAAAGGAATTTTTTTTCCATTTATCAAAACTGTCAGAGAGTTTCCTAGTAATTCAGCAGAACATAATGATGTTATACAAAATGAAAATTATCTTCTCCTTTGCAAGAAAAGATAGCTCACCTCACTTGTAGGGGGTGCACGGCCTTCAAGACTAGTAACAACTGACCATACAAATGTAGACATGTTAAGTACAAGTGTTTCCGGAACACCTGCAGTGCATTAGGCACATATGAGTGACAGCAGTTTTACAACCTGCTCTTTCAGAAAACAGAGTGGAATAACCAAAACATCAGGCGGAGTGAACTGCCACACCAATTATAGGTGAATAGGGAGCTACATTCATTGGGTGACCAAACCATGGAAAACAGACAGGTGCATTTATGTGAAAAATCATAATGTAAGGCACATGTTAATATTTCAATCTTACCTTTTTTACTATTACCACCACCAGTAATAAACCAGTTATCCCCAACTGTTACACCTGCATGCCCTGCTCTTGGTTCTGGAGTAATACCATGCTGCTCTGGTCTTGACCATTCCATCTGCAATTAACAGTTAGGTGATTGATGGAAGTACCAAAGCAACAAATACTAGCTATAGAGAAAAGAATCAATTCTCACTGTCTGCATGTCAAGGAGATATAGATCACTGAAACATGTGGAATGAGACCCCCCACCAAATATCAAGAGATACCGGTCTGCATAGCATGCAGCAGCATGCTCTGACCTTGGAGAAGGTGGAGTGCCTCTGGAGGGTAACGAAATAATTGTAAATAGTCAGATATCTATCCTGCACCTCAAAGCAGAGCCAGTTAATGCGTTTACGCAAGTTTCATTTCATGCCCTAAACAAAACATAATTGCCAACTACAAGCGTCACACACAGTAGCATTTTCACAGAAGTTTGAACTTGTGGTCTCCACATATATATATACAACAACCACAACCACAACCAAGCCTTTTGTTCCAAAAAAGTTTGGGTAGGCTAGAGATGAAATATAATAAAAATTGCATGAGCCAAAAGGTAAAGGGAAAAATACTTAAAAAGAATAGTATGGTTCGGGCACGTGGATCGCTAATTTCCACGCGGTCCTATCTAGAGACAAATCCTTAGATACATTCCAATATTTCAAATCTTTTTTTACTGCTTCCTCCCATGTCAACTTTGGTCGCCCCTTGCCCCTCCTAGTATTGTCGATAGATCTTAGAATACCGCTCTCCACATATATATATCCAAAAAAAAATGTGGCATGCTTAGAAGAATCCCCATCTAATAGGGACCACAAAAACCCAATACCTTCTAACAAAATAATTTTTTATGTCATTTGTGCAATTTTTAACAAGCAGCTCCATTTTTGTTTAGATTGAACAAACCAAGTCCGTAGAACTTACGTGCTTTCAAATTCATCCCAAGTCATGGTCTCGAGATCAAGAACGTGCAGGTCATTTAGAAGAGACCTTCCATCACCTTCACCTCCAAACACGACTAAAGTATCCCCAACAAGAGTCACCGATTGACCACCACGTGAGCTCTAAATGAAAAGGCAAATTATCATCAGATCTTCATTGACAAAAAAGAAGAAGAAGCAAGTTTGAGGCAATTGGCGTGGGAACTTGAGACGCTTTTGGACAATGTAAATACAGACTAAACAAACATACCGGTGACCTTCCATAAGTACGTAAGGTTGACCAAGTGCAGTTTTCTGGATCAAACTCCTTAACTGGCAAAATACATTTAATATGAAATGGGATCTAGCACAATAAGATAAGAATAGAGAAACATGAGAAAAGTATTAGGCTAACCACTGAGACTTTCTGTAGGTTCCCTGGTGTGTCCTGCAAGAGCCAGGATCTTGTTTCCCAATGGAATCTACAAGGATTGGAAGACAGATGCAATCCTATAAAGTTATAACTTATAACCATTGGAAGGTATACCAGTTTCACACAACTAACTACAAAGAGTGTTTGATGACTACCAGTGAATGACCAGCACATGGAGCAACTGAAACTGTTTCAGCTGATTCTGAAGGTCCCAATTGTATTTTAGCATCTAGCTTTGACCATGACAAATTTTTGCAATCCAGAACCTTCGCTCAAAGAAGGATAGTATTGTTAAAATTCCCAGCTAGAAATTCAACCAAGAATACGAGTACAACATCAAGAGGCGCAGCCTATTGAGAATCATGATGACTAAATTACCTGAATATCACCAAGGTATCGGCCATTGTGGTTTCCACCAAAGACATACATCTTATCCTGAACTACAGCAGCTCCATGCTATATGAGACAATTGCAGACAGTATGTCAGGACCAGCATGAGAAAACAGGCCAGCAAAAAATAAGGTGTGATTAGACGACCAAAAAACAAAAATAAATAAAGACCTTGTAGCGGGGTTTTGGAAGCTGTCCGGACACAGAGAGCGGCGTCCACTGATCGTAAGCAGTTACAGAGCAGAGGCCTTCCATGGTAACTTCCTTGTCCTGAATATCAACCATCTTCCCGTTCTCCGCCACGACTACTTTAGCCTCTTCGGGTTTAGTAGACAGTGTTTCCTTCTAAGAGGGGAAAAAAAAACTCATCATCAGACATTAGAAACCATCCATGATCACATACCCAAATGCTACCAAACGTCAGCAGATCCCTGCAAACCATGCTACACGATGTGCCGGGAGCTACCACATTCTCGGAACGCTACATGGCGCCTAATCAACAAGCCGTGACAACCTGTGCCAAAAACGCTAGAGATTCCGCGCCTGATCCCAGCGATCAGCACAAGCGCTCGCTAATTCGAAGATGGTTTTCTCCTTAGCTGCATCACTAAACTTTGGGGAGACGCGACGCAGCCGAAACTTGGGATGGACCACGAGCCCGCACGCAGCCGAGCGAGACCACAGCAATATCAACTACCCGTGCTGGTCACTCACCGGCATCTCTGCGCAGAAGGTTCTAGAAGAGGGCTCGCTCGCTCGCTCGCTGGCAAGCTTCCGAGCTCCGACACCGAGGGCTAGAAGCAGCGGGTGGCGCGATCCCCGAGAGCTTGTGGATCCCGCTCGCCGGTCGCGTCCTCCCGGCCGCCGAAGCTTGGGAATCTGGAGGAGGCGGGGAGGGTGGCCGTGGCGCGTGGAGACTTCTAGAAGGTTCGGGATCTGGACCGAGGCCTCGGGAGCTCGAGATCTGGGTGTGGCGGGGCAGTGGCTCGGGAGGGGAGAGTGGCTTTGCCTGCCCTGCCCACTCCGGCGACCCGCGAAATGGGAGACGAGGAGGCGAGAGGCTTGCTTGCCTCGTGATTCGTGCGGATGGTCGATCCGATCGGGGTTGGAGCGGCAGATTGTAAGGGAAGTTTCCTCGAGATCTCATGGGGAATGTGGCTCAAAACACTGTAGGAGGCTCAGGTTCAGGAAAAAAGGTAAGAAAAGAAACACTGCACGAAGCTCAAGTTAAAAAAAAGGAAGAAAATAAATACTGTAGGAGGCTCTGCAAACACTTTCTAGAGCCTCTTCGATCCGTACTATTGGATCGTGATATCATATGTTAGTAAAATTTATAGCATTGATTGCACCACAAAAAACTATTAGAATCTTCCTAATATATATTAAGTGAATGAAATTTTTACCATGAAATATAATGCAAAGGAGCCTATAAAACTTTTATATGGATTATAATCTTATAAATGAGACAATCCACGTAGAAATAATACTAAAGAATTATCATGTTCCAACTCTATATGAGAATTCCTTGAATCAAAGAGGCCTAACCTTGCCTATTGTATTATTGAAAATAATTATTCATGAAGAATGATACCTTGTCTAACTTATTTTCAAATTCGACTTTTTTGGCCGTGGCACGCCACGAACTTAGGGTGTGTTTGGTTTGAAAACGAAGTGGAATGAAATGTCATGGTTCAATTTCTCTGGAATGGGTCGATTCCGTTCATGTGTTTGGTTGGGGAGAATGAAGTAGAATGGAATGGTTCCATGTAGTTCCACCAATTTAGAGAAACCACCTAGTTCAACATCTAAGGAGTATATTCTTTTTAGGAGAATCAGTGGGTTCCGGTTCCCTCTCCAACCAAACACAGGAATATGAGCTAGGTGTAGAACCAACCCATTTCATTCCACTTCATTCTCAAACCAAACACACCCTTAGTCTACCTCCGAGCCAAAAAAGTGGCCCTTTTGACATGTCATAACAACACTGCCACGCTGGCAAATGTTGCTTGCTTTTGCCTAGCATGGCAGTGTTGGCAAATGTGACAAAAGAACAAAAAGGGAAAAAAAACACCAAAAGTGCCAATCCCCGACGGCAAAACGCAGCCGTTAATCTTTATTTAGACAACAGGGCATGTACTATTTCCAATTTCCACCATCATCTCAACTCAGCAACAACAACAACAAGAAGAAAGTAACCTATGAAAAGACTGAAACTTGTCTTCCAGCAGTTCTCTACGCAACTCATCTGGAAACATGAACAACGGCACTATGTAAGCCAGCCTGCGAGATTACTCAAAACTCTTGTCATTTGTCTTTCTTTTCGACGTTTTCGTCCTGCGGCAGCGAGACGAACTGCACGATGCCTCGGACCACGGAGGCTTCAACTCTGAACCTCGAGGCGATATCGTCGACGCTCATCGGTCCGTGGTGGCTACTGGACTTTCCTTGGTACAGCTGAATGATCTCGTAGATGTGCGCGACGTCCAGGGTTCCTGGAGGTAGCTGCCTGTGCCCGCCTTGCCCAGGTTCAGATTGGGATGTTCTGACCTTCGGAAGCGGCCTGTTGTACCGCTCTACGACAGAAGCCTGCAAACATAAGCCTCTGATCAGATTTTCCCAAAAAGAAAAGAAAGTTCAAACTCAATAAGCTGGTTGTTTATGTTCAATTATTTATAGGTTTATGTAATAAAAGCACCAACTGAACTATAGTATTTTAGTGTGGGAGAACAATTTGAAATCAGAGGACTTACTTCACCCATTTCTGGTTTTCCTCCAGGCTTAGTAGTGATTCTCCCAACCATATGCTTAAGCATGTCATCATAACTTGGATCGCGCTCGACGAGTACACCACCGGCATCTTTTGTTGATGTTGTGACATCTGCAGTGTATTTTAAAAAACTCATAAACTATAAATGGAAAAAATGACCACAGCATATGTCAATAAAGCTTGCACTGAGGATTTCGTCAGAATAAAAAAAATTCAAGTATTCCTATAGTTTATTTAGCTACAACAATGTAGTTATTACTAAGACGAGCCTTGACAAAGACAATGTATTCAGAATCATCTTCGGTGATGATCATATCATCTACATACAAAAGAAGAAGAGTCCGACCACAAGACGAAGTGTGGACAAACAGCGCAGGATCATGAGCGCTAGCTGAGAAACCAGCAGCAGTAACCACAGAGGCGAAGCGCTCGAACCAAGCACGAGGGGCTTGCTTAAGGCCATAAAGAGAGCGACGAAAGGGACAAACCATGCCCTCAGGAACCGAATATCTAGGCGGGTGCATGTAGACCTCCTCACGCAACTCACCATTAAGAAAGGCATTCTTGACATCAAGTTGAGAGATAGACCAGTGGCGAGCAGAGGCCACAACAAGAAGAGTGCGAACAGTGGTCATGTGCGCGACAGGAGCAAATGTCTCGTCATAGTCACGACCATGCTCCTGCTGAAAGCCACGCGCCACAAGACGAGCCTTGTAACGCTCAAGAGAACCATCGGAGCAGGTCTTAATTTTATAGATCCACTTACAGGTGATGGGACGAACACGTGGAGGAAGAGAGACAAGATCCCACGTGCCGGTGCGCTCAAGAGCAGCAAGCTCCTCGGCCATCACATGCTGCCATTCGGGATGAACAACAGCATCACGGTAAGAATGAGGCTCAGCAAGAGTAGCACCAACAAATCCAAAGCGGTCTGCAGGCGGAAGCGGGCGAGCGCGGAGGCCATACCTAGGAGAGGGTGGCGAATCCGGAGAAGATGAGTCACCCAGAGAAGATGACTCATCAGACGGAGATGTCCCAGAAGAAGGAGAAGGCACATCAGAAGGAGGCTCAACACGAGGTCAACGTGTGTAGACGTAAGGATAGGACGGAAGAGGAGAGGGTGCCGGTGGCCGTCCTCATTGCACCTACTGTGATAAGGATGGCCACATTGAGTCTACTTGCTTTCGGAAGAAGCGTCATCTTGCACGTCGCTCTTCTCCGGGCACTAGAACTTCTTCCTCGACTTCTTCAGCTGCTTCGACTTCTGCCGCCACCCGTCGTTCACTGAGCAGGAGATTGCACACCTTCGATGTCTACTCGCTGCGACAGGTTCTGCAGGTTCTGCTACTCCCTCTTCCAGCACTGAGAAACCACCCCTTACACAGTCAGGTACTTCCGCGTGGATTCTTGATTCAGGAGCATCTTTTCATATGACTTCCGATTCCTCCACTCTATCTTCCCTTCGACCTCTTGATTCTCCTGTCCATGTCCTTACTGCTAATGGTACTTCTCTTCCTATTTCTAGTCGAGGCACTCTTCGCACTTCTTTATTTCATGTTCCTTCTGTTGCTCATGTGCCTCGCCTTACCATGCAGCTTCTTTCCGTTGGACAAATTACTGATCTTGGTTATCGGGTTATTCTCGACTCTGATTCTTGTTGCGTTCAGGATCGTCAGACGGGTGTTCTGGTTGGTTCTGGCCCTCGTCGCCTTGATTCCCAGCGTCTCTGGGAGCTTGACTAGCTTCACCTTCCCTCCGCTGCTGCCTCTACCAGTCTCTCCGCCTCTGTTCGCTCGTCCACCGGCTCCTTCCAGCAGTGGCATCACCGTCTTGGTCATCTGTATGGATCTCGTCTATCGTCGTTAGTTCGTCGTGGTCTTCTGGGGTCTGTCTCAGGCGACGTGTCTTTAGATTATCAGGATTGTAAGCTTGGTAAACAAATTCAGTTACCTTATCCTCATAGTAAGTCCGTGTCTCAGCGTCCTTTTGATCTTGTTCACTCGGATGTGTGGGGTCCAGCTCCCTTCGTTTCGAAAGGGGGTCATCGATACTATATTATCTTTATAGATAATTTTTCTCGCCACACTTGGATATATTTTATGTCTTCTCGTAGTGAGGTTCTCTCCATCTATAGACAATTTGCCACCATGGTTTGTACCCAGTTCTCCACTCCCATTCGTGTCTTTCGTGTTGATTCTGCTGGCGAGTATATTTCTCATCATCTTCGTGGTTTTCTTGCTGAGCAGGGCACTCTTGCTCAGTTCTCTTGTCCTGGTGCTCATGCTCAGAATGGTGTTGCTGAGCGTAAGCATCGTCACCTTCTTGAGACTGCTCGTGCGCTCATGATCGCCGCTTTTATTCCACCTCACTTTTGGGCTGAGGCTGTTTCTACTGCCACATATCTTATTAATATTCAGCCCTCTTCTGCCCTTCAGGGTGGGATTCCCGTTGAGCATCTTTCTGGTTCTTTTCCTGACTACTCTACGCTTCGTCTGTTTGGCTGCGTTTGCTATGTTCTTTTAGCTCCCCGCGAGCGCACCAAACTGACTGCTCAGTCTGTTGAGTGTCTCTTTCTAGGATATAGTCCGGAGCATAAGGGCTATCGGTGTTGGGATCCCGCTGCCCGTCGTATGCGGGTTTCTCGGGATGTGACCTTCGATGAGTCCCGTCCTTTCTTTCCGCGTCCAGCTTCTCCTTCGACTTCCCCTGTTGAGTCTCTGTATTTTCTGACCTTCCCTGATACACCGATCACTATTGTGCCTTAATGACCACCACCACCTATGGAGGCCGCTGAGGGAAACGGGTCGCTGAGGCGTGGAGCAGTTGGTGTAGCCGGTGGACGAACAGCAAGCACAGAGGGAAGTGGCATAAGACCAGAGCCACGCAGACGAGTCTCCTCCGCACGTATCTCCGTAAGCACCTCCAGAAGAGAAACACGAGGCTGACAGGCAAGAAGCTGAGCACGACGTGACTCAAACTCAGGACGAAGCCACGAAAAACTCATATACGCGCTGGAACTCCCGATCAGCACGAGCATCCTGACAGCACTGACAAGAGCCACAACCAGGACGACGAAGGGAATCCAGCTGGCGCTAGACAGCAGAACTCTAAGCATAGAACTCATCAACCGTGGCATCATCCTGCTGAAGAGAGTGCTCTAGGCGAACCACAGACAGGAACAGAGTGTCACCAGAGAGCTCATAACGCTGACGAATGTGAGTCCACATCTGGAAGGCCGTAGTGAATCCCACAATCCCAGAAGAAAACTGAGACTAAAGACTGGCGACGAGAACAGCAGCAACACGAGCATCATCATCAAACCACTGAGTGTACACTGTCAGCAGAGCACCGTAGGAATCCAGAGCCTCCTGATAAGCGATGACAGCCTCATCATAGGCAGCGCGGTCAGCATCAGTAGGTCGAGCACCAAGCTTAGGCTCCGCCGGCGCCACAGGACAAGCCAGACACGGAACATCACCGGAGAGGACGCCCCAGAGACGAAGACCACGCATGTTGATGCGCATATGTGAGACGAAGTCTGTGAAATTGACCCCATCAAAAATCACCGGGCAGCGAGGGAGAGAAACAGTGCCCGACGACGAAGACATTGTACTGTTTTTTTTATCACCTAATCTATAGCTGCCGGCCGCTCAAAACAGAGCAAGCCAAGCAGCAGAATGGGCGACGCACGGGGCTCCTGGAGAGGGACGACGGCGGCGCACGGGGAGATCCCGCCGGGGACCGGCCGGCCGGCGGACGTCGGCGAGCAGCCGGCGGGCGTCCTGGATGGCGGCGGACCGGCGAGGCGAGGCGGGGGAGGCGGCCCGATCCGGCGGCGGTGGGCGGCCCGGTCCGGGGCGATGCGAGGCGGGGGAGGCGGCCCGGTCCGGGGCGGAGCGGCAGCGGCCGGGAAGGCAGGGCGGCGCCGGGAAGCCGGGAGGGCGAGGCGGCCGTGCGTAGGCCGGGGGAGCGGGAGGCCGGCGGGCGGTCGGGGATGGGGAGGCCAGCAGGAGGCCGGCGAACGGGGCGGTCGGCCGGGCCGGGGAGGGCAGCGGGTGGGCGGGCGGCAGGGGAGCCGCGGCTGGGCGGAGGCCGACGAGCGGCCGGCGGCCGGAGGGCAAGCGGGCGACGGCCGGCGAGCAGACGGGCCGCGCGGGCAGACCGGCACACGGGGAAGAAAAAAAGGGGAAGATCGGAGCGTGAGTTGCAGCACGCGGTGGAAAAAAGACCCTAGGCTCTGATACCATGTCAAGATTATGCAACTTAGATCTATTGCACAGCCCAATAGGCATATATATAATACAAGATGACTTAGAATACAAGACAAGAATAGAGTCCTATGGTAATAGGAATACAAAAGGTAAGCCCAATCCTACTATATCTCTAGCAGTTATAAGCAAAGAAGAAACAATTGTTCTTATTGGGCATGAGGTCATTGACCAGCTAATGTTTCCTGGAAGGGGAATCTGCGATTTTATTGTATGTTCGATGCTTCCTAACAGGAGAGTCTGCAACTAATGTTACTGCAACTCACAGTTATCATGAAAGCAAATTCATGTCACGACATAAACAGTCCTTAGAAACTAGTCAAGCAAGGAATTAAGAAAAAGAAATCGTAACACAAAAAGGTTTAGCTATTCGAAGAAGCAATATTTGTTTTTGGGAACTTCTATAATAGAAAGAAGACCTTAGAAATTTTTTCTTCAAAATATCGACATACAGAGAAATCAAATGTCATGCAAAGTCAAGAGGGGGTACAACACCACGTCAAAGTTTAAGTTCTTGAATATTAGCAACATTTTCCATCAGGGCCCATGGCTAAGAACATTACAAGGTGATTAATGCCTACTTGCAGATCAGATAAGAGGCTGTTATTGTCTACTCTCGGCCTTGTAATGTTCTTTACATCCCTTTTCTTGACATCACATTGACACCACCATTCGATCATCACTTAGCAGGATTGAAACGCCGACTTGAAGTAAATGGTGTCCACACAGAAAATCAAATCGCCAAAGAAAAAGATTACTTTTTAGCTCAATAGACTCTTGCACTGCAAGGTAAAAGCACACAATTGTGTTGCTTAGTAGAAAATAGGTTGACCTTTACTTACTGTAATTAGATTTTTTTGAGGCTGTAATTAGAAATTTGATATATAGGATTGACACCCTACAGAATCAAATATTCATTATTGCAAGAATTTGTGCATTTGAGGGGCTATAAGTAACAGGATTCAAAATTAGTAAAACATACTCGAATCCAAGGTTCATAGATGTCGAGGAGGGGGTGGAAACGTCAAGGTTCGCTCTTCCTGCTATGAGTTGGTAGTAGCAGACAGCTCTTGCAACCATGGCCGTTGCCCTCTTTCGCTCACACATACACGCATAAACACATAATGCAGGTCTTTGATTGTTTTAAACGTGAATTCAGTTGACGTACTCATATTTTTAAGACATTTGAGATAGATTCAATTTCTGATGTTCACGATTGTTTTTAACCCTTTACTACTGTTCTACCTTACAAAGGAAGTTACATCAGTTTTCTTAAGCTTCAGATAATTACAACAAGCAGGAGGTTATCAGTTATCTGCAGTTTGTGTTGGTATCTTCGACTATCTCATAGCTTTATCAATATCATTTCTTTCTTGGGTCAATGTAAAATACAGTTATATGAATATACGTGCACCAAAAATGTAATGGATGAAAGTTATATGCACCAAAATGTATGAATTACTTAACAGTTAATTGACTTTGAGGTAAAAAAGAAACAATTGTATAGATGATCTTTAGGGATTCATTCTTCTATAGATATGTAAAATGTGTTTTCTAGAAAAATAGGAATATCAGCAAGGGTTACAATGGTAGAAAGTACTACCAAATGCCATTCGGCTAGCACACTGCCACTAAGCCCTATGGAGTCATGGTGCCATGGGCCTTGTGTGTGTTGTGATATTTTTTGCGCTGCTGTTATCTATCATTCTGTATTGTGTTTTCTTCCAGTCACCATACCAAGGAACTCAAGTAGCAAACACATGTATGTATAATTTTTGTATGATGATTGGTGGTATGGGTATGTGTACATATTCGTGTTGCTCAGTCCTTTCTCCCAGTTTCATTTATGGAAAATCATCCAGATTCTTCTTGACAAAGGATACAATAATTTGTATAATATAAGCACATTTTGTTCCATGGTTCTGTATTTTGTATGATAAAAGTGGTGGCATTTTTTGCTGCTTTTTCACAGCAGGATGATATGACAGATCTCCAAGTGTGATCATGCATATCAAGCAGCCTCCTTTGCACGCCTTCTTAGAATTCAGTTGACATCTCCTTGTGTCCCATCTACTTTACGCATCTATGCTATGCTGCGCTTTATGTGTTGTAATAGTATTGCCTATACTGAAAAGAGGTACACCCTGTGTACGTACTAGACTGAAGGGTGACTATGGCGTCCGTGCATCTGTTCATCCTGTGTTGAATATGAAATGTTTGATTTTGTGTTGCACTTGGCATATTTTATTAGCCGAAGTATACAATAATAAACTACAGGTAGCGGTTTAATTTAGAATCGCGCAATCGTGCCAGAAGTTGTCTAGTGCCTATAGAAGCATCAAGAATCAAGAACTAGCTTCTATAGTATATACCGATCAGAGCTGAGCATTTTTGCCAAGTCAATAACCTAAGTAAATCCGGGCATGAATTACCAAGAACAGAGCTGCACGGCATCAAGCGGTTAGCCAGCGACGACAGCTATGGCATCTAGAACCAACTACCAGTGCAGACAGGCAGCTCAATACGCGAACGCTAACCGAGATCCAAGGAAGAAAACAAGGAGCCGCCGTACCGTCGGGGGACACGTCGAGCCGGTCCTGGGGAGGGCTGCCGCCGCCGCCAGCGGCCGCCGGCGAGGCACGCGGTGGGGGAGGCGGAGGAGGGTGGGAGGGCGGAGGCCTCGCCGGAGGAGGGGGAGGGGGCCTCAGGCGGCCGGAGGCACGGCGCAGGACCTGGCCCATGTGCCTCCCGGCCGTCGGCGCCGGCGAGGGGAAGCGGTGCTAGTTGACGGGGGGTGGCCACGTGTGGCGAGCCTCGTCGTCGGCTGTTTTTTTGCGGCGTGTTCGCTTCTGGGCCCAAAACGGGGTGGCGGCCTTGTGGGCTATTAGCAGGTGACAGTAAAAGCGAATTGTACTGTTATCATCCCCATTAAGCTCCATAACTACAGATTAATTCGCTAAGAGAAACATATCAGGACAGGTTAGAATAGGTATGCGAGTCCGACCAATCTGGCAGATGTTGGCTCAGTTTACACGTGCTAGTTTTTTTGGACGGATCCGCCGCACCATCATAATATGTCGTGGCAATATTTGTAAGACGAGTTTATAACGGTGTTGTATCTTTGCATCAAAAGATTGTCAATTTAGCCAATGCCAGCACCTCCTAAAGATGACATGCTACTTTATTTCCATCTAGCTACGTATGAAAGAATCTTTAGTCCAAATAGTCATTTACTGCTTCTTGGCCATAAGCACAATCTTTGTGATAAACAAAACCACAGCTTTATTGCCGACAGATGTAAATTAATAACGCATAAGAGGTGTCTCATAATCTACATGGCTAGCAGTAGGATTAAGCAATTAACGGCAAAACGTAAGGGCGCCACGTCACCTCATTAAGCAAATTAAGCAAACCAAAATGCACCGTGACCCCGACTCCATCCAGCTTGCGCCCCCTCCCCGACTTGCTTCCCCCCATCCAACCCCCCCGATCTCCTCCTCTGCCGTCGCCGCCGCCGCCGCGGCGATCTTTACTCCGGATCCCCAGGAAAACGCCCGCGCCCCCTTTCCGGCCTCCTAAGCATTCGCACTGTGGCTGCTAACCGTCCCTCGCTGCTCCCCGCAGGCAGGCAGGCAGGCGCTCGCGATCCATGGACTCCCGGTCGATCAACCTCCGGGGCTTCGCCGGAAGCGCCGGAAACATCATGCAGGTGCGCGGCTCCCCCTTCCAGGCCTGAATCGAACCCCTGCTCCTCTCTGTGTCTCCGCCCTAGGTCGGAGCCTGAGGAGGCGTTGTGGCGGTCGCATGAACGAGTTCTAGGCTCCTAGGGCGTTACGATTTTTGCCAATGAATGCTCCGTCCTGTCGGAGCTCGTACTCTAGTATTAGTCGGCCGCTGTGATGCCGTGGCGCGACGAAGTCGAACGAGCCAGTTTGATGTTTATTCACCTTCGTCTTGTGTTGTGTTGTCTTTCTGTCGTTTCACAGGGAATCGGGGGATTCGTTTTTGGTAATGAGAGGTCCGCGTCCAAGGAAGATAGGTACGTTGGCAATTAGCATGATTTTTGGTTCACTAGTATAATCATGCTTATCGTGGCCTGAGCAAGAAGAGAATTATTCTGTTGTACAGCTTTGTCGAGAGATTCCTCGACCGCATAAGCAATGGCACGATACCTGATGATAGGAGGTCTGCCATGACTGAGCTACAGTCCCTTGTGGCAGAGAGCCGCTCGGCTCAGATGTCGTTCGGAGCCATGGGTATCACATTTCTCTTTGCCCCCTGAAATTTGTTATGCAGCTGTTTTGCTAGCTATGTGATTATGTGCGCTACATTATTGCTTATTTGCAAAATAGGCTTTCCTGTCCTTCTCAACGTTTTGAAAGAAGATCGTGAGGATGTTGAGCTTGTGAGAGGTGCCCTGGAAACGCTTGTGAGCGCATTGACTCCTATTGAGACGTCACAGGGACCGAAAACTGAGGTTCAACCGGCGTCATTGAACTCTGATTTGCTTTCTCGAGAAACAGAGAATATTTCTCTTCTTTTGAGCTTACTGGTGAGTGTACATCCTTTGCTTTTAACGCATGTAATGTAACTCCCTTCACCTGAATCATTTGGCATGACTTGTTTCTCCTTCCTGTTTGGTTTGAAGACAGAGGAGGATTTCTATGTGCGGTATTACACAATCCAGCTTTTAACAGCGCTACTTACAAACTCACTGAAAAGGTGCCCAGTAAGTCTTTTTATCTGTTGAGATGTAGTCACTACATTTAAACCTATGTAACTCCTTTTTTCCTTCGGCATTTCAGATTACAGGAGGCAATTCTATTAATTCCTCGTGGTATCACAGTTCTAATGGACATGCTTGTGGATCGTGAGGTTCTAACACTAACTCCTCCTGCCTTTTGTCTCTCTTTCTCTCAGCAAGCACACTAATGGACATGCGTTAATATTAAATTTTGTCTGTCCTTAGTTATCTATGCTGGAGCAGTCTACTCTAATGTCTGTGGAAAGCACTCATGATGATCTTTTATGCAATACAGTTGTTAGCAGCATGATTGCATAACCTTGTCTTACAACATGAATGATGTACAATCAAGTAGATCTGGACCTGTATCTGTTCTTCCAAAGGAGCTGATATATGTGCACTCACATGCACATTACACTACTGGAAAAAACAATTACTCCACTAGTACCTAGTCTGTTGTAGACTCCAGTATGGTTTAGTCTACTCTCTTGAAAGATGCAGTTCTGTTGCAAATGGTGGTCAGATATTACTTTCTGCTGGGGGTGCATTCATGAATCATGATAAGTCATTGTTGAGATCCCAGTTTATCATCATCAATTCATGAGCATCTCTTTTTAATATTTTGTTACTTGTTTTACATTCCTATTCAGGTTATATAGCTTATGTTGTTTGTTATTCTTAATGTATCTTGCAGGTCATAAGGAATGAAGCGCTGTTACTTCTTACTTATCTGACCCGGGATGCTGAGGTTACTCTCTCATATTGTTGGTTGATTTATTGTGTTGCAGATAAATCTTAACTCAGTCTCTTTCCTTTATAGATAGAATGACTATTAATTCACCTATTTCAGGAAATTCAAAAAATCGTTGTATTTGAGGGTGTGTTTGAGAAGATATTTAGCATTATCAGAGAGGAGGGATATTCTGATGGAGGTGTTGTTGTTCAGGTGATTATCTAAGAATCATGTGATCTGACTTTTTGTTTATTTACCTGTAATTGTACAAAAACTCTGTTTGTTCAGTTTCCATTTCAAAGTTGTATTTTGAGGTGTATAAACTTTGTAAGTGCTAATCTTTTCTTTTCCCTGGAGCAGGATTGCCTTGAACTGCTAAATAATTTAATACGACACAATGCGTCCAATCAGGTCCATATCATGAACAAAATTCTTTTTAAAGTGTTAGTTAATTAGTTTGTCAGATTTTTGACTGAAATTACTTTGTGCTAATATCAGATGCTTTTGAAAGAGACAATGGGCTTTGACCCATTGATATCAATACTAAAGATTAGGAGAGGCAGAGCGTTCAATTTTACCCAACAAAAGGTACACTGCTTATCAAATCACCTATCTGGTCTCACAGATAGATTATTCAGATTGTATGTTTAGTTCTATCTGACTCAAAAAGTCTGCATTAGCAATATTTTACTCAACTTAAAACTTGTCTCTTTAGACGGTAAATCTTCTTGGTGCTTTACATACTGTTGAGCTGCTTTTGATGGGGGGCCCACCGGGTGAACCAGGTAAAGATAATAACAAGATCACCAATCAAACTGCATTAGCTCAGGTATCCTTTTCTTCCTTTAAATTGTTTCTGTATGACTACCTTATAACACAGAACTAAGCTTCTTCATATGTACTCTACCAAAAATGATAGAAAAATATTCTGGACCATCTTCTATTGTTGGGCGTGGAGAGTCAGTGGGCTCCTGTAGCTCTTCGCTGTACGGTGAGTCCCTAATAACAGTTGAGCTACCATGTACTTATATGTACCATTAATAGTCTTACCCATTTCTTGTATTTTTTATGTTTGTACCTTATTCATCACCGACCACTATTTTTCCAGGCATTGCGATGTATTGGCAGTTTGGTGTTAAGAAATCCTCAAAATCTTGATTCTCTTGCAAGCAAGAAAGTTGGGGAAGAACCTCATGTTCAGCCTGCACTGAATGCGATCTTAGCTATTATCTTGCAAACCTCCGTAGCACAGGAATTTGTTGCTGCTGATTATGTCTTCAAGTGTTTCTGTGAGGTAGTATTTTTCCTGATATTTTCGTTGGCTTCATGAATCATGGACATGTTAGCAGGGATCTAAGGAAGCATTAAATGAGATGTTCGATTTATAATATCCATTACCTGCATCATTGTGATCAAATTGTTTAGCATTGGCATAGATTTATATTTTAGGGAACAAAAAGGAGAAAAAGAAAACAGGATTAGAAGATCTAGAAAAACCGCATAGCAAAAGACAAACATGCATTGAGCCTCACATTAATGGAACTCATAAGAATTCTTCAGTAATCCAGGAAATACTTGTCCAAGATTCAAAGAGATTTTGATTCTAAAATCTGAAGTGAAACTCTTGGCTATTGCTTCTGCTAATTTACTGTCTTTTCGCTTGTATATGCCAGCATGTAATAACTTGTAATTTGCTATTTTTGGAACAGAGAAATCCCAATGGCCAGGCGTTGTTAGTGTCAAGTATTGCTCCACATCCAAACCAAGGCCATGCTACCCATGATGCCTCTAGTGACATGCCATTTGGAAGGTTAGTCCGTGGACCTTTCTTCTGTTGCATCTTATATTTTTATATTACAGGGAGCATTATCTTTTGGCTCGAACTATGTCTGTAATTTACTGCTTTACTAAGACTGAGATTATGTGTACCTACTATGTTAGATGGTCAGTTCTGTCATTCCATAACGTGCCGACTATGGTTGTTGCTGCCGTGTTTCTGCCACACTTACGTAGTTTGCTGTAGTCTGAATTTCATCATTCATGAAATCGCATCTTGACTTACGTTGCTATTGTAATGACAGTATACTTCTACAAGCTCTGGTGTCAAGCGATGTTAATGGAGATATGGAGGTAATGTCTTGATGCCACTCGCAAAAAATCTCTTCAAAATTTAGATCTATCTGATTCTTAAAAAAGCTCTGCTGCTTGTTCTTTGGGAAACCATAAACAATGTCATACTAAATTTTCTATCAGACCTTGCTTTCATTGACACTGTTCTCCTCTTCAAATTGGATATATGCTATGTTGCTATTTATTACCACAAGAACCTGCATGGTGTGACATAGCAGTGTTCCAGTTGTTTTTCTATTGTATATATGATGCGATTTGAAGTCAAGTGTTCTTATGTAGTTTAGAGTCAAGATTTTCATTGTTCGAGATGTCATGTCATTAAAATCTGCATTTTTTCTTCCCCACTCATCTGTTTTGAAAATTTGACATCTGATTCTAAAATATGCAGGCATGTTGCAGAGCATCTAGTGTTCTTACTCATGTAATCAAGGACAACTTGCAATGCAAGGATCGTGTATGTGCCCTTACACCTTTTTGTTTTCAGTTAATTCTTACCTGTACAAAGTTTTGGCTGGAGAAGCAATTATCCAATGGCTGAGAAGTGATTATTGAGTACTCCACTACTGTTGTCTAAAATTGAGCAAATTGAGACAAGATTATCTACTTAGACCATTGTGCATAGGTCCAATGATATGGTCTCCTTCCCTGGTTTTGATGAGATTATCGAACAATTGGTTGACTCTATTGTTGTTATGGTTATTCTTACATTGATTAATCACTCATGGTACTTACGTTCCACTCTTGTTTTATTAGAAGGTTTCTACCTGTTTTTGTCAACTATATGTAACATAAACCAAGGCAGCTTTAATGGGTGGCTTTCTAAGATTCTTTTCCTTCAGGTTTTGCAAATTCAACTTGAAACATCTACGCCATCCTTGGGACGCGCTGAGTCGCTCTTGCATCGAATTGTTACGTGTTTGTCCTTTGCAGCTTCAACAGAAGGAGAAAATGGCCAAAGCAGTCTATCAGAAGAAACATATATTCAGCCTGTTATTCTTCGGCTACTCATCATATGGCTTGCGGACTGTACAAATGCTGTAAATTGCCTTTTGGAATCAGCAGTACATCTGAACTACATAATTGACCTCGCTTCAAGTAAACGTTACACTGCTTGTGTTCGTGGATTAGCTGCTGTTGTTTTAGGTGCCTGTATCTTGTACAATGCAAGCCGTGAGAAGGGCCAAGATGCTTTTTCTGTTGCAGATGCTATAAGTCAAAAGATTGGCCTCACTACATACTTTTTGAGGTTCGATGAGTTGCGGAAAAGCTTTGTGCATCTACCGTCAGGGCAGCAGCACCACAAGCAGCTTTCACGTTCAAGTGCAAACAGTATGTCTGATTTCCAAGAGATTGAAGAGGAGGAAACAAATAAACGCGATCAACATCCAGTCCTCTCGGAAATATTTGATTCACAATTTGTTAGTTTCCTCAGTAAGCTTGAGACTGATATTAGAGATAATATAATGGACATCTTTAGTCGAACAAAGACCGCAACTGCAGTTCTACCTGCTGAGTTGGAGCAGAAGAATGGGGAGGTTGACGGAGAGTATATCAAGCGGTTGAAGTCATTTGTAGAGAAACAATGCAATGAGATGCAGGTTAGTTTCCCAATCATTGCACTAATTCCAAGCTCAGAAGTCATCTACTCCCGTGCATTCTCAGGAAAATAATTGCTTCGAGAGAATTCCTGATAATAGTTTACATGGGCACCAAGTTTTTAATACGAAGGAAAGATTTGGTTACTTGGCAAACATTGAGGATCTGTTCGCATGATCTTATCAGCAAGTGGTTGTTCTTGAATTTATCTATTCAGTAAGTTTATATATCATGACATTATAAAACGAATATTAATCCTATATTTCCAATTTGGTAGAGCTTGCCCCTTGGACACTGCTGTACCATGACAATGTTCTTGAATTAGTACCTCGTTCAAGTAAGGTGGACTATCAGATGCTTGATTCAGCATTGGCTGCAATCTGACCGAAAACAAGCTGGTTTCCTTCAAAACCCAGTAGACTCAGAGATTTTGAATACTCCCCCCTGTTATAAGAAATATTTTAAGTAACATGTTTACACACAAGAACAACCTGTAAATCACCCACTGCTGTTACTATCTTGGTGTAAAGGACATAGATCCTAGTTCATAGATTGATCAGTTTTTAGAAAATTGGTCGGTCCCAGTTTAAACTGGTTATTGGCAGGTCGTGGTTCCTAGTGGTTTTCAGAACACTGTATTCTACCTGACATAGAAATAAGCTAACATGGTATTATTAATTTCATTTTTCAGGACTTGCTAGGCCGAAATGCGATTTTAGCAGAAGATCTAGTAAGAACCGGTGGTTGTAGCACTGCAGATTCTTCCGAGAGATCGAGCAGTGGCCGAGAAAGGGTTCAAATTGAAGCTCTCAGACAAGAACTCGAGGGTGCGACACGACGAATAGAGGCGCTTAAAACTGAGAAAGCTCAGATTGAAGCTGAAGCTAGCAACCAACGGAACCTTGCAGTAAAACTGGAGTCTGATCTCAAGAGCCTGGCAGATGCTTACAACAACCTGGAGCAGGCCAACTATCGCCTTGACGCCGAGGTGAAAACCTTGCGGCAGGGAGGCAGTGTACCCTATCCTGACGTGGAAGCAATAAAAGAGCAAGCGAAGGAAGAGGCAGAGAAGGAAAGTGAGGTGGAACTGAACGATCTGCTCGTCTGCCTGGGCCAGGAACAAAGTAAGGTTGAGAAGTTGAGTGGAAGGCTGGTAGAGCTCGGTGAAGATGTGGAAACCCTGCTGCAAGGTATTGGCGAGGATTCCGCCTTGCCAGATGATGACGAAGATGATGAAAACTAATGTGTTTCTGTAATGCTGTCATCTCCTGGTGTAACCTAGCATCATTTATTCAATCATGATGTTGTGAACTAGTGATAACAGTTGTACAGTGGAATGTGGAGAATGTGCAGACAAAGGTGGTCATTTCATTTCTAAGTTATTTGTGGGGGTTGAGATTTAACTTCTGATCTGCCTCCCTGGTTTAATTTACTGGAATAAAACATATCACCTCAAACTAACTTAGTGAGTGTTATATTTCAAGGGTAGTTATTAAGCATGGTCTGTAATATTACCTTGCTATATTTTGATTTTTTGCACGAAAAGAGGGCAAGAACACCTACTAATGTACCATTATTTTCCAGAAAAGAACTTAAGAGTAAACCCTTTAATGCCCCTTCTCCAGTGTTGCTAAACTTTATTCTAATCATGATAACCAATCCTCTGCACAAACAAGAAAATAGGATACATAGAGAATATCACTGGGTGCACATGGTGGCATATGCATCCATTAGCTTTGGCAAATTTTAATTCCACGTACAAGTTTCAAAAAAGTCTGAAAAATTTATATCGGTATAAGATGGAATGAAGTTTACACAGTTAATTTTTTTAAAAAATAATATACCAATTTGCGACCTGTGCAAAAAAAAATATATATATATGCGCTATCCAAGGTGTGTTCTTTTTTTTTGCACAGGTCACAAATGGTCATATTATTTTTTGAAATTTAACTGTGTATACTTCATTCCATCATATACCGGTATGAATTTTTTCAGATTTTTTAAAAAATTGTACGTGATTTTAAAAATCGTCAAATATAATGGGTGCAAACCCCCTGAGCCATTTAGCCGCACTCGGATACACAGTTTATACTGACAGATTGTGATGCTAGTATAGAACAGCTAACTCAAAAGGCAAGAACAAAAAGAAACAATCTGCGGTGTAACAGTGACACCTTATATAATTTTCATTTGAATATCTAGTAAGTTAGTTCAACTGATCTACACCAGCTCATAAACAGTTGCTCTCAGCCCATCAATTACTTATAACATCTGTGCAAATTACAATTCGGTATCAATCCAAGCAACACAATGGTTCACAAAAATCTATTGCTACATACATACACTCGCTGTAAAATTTCATGCACAAGACAATATTACAAAACCGCAACCACTATACTCCAGAGATGTAAATATATGGTGATGATCTAGCCCACCTTTCTTTTGCCTGCTAAGGATTATGAGGTTTCCCTGGAGTTCCTGCTCTTCCTTCCACTATCTGCAGCCGTTGCTTTAGATGAAACACCTCAACCTGATCAAAAACAGGATCAGCATGTCAAGTTACTCAAGATCATCACTCGCTGATGACATTTCTGACATGCCTTGAGTACAAGTAATAAGTCTGCACCGCACAAATGTAACTTGAGTGTACAGGAACATAGTTCGTGTTTGTTACAGCCTCCTAGACTATGTGAAAGTTCATGTCCATAGTAGGCTGAACTGTTGAGCAATGAATTTCAGTACATGGCATCCAGGATGAGTCTCTAAGCAATGATTTTGGGCTGAGTTTGGGAGGTTGTAGACTTTGTAATAAGTGAAGTTCTGATGCACTCTGTAGCCTAGATATGTTTCTACAATTCTACTTCTCAATGTATGAGCCGGAAAAGATCTGAAATACCTGAAGCTGGAACGCCCGCGACTGCTCCCCTGCTAAAACTCTGTGAGTGGAATGTAGCTCCTAAACGGATAAAACAAACTCAGAACAGAAATACAACCAAAATCATCGTGTGTTAAGAGATCATATTAAGTTCTTTTCCCTTGCCTTTTGGGTCTCATCTGTGATGGCCTTCAAGAACGCTACTTCACGCTCGAGGCGCACATTATCAGTGTGAACGGTGTTAGAGAGGCTGTTTTATTCCTCTTGTGCTAACTCTAAGCCTGCTATCTTCGCCTTTAGCAACTCAGCTTCCTTTCCCTTGTTGGCAAGTCTCTTCTCCAACTGTTCCTGACCGTTGATGACCAAAGATAAGTTCTTCTCTGCCTGCTCTTTGCTTGTCAGTACAGCTGCAAGCTGGTCTTCAAGCGCCGCGTTTCTTCTGATCAAATCTGTTGTTTTTGTGTTGTATAGATGGCTGATGTCTGAAGATCCTTCTTGCACTTGGTCCTTCGGTCTCCGAATTTTCTTCCTTGTGGGCTGAAACTCTGGCTGTGCCAATCTGAATATCAGCTCCTGTCCTCTTGCCCCGATGCTCTTTCGGCTGTAAGAAACAATCAGCCATGCAAGGCAACAAAGTATATTTCATGTGTGGTGACTTGAATGTGCATTACTTACAGTGCTCGCTGGACACATAGAACAATCATCAGCATCATCGTATTTGTCATCATCGATCGGTTTCTGCAGCTTTTGTGCTAGGCTGCAGTCTTCTACTAGATGGAACTGCCTGCGGTGTGATGTGCCCAAAACTGGATGCCGTGACAATGACTCAGAGTGTGATTCCCTTCTAGGCGGATGCTCTACCGTAGATGTGAGACTATGCCTTGCAACAGAGCTATTAGAATATAAAGGATCACATTTGTTGAGATGATCCGCAAGCTCTTTGGTGCTTGGAGAATATTCATACAGTAAAGGGTCTACATCTGGGGCAGACCGCCAGCTAAAAGAATGCTCATTTTGCAGCACCACTAATACTTCAACCTGCAGATAATCTCATATATTCAGTGATGCATCTCAAGTTGAAATATTTTTTTTAACATTTGAACAATTTCAGTAATACTCAGGTGTAGGCAAGTGGCATAATATAAGCCAAGTATTCTGAAGGAAGTAGAGAGAAAACAATTTTTTCTTTTTGGGAAAAGAGAACACGAATTATGTTATGAAGTAAATATCAGAATAACAATGGCGAGGAAATTGCTTGTTGAAAGCTTTTTGACCATGAGGAGAAGTACATGATTCCCTAAAATTTTCAGTAAATTTCGCAAAACAACATGTCTTTTATACAAACTATCTCCACATTTAAGCACCTGTTTCACATAACTACAGAAAGAAGCTTCGTATCGTATAACTCCAGATTTAAGGTTGAACAGTTAAATGCAACCATACTGACGAATACAGCCCACTTTTTGTTTCAGAACGAGAATACAAATCCTTAACAATGACACAAGAAAATGCTCTTTAGTTAAGGTTTGGTTCTTTCACCTTGTTGGACGGATCTTTTTTGTTTCCTCCAAAAGCCACAAGAACAATCTTGTCCCTGTGGTACAAAGGGACCATGCTGAAACCCTGCACGAGTTGTTTTTACTTACTCAGCAATCAGAAAAAAATGAAATAACATGGGAACTAGTGGGACTCTGGCAGCATCAGATACTAGTGCTGCACTTTGGACATGAAAAAATGCAAGAAATTTCTGCTTTTGGAGACAATCTTTTCGACAGTTATGAGCAAGAATGCAAATATGTATATGAACATTCATGTCCATAATTTAGTATCGGTTCCACCGAATGCAACAGGAGTTGTATATAGTTCCACATTAAGAGAGGCAAGAACCAAATGACTTACTTTCTTTGTAGTGATCGAGGAACTAGGGGGTACTACACAGATAGACCACTTTGATTCTAGAACATCAAAAACCCAGGTTTGCACATGTCCTGAGAATTTGATTTCTTGTTAGAAGTTGTCACAGAACCAGGGCAAGGCAATCATCCAGGAAATGCATGTATTTTGCATATATGAATCGAAATCGACCTACTCATCTTCCAAATGTTAAATCCATAAATAGAGAGCTTGAAACATACGCTTTTTCTTGCTTCCGCCACCGGCAATGTACCACTTAGTTCCACATAGAACACCACTACAACCTGCTCGAGGTGATGGGTGAGGTCCATGGGTTTTCACTCTTGACCATACCATCTGACAGGAATATAGATATTTAAGTAACCATTAACATGCAAAACCTACTAAGGATATTGGTGATGAGGTAATCAAGGAACCTCATTGAACTTACTGTCTCAAAATCTAAAGAAAATAGATCATTCAGGGTCTTGGATTTTGAGTGGCCTCCAAAAATTAAAAGGATCCTATCATCATACAGTGCAGCAACATGATTGGATCTTGGAGAAGATCTGGAGCCTCTACAATGATCAATATAAAGAATGCATGTTAAATTCAAACAACAGTGTAATACTCAAATGCTTCTTGATGAAGACTACTGGGGCCTGATAGATTATTAGTAACTACCACTATTTTACATTCTAAAGTGCAATCACCAAATCAATTGAATAGAAAATTTTCCTCTCCCCCCACATATTCACGTGATTATTTGGAGTTCGGAAGGATGGCATATTTATAGTTCAAAGGAAGCCATGTTAATGACTTCAGATCGAACATGTGAAGATCATGCCGTTTCTTTCCTTTTGTGTCCTTGCCACCAGAGAGTATCAGTGTAGCACCTGCTCTGATCACCGTGTGGCCACTTCGAGCCACCTAAAATCAGTACCGCAAGCAACTCTGTCAGGTCTCACGAATATTTGACCAAAGCATAGCTCTTAGTACCAAATAACTTACAGGGATATCACCCTTGGCTTCCAAAAGTGACCAAATCTCTGTTTCTGCATTGAAAGTCCACACTGCAGCAAACACAGGCTGTGTAATCTATCTGGCAGAGGAGATTGACAGCATACAAATCCAAGAGCTTTAGAGAATCAAGTAGTATGACCAAACCTGATAAACGATCAAAAGCAGGCTCACTTTTACCTCTCCGACAAGAATAATGCTATTTCCCCACGGAACCTGTACATCAAAAGAGCAAACTTAGGCTCTTACTGTATCAGGTCAGACATTTCTTCCATTCAAAGCTACACAAACAAAAATACAGGAAAAATAGCCAACCAACTTGTAAAAAGCTAATCAGTACTAAGAACTAGCTTGAGTAGTAAGAATTGCACCGACAATAGTGAGCTACAAGAAGTATACCAGACAATGACCTTTGCAGGCTGGCAACTTCAGAGAACGTCCACTTGGCGATGGACGGACTTTAGGAGCTGCAGAATCCCATACAAGCTTCTCTAAATTCAGTATCTGATGGATATAGAAGATAGAATCGTCATGTTAGTTGACGAATAACATGATACTCCCTCATGCCGGGTTCCTAACACATAAAACCTTAATTACCTTTGTATCATCCAACAAGTGATGACCAGAATCACCACCAAACACTACCATCTTGCTCCCTACAATGGCTGCCGCGTGCTGTTTAAAAACAAATGTAATGGAAGGGGAGTCAATAGGACATACACAAGGACATTCGTATGACACAAACCCACATGGACATACTGATGACAGTTGTGAACATACTCCTAATTGGACTTTACAATTTTGATGGTTTCTTACAGCGAAACGAGGAGCTGGTTTGTCGCCCTCTGTGGACAACACTGCCCAATTCTCTGAGCTATCCAATGCACGGCCATCGAGATCAAATGTATCAGATGAGCAGCGGTAAGCAAGGTCATCTGCACAGCCGCTCACCGATGTTGTAATCGGGTCACCCCCCTGAAACAAGCCAAAGTGCAAGCCATCCAAATGCACCGAAGATACTACAAAACTATCAACAGATATAAGCACGTTAGTCACAAAAGCTCTCACATTGGTGACACGGAGGTGCCTTGCAGTTGCAGGGCTCCCAGAGCTGTGCAAAGGATCAGTCTGGTGGCCCTTCAACCTGCAGAAAGGTTGAAATCATCACTCTCTCCTTTTCTTTTGCGAGGGAAATCATGTCTGGTTACTATTGAAGAAGCCGCAATCATGACACATAAGAGAGCAAGCAGAACTGATGCTAAATAAGATTAGTTACACCCACATTCAGCACCCAGATGTGAAATTTGACTTTAATCAAATGCAGGAACTACTAGACAATGCATACGCTAACTGCAGTTCAGAAATCCATGCGGCTCCACAAATTTAGATTGCATCTCACCAATTAACATTACTTGTCTGAGCATAGTAACAGGCCATTAAAAGAACAACTTCTCACCAGAAATCATCGATCCAGGACCACATGTAAATCCATTAAATCAACCAAAATGAGCAAGGTACTAAATCAAATCAGGTCAAGGGGCTAAATTAATTGCCAAAATAAAAGCTGTACTGATATCTGACATTAAAAAATTCACCTTCCCAGCTTCATCCGGCGCCGTGAGAAGCCAAACATATTTGGCATTGCGATTTCTCCCCAATTCTTCTCAGAAGCAGACCGCCGGATTGCACATTATCCCCTCTCACCTGCAAACAAGTCAGTGCAGAAAATTAGTTAAAAAATAGAGGTAAATGGGGGTTAGTGGAGTAGTTTGGCCTGCGTGCACCAAATCATGGCAGAAATTAGGGGATGAGACCAAGAAGAGAAGATAAATTCGGGCGGTTCTTTTCCCTCGGGGAAAAATGGTTCATTTTAGGATTTGGAGCACACAAAAAAAATCACAGAAGAAATGGGGGGAAAATCATTCACGAGAGACCAATAAAATGGTAAAATAAGAAGAATTGGGCAAGAATAGAAGAAGAATCAAGTAACACCGCCTCTTGTTTTGGGAGGAATGGGCAAGAACTGCCACACTCTTGCATTTTTACCCTCCAAGAAGAAGAATACGCATTGCTTATAAAAACAAGCTCAGATAACAGACAGAGATTCAGAGAAGGCAGAGAGATGCTGTTAATTTTCTCTTGAAAAGAAGAACAAATTTGCTCAAGCAATTCCCCAGAATCGTCTGGATCATACAACCATGAAGCAGCAACCATCACCAAGAACGGGGGGGAGAAGAAAAACACTCGAAAAGGAACAGGAGATTAGGTACCAGGAAGCAAGAACCTCTTGGGTTGGAGCGCGAGACAGGAAGAAAAACCTGCAGCGAGAGGAGGATTCAGGTGCGCCAACTGAACTGAAGCTTCCGCAGTTGGGTGCCGCTGGCGTAGTCGGAGGGGAAACGGCTCCGGGGAAGCTGCTATACAGCTTCTGCTCGCTCGGGCCTGCCTACGGCCGTTCGATGCGAGTGACAGTGCGATAACTGAAAAGGGTTGCAGAAAGGTCTGTGATCTGTTTGCGGCGGTGGCACTGCAGCCTTTCCTCTTGGCGAAAGGAGAGACGAACAGTGAACTTGTCCGCTCACTGTTTTCACCTTGGATTGTTAGACCATCCGCAACGTATGTAGAAAAATGGGTCTTAGAAAATATTTCTGTGTTAAGATCCAGTACAAGTAAGTAGGTCTTAGCTAAAATAATAAACTTAAAATCCGGTTCATAGTAAAATAAGGAGAGAGGATAGAGAAGGGACCATGTGTAAGTGAGAGAAAAGGAGAGAGAGAAAGTGAGGTGTGAGAAAAGAAATGATATTATATTTATTTGTAAGTCTCATTAACCAGTTTTGCACACTAAATTTTTTTTGCTAGTTTAAACTTTCTTATGTAGCAAAGTTTACACCTCCTTTAAAGGATCTAAACATCATGAATGCTCTTACGGACCGGCTTGTAAACTTAGGATTCCCTCAAAAAATTATAAAAAATTAATAACATAGATGTAATTTTTTGGTGCCGAACTTTCATGAATTGTCATGTTTCAAATGAGAACCACATGTCCGATAGTAAAGGTTGCATTTTTACTCGGAGATCTCGAAACAAAAACAACATGAATTTTATCATGCTGTAATACTTCTACAAAAATTCTGACGTTCGATCTTACCACACGTATATAGGAACGTAGGTTTTAGGGACCGTCCAATCACATATCTAACACAACCTAAGTGAACCGAGAAAAACATGATCTAGAAAGAACCCTTCTGTTCATAAATTAAATATTATTATGGATTATCGACAAAGTTTCAATGTACGTCGTAGTTTTTTTAATTTTTTAGTGAAATAATATAAAATTTTATGCCATCACATTTAGTGAGGTGTTTAGACATTATAAACCTAAATTTGTGCATATACTATTTCTTCGATATCCTTGTTTTGATGAACAGGAACGGCATTTTCCATGAGGATCTCTTAGAGTGTATCGACATTTGCACGTAGCCAACAGCCGCATTCAAGGAGCTGACTATACATAGAGCTGTACGGACAGTATGCATGCTCGGGATCTTCTGTGTCTTCGTTAGTACATCAAATTTTGGTTGGTGTTAACAAACATCTCCAAGGTAACCTTTTTAAGAGAGAGCAAGGCAGACCGTAGACATGTGTACATACCTTCATATCTTCTACACGTGCTAAAATATATTAGTATCTCTATGATCCTATATAACACGGATATATATCGATATATGATCCAAATTTATATTTATTCACATCTAATGAACTACATAAGATCTATACGGTGGAATTTTGATATAGCCACACCAAGAGTTTTATTTTTGGATATTATGTGGTGGAGGTTCTTCCAGACTCTTTTGTTTCCAAATTCGACTCAAGTCAATCATATACACTACTATATATCTACTGTAAGTCGTATGGGACGAGGTGTGATCTCATTGTTAGTCTTCTGTGTTTGTAAACTCTCCGGATATAGTGAAGATTGCCGTCGTGCATCCATGGTTTTTTTCCCACAAGGATTTTCCACGTGAAAACGTGTCTCGTGTTGTTGACCTATTTTGTTTACTCTCTTTCGTTTTTCTAACAAGTGGTATCAGAGCCACGTTTATTGCTCGTTCAATCTAGGGTTTGTTCGACATGGCTTTAATGAAGTATGATCTTCCACTGCTCGATCGAGATATGCGATTCTCATTATGGCAAGTGTAGATGCATGCGTTATTAGCATAATTCGATCAGGATGAGGCACTGGATGGCTTTGGGGTGAAGGCAGCCAATACTTGGTCCGACGAAGAGAAGAGAAAGGACCATAAGGCTCTGACCAGATTCAACTTCACCTTCACAATATTATTCAGCAGGAGGTGTTGAAGATCATGGTCAGTTGCTGCCCTATGGCTGAACCATATTTTGGAATTTAAAGAGATCAACTCTGACCTAGAGTCAATGGATGTAAAATATGACGAGGAAGATTTGAATTTAATTCTTTTGTGTTCTCTACCTAGTTCATACTCAAATTTCAAAAGGTACCATATTATATAGTCATGATATACTGACCCTCAATGAGGTTTATGAAGCTTTGCATGCCAAGAAAAAGATGAAACAGATGGTGTCTCTTGAATGTTAAAATTCGCAAGCAAAAAGCTTGTCTATTCATGGCGAAACAAAAGAGAAGAACTCAAACAATGGAAATAGAGGCAAAAGTTTGAATGGCTACAAGGGCGGGTCGAAGTCCAGAGGCAAGTACAAGTCCTGTAGATACTGCAAGAAGGATGGGCACAACATATTTGAGTGTTACAAGCTACAGAACAAGAAAAAGAGGAATGCCACGTTGTCGGCGGTACGGGAACTAGGGTTCCCTTAGCCGTCGGCGAAGGCCCAAAATCGATGCCACGTCACCCAAAGGGCGTGGGAGTCGGGAGCATGTGCTCGGGGGCTTACCCCCCGAGCACTGTGTCCGCTTGGCCCCCACGGGTTTTGGCCAGGTGGCCCACGTGCGGCGAGTGGTCGAGGATGCGTGCTCGGGGGTCCCCGAGCCCGGCGACCCTGAGCGCCTTTCTGTTCCTCCCTCGCGCCGCGTGGCAAGGCGCCCCGAGTGCCCCCCGGGGGCTCTACCCCGAGCACGGCCTGCTTCCTCCCACGGCGCCACGTGGCGGGATTCCCCAAGCACCGCTCGGGGGCTTTGACCCCGAGCGATCCGCATGGATCCACCAGCACACATGGCGGGGGATCCGCGGCGCCCTCCAGAGGGCCCCGGCGGGCCCTTTCCGCGTGTCCCATCAGGCGCATTTAAGGTCTGCCCGCTGCATTTAATGCCTGTCAGCAGGCGTGCCTACTCCAGGCCCAACGCGGGAGTCCACCGACGTGATAAGGCCTGTCAGTTATCATCTGACAGGCTTTACGACTTTTGGGCACGGTACGGCGTGCCCAGGTGCGTCCCTTGGGTCAGTGGGGCCCGGACGTTTGTCACCGTGGCGGGTTGCTTGCCCGTTAAGTCCTCTCCAGCACGCTTCAACTCATGATGAAGACCCGGTTTCCGAGGATGGTTTGTCAGCAAAACATCTCTTCCGCAACAGCTTTCGGCGGACGGCATGGCGTGCCCCCGCCCCCCGCGTAAGCAGCACGTCTATCGCATTTAATGCCCTTCGATCACTGTGGTAAACCCCCGGGTATATAAGGGGAGAACCGAGGCCATGTAAGGGGTTGGATCTTTGGTTAGATCTTTAGGAGAAGAACTCCCTTAAAGCAGACAAGGGCTTTGAAATCTCGAACATACGTTAATACACACACACACCAAACCAGGACTAGGGTTTTACACCCCCGCGGTGGCCTGAACCTGGAAAAATCTTTGTCTCTATTTTCCCATCGTTTAACCGGGCCTAGATTGATCGTAGCTCCTATTCCAGCTCCTCCCCGGCTGAATCCCAGAGGGGGTCCATCCGGACCACCGACGCCGGCGTTTAGTCGTCGACACACGTAAAAACCAAAAGGTAAAAAACTGAAGATGAAAGTATGGCAAATTTGTCTTGTGACAATAGTTCTGGTGTTGATATGCTTGTGGCTTCTATTTTTGCTAGATGTGCTGAAACTAATGATGAATGGGATTCTTGATACTGCCTGCACTTTTCATATTTGCCTGCACAGAGATTGGTTTACTACCTTAGAGCTTGTCATTTGTGTTGGTACTGCTTTGATGGGTGATGACTCAGCTTGTAAGGTTACAAGCATTGGCTCTATCCGTATCAAGATGTTTGATGACACTATCAAAATTTTATCAAATGTGAAGAGAAATCTTATCTTGCTACATGCTCTTAATGATAACAATTATAAGTATTCAGATGGAGGTGGAGTCCTCAAGATTACCAAAGATTTTCTTGTTGCGATGAAAGGTGACAGAAGATCTTCCAACGGTCTATATTATCTTACTGGTAATGCTATGCTGTTGTCCAACGGCAATTCTTCAATTCATTGGGATCCCATGAGCCGTTGCATGCGTTTTGTCGGAGAGGTTCAACTTTTACACGCTATGAAGTGGCAACGCAGAAGTTGAGATATGTCAACTAATTGGACTGACACCATTTTTATTTCGGTATCCTTGTAAAGCATGAATTTGATGTAGTTGCACTCGTTTCCAAGAGCATGTAATAGGCCCAAGTCACGGCCGCTGATATCAAACCCAATGAAGCTACATCCAATGTAATAAATACATATATTTTTGCAGTAGAACATCTTGAAACATCAGGCTGTGTAAGTGAAGTTTTTGTTAGCCTAAATTCAGAATAAACGGGCATCCATACCCTGAACCATGCGCAGTTCAATTGACATCTCAAATAAGTATATATATGCATTTATGATAGCTTGCAAACTCCAGATCATTCTCTTTTCCCTCAAATAAATATATATATGCATGGCAAGTAGGACAATTCCCGGGTAAAAGAAAGGTAATTTCCAAAAAAATATGAAAAAATGTCACGTGTAAATTCTCTATTCCTTTATATGCCTGTGAATTTGTATGAAAAATGTATTTTTGCGCCTTGAGCAAAAAGAAAAACAAATTCAGGGCTCTAAAAAAATTGCGGGTGTCGCGGGGATTTCGCGGCAATATCCATTTGTAATAGGATTGTTGGGAAAGCGTGTTAGGATGATCTAGGCGGTGCACACAAGAGTTTTACCCAGGTTCAGGCTCTCCAATGGTGGAGATAATACCCTACTCCTGCTGTATATATTTGATGATCTTGCGTGAGAAAAAAGGGAGTACAAGAGGTTGAAGAAGAAGCTAGTAAGTCTAAAGATCAAAGAATGTCGAGACCAGCCCCCTTCTGCATGGAGGGCTCGGCCTTCTATAGGCCTGTACATTAGCCGACTCGGTCACTCGGCTGAGCTACGGTTACTGTCCTAATTACTGAGACATTTACATCTTGTAACCGTCCGAGTAACGCCAGTCTTCATGCCGGTTGAAACGTATGCTTTGATGAGTTGTAACGCCTGTCTTAATGGCACCCGGACGTTGTACTGTTGCAGGCCTTTCTTGGGCCTTCATCCGAGTGGGCTTGTCTAAGCTTGTTGGGCCGACTCGTTGTGTTGGGCCTACCCGGATGGGCTCCCCTCGTCAGTAGCCCCGAGTGCTTCGAGGTCTCGACACGGATACCGATTGAGGAGTAGGCTGTGCATGTCCGAGTCGCTGGTGGAGAGACCTTGATGGACTCTTCTGATACCTGAAAAGAGGTTAGATTTGTGCTAAGCATTAGGAACTCGGTGATACCCGTGCTTTCCGGCTGGGGAAGTCGGCTTGTGGCCCTCTGAGAGGCGTATCATGAATTCCGAGTGAATCCGAAATAGCGTCTGGCATATCCGAGTAGACGGTTGCCATCTTGTGCCCGCGGGGGGGACGCCTTCGATCTCCAGCTTCGAAACCGAGTCCTCGAACTCCGGCATTGAGCTCTGAATCAATGAGCCATTTTGCGCCGCTGTGGCATTCGGCTCCGATTCAGGGGTCATGTTGCTCCGCTGTGGATGCCGGGTTCGCCCTTAGCTTGGGTGTTGCCGAGTGACCTGCGAACCCTGTTGGGTCGGTCATCAGCACCCTTTCGCAGAGCCAGTCTGCTTCCGAGTTTGGCGGCTTGTGCACCTCGGAGTTGTTTGATGGAGTCGGTATAACCCGTGACGTGTCCCGGTGGGCCAAGCCGACTGCTGATTTGGTGCCTGAGCATGATCCGACTCGGTCTGAGCCGAACCCAACCAGAGCCGACTGGAGTCACGGTGTTGCCCTGACTATGATGTCGCGTCAGCATTTAATGCACGCAGTCGGTTGGGCAGAGTGTCCGCAGTGCAATAATTTCGCCTCGAGTCGTACGCAAAGCGTGCCCGAGACATCCGCTGCTGCTCTGATTTCGCGCGACTTCCGAGGGGACGGCTCATCACGACTGCACCCGAATCACGCGGGTAACGCGCGTGGGACGGAGGCTGGCGTAATGTCAGCCGGTCACGTCGCCTGGGATGTCGCGTCGTGGCGAAAAAGGCGCCCGAATCCCGCTGGTTTTCGCGCGCGGGACGGCAGTTGCCGCGGCAGTCTCCCGCCACGTCGGATGCACGATCGCCGGCAGTTGGACTCCCTTGGCTATAAAAAGCGGGTTTAGGGTTTCCGCACTTCCCATCTGCTTTTGCCTTCGTCTTCCTCGCGCTCGAACTCTTTGCCTCCAGAGCTCCGCCACCGCGCACTCGTTCCTGAGAGAGAAAACTCGTTCGCCGCCGTCGTCCACCAACCGGCGAACATGTCTCGCGCCAGCAAGGGAAAGAAGTCCGCGGCTTCCTCCTCCGCCACCGCCGTCGACGGGTGGAAGAAAGGGGATTGGGTCCCCTTGGTCATCACCGATGACCTACACATCGGCTTCGCCAGCACCGGCCTGCTGCCGCCTCGCACCATCAACAACTGGCGGGCATCGTTCCAAGAGACGAAGCCCGCTCCGCACGAGCACGAGCGCGTGATGCTCACCCCGTTCATGGAGCGGGGAGTCAAGTTGCCGCCGCACGACTTCTTGCGCGGCCTCCTCTTCTTCTACGGCCTTCAACTCCATCACCTGAGCCCAAATGGCATTCTGCACATTGCGTGTTTTATCACGCTGTGCGAGTGCTATTTGGGGACTCGGCCTCATTGGGGGTTGTGGAAGAAGATCTTCACTGTGAAGGCTCAACCCATCAAGGCCGGCGGCCGACTGTCCATCTGCGGGGGAGCCGGCATCCAGGTCAAAGCCGGCGCCAAGTACTTCAAGATGCAGTTTCCAGATACCGTTCGGAAATGGCAGGACGGGTGGTTCTACTGTCCGGATGAACGCACGCCGACTGGCCACGAAGGTCTGCCCAAGTACGTTGAAGGTCCGCCCGAGTGGCTGAAGCGTTGGAGCGCTAGGCCCTCCAGCGAAGAGACGCCTGAAGTCGACCGACTCCTGAAGAGGATCGCAAGACTCCAAGAGAAGGGACTCACTGGCCCCGACCTCATTGCCACTTAGGTGACTCGGCGCATCCAGCCTCTTCAAGCCCGAGCGCACCCGATGTGGGAGTACTCGGGCAACCACGACCCGACGAGGGTGTCATCTGAGGACCTTTTGGACGAGAACTTCCTGGCAATCTTCAAGAACTTGACCAAAGAACGAACTGGAATCACCCGGGCGCCCAAAGTGATTCCATACTCGAGGGCCAACCCTCTGCCGTCTGTAAGTGACTTGCATTCCGAGTCGGGCTTTTGAATTTTATCATTTGCTTGCTTCTGCTAACATCAAGTCTTTTGACGCTGCAGAACTACCTCAACTTCAACTCCATGCCGCCTCTTCCCGAGCAAGAGTCGGCTCCAGCGGCGCTGGATGACGTAGAAGTCGAGGAAGAACCGGCCCAGTCGGATAATGGTATCCAGCTCGACTCGGATTCCGAGTCGGGAGGGTCTGGATACCAGGTCGTCAAGCAGAGCCGCGACGACGACGCCTCCGGATCCACGTCCTTACGGGCGGAGGCAGAGCCAGCCCAGACGGAGTCGGCTGCTAAACGGGCCTGAACCACTCCTTCCGGCTCCATCGCCCAAGTTCCAGCTCCTGCACAAGCCGCATCCGCCAGCCGACTGGCACAGGCTCTGGCTCCCGCACGAGTCGCACCTGCCGGCCGCGTGGCACAGGCTCCGACTCCTGCTGCCAAGCCGAGTGTACCTCGGCCGACTCCTACCGGCTCCTCCGAGGGTCCACCCGTCCCGGGGAAGCCGAAGAAAATGATCCCTACAACCACCAGGTTCGAGTCCTTGTGCCTCATACCCCAGCTGAAATAGGTTGTAAAGGTACTGAAGTCAGTTGTTTTTTGCTTTGCAAGGTCCAGAAGAAGCTCTCCGACAAAGGAGGCTCTTCATCCGGCGCCCCGCCAGCCCCGACTCCAAACCCGCCGCCAAAGTCGGCTCCCCCGACTCCAGCTACAACGGAAATCATCGCTCCAGCACCGGTCGTCTCCGCTGAGGCAACGGAGTCGGCTACGGGTGCTGCGCCTTCCGCAACTCCGACTGCGGGGGCGCCTCCGGCTGCGACTGCTAGCGCACCACAGCCGGCTGCTCCTATGCCGCCGCCTGCCGCAACCATTGAGGTGCCGGAGCCGGATGTGGGCGCCGGGTCAGCACCTCCACCTGCCGCATCCGTCGAGGAGCCGCAGTCGGACAGGGGTACCGGGTCAACCAAGGCCCCGGCTGATGACCCGCAGCCACAAACAATTCCTGCCCGCGAGGAGACAACAGAGCTGGCGGCTGCGGCTGGTGCCGACTCCTCCGAGCCAGCGAGCGGGGCCGGAGGACAGGCTGTTACCGAGTCGCCCCGGGAAGCCGTGCAGAGCCAAGCCCTGGCTCCGACTCTCACGGCTGGAGAATCGGCTCCGACTTCGTCAAGAAGTCTCATCCCCGCGCTGCTACTGCCGAGTTGCAGCACGGGGGACGTGACGGTCGCGGAGGAAGCCGCCAACCGCGTCGCTGCCCTTAGCTCCAAGCTAAGGGACTTCGCCGACGCGGCCAAGTCCTTGGCAGACTCGGCCGAGGTCCTCGAGTCCTCAGTCAGGGTAAGTTATCTCCATACGCTTTTTTCTTAACACTGGGAGCAGTGCACCCAGTGGGTGTAGCCCCCGAGTCTCCGACCGACTGGTTGAGTCGGTTGGAGACTTATGAATTCGGTTGCTAACACACCCTTTTCTTCACCAGGCTGCAATCCGACTGGGTGGAGACGGCCCAGTCCTTATGGAAAGAAATGCCTCCTTGGAGAAGGCATTGGAGGAGGAGAAAGCCAAGAGCCGGCAGCTCGAAGAGCAGCTCGCCGCCCTCAAGAGTAAGTGTCCGAGTCTTCAACCTCTTTGCCCTTGAAGTTTTCTGTGATACTGACTTTGTTGAGTCGGCAGACCTCGAAGCTGAGAACGCCCAACTCAAGAAAGAGGTGAACTCACGCATCCTGGCGGAAAAAGTTTCTCAAATGCTCAACGCCAAAGAGGCTGAGCATGCCGACAAGATGCGCGACGTTCGCGATCAGTTGAAAGCCGCCAACAAGCTTCAGTCGGACTACGATAAGCTGGCGCAGCAGTACAAGCAGTCGCAGTCGGCAAACCAAAAGCTGCAGGCTTCCATCGACGACTTCTCCAGGAAAATGGAGGAGTCGGATAAGCGACACGCCGCGGTCATCTCCGACTGGGAGAAGCGCGAGAGAGAACTCTTGAGCCAACTCAAGAAGGCTAACGAGACTCTACTCGGTAAGCCCCCGAGTCCCTTGCTTTTTGTTTTTGCACACTTCCTTAGTCATTTCCTTAGCAATAATCCGTACCCAGATGCTTGCCCAGAACTGGAGGAAGAAGCCAGGCGGGCGACGCTCCGACTCCGCGCGCTAGCCGAACCGGCGAGGTCAGCCCTCGACGCACTTTGGACACCAGAAATGATGTCCGACTGCGTCGTGACTATGGAGGACCGACTCCTCCAAGTCAAGAGTCTGGTGCAGAACTTGAAGTCGGCTGCCCAAGGCCTCTGCACCAAGCTCTGGCCCGGAGAAGAGCCGGGTTCCAGCATCTTCGCCCTCGCCGACAAGCTCTCGCAAGGCCCAGCGGAGGTCGAAGAGTGGAAGGAGTCGGCAGCCCGCTCGGGAGCCGGCATGGCGCTGGCAATGGTGTTGGCACACCATCCCGACACGGATGTCGACAACATCTCCGCGGGTGCCCCTGTTGACGAGGAAGGGCAGTCGGTGGATCCTCTGGAGCTTCTTCCCCGAGTCCGCGTCGCCGCCAGCCGGATCGCCAGCTTCACCGACCTGGAGGAGCGCGTAGGAGCGACTCCAGAGGAATAGAAAAAATATCATGTAATATCTCTCGGTATGCCGAGTAGACAAAATGTAAAAAACTTTTGCAATGAATGAATGTGTTTTTCAATTCATTCTGATTGACTTTTGCATAAGTTATTTGTTTGCACAAGTTAGCACAAGTTATTTGAGTCGTCCGAGTTTGTTTTAGACGCCGAGTCGGATCCTTTCGCGTGCAGGCCGACCTTTAGCTTTTGCTCTTGCCAACCGGACAGCCGGGTTGCGACTGTAGTTGGGGACGAAGAGTGGGCCTCAGGTACCGTACACGTTTACTTAGACGCTCGTGTAGAAACAAAATTAAGAGATTCAAAATAACTTATACCGAGTGATGATTCACCCAGTGGGTTTGAGGTAGCTTCCGGGGATTGCCCGAAGTGAAGTTACTCGGTGTGTTTGTTTTAGACATAGCCCCCGGGGGTTGCCCAAGAGAACATAGTCGGAAAATGTTAAATGAACAAAATGTTTCCCGAGTGCCGCTCGAAGGAAACAAAAATTTATTCATTATAAAACGATGAACTGTTTGAAATATAAAGTTTTAAGTGTAGAAAGAGCGCAGCTGTGCAATATTCCATGTTCGTTCGGTGATTACGCCGGTTGCCGGGTCCTCCAGTCGGTACGCGCCGTTGTGAAGCACCTGGTTGACGATGAGGACCTTCCCAAGGCGAAGACAATTTGTGCATGCCCGCCTTGTCTTGGATCAGTCGGAGGACCAGATCATCTTTGTTGAAGACTCGGCCTCGAACTTGCCGACTGTGGTAGCGGCGCAGGTTCTGTTGATAGATAGCCGAACGCGAGAGGGCAAGTTCCCGCGCTTCTTCTAGGAGATCTAGGTCGTCTTGTCGTGCCGACTCGGCATCCTTTTCCACGTATGCTGCAACTCGCGGGGAGTCGTGGAGGATGTCACTTGGCAGGACGGCTTCAACTCTGTAAACCATAAAGAACGGCGTGTAGCCAGTCGACCGGTTTGGAGTCGTCCTTAAGCTCCAAAGGACGGATGGAAGTTCATCGATCCAGGAGCCGGCGGCCCGTTTCAGCGGGACTAACAACCAGGGCTTGATGCCTTGAAGAATCAGAGCGTTGGATCGCTCGACTTGGCCATTTGACTGCGGATGAGCCACGGAGGCATAATCGATCCGAATCCCATGATCCCGGCAGAAGCGGCGGAAGACTTCAGCAGTGAAGTTCTTGCCATTGTCGGTGATGATGCTATGGGGGAATTCCGAATCGGAAGATGACTCCTTTCATGAAGTTGACGGCAGTCGGACCATCGAGCTTCATGATTGGCTTGGCTTCAATCCACTTCGTGAACTTGTCCACGGCCACAAGGAGATGAGTAAAACCTCCCCGGGCTGTTTTGAGCGGACCCACCATGTCGAGTCCCCACACGGCAAAAGGCCATGTGATCGGAATGGTCTTGAGCGCAGTAGCCGGCATGTGTATTTGACGTGCATACCGCTAACACCCTTCGCAAGTTCGAACGAGTTCCTCGGCATCAGCATGTGCACTGAGCCAAAAGAAACCGTGTCGAAAGGCTTTGGCTACCAAGGCTCTTGACGAAGCATGGTGACCGCAGAGTCCCGAGTGGATTTCCTCGAGCAGTGTTTGACCTTCTTCCGGCGAAATGCAGCGCTGGAAGATTCCAGTAGTACTGCGCTTATAGAGCTCACCATTGATGATGGTATAAGCTCGAGCGCGGCACGCAATGCGGCGTGCCTCAGTCGGATCTTCAGGTAGCTCCTTGCGCAGGAGGTATGCAAGGAAAGGCTGAGTCCAAAGAGGAATGACCGCCAAGACGTCTTTTTGGATTGGCTGAGCCGGTTCTGGGTGAGATGACCCGGCTTCAGATGACTCGGTTGCCGACTCCAACTTAACGGATGGTTGGAAGAGCTGCTGAAGGAACACTCCGGGTGGGACTTTTTCCCGAGCTGAACCGATCCGTGCAAGGGAGTCGGCTGCTTCATTATCTGCTCGTCGAACGTGATGGAGTTCGAGGCCATCAAAGTGTCCTTCCAGCCGACGTACAGCGGCACAGTATGCCGCCATGGTGGGATCCTTGGCGTCCCAAGCTTTCATTACTTGCTGCACCACCAGGTCCGAGTCGCCGCGACAAAGAAGTCGGCGAATGCCGAGTGAAACTGCAATGCGTAAGCCATGCAGTAACGCCTCGTACTCCGCCACGTTGTTGGAGGCGGCGAAGTGGATCTGCAGCACGTAATTCAACTTGTCGCCTTTGGGGGAGATCAGCACGACTCCAGCCCCCGTGCCCGCAAGCATCTTCGAGCCGTCGAAGTACAAGACCCAGTGCTCAAGGTGCACCTGAGTCGGAAGGCTCTGGCTCTCAGTCCACTCGACGATGAAGTCCGCGAGGGCTTGTGACTTGATTGCTTTGCGAGGCTCGTAGCTGATGTCGTGCGGCATGAGTTCTATTGCCCACTTAGCGACTCGGCCCGTGGCATCCCGATTGTTGATGATGTCAGACAATGGGGCATGACTCACCACGATGACCGAGTGGGCTTGAAAATAGTACACCAATTTCCGAGTCGCCAGAAACACGCCATAGACGAGTTTCTGGTAGTGCAGGTAGCGCTGCTTCGACTCGGAAAGGACTTCGCTGATGTAGTAGACGGGTCGCTGGATCTTCTGGATTCGGCCTTCTTCTGCGTGCTCCACCACTAGAACAACGCTAACCACTTGATTCGTGGCCGCAATATATAGCAGCATGGGCTCACCCTCCATTGGTGCAGCGAGAACCGGAGGTGTTGACAGAAGACGCTTGAGATCTTCGAAGGCTTGTTGAGCTTCACTCGTCCACTCGAAGGAGTCAGACTTCTTGAGGAGTCGGTAAAAAGGCAAGACCTTCTCACCGAGTCGGGCGATGAACCGACTTAAAGCAGCAACACACCCGGTTAAGCGCTGGACCGACTTCAGATCTTTCGGCTTTCCCATCTTGATGATGGCGTCAAGTTTTTCCGGGTTCGCTTCGATTCCACGCTCGGAAATGATGAAGCCGAGTAACTTGCCCGCCGGAACTCCGAAGACGCACTTCTCCGGGTTGAGCTTCATGTCGAACCTCCTGAGATTGGCGAAGGTTTCGGCCAAGTCGGTCAAGAGGTCCGCGGTCTTCTTTGTCTTTATCACGATGTCATCGACGTAAGCCTGGACATTTCTGGCTATCTGGTCGTGTAAACACTTCTGCATACAACGTTGATACGTAGCACCAGTATTTTTCAAACCAAAAGGCATCGTGATGTAACAAAAAGCCCCAAATGGGGTGATGAAAGAAGTTTTTATTTGATCAGACTCTTTCATTTTGATCTGGTGATAGCCTGAATAGGCATCCAGAAAACACAAACGTTCGCAACCGGCTGTGGAGTCGACGACTTGATCCACTCGGGGTAATACGAATGGGTCCTTGGGGCATGCTTTATTTAAGGACGTGTAGTCCACACACATGCGCCAAGTTTTGTTCTTCTTAAGAACCAGGACCGGGTTTGCCAACCAGTCCGGGTGAAGAACTTCCTTGATGAACCCGGCTGCGAGGAGTCGGGCGATTTCTTCTCCGATTGCCTTGCGCCGGTCTTCAGCGAAGCGACGGAGAGCCTGCTTCACTGGCTTTGCATCATTGGCGACGTTAAGGGAGTGCTCGGCGAACTTCCTTAGAACACCCGGCATGTCCGAAGGCTTCCATGCGAAGATGTTCCAATTCTCACGAAGGAAGTCGACGAGCGCGCCTTCCTATTTAGCCTCAAGGTCAGTCCCGATTTGGACCGTCTTGGACGGATCCTCAGGATGGACCTGGACACGCTTAGTGTCCTTGGCCGACTGGAAGGCGAACTCGGTTGCCGCCTTCTTGCTGGGTGGAGCTTGGTCCGAGTCAACGGACGCCTGGATGTTCTCCAACTCTTGAGCCGCAATCAGGGACTCGGCTATGTCTGCGCTGGCGAGGTCGCACTCGTTGGAGCGCTCGAAGTCGCTAGTGATGGTGATGACGCCTTTGAGACCCGGCATCTTCAGCTTCAGGTAAGTGTAGCACGGCCTAGCCATGAACTTAGCATAAGCCGGCCGGCCAAAGATCGCATGATATGCGCTCTTAAAGCCGACTACCTCGAAGGTCAATGTCTCGACCCGGAAGTTGTTCGGCTCGCCGAGCACAACTTCCAGGGAGATCTGACCCAGAGGCTTAGCACACTTTCCAGGCACTATTCCGTGGAAGGAAGTGTTACTGGGGCGAAGCTGGGTCTCCGGCACCTGCATCTTCTTCAGGGTGTCCATGAAGATGATGTTGATACTGGAGCCGCCATCCATCAAAACCTTGCGGAGTTTGAACCCGCCGACTTGCGGATCCACTACCAAGGGATGCTTGCCGGGCTGAGGGATCCGGTCCGGGTGGTCGAGTCGGCTGAATCCGACTGGCACCTCGGACCAGTCCAGCCATTGTGGAACAGCTGGCACCGTCGCGTTGACTTCGCGACAGCGCAGCTTCCGACCCCTTTTGGAGTCGGATCCTTGGAAGATCATGAGTACCCCCCTTTGAGGGGGATACTGTGTAGCGCCGCCGCCTGCGGCGGAGCCTCCTTCTCCGTCGTCTTTCGGCTCGGGCTGTTTCTCTTCCCGGAGGCGCTGCAAGAAGCTACACTCCCGGGTCGAGTGCCCCGCCTAATAATTGGCGGTGCTGTGAAAAGAACAAGGCCTGTCGAGGACCTCCTCAAAGGTAAGTTTTGGCGCCTTGCGCTGTTGCCAAGGGCGCTCTTTCTTTTGGCCAGCGTCACCGCGCTGGGGGCCACGTTCAGCGGCCGCAACCAGGTCGGCTCCGCTGACCCCATCTCCGCCAGCTTTCCGCTTCGGGGGCCGACTGTCCGCGCGCTTCTGACATGAGTCGGCGGGGACTTTCCGGCTTGAAGACTCGGCTTTTGCCTTGCCCTTGTCTTTGTACCGCATCGCCTCCTCTCCCGTCGCGTACTTACTAGCGACTTCCATGAGTCGGCCCATGGTCTGAATGTTAGACCGGGCCAACTTGTGTTTGAGGAGCTCGTATTTGACTCCCTGGGAAAAGGCCTGTATGGCCTGCGTCTCGGTGACGTCCTCAATCGAGTTGCGCAGCCGAGTCCAACGCTGTATGTAGTCGCAGACCGACTCGCCCTTCTCCTGGACGCAAAGCCACAGGTCTTGAGCGTTCCCAGGGCGCTTATACGTGCCCTCAAAGTTCTTGACGAAGGCCTCTTGGAGGTCCCTCCAGTCGTAGATGCTATCTTCGGGCAGGCTGTTAAGCCATGCCCGAGCCGACCCTTCCAGCATCAGGGGTAGGCTTCGGAGGGCGACACGCTCGTTGCCTCCTCCTATGTTGCAGGCGACCAAGTAGTCGGCAAGCCAAGTTTCCGGCTTGGCTGTGCCGTCATACTTGTCGACGCCGCTGGCAATCCGGAACCGGTCCGGGAACGGCTCAGACCGAATCCGCCTGCTGAAGCAAAGCGGTCCGGTGGAGGCAGAGCCACCCGGCTGGTTGACCTCGCCAGCGCGTCGTTCGGCCCACACTCGGGCTGCCCGTCGCCCTTCGATGTCGTCACGAGCATCTCGGGCGTCGTTCGCTCGGAGGGAGCCGGCTTGTCGCCGCTCAGCCTGGAGTCGGTTGATCTCCTGGCGATCGTCAGGCCGATTCGTAGACCGACTCGGCTGCGACGAGCCAACTGTGGCGGGGCGACTCGGAGCCCCCGAAGGCCGACTCCGAGTCGCTTGGGAGGCCAGCCGATTGCTGACCGACCCGGCCTCGTTTTGTTGCTCCACCGCCGTCTTCATTAGTGCGACGACTCGGCGGTGGATTTCTGCCGCGGGGCCATCTGCCGGAGGCGGCAGTGAGTCGGCCAGCGCGGCAGCCGCGAAGAGGTTTTGTGCTGGTGTCTGGAAGACAGGGACACCGTCCTGTTCTCGCCCGAAGAGTGGGGCCCGAGTAGCCCGGCTCCTCCGGGCGGCTGAAGAAGATCGTCGGTTCGCGCGACTGCGCGATCCGTGAGGATCATTCGGTTGCCGTTCTCGCTGTTCGAGTGCCGCCCGCTCTTGATCGAGGCGTTCTCGTTCAGCAAGGAGGGCTCGCCGAGAGGCCTCCAAGGCCCTCTCGGCCTCCGACTGTCCGTCGATGGGCGTATGCAGGTGTTCATGTGTCGCCCTAGACGTTCCTGCGTCGTTGGTGGCGCCATCCCCAACCACATACACCTCTGCCGAGGCGGTATGGCTGTGCGAACTCTCGTCCTCTTCGGATTCGGAATCCAGAAGGGAAAGAAGAGACTCAGCGCCCACCATGGCCACGAACTGGGAGCGTCCATCGCCCTTGCCCAGAGCAGAAGGAGATCCGGGCCGGAGCTCGGACCTCACTTCCTCTGTGGGGCAGGGACACGGATCTTGAAGACGCAGTTGGCCAAAAGCATCGACCACAAAGCGCAGGCTGCCGAAGATGAACTCCGAGCCTTCGGGGTGCACAGCGAGCGGCGCATTGCCGGTGATCAGTTTGCTGCTGATGACTGGAGAAGATCCCGCCTGGATCGTCGCTCCAATGCACGCCGCCCCTACCTGGCGCGCCAACTGTCGCGGGGATTTCGCGGCAATATCCATTTGTAATAGGATTGTTGGGAAAGCGTGTTAGGATGATCTAGGCGGTGCACACAAGAGTTTTACCCAGGTTCAGGCTCTCCAATGGTGGAGATAATACCCTACTCCTGCTGTATATATTTGATGATCTTGCGTGAGAAAAAAGGGAGTACAAGAGGTTGAAGAAGAAGCTAGTAAGTCTAAAGATCAAAGAATGTCGAGACCAGCCCCCTTCTGCATGGAGGGCTCGGCCTTATATAGGCCTGTACATTAGCCGACTCGGTCACTCGGCTGAGCTACGGTTACTGTCCTAATTACTGAGACATTTACATCTTGTAACCGTCCGAGTAACGCCAGTCTTCATGCCGGTTGAAACGTATGTTTTGATGAGTTGTAACGCCTGTCTTAATGGCACCCGGACGTTGTACTGTTGCAGGCCTTTCTTGGGCCTTCATCCGAGTGGGCTTGTCTAAGCTTGTTGGGCCGACTCGTTGTGTTGGGCCTACCCGGATGGGCTCCCCTCGTCAGCGGGTGTAAAAATATGTTCTATACATACAAATAAACTTGTTTTAGGGTAATTATAAGCATCTATTAGGGTATTAACACTCAAATCAGTTTACATACATACTCTCAGCACTCTAGGGATAATTCAGACATTTTCTTCATACACAGCCAACAACCACAGCCCAACCAAATACCTTGAACCACAGGCTCAGGTGCCAATAGCCACATCAGTTTTCCCAAACAGCCAGCAAACAACAGTTTTTAAAACAACCACAACCCAACCAAACACCTCCTTAGATACTTAGGTGTTTGGCTACACACTGTTCTCAATCAAGTTGCAAGTGGAAGTATTATCCCGTTCTTGAAAAGATGCAATGTAAGATGACATCAGATAACATAATTTATCTTCATTTAATTTGATTTATCAGACAGTTAACAAACTTACCATGACTTATACGTACCGTAATTTTAAAAATAATCACAGCACTACAAACGAACAGAAAAAACCACAAATTGAGCTTAAGGCCACTTCATATGATCATATCAAGCCACTAGACCAATGCTCACGGAAGATGGCATACATGAACCATGACACGTACCATGCATGGGCCAGTCCGCCACACATGACTAGCCAGAACTGTAGCCAGGGACAACTATTATCTGGTGTCAACGATGCTACGCAGTGTCCATCTGCCTTGCACCATCGAGCAAATGTCGGACGGTGCAGATGAGCTGTATGTCGGATCATCCGAGCATGAGGATGGCCAGCAATGAATTAATCTCTCACATTTGGATCAAAGTACCCCAAATGTTTGCAAAATACCAACTCACATGGTCTCCCCAAGTCTAGGTATAGTTGGTTGGCTGCATGTTACTTGAGAACAAATCATGCTAGCTACTACCTCACCTGTTCTTGGCATATTTGGACCACTTCATATGCTTTGGATAGAAGGTTCTGATTCAGCCACGTTGTGACTGAAGAATCTATTTTTTCGTTGCAAATTTGCCACATGAATCTTCAAAATATGTGTATTTTTATTTGACTACTTACAGTAGGTGTTGCAACTAATGTTTCTTTGAAGGATTAGCCTCTGACTTATATTAATTAAGGGGAGGTAGCGACATGAGGTATAACAAGAAAAGAAAGGCTGCTAAGTCCTTGATTGACGCTATGGGAGATTTAGAAAGAGTGAACTGACACATCTTCGAACAAAAGGCTCTGCGTGGTGGCGGGATCCTAATGTTGATCAAGAATAAAGCGACACTCTAGGCCCAGACAGGAGCATCGAGCCTAGGTGAACTATCCTCCGGACCCGACAACGTGCCATGACCCTTTAATGGCTCTTCTTTTCAACAGAAGCCTTTTTGTGTTTTTCTCTCTTTTGCTTCCCTCCTTCCTCTTTGTATTTTCCCTGGGTTGGCTCTTCGCAACCCCATCGCTAGCAATAAATAGCTCGCTGTGGCTGTTTCATGAAAAGAATAAATAGTCACTAACGATCAGAATCTGCTAGTTCCTCTAGGCCTAGGTTGGCGGCATTGCCTTGAGCTTTGAAGCCAAGGCATCACCTTGGGCCTCCATCAGCACTCTAGTCGGATCTGGAGGTTGAAGAAAAGGGCCCAACGCTGAGATTGATCGTTGATGAACATTCCATTTTTTCTTGCAAAAAAAAAGAAAAAGAAAAATGAACATTTCATCTAACGATTAGTGGCACCAGATTGAATGAGATCAGTTAAGTCCGAGTTCTCGATCGATTATATTGTGAGTGTTTTCTTCAAGATTATATTGCGAATGTCCCTTGTTTGGCTAGTTTCTACAGATTGAAAAGTTGGTTTATGTCCCCGCAAAAAAGAAAGAAAAGAAGAGTTGGTTTATTTAATGAAAATATTTTTAGTTTCTTTTGCGCACTAAAAGGAAAAACGGCGGCACACTGCGCACGACAAATCTGTTCCGATACTGGTACAATATATGTGCAGCAGGTCACATGATCTCTCTCTTCTACCCCACGTTAATTTGGTCAAGGTGTGTCACGGGCAGTGCCCACAAGAACGGGGGGCGTCGTCGATCGCGTCGACATGGAGTCATGGAGGGCAGCGAAGTGACAACGTCGGCGCCCTTGAGCAATCTCCGTGCAGGCTGGGCGATGAAATTTGTCAGACCGATGCGGCAGGATTATATTGCGAGCAATCTCCCTGCAGGAGCAGCCGGACAGGTGGAGGCGCATCATGCTGTGCGCGCGAGGTCGACGACAATGGCTTGAGCAGGCCGGTTGGTTCAGAATGGGGTTTGGGCTCTCTCTCTCACTCTCTCTCTCTCTCTCTCTCTCTCTCTCTCTCAGCAAACCTGCAGTTCGTCATGATCTACTCGTGGGCCGCGACGGGGCGAGAGCTCCGGTGAGCCGCCGGCCGCTCCGTGGCCGACGTCTCGACGAGCTTCGTGCTCCGGTGATGGACGGGTAGCTTGAGAACTCCCATCACATCTGGCTTCCCCAAAGGAGATGCCAGCCGCGGCAGTAGATAGTAGTGCCTCCACCATTACCACTCCCCTTCATGCTGCCGTCTTTCCGACGTTGGACTTGGATGTCGACTCGCCGGAGTTTGCTGGTCTCTCCTCCACTCTTGGAGTTGTGCCAAAAAGAGATAGCTGTTGGACAAAATCGGGCCTTTTCAACCCCAGCCATTTGGACCATAAGATAATGTATTCTTTGTTTGGGCTTGTCTACGTCTTGGGCCGACTCAAACGAGGCAAACCTAAAATTTACCCGATTCTCAAACAACAACAACATTAAACAAAGTCACTGTTCTTCGAGAATCGTGATTTGCGGCCGTTCGCTTGCGCGGTTAACTTCCGACAGCAACCATGCGTGTGTGACGGCCTGCTTATCTTCCCCGTCGTCCTTCCCCGCTGTTGTCGCTCGCGCCATCAGGTTTCTCTGGGAACTGGCAGTTGCCGTGACCACCGTGCCATTTCCACCGCCAACGCCCTCCCCTAGCTGGAGCTTCATAGCCACTTGGAACCGCGCCACAGCCAAGGGCAAGAGGAGAGATGGGTTTAGTCCTATGAGGCTTCTAGGTTTGAATTCCTCAATTGGTTTTGTCTAGATTTTTCTTCAGGATTTTGAGTTGAAAAGTGAAATTGTATTAGTTGAAAGTTTTGTAATGTGTATGTAGATGTAGACCATGGGTTGAAAGCTTGTATTTATTGGGTTGAAAGCTTGTATTTGTGGGGTTAAAAAGCTTTGTACTTGTTTGGGGTTGAAAGCTTATATGTCTTGAGTTGAAAGCTATAATATTTTTGAGTAAAACTCTTAACGAATATGGTTGGTAGCTGTCAAATGGTTGATAGTTGGTATTCTTTTCTTCTATTTTCTTGGTACTTCTCTTCCTCTAGCCCCGATGGCTCCGGCAACCTCGTCGGTGACGACAAGACGAATGATGGGCAATGAATGGTTCCAAAGGAAGGATCAAAGGGGAGACAGAGCAAAAGTGGGGAAGGGGGCACGCTGCGAGCTCGCCCGCGTGGGGGGTCATTCGGGTAGCTACTATAGCATAGAAACACTAAGTACAACCTGCAGCACACACGCACACCATATCACGATACATTACGCACACCTCTACACCCAAGCATGATCGTTTATTGGTGACTAGATTCGCAAAGCATAATGTTAACAGCTCACTCGGATTGGTTCTAGTCTAAGATGTGTGATGTTGACGTTGCCTTGCTTGCACATGCGCCGCTGCAAGATACGCACTGGAATCTGCAAAACATCCAAAGGAGAAGGAAGAATTGGTTGCACCTGATAGCCGGCACCGAGCGCTTTTTTCAACTGGGACACATGGATGACGGAATGAATGCGACTTCCAGGAGGAAGGCGAAGACGGTATGCTACTTCCCTGATGCGCTCGAGCACCTCATAAGGACCATAAAATTTGAACAGCAACTTGTGATGGGCGTGAGGAGCAACTGAGGACTGCACGTATGGCTGAAGCTTCAAGAAGACGAAATCTCCAACAGAAAAGGTGCGCTCACCGCGTTTCTTGTCGGCATGCTGCTTCATGCGTTGCCTTGCACGTTCCAAGTGTTGCCGAAGAAGGGTGAGCATAAGTGTGCAATCACACAGCCAAGTTTGCAAATCTAGAACTAAACAAGTGTCATCAGGAGAAAGGCCAAAGGAACGAGGAGAGTGGCCATAAAGTACCTCAAAGGGCGATTTGCCAAGAGTTGAATGCAGACTCGTATTATACCAGTACTCTGCCAAGGCAAGCCATTGCATCCACTTAGTAGGGCAAGCATGTGAAAAACAACGAAGGTACCCTTCAATACACTGATTGACTCTCTCTGTTTGGCCGTCCGTCTCCGGATGATAAGAATAACTCATCTTCAGGTCAGTGCCAGTCAACCTGAACATCTCTCGCCAAAATGCACTGTTGAAAATGCAATCACGATCAGAAATAATAGACTCAGGTAAACTGTGAAGCTTGTAGATGTTGTCCATGAAAACTTCAGCAACTGTTGAGGCCGTGAAAGGATGAGACAGACCCATAAAATGAGCATAACGACTAAATTTGTCGACCACCACAAATATACAGTTAAAATGACCTGACCTCGGCAAACACTCGATAAATTCCATCGATATGACCTGCCAAGAATGCTCAGGCACTGGTAGAGGCTATAATAGACCAGGGTAGCGAGCACGGTCCGGCTTGGACTGTTGACAGATCAAACATTCCTTCACAAATTTGTGAATACTCTGCTTCATACCCTTCCAGTAAAAGAGTTGCTTCACTCTGCGTAATGTGACCGGAATGCCGGAATGCCCCCCAGCTGGGCTCGAATGCAATGCCCTGATGATGGTTGACTGAAGAGTAACATCTGCTGGAAGCCAAATCCTGCCGACGTAGCGAATAATGCCATCTCTCAATTCATATTGATCGTCAGAAGGAGAGCGAACAATCAATTTTTCCAACAGAGCAAGAGCTGTAGAGTCTGCATGATAAGCATCAATGATATCTTGAATCCAAGCTAGGTGGCAGCTAGACAAAGCATAAGCTGCCATCTCAGCATGAGGACGACGAGACAACGCGTGAACCACTCGATTCTCATGGCCTGTTTTATACACAATACGAAACTGCAAGCCCAATAATTTGGAGAAAACTTTCTGTTGCCATGGCGTATGAAGGCGTTGATCTGGAAGGTGAGAAAGGCTAGAGTGGTCAGTCCGAATCAGGAACTCACGGTGCTGTAAGTAAGCCCGCCATTGCTCGGAGCGAGGCCCCAGAGCTTTACTGACAAATGCAATAGGATGTTCTTGCTGAAGGAGGACTGCACCAATACCAGAATCGGAAGCATTCATTTCCACAACGAATTGGCAAGAGAAATCCGGCAAGGCAAGAATAGGTCAGAGATTAAGGCATTCTTCAGAGCTTGGAAAGCAGAAGTAGCTTCAGCAGACCAAATGAAGGGCACATCTTTACACAACATGTTAGTCAAAGGCTTACTGAGAGAACCATAGTGCTTGACAAATTTTCGATAATATCCCGAGAGGCCTAGGAAACTACGAAGTTCCTTGAGATCAACTGGAGTAGGCCAATCACGAATGTCAGCAACCTTTGAGTCATCAGTAGATACACCATGCTGACTAATCACATGCCCAACATAAGAGACGCTCTACTGGGCAAATGCACATTTAGAAGACTTCACACACCACTGATTTTCTGCTAAAAGTTGAAGCACGTGTTGCAGATGAGATAAGTGCTCTTCAAGGGTCTTGCTATAAACCAAGATATCATCGAAGAAAACAAGGGCACAACGTCGAAGCACTGGTGCGAGAGTGCAATTCATTTTTGCTTAGAATGTGGCTGGTGCCCTTGTCAAACCGAAGGCCATCACAGTGAACTCATAGTGGCCGTGGTGCGTGTGAAAGGCTGTTTTGAACTCATCTCCAGGTGTCAAACGAATTTGATGATAACCTGCGTGGAGATCCAATTTGGAAAACCAACAAGCACCTAATAGTTCATCCAACAACTCGTCAATTACTGGAAGAGGATATTTGCTCTTGAGTGTAAGTGCATTCAAATGATGATAATCCACACACATTCTCCAGGATTCATCTTTCTTCTTGACCATAATCACAGGAGATGCAAAGTTGCTAGCACTAGGACGAATGACACCAGATTGCAACATCTCAGCTACTTGCCGTTCAATTTCGTCTTTTAACTCCGGTGAGTGTCTATATGGTCTGATATGAAATGGCCTAGCTCCCTCCATCAAAGGAATTGAGTGATCACACCCACGACGAGGAGGAAGTTCAGTTGGGGCTGCAAACACCTCAGGAAACTGATCAAGTACTTGCTGCACTTCAGGATGCATTGGAGGTAATGCTTCATCACTGATCAATTGCAACTCCACCAAAGTACATGCAAAGTGATCCAGCAGGGTGCCCTGTAAACAAACAGAACTCCCTTGATAATCAAAAGCCAACCATTTTTGTTGCCAATCAACCTGCATTGGGCTGTGAGCTGACAACCAGTCCATACCTACTATACCATCATAGCACTTGAGAGGAAGAATCTTGAAAGAAGAAGTAAAGTAGTATCCCCACAAGACCACTCACATTGAGGAACAAAGTGAGTGCACTGCAGAATTTCCCCTCCTGCCACTCTAACAGCTTCCACTGAAGGTAGGTGCTGATGATTAGGAACATGAGCAGCCAAAGTAGAATTGATGAAGGAATGAGAGCTACCTGAGTCGACTAAAAACAACACTGAATGATTCAACACGGAACACTAAAGCTGAATAGAATGACTAGCTGCTGTTGGTTGCTCCGATTCAAACTGAAATAAGCATCAGGTCAGCATCACCCTTCGCATCATCAAATGGGTCTTGCTGTTGCACTGTAGCTCCATGATAAAAATTGACCATCTCCTGCACAATGTGAAGCTGGACCGTAGCCTTGCACTGGTGGTCCCGTGCCCAACGTTCCCTGCACGTGAAGCAAATGCCCTTGGCCCAACGGTAGGCCTTGAGAGTCGCCCACGTGTCGTCCTGAATAGGAGGCGTCTTGACTGCTTCAGGTGCACGCTTGTCATCAACGTGTCGAGCCGGTGCCGCCTGGGGTGGAGGCAGCGGTAGAGGTGATGCGTGAGCACAACGAGGTTGAGGAACCAACGCAACATTGATAGGCGTCACACCATCTCCCATTTCCTCCTGCAAACAAGCAATAGTGTACGCAGTATCGAGATCGAGGGGGACGCTGAATTGTAATGAACACACGCATGGCAGGCTTTAAACCATCTAGGAACCTAGTAACATAGTGCAAAGGATCAGGTGCTCCTTCATATGCGGACAACTGATCAACCAGTTCCGCAAACTTAGTGACATACTCATCGACAGAATCTATTTGAATGAGACGATAAAGGCTCCGGATCAGAGTTTGGTGCTGATTGCGACCAAAACAATGAACAACTAACTCACAAAACTCCTCCCAAGTACTACGGTTGATGCGGCGTTGGATGGACTGCAGCCAACGCGTGGCAACGCCCTCAAACTGCATCGAAGCAACTCGAATGCACATCGACGGATCGGTAGCAAACAAAGAAAAGTAATCCTCACACCTAGACTGCCACAAATTCGGATTCTCCCCATCAAAACGAGGAAAATCGACAAATGGAAGCCTGCCGTGACCCGACGGGTTGGTCTGCTGGGTATGATGAACATAATTGTGCAATAGAGGAGCAAAGGCATTCGGATTGTCGCGGATACCTCGTGCCGGAGGCGGGACATAGGGCGCGTACACCCCGTGACCCAACCCCCGTGTAGTCGAAGCAGAACCATGCCCATCGGGGCCGGTCTCCGTCGCGTCCCCCGGCGTCCTGATGTGCGGATCCGGGTCGTCGGAGTGGGCGGCGAGACCAAGTTGCTCACGAACTTGCTTGAGGTCGCGCTGGAGCTCGAACTTGACTCCATCCGTGTAGGATTGCATGTCCTTGACTACGGCGCTGAGGACCTTGTCCACGGACGCGCGCACCGCGGTGTCGACTGTACGGGTGACGGCCGCGTCCACCGCTGCGTGCACCGAGGACACGATGAGAGCTTCGATCTCTTGCTTGTGCTTCAGATGCAGCACGTCGGAGGCCGTCGTGACTGTGTCGTAGATCGCCTTGCCTTCTGTAGTGAGATGCTCCATCGCTTCCAGCCGCTGGCGCTCAGCGGCAGCTCGGAGGCGAGTCGCGTGCTGATGAACCGGATCCAGAGTTGTAGGTGGAGAAAAAAAATTGTGGCTCTAATACCAGATGTTAACAGCTCACTCGGATTGGTTCTAGTCTAGGAGGAAGAACAAGGAAATGGTCTCTAGGAATTGCCGGTTCGTATTCCAGAGAGAGGTTTAGTGGTTACAGACTACAGCATTGTTGTTTACCATTCGCCGCCTCCTTCCGAACTCACGTACGTCTTATGTAGATGTTGTCTCAGACCCAGTCTTGGGCTGGGTAACGTGTCGATGTGGTCCTCTTGCGCTTTGGTTGGGCCTTGGCGTTGTTAACACATAAATATTTAAGAAGTCAGCACAAAGCCTCACTAGCTAGTGTCGCGTACGTCATATATGATTCAAAAAAATTCTGCTTCGATGAGGCACACACGGAGTCAAACATGAGGTTTGATCCGTGGAGCTACAAACAGTTCACAAAATGTCTCAGCAACATAGTAGTTCTCTAAAGTAAATTAGAAATTAAGAAGCACGAAACATACTCTGAAAAAGAGCTGGAAAGGGGAATAAAGTCCATTTCTCAATTTAAAGACACATGGAGTACTTAGCAGCAAAACATAACCTCTCGTCCTCTTCGGAATCTATACTCACGCGAGAACTCAGCCGAATCACTTAGTCATTTCGCTAAGTGCAAACCAAACCTCGTGCATGCACGCATGCAAAATGCAAAAATTACTAAAAGTGGAATCATTAGCGACCGATATATATTGCTGCTCAGAGCCATATGGCCCCGGCGCCCTTGAGCATGGGCACGAGCTTGCCGCCGAGGTGCAGCGACATGATCCTGTCGGTTGAGCCGACAAGCTTGCCGCCGATGAAGACGGCGGGGACGGGCGGCGCGCGGCCGAGGCGGCGGGAAAGGTCGCGCTCCATGTCGCGGCCGCGTGGGTCCTTGTCCAGCTCGTGCACGGCCGCGCCCACGCCGAGGTCGGAGAAGAGGCTCGTCACCGTGTGGCACATCGGGCAGGTGCTCACCGTGAAGATCACCACCGCCTTCTCCGTCGACAGCTTCGTCACCCTCTCCATGTTCTTGTCTTCTTGAGTGAGTGAAGAATGCGCTAGCCAGAGAGCTACTGTTACTTAGTATGGGTTTGCAGCTTGTATCTAGTAGCTCAAGTGCCTGTGCTTGTGTAATTTGTGGGTGCAGGGTGTGAGGCCCTTTTATAGTGTTCATGCATGAGCGATGAGAGGGGGATCGACCGAGAGAGACTGTAATGCTTTGGGCATAAGAATCTGAGACGTGTGGGTATTGCACGCTTGAAATGAGCTTTAGTATCTTTTGTCTTTTCAGTGTTAGTGATCATGGGTCCGGTTAGTAAGGGTTAACTTGTGCACAATCCCAATTATTGATTTGTTGCTGTGTGTTAGCCCGAATATCAGGATACATATTTTTCACGGCGGACCCATGCAAAGAGGAGTGGGTGTCTTTAGTATGCAATTAAAATTTCTAATTTCCACTATAGATATTCTCATTAGCCCAACTGGCATGTTAATTTCCACTCAAATTTTCCTGTGTGTTCGCCCCTACATATTATTCCTGCATGGGGGCCAAAAACTGTTAAGGATATAATTAATCCTTGATGACCTCTCGTCGAGCATTATCCGTCAGGTTTTCTTGTTCAGGGAAGCTACAGTATCCCTATCCCTAACGGGAGGCCATCAGGGAAAGTGAGTGAGTTTAATTCAAACTAGTGCAAGGTGCTGAATACAGAGACTGCGAAGCAATAAAATTCTCCCATTATTCAAGCAAAAGTGCTGGATTGAATTCGCGGGAGGCCGTCAGGGAAAAACGTACCTTACCTTGCAAGGGTTTCGCCGTGACACATGTCGATTCAGCCGGTGCAAGGAGAGTGGTTTCTTGCGGCGACATACACCACAAACATTGGAGGCATCGATTATTAGGGTTTGAGGGGAGCGATAGGATGAGATGGGAGATCAACAGGAGGAAGCATCAAAATAGGAAAAATGGTTGAGCTAAAGGGTGTAGTAGTAGATACTCCCGTTTCATGGTCCTTCTCGTGATAGATAGACGTAATTACATGGGTCCCGGACCAAACGATGCACATGTGTGTCTCATGGAAAACGAACTCGCAGGCATCAGCTTGGCCTATATATGTGTCTAATGGAAAACGAACTCGCAGGCATCAGCTTGGCCTATATATATGTATCACAAAGGTGACTGACGGTGTAGATATTTTTCATACAGGAAAATCAGATCACGCAACGCCAAATCCAATTTCCAGGTAACCATCTAAAAATAACAACTTAATTAATTATACAATGTTACATAGTATGTGTGTTATATGTATCTCCGTGAAACATAACATGCATGTTATACTTTCAATTGTCATATGCGTGTGTCCATGTCCATTTGATAAAGCAGCGGACATGAATAACGGATGAAGGCCGGATAGCAAGATATAGCTAGCTAGTGGGAATATATTGGATGCCAACCACCGAAAAAATATCGAATCCTACCAAAGCTTGAAAGATCCCCCCATGTTTTTGATAAGGTTAGAAACTGCTATTTCTTTTTTCAAGTCCAGGGCTACATATGACGGCATAGAGTGCTGATATATGTCAATGGTTTATTCAGCTTATATGTACATATAGATGATTTGATATAATTTACAAACTAACATTTCTAGCGAGTGTGAATACATATAATCTCCTAATAAATGAAAAGAGGTGCATCCTTCATTAATTTGGCACGGAATTACTGACACATGGTAACTTTGTGCAGATTTCCAGAATAACTTTACGTGGTAAATGTATTTTCTCTCTTAGCTATCCTAAATAAATCTTTATCAATTTGGGCAAATTTTTGTCTTTAAATTAATTTCTTGTGCTTCCCCAATTGGATATGCGATCAAATGTTAGTTTGCAGAGAAATTACACTTAATTCGTACATTATATATATATATATATATATATATATATATATATATATATATCATATTACTGACTCTCACAAATTAAAAACACTGTGAAAAGCAAAAACCCACAGAGATCAGCGATAGCGATATGCCGATATATATGTACGTCCAACGAAAAGTCGAAGCGGATATATAGAATCGATCATACAACATGTTACACAACGACATGGCCCGAATATCATCGGTCGACTAGTCGCCACATGCACAGGTGCGCAAAACCAATTTTCGATTCCACAAGAAAGAATAGAAAGGGAAATACAAAAGTCAAAACTAAAGTGATTATGCAACATGCATTAAGAGATCGATCCCTAGCTATTACGTATAAGAAGTGGGCTCATATATATATGCTCACGGTGTGGCACCCAACAAGCCACGCTTTTGGCTATGGCTAGATACCTTGCTCGATCTTATCTAATTATGCATTCCATTTGTGGTTTTGGAATCTATCAGATAAAGTCATTGATGCAGCAGATGAAAAAGATGCAAGTAGCTAAAAGCATCGATCACTTTCTCCCTTGCAGCTGCTCGATCATCACTTATATATCTCACCGGGTCGACAGCTTAAGAGTATATATGTACAATGCACATGTGATGCCGCGATCCGAGATCGCAATATTATATATATATATATATATATATCCGTCTACACTCTATCATCTAATTGCATATATCACATGGATAAGATAATTTGCAACTTGATAGATAGCATTACTAGCATTATTAATTACTGAAGGATGCATATAAATTAAGTTTATTCCTGGATTTAGTGTAATCACGTGACACAAATTTAACTTGAATCTAGGTAATATAGAAAAGAGTGAAAACGAAATACAAAGATGCACCCCAGAGCATGTGCTCCTGGATGGAAAAAAGCACCTGCACATTTTAAAAAGTTGTGGAATATATATATATGTACATATTTGTGAAATAATGTGTGTATTAGGAAAATAATTATCCAAACATATGCCCATTTGTATATATGCCATGCAAAGAAATGGAAAAAGAGGAAATTTTTACACATATAATTGTTGTATTAATTAGTTGTGCATATTTTTGCACCGGCTTTTGCTAGGGCATGCAATGTACATGAAGGAGTTTTTTCTTTTCCATTTTAAACACAAAATCGTGTTCTAGCAAGTAATGAATACAGTGGAAAATTAGCTTGCATCATGTGAAATCATTTTTTTGAAAACGTACTCATTGCATACACGTTGTCTATTATGGATTAAGGAAAACAATATAAATACGATAGACAAGTACAGCTGTCCCGAGAACAGAAGCAAGACCCCTGAAACATAGCAAAAAAATGAACACAACTCCCAGGTTCTTCCTCTTCCTCGTTGATGCACTGCTGGAAAAAAATCTGCCGAACTATCGTCGAGGCAACCCCTGGAGGATGAATGCCACATAGACTCCAAGATCCACAGAAAGACAAGCCCAAGCCACTAACTGGCGTTGAAAGCCGCAACGGGAGCCCACTACGGGAGATGGGAGCAGAAGGACGGTGATGGACCATCGGCCGGAGCCTCGACTGATCTCCAGCGTCGCTGCTTCGGAGTGTCGAAGAAGAACAAGCAGAAAACAACATCGCCAAAAGTAAATAGCTTTGATCGCCAGTCTCCGCGGATTTAGTTGCGTAGATCCAGAAGCCAATACGTCCTGACCCATTCTTCCATGTTCAGTCCTAAATGCTTCTCACAGGGCTTGCAAATTGGAAATGCTACACGTACTACATCATCTAAATTTTGTACATAGTATTTTATGTACACCTTTTCTGAGAAATATGTAATATATAATTACTATAGGAAAATAGTAAGTGCAATATATAATTAAAGATAAGTAGTGTACATATATTATTGTGCACCTAACTCCCTTGAGTGCAACTTTCTATTTTGCAAGACCCCGACAAGAAAAATGTAAATGCCTCATGGGCGCATCATATGCATTCAAGTATATACTCCCCTTAGTTCAAAAAACAAGTTACGTGTAGTCAAACGTTACAAAATTTGGCTATCAATATAACTTTGAATGTTTAGACGGGACATATAAAAATGGTATGAGTAGACTTGTCTCGAAAAATATTTTTATAATATAATTATTTTATTCTATTTGTATCAAACATGTGTTTGGGGACTATGTTGATACGTTGTGAACATAAGGGAGTATATACATACTTTTACTATTAATTTCATGTTATTGTAAAATATATGTGAGTGTTCCCGTAGTTCATTACACCATTTCTTTGTTTATCTATCGTGAGTTATTACTAATGTACCTACAACAAACCATGCAAATCAAGAAACGAATATCATCACTATTCTGCAGGTGATATAGCAAATAAATAGAACAAATTAATTAACTGCGTAACACAATAACCATTAACATGATCAATGCAATGACGCAAATTCATAAAAATAACGTGCACTTATCATTGGTTATTGACTCCCAAAAAGATATATTCATTAGCTAGCTTGCTCGTGTGGAAAGAGGATGAGTACACATGCATACATCCATGGAAGTTAGAACAGAAACATAAAAACCATGAATACTACACAAACCAGCATGTGCATGCTGACTACTAGCAAGCTAAAACCTTATTATTGTTAGAACTAGATTCAAAAACCTGCCTTGGCGCATACACGGCCATTAGGTTATTCTAGGAAAACATTGCTTCACATTTTTCGACCATACCAGCTACATATTTCCGAGTGGTACTAGAATTGGTCCCTCACTAACTCATGGGTGTCCTCAGCTGGTTCTCTAGCTCATGTGTGCGCTCTACAGCCATAGGGCACCCGCATCCTTCAGCATGGGGACCAGCTCGCCACCGAGGTGCAGGGACATGACCTTGTTGGTCCCGCCGACGAGCTTCCCACCGATGAACACCGCCGGCACAGGTGGGCCCTTCCCGAGCAGCTTGAGGAGCGCCCTCTCCATCTCCTTTCCCCTAGGATCCTGGTCCAATTCGTGCACAAGTGCATTGACCCCAAGCTGGTCGCAAAAGAGGCGTGCGACGGTGTGGCACATGCAGCAGGAGCTCATGCTGAAGATCACCACCGCCCGCTCCGATGCTAGCTTCATCACGCGGTCCATATGCCGTCTAATGTGTAATTAATGTGGGTGCACAAACCTCAAAGCGAGCTTGGCTTTGAAACAATGGAAGAAAGGACGTAAGTGTGCTAGCTAAGGAGCTTGTGAGTAGCTGTGGTTGCTAGCAGTGAGCTTTTGTGGAAGGAAACTTGGGATGGTTTGGTAGCACAGGGGTGACTTCCTTTTATAGAGCTACAAAGGGTGTTGCTTGCATTGGTAGGCTACGTCTCCTTAACGGGTTTGGCTCCAATGCATGCAAGATCACGAAGTGTTTGGAATAGGCCAATGTGATCTATCTATCTTTAAAATTGTACAAGTGTGGTTTGGGTGTTTCTGGAACAATATATGTTCCAAGGAATCTATAATCTACTAACTAGCTAGCTACCACATGTATAGCAAGTCTTTGACTTTGATCGACTAGAATAAAATTATTTAAGGCTCCAAAAGCAAATGTCCGCCAATTGATTCGTTAAAGAGCAAGTTGGTATGCAAGACATCAATTTGGATAATGAAGAGCCGTCTTTTGATCAATAGGGCTAGAGGGAATCTCGTATATGGGCAGCGTTCAATAATATATTAGATGTAGATCACACAATGTACTTTTGTGCCGACTCGTCAAGGACTTTCTGTTACTAATTAGATGTCATTTTAGAATATTCAGTTCTTTAAGATATCTTTGACCAATAATTTATATAAAATTATTTTGACGAATCAAAGAAAATAATATTAGTGAATTTACTGTCAAATTTATTTTCATAATATTGCATAGTATTTCTTATAATTGTTAGTAAAACATAATGAAGAAAATAGTCATTGCGCCTATATATCAGAGACTGTATCAATGTCTGAAAGGATAATTATATGGCAAAAGTGCATTCTAGCTAATAGTACTGATACTGCCACAAACATATCCATCATAGACAAATGAAAACCATCATCTTGGACGGTTTCCCGAGCTGTCTGCGCCAAAGAGTCTATGATGACTCATGTCATCTCAGACGGTTCCATCACCCATCTGTGATGTGGTGTCATCACAGACTGTTCGTGTTTGTCACTCGTTTGAGATGACTTCACATCATAGATGGTTCTATTAGGTGAGCGTCTGTGATGATTCCACATCACAGACGACTCTCGTAAGTTAACCGTGTGCGATGATTCCACATCACAGGCAGATTTAGGACTAACCCATCTATGATATAATCTTCATCATAGAAGGGTCAACACATGACCTATCCGTGTGACTCATTTCAGAAGGTTCGTCCGAAAACTATCTAAGATAACATATCATCTCAGACGGGTCACTTACCTCAGACGGTTGAGTTTTTTGACCCGTCTGTGATGAGACAACCCTCATCACAGACGGGTCAATTGATAATATATTGATAGCCAGTGGGAGAGTCGGTTTATTTCCTTCTGAGCACATCTCTTCTTCTGGTACCCTGAAAGATCTACTCAAATTACTTTCATTTCAGAGGAAGCTTACACCATTATGAAGTAACTAAAATTATCATGAATGTACCTCCAGAACAATAATTGAAACTATTTTGTGCCACTTGTTGCTATGATTATTGAATGCTTCAGCCTTCAACAAGCAAATTCATGCTTTTGCTTCGTCCATACACATAGAAACTGTATTGTTTTGTTCCTTCTTTTGATCTGCTTAATTTGTAGTGTTCCCGTTCGGTTTGCACCCAGTTTTTCATTTCGTTAACATAGTGGTTTAATTTCTTACCTCCTGGAGTCATGGCTATGAAATGGCATCCTACTTTTGTTCATCGTCATATTCTATATGGTTTCCTCCATTACATATATGAATTGTCTCTATGGAAGTCATGATTATGGATTATTAGCTCACCAACCTATGGTTCATCAAGTTTGCGCACAAATACGAAACGTTACTCGCTCTTGAGATATTGTTGTCCTGAAATCTCATTATGTGTGTGACAAGTTATTGGCCAATCAAATTATCATGGTGCGAAGTGTCTCATACTTAAGAATATGCGTATAGTTGGAGTAGGGTCTTTAATGAACAAAAGGCATACAATAAATTTGGCATTAGCAGTAATGTTTAATGGCTTGCTATATTTATATATATTTCACGTTTAAACCTTGGAGAAAAGAGACGAGTTGGCGCATTGCTATCAGTAGCCATCGGTCGACAAGTGGTCACATGAGGTAAAACTAAATTTGATTCCATAAGACAAGAAACAAAAATAAATAAATAAAGTCAAAACTAAAGTGATTCCACATGCCCTAGCTACATATACAAGAAATCCAGCTCTCATATATGCTGACAGTGTGGCATGCAACATGTCACGCCTTTGGCTACAGGTAAAGGCTACAGTAACGTATAGCTAGCCTTGCTCGATCTTATCTATCCATACTTTCTATTTGTGGTTTTGGAATATATCAAAATAAATCATTGATGCACAAGAGAAAGATAATCACCAAATGAAAGTAGCAAGAGGCACCGGTTCTCTCTCTTGCAAGTGTATATGTACAGTACACATGTGATGCCGCGATGCGAGATCGATCGATGTGCATGCCTTTATATCCATTCATCACTTTACCATCTTAGTTGCATATATCGCATGCATGCATAAGATCAATTGTTACCTAGGATTATTGTCAAACCATGCACATGCATAATGCCTGGATTTAGTGTATAATTAATTAAGTGACCCAAACTCAACATGAATCCAGCTGGCTACTAAAGTTATATAGTAGTTGAAAAATATTGCCTTTGAACTTTATCCATTCGGGTGCACTTTAAACCGTCTTGACTTTACTAATTACCTTGTCCCATATATTACTACCTCCGATTTAAAATATAATAGTTTTGAAATGTTAAACAGTTAAATATTTTTAAGGTTGACCATCAATATAATTTTTTTATCAACATTGACAACAACAAATTAGTACTAGATCCATGCAGCAAGCAATATACTTTCATAATATATAATTATTTTTTATTTCAAACAATATATTTTTGAAAGAATTGATGGTCAAAGTGTCACATTGCAGACCACGTCAATATCTAAAATTACTTATATTTTGAATTAGAAGGAGTACGTACTTCTTTCTTGCTTTGGTTCCTCTTGACTTTGATATATGAAGAATCTGCTGTGTTAGCAAATTAGCCTCTTTACTGGTGATCAGGAAGAGATGTGAAAATTAAGTTCTCAAATTAGCCTTTTTAGTGGTAAAGCATATGGAAATTCCCTTTTTCTTTAAACAAATAGGAACTGTGTATTCTTCTACGAAAATGGTTTTCAAGAAAACCTGCATAATTTTGTGCGTACGAGCCTTCAACACTGACCTACAAATTGATGTCAATATATACCTACAACTGAGATGGATCATATGCATGGAGATTGTGAGATATAAAAAATCGTGCTTACTTATTGACATGGACCAGCTAGCTTATGCAGTTGGCATTTGAATAGATCCATCCTAGCTTATACATAGGAGAAACATGCGAATTTTCAACTTCTATATATAGAAAATCTGCAAATATCCCAATGCGATCCAGCGATATGATCACTACATACAGAAGTACCATATCAACCGTTCATGAAGATTCCAAGTCACTATGAACCCATCTATGTGTTGCTTCACCTTTAGGGCCCATCTAGAATAGGGGACCGATTTCTGCAAGGAATAAACTGTTTTCTATGAAATTCCTGCGTAGTTCTTAGGACAAAATGGGGCTTTGCCCTGCTTTGAGTCCATTTTCAGTCGTGCATGCTTCTCACAAGGCATGCAAATTGGAAATTCTGTACTTCTTACTGCATAAGAATGTCGTATTACTGTAAGAAGCAATCACTGCTATAAAATATCCCATCGGAAATGATTCAAAATTGTTTTCGCAAATGGTTTTAGAGACCGTCGTGGAACATTTATTACGGATAGTCAGCACTTATCCTAGACGGTTTTTGAACTATCTGACATGAGTGCTTATCGGAGATGGTTCATATGCATGGACTGTCTAGGATGTATCTAACATCACAGGCGGTTCTCTGCCAGTGAACTATCTTAGATTGTTCCGTAAATGTTCTGTTAGTATTGATTTCTTATATGGTCCTTGTGTCTGAACCTTCTGGGATATCAATAATAACATAATTATTTTTTCCTTGGAGTAGCTATAGGCGCGTTTGCCGGGGAAACCAAGGATGCGCGGGGGGAGGGTGGTAGCACTATGTCCCTCTTGGACCACTGAATGAATGATCCAACGACATATGTTAAAACATGCATCTCGTGACTTGGACGTGCGTGATGCAGTGGTGCTTGTTTGAATTGAAGGTGAACCAAGTCAAAGCTGCACTTCATGGGATTTTGGATGTCAGTCATTGGATATCTGGCACTGATATCATCGAAATCAAGACGTGCAGCTACTTAGACGGGCCCCAGGGCTAGGGTATCCTTGTTGCATGTTTCCTGCAGTAACTCTTTTGCTCGATTTTGGCTGCCCTAATATCAAGCAATTATTCAAACTCCTCACGTAACTCCACTTTAGCCAAGCTTTATCCTCCTATTTTGCTCATTTGCTCTCTTGCTTAGAATATGCAGCGGACTCCTGTGGGAATGTTTTCTCCCATGGTGCTAGTGTCCCTCTTCCCCGGTACGTCCTAGGTGCTCCTTGGTCTTGATTCCCACAGTGAGTATATCATTCATCCTATCGGAGACGAAGGAGTTTTGTGAAGATTGCTCACTCAGCGAGTTTTGCATAAGCCCGAACAGTTATTTCAGAAACTATTAAGTTATTGAAAAATTGCTAAACTAGGTGGTCGTTAGCTTACCAATGATTGGTACACTTTCTAGTCTATAGGGTTTGGGAAGTGGACATCCCCCGTTGAGGTGGTAGTTGACCTGCCTCTAAACCAGTCGCGGGTGTGGGGCGTCACAATTTTGGAGAATTGTAGTTCGACACCCCAACGACATGCCTCTTCATCCTCTTTTTTCTCTTACTCATGTACCCATGGGTCCTGAGTCTATAGTGCTATATGTTTTTTTTTGCTACAGGGCTTGTGTTCTTCACTTTGACATTGAGATTTAAGCATCGCCTTCATTGTCACAAAGGCTTCCCGGTCCTCTTCTTTTACGCATGGGTACTTCTCAAAGGGCTCTTTTTCCTTCCTCACATAATATTTAACGGGGGTAGTACTTAAATTGTTTCCATGACTTAGCAGCCATCATCAATGCAGCTTGTCACATGCCCTCCTTCCATTCATCAGGAACCTCCAAGGACTGCATTATTTCGTACAAAAGGAGGATGCGCTCAGCTTCGGTAAGTTTCTTCCACTCGTCTAATGTGATCTTTAGCTGCTCCCTTGCTACTACCCTGCATATAGTCTTGAACTTGGTCACAGTTCTCTCAGGAGATGCTAGAGCCCCAGAATCAGAAGAGACCCTTGTGACTACATAGCGGCCTGAGGGCTTCTTCATTGGTTTTCTACCATGGCGGGTCTTAGTTGACACAGCGCTCTCGACGACATCGGCGATCTAGGCGATCTCAACAATGATGAGTCATGGGATGACATCTTTAAAATTATACTAAGTGAGTATGTATACTCTAACAGCATCAAGCATACAAGTAGCAAAAAATGCTATTAAAATATCTAACACATCAGATTTTGAACATTGTAACTAACCCTAAAAACTAAAGAAGCGTGCATACATACTGCTAGCTAAAATTTGTAACAGAGATTCAAAAAATTATACTAACTGAGCATGAATATTAGTTAATTCTTTGCATTAGCTTTTATATAAACAAGTAGATAACACTGAATACTAAAACCTCCGTTTCCATGATCGACATGATAACACTGGTAAAACCTTAAAGCTTACAGCAATAGAAGCCCAAATGCATGACACATGTGAGCTCCTGGAGCAAGCATATAAACAGCAAAAATAAAAGTTATTAAAAATTAACACACCTAAAGAATATACTTATAACATTGCTACCCTAAAAACATGATCATTATGCTAACAGGAATCTAAAAATCCTAACATAAGCTAATTAATAAATCCTAACAGTGCTAATTATCACTAGCACCAATTGTAACTAACCCTAATTAACAAATCCTAACACCAATATGTGCTAAAAGTGACAATAGAAACCCTAACCAACACTAACACTAACCCTAATAATATCACTAATTTGCTAATGATGCTAATAGGAACCTAATCAACTTAACATGACCCTAATTTGCAAGAACAGAGAAGAAGGAAGAGGGCGCACCTTGTTGTCTCGGTGAGGATGGCATGAAGGAGAGGAGGCGGGGGTTGGTGGTGGTCGGTGTCGATAGAGGAGGAAAGGCTAGCATTGTGGGGGAAGATGTGCAACAGTGAGGATGAGCTGGCATCCGGTGCAGGGTGTGACGAGGCCCGGTGGTTAGCGTGGAGGAGGCGGCGGTCAGGTTCGAGGAGGAGACGATGACAGACGCAAGCAAAATGAAGGGCCCTGAGGTGTTCGAGATTGAAACAGTGTGGGCTTGCGTGTGGGGAAACCCTAGCCCAAATATAAAGGGCTTTTAATCCTAGACGGTTCACAATGAAGAACCTTCTGGGATAGGAGGACATCCAAAACGGTTCCCATGTTGAGCTGTCTAGGATGACCAGATATAAACCGTTTGGGATGTCATATTCTGAGATGAGTCGTATTGCCCAACCTATGTTTTTTCATTTAATGATATGTTATTTTCATTTAATTGTATTATTTCCAATTATTTATTTTTATTTAATTATTTCCATTACAATAAAGCCACCGAGCTAATATGTTTTATTTATTTCCATTCAATTGTAATAAAGCCACCTTGCTAATATGTTTTATTTATTTTCATTTAATTATTTCCACTACAATTGCAGTAAAGCCACCTAGCGAATATGTTTTATTTATTTCCATTAAAATCCCAATATGAACACCTAGGATGATAAATAACTTCATGATAATTGTATTACATAACTATACATATATACACACACACACACACACACATATATATATATATATCAATATTCAAATTCATATATTACATAAATATTTCATTCATCACGTCACTAACATATTTCCTTTAAACACTAGCCCTTCACAAATGATCGTCACATTTCGAGCATGTTTCGTCAGGTTGTTCTTCCTCCATCCTTATGCGGTGTCTAATAGGTGGTAAATCGTCAAACTAATTCTATGCTTCTTCGTCCACTACATTCTCAACTCCGACAATCCTCCTTTTTTCCCCACATAACTACATGTCGCTTCTTATTTACCTGGTCGGTGAGATAGAAGACTTGCACAACTTGGTTGGCTAGCACGAATGATTCGTTTTTGTATGCGACATAGTCAAGGCCGAAGGTGGTGATGTGTTGACTTTCACATGCTGCAGATTGACCCAACGACACTGGAACAAGGGAATTTTGAACTTTATATAGTTGAACTTCAAATCTCCTTTATGAACCCATAGTAGAGCATTTCCTTCTAACTGTATCTCCGGCGTCTATACAGACATTGTTGTTTTGGTACATGCTCTTTGCATCTTGAACCTTTGTCTAAACTGTATACCTATAATGAGTTTGATTAGAGCACAACTGATCTAACATCACTTATAAGCAACCGATTGACCAACTTGTGATCTGAATTTTACTTCCATGTATTGATTTAATATCATGTACAAACGACATATCCGGCTGTTAATATGACGTCTATGCAAATAGCATGATAATACATACGTGAATAAAAAATTTGAAGATGACTAAATATTTTTATCGCACCATTGCGTGGGAGAATGTGCTAGTTGTACGAAAACAACATGCTTCTTTCACCGAAAACATGGGGCACCCAAATCAGTATAGCACATCAAAAGAGGGATCCTTTGAAGGTGAAGGCGAAGGATAAGGCGAGAGGAGTGTAGACTTGCATTATTTACCTACTAGGCTGGATAGAGTCAGTACACATCAACAGCTGCTGCCCATGTCTAAACTGGAATTAAAATCATTAAAAATGGATACGATGCGATAAGTTAGGATCTGATGAGATTGCTAATCAAACATGCCTGGTTTTGGTATTGGTTTCAGGCAATTAAGCACGTTCGTCATGCTCATGCCTATCAAAGAATAAACTTGCATGCCAGGTTTCCACTTACACAAATGGCATAAGATAAGATCCTCTTAGGTGTCGGCACTTCAAGGCATATAGCAGCAATGTTGCTAGGTTACGTCTTGTGATGCACATGTGAAAGAATCAATCATAAGTATACACGTACAGTACTGTTGAAATGTACTCTAGCTCTCACACATCTGTACTTCTGCTTCAGAGAAGATGAGAACAGCAGGAACAGTATATCTAATTCAAAGTATCAGCAATTTGAACTTCAGTTGTACAAAATTAAGTCGCTTCAACTGGCAATGAATATATAAAACTACACTTGCTATCACAGATGCAGACTTCAGAAATTTTCCTCTTTTGCGGCGAGGCACAGCAAAGATTTCATCTGAAGAGCTACACTATGAATTGTAGCTGCAGGAGCCAAAGAGCACAAGACTAGCCATTGAGAAGGTGAGGAGCCAGAAATTGGTGAAGAATCATAAGATTCTGGAGCAATGCAGATTGCTTTACATAATACTAGCTTTTCCTTTCTCATTGATTTCTTCTTTCTTTTCCAGGTGAGAACTATCAAGGCAGGTATATAGGATAAGTACATCTCTATCCGAAAATCCATCCTTTTCTGCTTGTGCCAGGGTGTTTGCGTCATGTGTTAAAAATGAAAGAAAAAAGATATGATAATATATATCTTACTTTCTCCAGATAGCTGCAACATCATACAGGTAGCAACTGTGCTATAGCATCTCTTGCTTTTAATTTTTGTAGTACGAATTTGGTGAGGATGAAGAAAAGTAAGGATTGCACGGTCGTCGTATCGTGGCATCGCGGCACCTCGATATCTCGTAAGGACAGGCCGTTGATGATGATGTGTTTTGCAAAGCAGAAGTAGCCAAATGAAAAAGCAGGCAAGTTGGACAGATTCTGTGCCGACAGATAAGTGATGATCAGAGGAGCTATGTGGATGCTATTCTGAAATTGAGGCGACTCGTCACCGGTTCCTCAGAAACCAGCTGGGCTGGTCGGAATCAATTCCTGGCTAAGCACTGGCCGTACCGTATCAGTATTCCACTATTCCCCTTCGTTATCGACACGGTTCTTGTCGTCGCTGACCCATTTTCTGCCGAAATTGTGCTAGTTAATACTTGGTAATAGTAGCTAGCATATGTGGTATTTTCCAGGCTAAGTAGTAGGCATGCAGCATGGCCTGTGATAGGTAGAGAGTGCATGAATTTGCACCATTTCAAATTTGCAATGCATGTCTTGTTCAGAAATGCAGTGCCAGTGAATGCAAGCTTCAGTTTCCTAGCATATGCCGCTGAATTACTAATAATTAATTGCAGTGATTTGATTTCCAGTTCTCAGTATGGTCATTTATATGAGCAGCTTCTCTACTACGCTTTAATCACTTGCTTTTCTTTTTCTCAAAAAAATAAAAAGAAGATAGAGACATATCAACCAATCTGCATTACAGTTTCCAATTGAAATACCCCGTTATATAGCACCAGAGTGGTATTAAATCTATATATATGTTTCTTTTACTAATCTTCAAACAAATGTTTTTTACTAGTGTAAATATAGAGGTACAAATCAAGGTAGGTCGATCTGATGGTCGTTTGGAACACATGAATTACTCACTAGAATTAGTGGATGATATGTAAAACTTTTCGAGCAAAACCTAACGAATTTTCCGAGCCGACTCTGAGCAATTTGCACGAGTTAAGATCAGTACTTGCAAGCTTTTAATTGATCTCCTCAAGATCCTAGATTCTAGCACAAGCCTAACCGGCCAAATCTATGTAAGGTCAACAGAAGAAAATATTCCAAAATTCTTTGGGTCCTGTTGAAAAGACAGATGCATTATCCAAATTGATCTCGTGCATATATATCAACCTTTTCAACGAACCAATGGGCAGGGAATTGCTTTTGGTTTGGACACATAACCAATACACATATACCCTTTTATTCTAGTTAATCAAATTAAAGACATGCTACGTATGGTCCTAGCTAGATATAGTTATAGATTCCTTGTAACATGATAGAAGACATTTACCAGTACAATATATGTTAAAGGTAGCTAGATCATACTGGCATGTTCGAAACACTTCTTGATCTTACTTGCATTGGATCCAAACCCGTTAAAGAAACGCTAGCAACACCTTTGTGACTCTATAAAAGGAACCCACTCCCGTGCTACCAAAGCATCCCAAGTCAATTTCCTTCGACACAAGCCAACGAGCAACTACGTACTAGCTACTCACAAGCTCACTAGCTAGCACGCTAGCCGCAAGCTCATAACTAACTACTTGCCTCCAGGTTCGTGCACGCACATTAGACATACGCCGCAAGAGATGGACCGTGTGATGAAGGTGGCGTCAGAGCGGGCGGTGGTGATCTTCACCCTGAGCTCCTGCTGCATGTGCCACACGGTGACCCGCCTCTTCTGCGACCTTGGGGTCAACGCCCTGGTGCATGAGCTGGACCAGGACCCCAATGGCAAGGAGATGGAGAAGGCGCTCCTCAAGCTGCTTGGGAGGGCCCCGCCCGTGCCGGCAGTGTTCATCGGTGGGAAACTTGTCGGTGGGACTAACAAGGTGATGTCCCTGCACCTCGGCGGTGATCTGGTCCCAATGCTAAGGAACGCGGGTGCCCTGTGGCTATAGATGGCAAACTACACGATCTTGAGCGAGACCTAACTCCGGTACCACTCGGCAAAATAAAATATAGTCGAAGAGTGTGCAGTACGTGCTTTTCCTAGAATAACCTAATGGCCTAGTACGCGTCAAGGCAGGTTTTTTCAATCCTGTTCCGACAATAAAAATGTTTTAATTAGGTCGCGATGCACATGTTTATGCATGTGGTATCCTTATTTATGTCTACGTTCCAACAATTAAACCAATACTATTGACTTATATGACATAGTAGTGGTACCATTGGATTCATATTCAAATGTATTTTTAAATGGTATCACTTTTATATTATATAATTCAATATTATTGGCTTAATTATTGGTCAAAGTTAGACCTTAAATTCCGTACACGCCTTACATTTGTGGACGGAGAGAGTAACTCTCTCATCGATGTATGGATGTGTACTCACCATTTTTCCACGAGCTAGTTAATGAATATGTCTATTGAGAATCAATAATCAATGATATGTATCAAGAGTTATTTATCAATGCTTGTGCATGTTCTATGTATAAATTTTCTTGTGCATGTTCTATGTATAAATTTAACTATGTATAGTTGCATTGATCACCTTAATTATGATTGTTTATTGATTCTCCTAATTACCTTTTATAAATCATTCATTGCAGTGATATTTGTTTCTTTGCATCGTTTGTTGTGTACACATTAATCACGATATATCTATTACGGAAGAAATGGTATTGGTAATTATGGGAACACTCCATATATCTAAAAACTACTCCCTCCATCCAGGAATGTAAGGCGTATTTCAATTGGTTAAGACAAGACTTTGACCAACAATTACTTTATTCATAAACGATTTATGTGACATAAAATTGATATCATTAGATTCCTCTTTAAAAATACTTTCTTATGACTATAATTTTATATCACATAAACTGTATATTAATAGAGTAATTATTGGTCAAAGGCTTGTCTTAACGAATCAAAATATGCCTTACATTCTTGGACAGAGGGAGTAACACGCAATCACGATGAGCAGATGAGACACTAATTTATCTTCTGTTTGTTTGGGCCTTGCTGCAAACTAGAGAACTGAGTCACAGTGCACGGTGAAATAAATAATGCTATGATTGCAGCACTACTACAAAATGAGTCATCAAGACCATTAGTTGCACACAGTTTTCAAAAATCACCTATACTAAAGCATATCACAGACGGTTGGCAAGAAAACCGTCAAGGTTAACTCCGGTGATATGAACCGTTTGTGATGAATAGATATCGGATGGCCACAACACAGTTGGTTTTCAGTAAGAACCATCTACGATGATGGGGATATCATAGATGGTTCTACTTGAAAACCGTCTACAATAACCCGTTCATTTATTACGGCCGATAGCTTCCCCAACTTGAGCCATTGTTTTAAATTCCCGGTTCTTACATGGTGGCGGTGGTAGCTTCAGCGATTTTGCGTCTTGGAGGCAAATTGGTCTAAAAGAACCGTAGATTTGGAGGAGATATTGTGTATCCACTTGTTATTGGTAATCTATGGTTAGTGATTGTTAAAAAATTGAATAATTTTAAAAATCTAGGTTGGTGAGGAGAGAGAATGTAGATCTAGAGCTTGGTGTATGGCAAAAATCTATTTGTTCTTATTGATTTTAAGTCTATTAATTGGTTGTATTGTAATACACTGAACATGTTGCTTGCTACTTAGAGTGGCAAGAAGATAGAATCGTGGATGGTTTACATGGTCTATATTGTAAAAGAGAGAAATGTGGCGTATATGTTTAATTTATTATTTCAGATATCATTAATATTTATCATGTTCATTAAATTAAGTTGTACTTGTCGTAAGGTAATTTTGTAATTCTTGGTAGCTTATATGCTTTGTAAATAGCAACCTCGTAATGAAATGCAATATAAGAATCTCTAGATATAGTTAAAACCCACATACTAATGACATAATTAATTAATATTATTTTATTAATTTAGTGTTATTAAGTTGTATTTCTCATAAGTAAATTTTATAATTATAGGTAGCTTGCATGCTTGGTAAATAGCAACCTTGTTAATTTTGTTTATTTATGCGTAGGTAGATGGACGAAGCTAGATGTACAATGGTAACCGCTTAAATGAAGTATACCGTAGTGGCATGTCAGATTTCATAAGAGTTGCGAAAGAGGATAACGCTACTACGGAAGTGCTTATTCTGGACACTTCATCTCGGATGGTTCAGCGAAACCATATGAGATGAAAGTCATCACAGACGGGTCAGAAATCCACCCATTTGAGATAACTGACTCCTCTGTGATGACAAGTTATTTCACACGGTTCACGGACGAACCATTCGAAATGAGTCATCATAGATAGTACAAGTTATGAACCGTCTGTGATAATGATCACTTCACAGATGGATGTTTTTGTCACACGTCTGAGATGGGTCATCGTAGACGTTTCAAGTTATGCACCGTCTATGATGATCGCCAACCAATATTTATGAACAATTTCAGACAGGTCTATTATTTTTTCCTGTATATATTTTGATGGCAACTGCTGCGTGGAGAGTTGGCGATTTTGGTGGTGAATTAAGGTTAGTATTTATATATATTTATGATTGTTTTTATATATTTTGAATAGCTAGAGAAGTGAATTAAGATGCATGGTTCAGGGTTATTTATATGTGTAGAGAAAAGATCTTGTGTAGCATGGATAGAGTTTAATTTAGGATTTAGTTAGATATTGCAATTATATATAGGGTGTTTAATTAGCTATTGGTAGCAAAGACATCTACTATTGAGTTAATACATAGGGTGATGTAGAAATTTTGTATAGAGAGAAGCTCAAAGATTAGAGAGTAGCTAATTGATGGTCTACCTCTTGGTAATAGTGCGATGTAATATTTAGAAGCATTTATTTGGGAAGGCATTGTTAGTTAGGGCATGATTGAACGTACATATATATGTGTGGGTGTATGTATGTGTGTGTGTGTGTGATTAATAAATGTAACGCATACACTAAATTAGTGTTTATATGTGCATGGCATGGATGGACCGAAGATGGATGTACAGTGTGAGTCGTGTGACTCAAGAGTACATTAATAGTGTGACTGAATTTACAAGAGCGGCGTAGGAGGATATATTGAGAAAGGGAGTTGAATTTATGTGTTGTCCATGCTTTGATTGCAAGAATAAGATGTTGAAGAACCCAGCTCAGATACATGGCCACTTGATTCAAAGGGGTTTTGTAGATGGTCATACGTGCTAGACTAGTCACGACGAAGAGTATATAATTACATAGGGAGTCGATGAAGTGATCAATGATATGCCGGACGATAATGTCAATTCTGAATCCGATCGGAATGATGACGATTCCAATGATAATGATCTGGATCAGATGTTGCACGATACAAAAGGGAACCTTGGTGGGAGATAATATGACAAATTCCTTGCCTTGATGGAGGATTTGGATAAACCTTTGTAACCGGGTTGCAAGACAAAATACACAAGATTGACATCTGTTCTTAAACTGATCAAAGTGAAGACATAGCAATGGTTGGTTGAGAAAGAGTTTCACAGCGCTGTTAGGAGTCTTGGCAGACATGCTTCCGGAGGGAAATCAGTTGCCCACAAACAACTACAAAGCCAAAAAAGTTCTTTGTCCCCTAGGATTGGGAGTTGAAAGAATACATGCTTGTAAGAACAACCCTATCCTCTTCTGGAAAGAGTATGAGAATTTTCTCATATGTCAGGTGTGCTAGGCATCCCGATACAAGCAGTGTAAGAATGAAGATAACATAGAGGGCAACAAGCAGACGAAAGGACCTCCAACTAAGGTCATGTGGTATGTTCTTATAATCCCACATCTGAAGCATTTGTATGCAAATCCAAAACATGTAGAACTGATGCGTTGGCACTCGAAGGAACATAAGGATGATGGAATGCTAAGAGACCCAGCAGACTCCATCTAATGGAGAAACATCGATAGGAATTTTTCAACTTTCGGTGTGGAACCAGTAATATAAGGTTTGGATTGAGCACGGATGTAATAAATTCATTCGGCAGCATGAGCAGCCAACATAGCACTTCGCTATCGATAGGAATTTTCTAACTTTCGGTGTGGAACTAGGAATATAAGGTTTGAATTGAGCACGGATGGAATGAATTCATTCGGTAACATCAGTAGCCAACATAGCACTTGGCTAGTGGCTCTTTGTATGTATAATCTTTTTCCTTGGTTGTTTATGAAGCAGAAGTACATTTTGTTGGCCATGTTAATCCAAGCGCCAAAGCAACCTGGGAATGACATAGATGTGTACAGTTCACTATTGATGGAAGATCTCAAAACACTGTGGAACAAAGATGTAGAGGTATGTGATGCAGATAAAAGATAGAACTTTACCTCATGCGGCTTGTTGTTCTACACTATCAATGATTATCCTACCTATGGTAACTTGTCGGGCTATAGTACAAAAAAAACCAAGGCATGTGGTCAATGCTTAAATCATACTGCGAGTGTGTATCTTAAGAACTCATGCAAGACCGTGTGCATGCAGCACTATAGATTCTTGCGAAGAAATCACCCATACCGCAATATGAAGACCAATTCGACAGAGGGAATGAGGACAGTTCGGCTCCAAAGACTTTAATTGAGAAGGAGGTCTATGGTTAAGGATGTTGATGTTGTGCTTGAAAAGGGATGTAGATTGAGGAAGGACATCTAGAAAAAGATATCACTATTTTGATAATTACCTTACTGAGAGCACATATAAGTTCGCCATTGAACATCCCTAACAAAACAAAGGATGGTTTGAAGGCATGGTTTGATTTAGAAGTATGTGCGTCAGACCTGAGTTAGCACTGACACAAACCGCTAAAAGTCAAATGTTCCTTCCCCCTGCATGTTACACTATATCCAAAACCGAGAGAACCAAACTTTGCCATTGCCCGAATAGTGTGAAAGTTCCGTGAGATTACTCCGCTAACATCAAGAAACTTGTTCCGATGCAAGATTTAAAACTAATTAGCATGGAGTCTCATTATTGTCATATTCTGATTACACGGATGTTTTCTGTTGCTATTAGAGGGATTCAGCCTATCAAGGTCCAAGAGACAATCTTAATATTGTGTGAGTTTTATCACACAATTTCGTAGAAGCGGTTGGTGGTAACTCTATCTCATCTTGAGATGTATTTTCCTCCCACCTTTTTTTATATGAATTTTCCTCCCACCTTTTTTGATATGATGTGGTAGTAACTCTATCTCATCTTGAGATGCATTTTCCTCCCACCTTTTTTATATGAATTTTCCTCCCACCTGTTTTGATATGATGCAACATCTCATGGTTCACCTTGTGAGAGAGATATAGCTATGTAGGCCTGTCTTTCTACGTAGCATGTATTCGTTCAAAAAGTATGAAATCAATCTCGGCGGAAGGGCAATATTGTCAAATATTATGCAACTGAAGAGGCCATTGAGTTCGATTTGGACTACATGGATCATGCCAAACCGATATGTCCACCTCAAACTCTCCATGAGGGCAAGCTCGATGGTATTGGGACAATCAAAGCGAAAACAATCATTCTTGATCAGGATGCACATGCTCGAGCCCATTCCATGGTCTTGCAACACATGGTTGTGGTGTCCCTATGCATTAACGAGCAATAGAATCCCGCAAAATTCACTGCTTGGGTCACAAAATAGCATAACTCGTTCAATCAATGGCTGAAGGACCAAATCAGTGGGAGATCGTCAAATGATGAAATGCTTACATGGTTGGCAAGAAAACCAGCATATCAAGTCCTGACATATCAAGGATATGACATAAACCGATAAACATTTTATATGAAGGCTCAGGATACAAATATCACTTTTTAGAACAGTAGTGTCCGCTTAAATGTTCTTGACAAAGCAGGGAGGAAACATCCCTATGATGGGTTCACAGAGGAGATCTATGAGTTCGACTATATACATTTCAAGACCGCCTGTTGGAGCCCGACGCCGCCAGAGCCGGCGCCGGCTGCCTCCACTGGTGACCGCGTGCTCCTCCTCACCGGCCAATGACCACACGTGGGCTCCTCCTCATCGACAACCCCACGCTCCTCCTCACCAATGACTGTGTGGTGCTCCTCACCCTCGACCACCCGCCAACAGCCACCTCCTCGCCCTCAATCGCGTGCCCTCCTCCACGGACTCCTCCACCGATGCACCTTCGACTACCCGCAAGCATCACACCCTCGATCGCCTGCAGAAAGGTGAGTGCGCCCTCCACCTCCTCCTCGCATGTGTTAGGGTTAATTCGTAGGATTAGTTCTTAGTTATAAATTACGGTTAGTTCAAGGGGCTAAATTAGGGTTAGTTCTTAGGGTTAATTATTTTCTTTGCTAGGGTTAGCCCTCATCGAGAAAGCAAGATGGTTCTATCGATTTTAGGCTTATTTGTTAATATGTACTTGCTTAATGTTAAATCAACAGATCTAAGGCACCTGCAATGATCAAGATTGTTGTTAGCTACTCCCAACGCTTGATCTAGCATCGTCGGCAAAGAGGATGGCGTGGTGGTGGTAGAACCCTAGCTCAGCAGAGAACCTAGCAGCATGAGCGACAGCAAGGGCAGTGGGGAGGATGGCTATTGCATCAGCCGCTAGTTAGATGGCTCGACGAGAGAGAGAGAGAGAGAGAGAGAGAGCGAGAGAGAGAGAGAGAGAGAGAGAGGGGAGGGCCTTGGGTGTGCTCTATGGGACGAGGAAAGCAACAAAGGGAAAGCAACGAGAAAAAGAGACAATGAGTTTTGGGTGGGAATCAACTAGGAGCGAAAACACGTTGAGAGCTTGAAGTCCCTATCGGGTTGATCATCAAGATCGCCCTTAAATTATGAATTCTCTTAATAGGAATAACCAACAAATTAAACACTGAATTATAAAATAAATTTTCTCAACACGAACCTAAAGTAAATCAAAAGTGTTAGGAATGGCTCTCTCGAGGTGGCTCTTACTACCCACACTATATGAGGACCTATGCACACTCTCTACACCGACTAGCTTTCTTTCTCTACTTAGTGTTTTGCTTCCGGGTAGCTGCACCACTCATGTGAAAGCATTATTGTGATTTCGAGCGACCAAGCTGCTCATATCGAACACTAAGTACTAGAAGTACACGGCTTACAAGGAAGGCTACACTCTTACAAAAAGGAACTCTTTTAGTCTCTAATACAACTTAGATACAACACTTCTCTTGTAGCTATCATATTTCTACCTAAGACTCCATGCTACACTCCCCCGTATTCTCTCATACTTATGGTGGCTCACTTCTTTCCTTTGGTTACATAGGAGGAGAGAGGATGCACCCCCCTTTTTATAGGACTACAGGACCGTTGGATTGTTGCCATGTGGCACAATCCAAACCCTACAATACAACTCTAGAAAACTCCCTATAAATTTCTTCTATCTAGAGTTCTCTATAATATTATCCATCTTTTAGATATTTCTTACTTCATAATTTTTATAGATACCTAAATATCTTACTCTAGAATTCTCCATAATTCTAGAGTTCTCTCTAAATATTCCACCGCAGTTATCGATGATTTCTTTTAGTGTCTTCTTCTCAAGTATCTTTCTCTTGAAATTCTTTAAAAAATTTTAGAAGCTTTAAGTATGCATTGCACACTTCTCGACAAAAAATAAGTACCGCGACATACATCTCTCTCTATAAAAATAGCTGCAAAAGGAATAAAGTCCATTGCTCATTTACAAACACGTAGATGCATGTGTCATTCCTCAGAAGTCATACTCCTATTGCTAGCGGCGAGACAAAACTTTCCGTACTGTCGCCCTCTTGCTTATTTTGCTGCTAAGGACAAGCCGAACCTCTCCTATTTTTGTTTTACGCGCGCATCCATGCATGTGCATGCATGCAAAGCGAAAATTTACTACAAGTGGAGCTATATTAGCTGATTGTTGCTCAAAGCCATATGGCTCCGGCGCCCTTCAGCATGGGCACGAGCTTGCCGCCGAGGTGGAGCGACATGACCCTGTCGGTGGAGCCGACAAGCTTGCCACCAATGAAGACGGCGGGGACGGGCGGCACACGGCCGAGGGGGCGGGCGAGGTCGCGCTCCATGTCGCGTCCGCGGGGGGTCCTTTTCCAGCTCGTGCACGGCCGTGCCCACGCCGAGGTCGGAGAAGAGGCTCGTCACCGTGTGGCACATCGGGCAGGTGCTCACCGTGAAGATCACCACCGCCTTCTCAGTCGACAGCCTCGTCAACCTCTCCATCGCCGGCCGGCTGCTTGATTCCGTAAGGTTATTGTCTTCTTGATCGAGTGTCAGCTAGTGTTAATATGGATCAGTTTTGCACGCTGGATGTAGTAGCTCAAGTGTCTGTGATTGTGTGATCTGTAGGTGTGAGGCCCTTTATATATAGTGTTTGTGACATGTCCATGAATGTGTATGTGAGAGAGAGATAGAGAGATAGAGAGAGAGAGAGAGAGAGAGAGAGAGAGAGAGAGAGAGAGAGAGAGAGATTGTCATTGTGTGGGCATAAGAATCTGCGATTTGTGCATTGCACGATCGTAGTCACCAGTGTAAGGCACCTTGTTCTTTAGTATCAGTTGCGGGTTAACGGTTGTACGTGTCAATGGAAGTGAACTCGTAGGCAATTTGCAGAATTTTTTATGAACCATTTAATTTGCCAATTATATATACATGTAGTACATCAGTACATCTCGTATGTCTAGTACACACAATATGCCGGCCTCGCATGTTAGTCCATTTCATATATAGCTCTGCCTATATATATTACCATGAAGCTGATTCGTGGTGTACGTCTTTTCCATATTAGAAAACCGTGTTAACGCATGCACGGTGCTTGTCATCTCTTTCATCCGAAACTAACAACTTATAAAATGTTACATATATATAGATATGTATGATGTGTTCATGTCCATTTGATAAAGCAGTAGTACGTACGGGATAACGTTTTAAAACAACTTTAAATGAGGGCTAGCAAGATATTGTGGGAATATTTCAGATGCCAGCCACCGAAAAAATATGCAATCCAACCAATTAAAGCGTGAAAGACCCTCCATCTTTTTCAAGTCTAGGGCCACATACGACTGCACCAGATGCCGATACATATGTCAATGATCTATTCAGCTTATACATTTTCTCCTAAAAAAATCACCTTATACATGCATGCATGCGTAACTAATTTTAATTTGCAAACATTTGTAGTGTGATAGTGCACATGGTAATTGTGTTCTTGTATTAACTGCCATTGATTGACTGTACACCTAGTCTGATCCTATGAAACACAAAAGTCACGCTATCGCCATAATATATACATACATATGTATATATGTATGTATGTATATATATATATATGGACCAGTTTATCTGTAATCAAACGTTTTGTGCTTCCCCATTGGATATGTGATCCAATGTTAGTTTGAAGAGAAGTAACACTTTGTACAATGTCTGTAACGTCTTGCTATCGCGTTGGGCATATTCCATAAGATCGTGGAAAACCAAAACTCACATCCCCTCGAGAGGTTGAAGCGCACAGAATCAACGGTACTACACATGCCACAATATGGCGCGCCCCGCATTACTATCAATATCCATCGATCAACTAGTCTTCGCATGTAAAATCAATTCGAAGATAATAAAATAAAATGAAATAAAACAAAATAAAGTAAAAACAAAGTGATTCCACATGCTACCGTCAGCTCTACCGTGTGTATAAAGGGGCGCTCGCGCAGTGTGCGTGAGGTGTACGTATGTTATGGTGTATATGCATGGTATACATCTTTGTTGTAATCATGAAAAAGAAAAAGAAGTGAGCAATCATATATCCTCGATCACAATGTGGCACCCAAGCAATGGCTAGATATTTTGCTCGATCTTATCTATCTCCATGGAATTCCATTTGTGGTTTTGGAATATTTAGATAAAGCCATTGATGCATGCAGATGAAAAAGATAAAAGTAGCTAATCCTCACCAATGCAAGTAGCTAGAGGCATCAATCTCTTTCTCTCTTGCAGGTGCTCGTCGCTTACCTCACTGGGTCGACGGCTTAGAGTATATATACAGTGCACATGCATGCGATGCCGCGATCCGAGATCGATCGATATATCCCATGCATGCATGGCTGAATGCCTTTATATCCATCTGTCCCTCTATCATATTAGATGCATATATACTTAATTAAACATTCAAACGTATGTATAGCACATGCATGAGATCAACTGCGACTTGGTACCATTATTGCTAAGCCCTGGACAAAGAGTTTATGCCTAGATTTAGTGTGTAATTAATCCGGTGACCCAACATGAATCTAGCTAGCTAGTAAATGTAACACGATGCGACCAAAAATCCGCGAACAGGCCAGCCCATCGTAGGGCGGGGCACAAATGCATATAGCATCTCTCTTAAGTTTTCATTCTCGTTCTGTCCTGTAAGGATTAACCAGAGTGCTATATCTTCAGCCAACACAAGATTTATATGAAAGTATAACTCAAGATAAACTAGTAACTTGGAAAGATGTATGATGGTGCTACAGTAGTGTATCGATCTACTTTAAAACTTGCACCCACCATACCAGATGAATCAAGGCGAAGAGAACACGTGCGAAATCATTAAAATATATAAAGTTAAGTTAACAATTATTTTGACAAATGGGAATGTCATTTTTATTGTATTTGTTCAGTTATCATCGAACCAATACTTCATTAGACTAGGATTGTGGATTTACATTGTGAACTTTTGAGAATGAGAATATTAAACAATTATGCCTACAACAATAATAAATAATCATAACAACGACAACGACAACGACAACGACGATGACAATGCCTAGCAGTACCAAGCAAGTTAGGGTTGATTACAGATAAAACCCTATACATCTATTATATAATGTTTATGGTTAGTAATTAGTTTAGTCTGTATATTATATATAGTACTTCTGGAAACCTGGCCAAACAAAAAGATATGATATAATATTACTGTAAGAAACAAAAGGCAAGTGCAAGATATAAATAACGATAAGTAGTGTATATTTTATTGTGCAGCTCAAGCTCACTTGAGAGCTATTCTCTACTTGCAGGAAGACCCCCCAAAAAAAAGATAAATGCGTCTTATCGGCCCATTGCATGTGCATCCATGTAACCATGTATATACAGTTTATCACAACGGGTTATTTCTTAAGATACATATGAGTGTTCCCGTAATTAATTATACAATATATTTGTTGATCTATGTAATGATTAATGTTACTGAACATATATAACAGACGATTCAAAGGAAAAGGTATCAATGTAATGCATGTGATAGCAGATAATTAGAAATAACCAGTAAACAATAACAATTAAGATGATCAATGCAACTATGCAAATTTGTACATTTAAGATGTGCACATATCATTGATAATGGATGGTGATTACATATATTTATTAACTAACTCGTGGAAAAAAGGGTGAGAGTACACATGCATACATGACGGGAGTTACAACAGAAACATCAAAAAGGGATTCTCATGCACAAAAATTATGCGCATATCGCTCACTATTAGCAAGCTAAAACCTTGTTATTGTCAGAACTGGATTGAAAAAACCCGCCTCGACATAAACTAGGCCATTATAGGTTATATATTCTAGGAAAAACGCATACTTCACACTCTTCGACTATATTTTATTTTTCGATAGTGGCACTAGCTGGAGTTAGCTATAGTCTCTACAGATATGTATTCCCTCTGCAGCCAAAGGGCACCCGCATTCCTCAGCATGGGGACCAGCTCACCACTGAGATGCAGAGACATGACCTTGTTTGTCCCGCCGACAAGCTTCCCGCCGATGAACACCACCGGGACAGGCGGGCCCCTCCCGAGCAGTTTGAGGAGCGCTCTCTCCATCTCCTTTCCCATAGGGTCCTGTTCCAGCTCGTGCACCAGCGCATTGACCCCGAGGTCACAGAAGAGGCGCGCCACGGTGTGGCACATACAACAGGAGCTCAAGGTGAAGATCACTACTGCCAGCTCGGACGCCAGCTTCATCACGCGGTCCATCTGCCTTCTAATGTGTAATGTGTGTGCACGAATCACTAAGTGTGCTTAATTGGCTTTCAGAGGATGGAAGGGAAGTTTCAAATGTGCTAGAGGTTTTGAGTAGCTGTAGAGCTTGTAGCTATGGAGCTTGTGCGAAAGGGAAATGGATGCTTTGATAGCACGGGGGGTGGCTTCCTTTTACAGAGCTACAAAGGTGTTGTTAGCTACTAGGTTTACTATCCTTAGGGGGTGTTTGGTTGGGCTTCTGGCCAGCTTTCCATTGGGAAAAACCGAAGCCCAACCAAACACCCAGCTTCTGGTTGGCTTTTCCCAATAGCTGCTTCAGCTTATGCGTGTTAGATGGGCCACAGCAAAAAACCGCAGCAGACCAACTTCCCGCAACCCTCCACCTTGCCCTTCCATTTGAAGCAAATTACTCCCGAATGCCCTTTTCCCCTCCCTCCCATCTTCTCCACAGCGGCCAGAGCCCGACCGCTTCCCCGCTGTCCTGCCCACCATCGACGCCTCCACCTGTGCACGGGTCGACCGCGGCGCGCCTCCACCGCCAGTGGCCGCAGAGCGCATCGAGGAGGAGGTGGAAGGAGGCCTCGTCCCGCAGGCCAACGGAGCCCGCGGTGGAGTTGAACGCGTGGACGGCGTCGTTGACGAGGTTGGTGGCAGCGAGGCGGTTGAGGAGGGCGCGGAGGGCAGGGCGGAGGAAGGAGGGGTCCGAGGGGTCGTGGTGGGAGAGGAGGAGGGAGGTGGCCGGGGTCGGGGGGCGGGAGCCGGCGCGTGTAGCGTGGAGAAGGGGAGGGCGAGGAGCCGGCGGTGGCGGATCAGGGAGAGCATCCCGCAAGCAGAGAAGGGTGGGGGAACCCGCGGTGCGTCGACATGGTGATGCTTGAATCCCGATGGGGAGGACGGCGAGGACGGCGCGGATGGCGGAGATGGGGATCGGGGAGGACGGCGCGTACGGCGCGGATGGCGGAGATGGGGATCGGCGAGGACGGCGCGGACGGCGAGAACGGCGAGGACGGCGCAGTCATCAGAACCGGAGCCAGCGGCGGTCGCCGGAGCTGGAGCCGGCGGCGGTCTCAAGGAGGAGGCGGCGGTGGATGCTGGGCTGGGGTGGCCGATGCCCCTGGCCCATTTTTCTTTTCTTTTTTAAATTTTTTATTTGTATTTGTATTTATTATTTTTTGTAATTTTAGTTTAAACAAATATTTTAATGTATATTTATTCTTTTCTGTAAATTTAGTTTAAGCAAGAATTTGTATTCTATTTTTATTTGTAATTTGTAATTTTTTATTTTTATTTGTATCATTGGATCGAACCTCAGACAATGTCGATTTTAAAATTTTGTTCAGGTTGATCTTAGGGGCATTTCAGACAATTCTTTCATATATAGCCAACAGCCACAGCTCAACCAAACACGCACAACCACAGACTCACATGCCAACAGGTACAGCCGCTATTCTAAACAGCCAGCCAACAGCCGCTTTTCTAACAGCCATAGCCCAACTAAATAGGACCTTAGAGAGTTGGAATATACAGTGCAAGTGGGATAAAGAAGTATTTGAAACAGACCAGTGTGATCTAGCTATATATCTTTTACATTGCACCTGTATGTATACTTTGGATGTTTCTGGAAAAATATGAAAGCTCCTAGGTACCTAGGACCATGCATACGTAGCAAGGCTTTGACTTATATCGACTAGAATGGAATTAATTGAAGGGTATATATGTAATTGTTTGCCATTGGTTTGTTCCAAAGCAGATTGGTTTGCAAGAGATCAATTTGGATAATGCCTTTTGTGTTGGAATAATATTTTGATCAATAAGACCCATAGAATATTGGAATATTTTTTTGTGTTGACCTGGTGGGAACCTCATATGTATGCCTATGGGCAGCAGGGTCCTTAGTTTGACATCGATTTGGCCGATTAAGCTTTTGCTACGTACAATCTTGAGGAGAACTAAAAGCTTGCAAGTACCGATCTTGGTTCTTGCAAATTTCTTGAAGTCGGCTCGAAAAATTCGTTCGCTTTGGTACCTCACCTATGAATTATTCGCAAGTCAAGAGTCAATTTGGAGTTTGGGTATTTCTTAGATTGTCCATTAATGGAGGTTGTGTAAGCACGAGTTTTCACTATAAAGAATCTTTTTAGATAAAGGAATATCTTTATTACCTTCTAGCCTCTGCATTAATACAGCCACAAAACGAGTATCATGAATTTGTACCCAAGGACACACAAAGTAAAAAAAAGAGAGATTTCGTAAGACTCAAGAACCATCTTCTCGAGTGCTACATAACCTATTACGCGATCGTCATTCATGTTAGGATATAAATTTTCTGGCAATCGTCTCCAGTCGCCGGCCACCCGCTACAAGAGTCTAAATTTGATCTTGCCATTTTATTTATCAAACGCATTTCACTCTTGGTCTATTTTTCTTGTTGAAGAATCAAAATTAACATAAAATTTAATCAAGTCCCGGTTGCATGGAGAAACTTAATAAAGCTCAATAGAAGTTCTACATTTCATAGAAGCTAGCTTCTCCAATGCATAAAAAGTGTTGGGGTTAATGCATGATATAGCTTTGTTCTCTCTATTTTAGCCATATTTTGGTGGTGTTTAAACTAAACGACGCGATATGCAATAGTGCGATATCTTGTACTGCTACTTTGTTAAGGTGCCTAGTTCTTCTACTTTCAAATATTATAGTTTCGAACTGGCCGGATAATTTTCTTTCTAAGATAGCAATACAAGACCGACATCATTTATTTCGGTGTTAATGACAGGCAATTAATACGTTTATGTTGTGATAAAAATATAATGCATGTTTCTTGTTAGTTGGGGTTTCTATAAGTTCTGTTGTTGCTCTAAAAAGGATACTTCGTACGATCAATGGATGTGCATGAGAACAGAAAAATATAGAAGAACAGATCAATTTCCATTTTATGTATCCACTTAATTATTTTAGTGAGCAATTCATAGATATCTATCTAAAATTAATTTAAAAAAAGCATAGATTTAATAGGTGTCACCATTTTCCAAAACAATTCTGCCTCTATGAATTAATATATATGTCAATTCTTCTTGTCAGTTCCAGATGTGCCTAACTAGCTAGCTAGCTACTAGCGAGGATTGAAGCACAAATCAAGGTTCTGCCAAGATAGAGAATAAGGCATATATACCTGTACCTTGGTTCCATCCAGTCATGTCATTTACATAATAATAAATAAATCCATTAATCTACACAAAAAGTTTAAGGAAGCAAATGACAGAGAAAATAATCCACCGATTTGTCCGTGTCGTTATCGGAGGCATGCAGAGGCCACCTGTGCAATGTGCAAATCACATGGTGCCGGTCGGACTGAGCTGATCGACCGATCCAATCAGTAACATATGTTAATCAGAATAAATTTGTTCCAGATTATATAATCTCTTTTTGTGCCGACTCGTCAACTGAGTGAGTAGTCCCATGGTACTAATTAGCTAGATGTCGTCTTAGATGTACGTAGGTACCTTTGCCCGAAATTAAAAAATGTATAGAATGGACGTATAAAAATAAATATTAGTGAATGCACCGAACGTCAATCTTATTATCATAAATATTATATAGTTTCTTATATTTGCGACTAGAATATAATCAAGAAAAGAATAGCCACACATGTATATTTGAGACAGTATCAGCATATCAAAGGATACTACCTCCATTTAAAATTTATGACTTAGAAAATGTATAATCAATTTTCCCTACATTTAACTTTTAATACATAAATAAAGAAAATATAAATGAGAGTTGGTGGTTGTAGTGTTGCACATCTGCTTCCCTTCCTATAGCACCTCCCCTATATTATTCTCAACAAACAAACTCTAAAGAAAATCAAGGATAATTGATATCCAACAAACTTCGTGCAGAGCATGTCTTATACAACAAACCTTATCTCTTAACTAGGCATTGTTGATCCTCTCCAATTGTGATTTCAAAATACCCTCCCGAATGGGTCGCTGATCCTACCATTCCTTTTTGTTTTCTCCGTTCACATGTGCATACAATATGGATTGACAAAGGGTCTTACTAAAGGTGGCTAACATGCTGCCGCCTTGCTAGGGCTCAATCGAGTCAGTGGTGTAGCCCAATAACAACGACCTAACATGCTGAGATAATATGACTTCTTATTATCCTTAACGAAATATAGGTATTTAGTTAGTATATAAAAAATATCTAAATTATAGAGATAAAAATAGTATTATTAGATTTCAAGTAAATGCCACCTTGAACCGAACATTTGTCGCATTGTGACTGAGAGCTTGAGCCAGATTTAACTTTTTACATCACATCGAACTATATGTAAGTACAATTTAAATTCTAGTTCAAACAAAATTTAATGCCTGGTCCCATCCTGACAGGATTGCCCTACCTATCAGGCTAATGCGGTGCTGGGTTTGCTTTCATTTGATAATCTGATGCCACGTAAGATGCAGCTTTTGACTCAGCGTAGTGTCTGAAGCGACCATTTTTTACAACTGCAAGCACCTCCTCCACCAAATCTCCTCTTCCTCACTCACGATATACATGTCGCTCCTCTATATGTGCGGTGCGGCCGCCCGGCAGGTCCTCATGGTCACCGCCTACCACCGCGCGCCCCTCCTCCCTGTCACGCAAGAGAGGCACGCGGCCAGGGGACGTGAACTCCATGCCTAGTCATGGTGCATTACACTGTTGATGCCTTCTCAAGCGTCATCATGCCCGTACTCTCCCGATGACGCAGCTCTGGCACCTCCACCTGAAGGTGAAGACTCCACATCGTTGCCTTTCACTCGCTTGATCAAATGCCTGTGACCCCCTCGCCGCTGCCAGAGGAGGCCGCCGGCCTCTCCGTCACGATCCTCACGTCGCGCCGCTGCTGATCGGGTGGGTGTCGTCAGCCTGATTCGGCATCCCGCTGGTTGCTCGGTTGCTCGTCAAAGTGCCGTTTTCCCGGCAGCGCGGCAGCTTGGCTCGGGTTAGGCCTAGATCCTGGCCTGCACCTTGATGGCGGCCATAGGCCTGGGCATAAAAACCAAGAAACCAAAATAAAAAATACCGAATTAATCAAAATTATTTCGATGGACATATTTGGAAAACCGAAATTAATTCAGTGCAATTGGTATTAGTCCTCGGTTAACCAGTTTAGAATAAACCGAATTTCCGTAAATATATTAACCGAATAAACCGGTTAACTGAATAAACCGAATTTCTGTGGACGTGTTAACCGAATAAATCGGAAATTTTTCTAGGGACATGTTGTGCTGTCGAAATTTGTGCTAAATTGGTGGTGCATTTCTGAGTTTGTGATGTTCTGTATATTTTGGTTTAAACTGAAAACCGAAACCGAATTTCCAGTTAACCAAATTTTTGGTTTACATAATTACATACCATGTTTCAGCTACTATTTTTGGAAAACTAAAATTTTCAAAAATCGAAAAACCGAAATCGAATTTTTGGTTAAAATTGAAACCCCCCCCCACCTTGAGCTAGCGGCGTCAGCGGCGATGCTGCGAACAACAAGGGGCCTGAGATAGGAGTGTACGGTGGCTAGTGGAGATCGCACGTGTCAACAACTGCGACAGATGATGGCGGCATTAGCTGTTCGGGCTATGCTGTGTTGGGCACTTCGTGTAGTGGTTGGCTCTACTCCCGTGTTTGCGTGACGACCAAAGTAGACATGTGATCATGGACCATCCTGAGGCTACCCCAATCAAAAGCCGTTGTTCGGCAGTTGTGGTAATTGGCTAGGTGGATCTGAGGTTTGAAGTAGACTAAGACATTGAGTGGTGATCTGATCTTTGGTTGGATCCGGCGATAGTGGTATGTTGGGCCTCGATCAAGAGCTTCCACACCTATTCTCCGGGGTGAAATCCCTAGGTCTGGCCTTCATTGGCCGGACCCAGCGACGATGATGTTTTGTAGCATTCTCTTCCTGAAGGCGTTGCTATGGAGCATTAGTATTTGCTGCCCAGAGTGAAAACCCTGGATTTGGACTTCGTTGGTCGAATCCGGTGATGATGATGCGAGTCATATCCCTTGTTGGAGGCATCGCTTGGCTGACTACGCCCTTCTACACCTCATCGATGCGTAGTTGTTGTTCGCATGTGGACAATCTCTTGGTGGCCCACGGCATAGGGGCTACGGGGCTCAACCTTGGCATGTTTTGTGTTTGGCATCTTGCCATGGTGTGCCTTTTTTGTCTTCTTTTTTGGCCAAGTTTTTCATCTTTTAATTACTTGGTTGTGTGCATCCCTAGTTGGTGTAGAGGCCGAAAATTTATTTTGTGTGTATCATCTTGATGCAATAACGTAGAGCAATAATTATCTTTTTTTAATACATGAAAGAGGGAGAGAAAAATGAGACGGGAGAGAGATGAGATACACCAAAGAGGTGATGTGGCTTCCTAGTCAGCACCACATCGGCCTGACTTGTCAGCCTACTCTGTCAGGATGGAACAAACTTTTAATCTGGTTCGAACTAGAATATTTGTGTTCAACATGTTATAAAAAATTAAATTCAGGATCAATTGCTAGTAATTCGGTACTCTCTCTGATCCATCACTGTAGAAATTATTAGTAACATCAACAATAATAATAAATTTATAGTACTTATCTAGAATGAGATATACTTTTATAATATATAAAAAAATTATTCAAAGCAACATATTTTTGAATAAGTTGATTATCAAAGTGTTACTTTAAAAACTTTATCAAGATCTAAATCTACTTATATTCTGGATGAGATGGAATATATGTTTAGATACGGATGAACAGCCCTGTATCTTCTCGGAAGTGAAGATTGCATTCAGTGGCACTGCAACTGTGAAGCCATTTGCCATGCATTGCAAATATGCAAATGGTGAAGTCCCTGCACTTCCTACCAGCCTGAAAAATACCACCGAACTCTGCCAAAAATGCGTCGGCGAAGACGAGAACCGTGTCGATAATGATGGGGAATGCCGATACGGTACGGCAAATGCTTTGCAAGGAACCGATTCCGGCCAGCTCAGCTGGTTTCTGAGGAACCGGCGATGAGTCGCCACAGGTTCAGAATAGCATCCACGGAGCTCTCAATCTCTCATCACTCACACTTCCTTATCTGAAGGCACAGAATCTGTCCAACTTGCCTTATTTTCTTCTGCAGATTTAGCTGCTTGTGCTTTGCGAACCATCATCATCGGCCTGGCCTTATCAGATATGAGGCGTCGCGGTGCCACGATCCAACGACGGTGCAATCTTTCTTTCAACTTCCTAACCGAATTGATCCTACAAAACTCTGCAAAAGCAGGAAAGTTCAGTGCAACGAGATGCTGTGGCACAGCTGCTACCTGTATGGTGTTGCAGGCATCTGCAGAAATTCAGATATTATCTCAATCTCAGTTTTTCATGCATGACGCGAACACCCCGGCACAGAAGCACAGAAGAATGCATATCTTGATAGACATATCCTTATCCTCTAGATTTTTTTTTAGAACAATTATCCTCTAGATTTGCCTTGATAGTTCTCACCTGGAAAAAGAAAAGGCTAGTGTTCTGTAGAGCAATCTCCATTGCTCAAGAATCTTATGATTCTCGATCAATTCTTGGCTTCTCACCTCATCAGGGGGCAGTCTTGGCTCCTGGTGTAGTTTAGCTCTTCAGATCAAATCTTTGCTGATATGACAGAAGAAGAAAATTTCCGAAGTTTACACGTGTGACAGCAAATGTACAAGTTCAGGTTACTGCATTTTGTGTAGTTCAAATTTGTCGCTGACATATAGCTAATACTTTTAAATTTCGAATTGCTCGTCTTCTCTAAAGTAGAAATACAAATATGCGAGAGAGTACATTTCAACAGTACTGTGTGTACTTGATTATGATTCTTCAACATGTGCATCACAAGACCTAACCTAGCTACAATGCTGCTATAGGCCTTGATGTGCCGACACCGAACAGGATCTTATGCCATGGTTTCGTGGCTGTCCCATACCGTTTGTGCAAGTGGGAGACCTAGGATCTAATTTTATTCTTTGGCAGGCATGAGAATGGTGAGCCTCTTTGCCAGAAAACAATACCAAACCAAAACCAAAACAAGGCATATAAACTGTACATACAGTCACATACATATACTTACACCTACATCTACGCAAGCTCGCGAAGATAAATCCATAAGTCTCATTAAAGTCTTAGTAAATACATTTATATGTGTAATATTGTGAGCATCAGGATTTGAACTTTGTTAGATAGAGTTATGTTTCCACAACTATATTCTGTTCCATTAAGAGGTGGTTCTCAAAACCACATATTGTTTAGTTAGCAGTCTCCGCTCCTGAAATATCACATCCTATCCACTTTATTTATTCTTGAAAAAACATCGTCCTACCCATTTTTAAGGATTTAATTCCAATTCGGACATGGACAGCAGCTGATGCCTATGCCTCTATCTATCATCATTCTTTCGCTTTCACCTTAAGAAATCCTCTTTTCACGTGATGAAATTGATTTTGATTTCTCCTTCCTTCCTCTGAAACGGAAGATTCAGGAGTCTCTTGTGATTTGCTGTAATTTCCATTTTCTCAGAGACTTTCTTGCAATTATTTCTCTTTACCGTACTCAGTACACCTACTCACGTTTTAATTTAATCATGGTATGGTTCGAAAGAAAAAGACGCACGATATTTTCAGTGGCAACTTTGCGGCCACATTTTGCGCAGAAAGAATCCCAGCTCTCGATATCCGAATGGACTGTATTGATTTTGGGAAGAACTAGAGATCGGTATTTTGATCCTACCATCGGACCACCGTGAAAATATAAATATCACATTATTACAATATTGTTTTTATACATATACAATATTAAAAATATGACGAAATATTATTTATTGAGTTGTTTCTATGTAATAAATTTTATGCAAAGGAAACAATTTCATAACAAATCTTCCAAAATATTAGAATCAAACTGCATAAAATATTTCCCGTTGACTTTTGGATCGATTACGTGACGAATTGTATGTATGAATGTCGATCGACGTAGTGGCTTATCGATGTTTTTGAATGATAGGATCCTCTGGCGTCGATGCGTAGCGTGGAGCCATCGTGCTCTCTTTTAAATACACCACACAGAGATAAGCTACGCAGGGATAGGTTTTTTTCCTTATCCCCCTCACTAGTAAATGTTTATCGTCAAAAATTCGGATAAACGTCTTAAGAGTAAGCATGAGAGTAGTTACCATATTTCCAAACAGTCCAACGGGTTTCTACACAAGTAGCTGAACTTTAAATGGGCTTTCTGTTTTATAGGCTTTCTACCAGTAAAACATGGACTCCCTACTAGCAGTAGTATTAAACACCACTTGAAACAACTACAGGTAGTTTCTTTTTCTCTCTTCCTTTTTCTTTCCTTTTTTTTATGTTCTCTACCATAATTTTTCTTTTTCTATTGTAAATTTTTATTTGTTTCTACTTTTTCGTCATTTTTCCTTGCTTAATACGACTGCTGAGAAATGCAGTAAACAACTGATAAAAAGTAGACAAATATGCAAAAGACAACTAACAGAAAATTCAGTAGACAACTAATAGAAAATCCAATAGACAAAATATGCAGTAGACGGTCGTCAACAAGTGCAGTAGAGAAATATATACAATAGAAAACAATCAAAAAATGCAATAGAGAATAAAAAACTATGCAGTGCAACCATAGTACAACGTGAAAACCAGACAAAAATTGTAGCACCAGATACAGAGTAGAAAACTAGTCTAGAATACAGTAAAAAAGATTATTAAAACATACCTAATTGGGATCTAATTTTAAAGATCTCCTTAAAATAAAGACAATGGTGAAAACTCGGATTTTGATTTAGACGCTCAGTTTGAAAGCTGTGGTTTTTTAAAGTTTTGAAAATTGATTTCTAAAAGGCTAACATCATCTATTTCAGAAGCTAGCCGTCAAACTTATAAAATCCTCATGGGAATGAGGTTTGACATATTTTCGGACAAGAAAAAGCCAAGATTAGGAAGTGAAAAAGCACGGGAGGAAAGTTAAAAAAAAACCACCAAGAGTGAAAACCGTTTACTCCAACCTTACGTAGACGTTTACTCCAATCCTACGTAGCAGATGTGAACTCATTAGCATTTTATTTTCTTTTAGTACGTACAATCTTCAGACCAGTTCTCTAAGTAAGAAGTCTTGAGACCAAAGAAGTAGAAATTTACACCAGCTTGTTGAGGCCTTTGTTTTTTCTTTCAGAAAAGCCACCAGGCTTGTTGAGACACGGCCGAACTCGCCATCGACCGCGGCGAGAGGCAGGGGGCAGCTAACGAAATATATCATCGCATTTTGTTCTTATTTCTCGACTGGTGAGGCAGATGCAAATCAGCAGCAGTGGGGTACAAACTACAAAGCACACACCAACCAACAATCAAGGATCTCGCAGCATCAGCAACAGTATCAAGATTCAATTCCTAAAGAATAACATGCTGGACTTCACCCATAGACAGTTGGTACATAAAGTCAATGGTGCTGCGATAAAGATTTAATAAAACATCTGTGTAATCATGCCAATGCTGTTAGTCTGGCGGCAGTAATGCGCTAGGTAGCTGAAGATTCAAGAGATGAATTGAATCTTGACAGAATAGGAAAGCAGCAAGGGCCCAGGGGTGGAACTGACACTAGACGGGCAATGCCGCGAAATAATGCTTCTTCTTCTTCTATGTGTGGTTCTGCCATTGGTTTGTGTAGAATAGGTGTTACATCAGCACAGCGTATTCTCTACAAGTTGTTTTCAGAAGAGTCTGTCGTCGACGGAGAACTGCTTCCTGATAAATCTGCGGGCCGCGACGTGGATCGAGTGTTGTATGAGTTGCAGTGGCTGCACTTATGCCCAACCACATGGAAGTTCACTTCTGAGACTTTGTTGCAGTCATTGCAAGCACCCAAACCTGGGCATTTTTAGCACAAGGAAAACTCCAGGTTAGCCTGAATCTGATGAGTTCCCATGAAAATGATCTTCTCATCTCATCAAAAGTTAGCTCATACTGATCAGAAAGACAGTAAAATGGAGCTTCATCCTTTGGATTCTTATTTCTTTGAAATAGCTAATTTGTCAATATAGAAGGTGGTAGAAAAAAGTTTCCAGGTGGATCTGAAAGTAATGCCAGTGAACATGGTTTTGAATTTACATAGCAATCAGCAACTAATCCTTGGCTAGTGCACTAGCATAACCCAGTTTGGCAATAGAAGCTATATGAGTTGGACTTCATAGTTCGGTCGGAAGATAATACCTTGTAACGGTATACAGGAGGCATAATTGTTGCTTCAATCTGCAAACAAAAAGAAACATCCCTTATTCAAGTAAGCACCAAAACATGTCTAAATAGTAAGAGCTGTCCAGAGCATTAATGCATCACATAGTCAGAATATGATAAATACTTGTAGAGTGACTATCGACTTTATTCTATCGATCGCATCTCCAACAGAATGTTTCCCGACATAATTAAGTTTGGTTTTGCTGTGATAAAGTTTCCAACTTATTTCTTGCATAGCAGTGTGCTTTAGGAACACACATCCTTGGTTCTAAAGTAGATCGTTACCAAGTTTGATTGACTGTCTGACTTTACATATTGTAACTAGCTGAATGTCCATGTGTTGCTATGGAACAAAAAAAAGGTGTATTGCATGAGTTGATTAAACGCCTGCACCATCAAAGAGTTGTATCCCTACTATACGCTGAATAGCAATTATCTCAAATTATACATCATCGGATAAACGGGATGAAGCGGAGTCGCTGGATAAGGCCATCGTGTCACCAGTGGGGATCGCACGCCCAGGTCGCCAAAGAGGATCAAGGCAGAGGTGGCAACCAAAAGGGTAGGAAGAGGGACATTTGGGGGTATTTGTTCTTATAATGGATGGCAATTGTGGGTAATTTTTGTGCAACTTGAGGGGTAGTTTTGGTGGGGGTGAACAGACCACCACCAACTCAGATCTTTATAGAAGTAAAGATAAAGATAAAGATATCTAATATGCAGAAAATAAATGTGGTACCTCTCGATCCAACATATCCCAATGATGTGTCATGTCAAGAGCTGTTTTGAAGCATATTGGACAAGTGTATCTGTAGGATCAAAAGTCAATAACTTATCACAACTGCCACCACTTCAGAGAGGTTTTAGAAAGAAAAAGAAAAGGAAAAAGATGAATAACCGGGTACAAAGATATCTCCATGTTAAAACGGGTGAAGGGATTTACTTATTATGTTCCACCATCTCAGAAAAACATTCCATGTGCATCGTGTGTCCACAGTCAAGAACTCTTATTCCTTTTAAAGAATCAAATAGATACTGCACAAGAAGTTCCACTTTTAACATCTCAATAGTTACAGAAGGGAAACAGTAAAGTTTTCAATGTTACCTCATAACAGATCGGGCAATTCTGTCTCATTGAGTCCTCCACACAATGATGATTATCACGAAGCGCAACAGCATAACAAGACCCTATTTATTGCAGAATAAACAATTAAGAAATATAACATATTGATATAAGTGTTACCAGACAACAATTAGCCCTCCATATTTATGATCTGCAGGTTTACAAGTGAACCAAAATAATTTAACAGCTTATCAGGGAACATTTTTTGCATTGCTAAATTTTCTATAACCTAGACATTACATGATTAATACTAGGCGGTAGACTCATTAATTATATACATATAGGATCTATAGATTACCGTCACTTGTGAAGCTCCACATGCTTATTAGGGCATGGACCATTATAGTTCAAAAAAAAAGATAACTTTCAGTCGTCCTTAAGCAAAAACAAATACAGGAGGAGAAAGAACAACTTCAAGAAGAAGTAAGTCCACAAACTGCATCATGTGGATTACTCAAAAGGACAAATCATCATGGCATTATCATGGGTCTGGAACAACAGCTAACAAAAGCAAGCATAATCAAATAGGTCCAGGCAAAGCATACCACACTTTGTACAGTGGAAGTAGTTTTCCTTGCCACCAACCCTGGTTGAATTGAGTAGATACAGGGTTAGCATTTTGCTTAGTAAGATACAGGTGAAAGATGTTGTTTCATGCTCACCTGCATATGCCACAATCATAGCAATGGTACTGCCCTTTCTCTGTCTGTAGGAACAGACCAATGCATCAGCTGATAGGAACCATACTAAGTTCATAATAACATAACCACAGAAACAAAAATGAAACCTACATCATCATCATAAAACTTGCATACATCACAGAAGTACTCTCCCATATTGACTCCACAGCTTACGCACACTTGTGACACCTGAACAACAGAATACTTTTCAGTTTGAGGACAATATGTCCTCACATGACATGAGTACCAAATACAAATTTGCAGCATTTAAGTCATACCAGTTGTTCAGTATCACAGAGTAGACACACTACCTGCAAGAAAGAAGGAAATCAATTTTTTTTTCATTTCTCAACCTACTGAATTCTGGTAATTGTAGAAAACTTGAAAGGGCGTGGGAGGTGTACTTTTTCTACATCCTGGCGACATATGGTATGCCGATCACCCAAAGCCTGCATCGAAGACAATGCCATCAAAACTAGTTAAATTCAATAGATGCAGTCTGTTGCTCATTAGCTGCCCTTCCAAACGATCAACATCTAATAGAGTAATAGTTTTACTTTTGCAAGGGAAATATAAAAAACTCCATTACGTGTATTTGTTCTCAAATGACTTAGAAGTATTAAGTTCCCATGTTGCTAACATATTGATCTAAGATTGTCTAATTTTTCTACATTTATTTTGCAAACACCTTGAAACTTCCATTTTACCAGTCACTCAAATTGTACTCTACACGGTAGCTTGCCATGCACAAGTTTCAATAAAACAAGCTGTTAGAAACGATTAAAATGAACTAAAACTAGATCTAAACCTAACACAATTATAGAGACAAATTAAACTAGCGATTCGGTATCAATTCGATCTCAACTAAACTAGTCATTCGATATCGACGAACTAACTCAACTTCTAAGGTTACCATGAAAGACTTGATGTTTGGGTGAGGGGGATCTTTTGGGGGGAATTGGTTTCCTATTAAAACTGCCAAGAACGTTATATCTTGCGCTGCTACAAACAAAACTAGGTGGTAGCGCACTAACTAGCATCCCAGAGAAACCAAGATAATTACGCGAGCATGGTGAGCAAAACAATACCACCGTACCGTGGCGTCGTTGTGGCAATGGCGGCAGGGGAACACCTCGCTGCAGCACGGCGCCACGATCTTGCACCTCCGCCGGTAATGCTCGCACCTGCGCAGTAAAAAAGTCGAGGGCGGAACCGCTCGGTGAGATGAAACTTCGAAAACACAGCGATGGATCACGAGGTCCGAAGGGAGAGGGAGTAGGAAGGAATCCATCGAACCAAGAGAGCAGCGAAATCACAATAGGAACGCGCCAAAGACCAAGGGAAAGATCATGCAATCGCACGGAAAAGAGGAAATTTGACTTCTCGGGAAGAACAAACCAAGAATCCGTGGCAGGAAACAAGAAAAAGACGAGAGAGGATGCTGGCTCACCCGTGCTCCATCTTGCCCACGTCGCGGCGGTCCACGTCTCCGTAGCCGTCCACTTCGCAGGCGACATCTTCACTGGGGAAGTGCGCTCCTCCCATCCCCCGCGGCGGCGGCGGCGGCGGCGGCGGCGGCGGCGAGAGGAGGTGGTGGTGGGGAAGGGGGAGGAAACGGAGGGGCCTAAGAGTAAAATGGCGCGATACTAAGGAGTTGGAGGCCAAAGCTAGGCCCCGATTTTCCTCTTCTTTTATTGGTCCGAAAGAGGAAAGAGCGTCGCAGAGTCGGGAGTGGGGCCCACTGCCTTAAATTGCTAACTGTCCCCTCGTGATTTCATCAATTGTGTGGGAAAATTCCAAATTATCTAACAAGAAAAATAAAGAGACAAGTCCATTTTTGGACCCTGAATTCCGGTGCTCGATCCAAGTTAAACCCCAAACTTCTAATTTCTAAAATTACAACGTGAACTTTCTAGTCCCAATCAATCTCAACCTTAAACTGTTTGGCACACCGAGAAAGGTGAACCCGGCTGGAATTATGTATCTTCTCTCACTCCTCTCAGACAACCATTATAGTTTCGATGCTTGTGGTTGGTTGAGTAAGTATATTGATCCAATGTTTTCTAGCAGCAGTTTGGGGGTGAAATATTGTATATGTCAGATGTACTAACACCACAATTGTGCATTCGTTGCATGAGTACTCTAGGGTTTGTCTCGTGTGAGATCTTAATCTGTAAATGCATTTTTCGATTGTGAGCACATGCTTGGCACAATGCATATGTTAGCGGTTAGGTGACTAGTACTTGTTCCAGCGTTAACTATGGACGACGCACCATCTAGTGACAGCATGAGAGACCGAATTGGGTGTGTGTTTTAGTTTTGAAGGCAAGTAATTTGGTGGTAATTGTAATGCACGAACCAAATCTGTGGAGGTTAGCAGGCATGACAAAGCCTACCGTTGCATGCAAGGACACCTAAGATCTAAACAACCTAACCTCAATCTTTGTAGACAGATAGTTTTGTTTTGTTTTGGGGTCCTTGTTCTGCTTTGTTTATTTTTGTTTTTGTTTTGGGTTATGGTCATGCTTGTGGCTTTGTGATCTTCTCGCCTCTTGGCGATTTCATCTAATACAAATGAAGCATACTTAGGTGCGTGTTCGAGAAGAAAAAAAACTTGCTCAACTGTCTAGCTGCTATTATTACTGACTTGAGTGCATATTTTGCAATCTGTCATGTATGTACTGTTCTATCTTGTATTCATATCTTGGGATAGTGGGTCAGGGTTGTCACCGAGAAATGTGAAAGAAGATACGGGATTCCAGCCGAGATTACCTATTTCGGAGTGTGCCAAACAGCTCAAGGTCAAGATTGGTCGAGATTAGGAAGTTTAGGATTCTAATTTTAAGGATTCAAAGTTCGGGGTTCAACTTGGACCAAACATCAGAGTTTAGTGTTTAAAATGGATTTAGAGCCTAACTATGATTGTGCCAACTAACAACCCTTTAACCTACCACATTTTCCTCCTTCTCGTTGCCTTCTTCACAAAAATTCAAAACTTTGAAATGAGGAAAATTCAAATTAAAATGCAATCTTAAATTGGAGGAATTGAACCCAAAAAATTCAAATTTTAAATAGAAAACCTGAAACCTTGGGGTTAGGTTTCTAACAGTCTTCGACAACGATGTGTGGGGTAGCATGCCCACACAAAAGAGAAGAAGGTACTCGTATTGGAGAGATTTGATCATATGCCCCACTTTATAATGCCACCTGATAATATGCCCATATTATATTGCAATAGATCATATGCCCTATTTTACATTGGCTCATTGATTATATGCCCCATTTGGTTTATTTAAGAAAAATTATGATGTCTAGGACTTGGTGGCTGCTGACTTGGACAAATTTGTGCTGACTAGGACCTAAAATGACTAAAATGCCCCCATGGAAGATTTGCAAATCCCTTCACTTCTCTCACCCAATACAACCTCTCTCCTCTCTTCTCTTTGTTTCGCTCTTGGTCCTCCCTAGCATGCGCGGTGGCAACTGAGGAGACGATTGGCCCAAGGGTGGTCAGGTCAGCCTCCTCTCCTCTCGATTCCCTGGTTTCCCCTACCGATTCTACCGATTTGGTGAGCCTTGTTCCTGACTATTGTGCTGTATAAACCCTAGCTCTCCATGGATCTGTGCTAAGTGATTTGGCCCTATGCACTTGCAATGGAGGGGAGCTCAGTGATGCATGGAGCCGGCCATCGCTACTCCCGATGAGTGAATTCATCAACTTTCATACTCCCCCTCCCTCCTCCATGGTGATGTAGAACCAATATAATGTCACTAGCTGCCATAACTTGATTTTTTAAACTTGTTAACCTTACTAGGCCACCAATAGAGAGTATTTTATAGTAACTATTAGAGTACTTGGGTTTACCACACAGAGCGATGATGGCTGGAAATTAGATGTAAATCGGTAGGATGTTCAATGGGAGGTTAACCTGAGGGGCTTGAGAGTGGAAAATTTGGGAGAAAATTAGGAGAGAAGAGTTGTTGGGGTTTAGGCCAGGAGGCGCATTTGCTATGTCGTGATAAGAACACTAGCGAGGTTGAGAGGATCCATCACCGTATGGAGTTGTTGATTGCTTTTAAAGACTGCTGGGAGTCCAAAGTTTTATTTATATTAGCTGATGTAGTTGATATAGGCAAGAAATCTACTTTCTCATATGTCCAATCCAGCGCCACAATTCAGTCTTGCAATAAATCTTCTATTTTACATGTCCAACCCAATGCTGCTAGTCAATCATGCATTTCAGTGGACAGTGTACCTATCAGCATTAGAAATTGTCCAATCCAATGCCTCAAGTGTTTCAGTTGTAGGAGATGTGGAGTGTAATGTGTTTGTTAGCAAAGAATGATCGATATCTGTCATCTGTGAAAGAAGCAGGTGTTGATTGCTCACAAATTGAGATAGCTCCCATAAATGATGATAATATATATGTCCCTATAACTGAAGAAAACATGTGCTTGGTGCTTGAGATGTAGGATGAAGATGTCCAGTAGAAAACTACACCATCTTGTGTTGTTGATACTTCTCTATGTGCTATTGATGAGGGGCTCCTTGTTGAGGCAGCTATTTATGTGGATGATGACATACCTGAAAAGGAACACATCATGTATGATAGAGACAAACCTGAGATAGTGATAGGGTCTTTGTTCCCATCAGTGGAAGACTTTAGGAAGGTCATTACAAAGTTTGCTATTAACAAAGAATTTGATATAAAAGTGGGCAAAATAAACGCAACAAGATATATGGGGCATTTTAGAGCACCAGCATGTCCATGGAAGATAACAACCAAGTTGAGGGAAGATAAGAAAACAATCAAGGTACTAACTTGGCTATTATTTGTGATTGTTCTGTTTTTATTATCTAATGGATGCTATATGTATGCAAGTTAACAAGCTAGTACCTTTCCATGAGTGTTCACCAACTAGCAGGGTCAAATCAAGCATGGCATCCCAAGCCTGGATGGCAGATAGGTCAGTTAGCATATTTTAGCAGGATCCTAACATTGGGGCCAAGAAATTGTAGAAGAAGCTACAAGATGATTTCAGTTGCACCATCGGGTATGACACTATTTGGAAGGGCAAAGATAGAGCACTACATAAGTTGTATGGGAATTGGGGCTAGAGCTTTTAGTGTCTATGGAACTTCAAGGCAAAGATTGACAAGAGATCTCTAGGCAGCATTGTAGAGGTTGATGTGAAGACAGTTGAAGGTAAAGTATATTTTAGCAGATTCTTTATGGCACTTAAGGCCTGCACTAAGGGTTTCTTAGCTGATTGTAGACAATATCTTAGTATAGACTCAGCATCATTGAATGAAAAGTGGAATTGACATTTAGTAGCATGTACAACACTAGATGGACATAATAGGATGTTCCATGTAGCATTTGCATTCATCGATTCAAAAATTGAAACCAACTAGACTTGGTTTATGACACAGTTTGAGTAGGGCACTAGGTCCAATTCAAACCGTTGTTATATGTATTGATGCTTGTAAAGGCTTAGAGACTGCAATCAAAAAAATTTCTCCTCAAGCAGAGCAAAGGGAATTCTTTAGGCACTTGATGTCAAACTTCATGAAAAAAAATTCATGGAGATAGGTTTGATCACATGTGCCAGCAGTTAAGGCTTATAGACCAGATTTTTTTATCACCACATGGTCAAGGTTTTACAACACCGAAATAAAATATGATTACATTAATAACAACCTAGCTGAGTCTTTCAATAGTTGGATAAGAGAAATCAAGGATCTACCTGTAGATGAGCTAGCTGACACAATTAGAGAGAAAATCATGAAGTTATTTGATAAGAGGAGAAAATTGGGAAAAAGCTAAGAGGAAGGAGGTTACCAGCTGCCATTCAACAAATAAACAATAAGAGTAGAGGACTTGGACATATAAAGGTTGGAAGATCTACTGAAAGCAGTTGTGAGGTCAAAGATATCAATCAGAACAACCTTAGGCATGTTCTCAAGGTAGACAGTCATGAGTGCACTTGCCTAGAATGACAGCACACTAGCAAGCCCTGTGAGCATGCACTAGCATTCTTGTGAGAGAGAATGAATGTCAACTTTGAGGATCATGTGTATGAGTACTTCTCATTGGATAAGTTTAGGGTTGCCTATGACGACTAGGTCTCAATGGCCCGAGGTTAATCTAGGGTTTACAATGCTGCCACCAATGGGGAAGAAATTTGTTGGGAGGCTGTCACACCCTGAATTCCAAAACCTAAAAATTAGGGCCAACAAAAACTTTTTGCTAATAATGTCAGTTAAGATACACTAGAGTAAAACCCTAAAGTGAGTCAACCACAATCTTCCCCCTCTGTTCCTAATTCTTGAATTTCTGCTCTGCCGAAGCCCTGTCCGGCAGGGTATTTAAACCCTGCTTTATGCCTTGTCTCCATACAAGGCTACTCACCCTTGCATCCTGCCACGACTATACCTTCGGCATTCCATCCCTCTTTTGCCTAGCCGGTGCAACTTAAACCCAAATCTGCCGCAAAGTGCCCCCACGGTACTTTTGTGAAATTGGAACATATATATCATGAACCTTTTCCGAATGACTTGAAATTCTATCATCTACTCCGCCATGTCCTATCGCGAGTGTGTGCACATATATACTGCTTCTATGAATGCGCATATAAGCAAACCCTAATCCATTCTTCCGAGCTGCGAATCAGAACCCTAATTCTTCGTGCGGCTCTGCTGCCATCCTCTGCGTATATATGAGTACACCGGTGATATTTCCCAAAACCCTCGCCCTCCACAACCCCTTATGTCTAATCTAACTCTGTCGCTACCATATATATGTGCTAAAATATCTAAGTGTATGTGGACACATACACTCCAAACCCTAATTCATTCTTCTCGGTAAAATCGTAACCACCATGGTTTCTCTCTCCCTTCTTACCGTATGTTATTAAATATCTTTTCACTTCTACCATGTTACCATGCCAAGACATAAAATATCTATCCTTTTACCCTTCTACCAAATAACCATTTACCCTTTCACCATTCTTCATACTTATCCGCGTCTCCATAAATCCCCATAAATTTCAGATATATCCAGAGACCCTCCCTAACATATTTCTATAGAAATATGGTGAGGTGCAATTCAAATAGTTCAAACCATTTCAAGTTCGAGTTTGAGGCAGTTTGAGCTTTGAACTACAACCCTCCCAAATGTTTATCGGAAAAATATCTAAAAATTCCACATGACTCCCCAATGCTCCAGGAACCCAAATGTGCAAGAATATTTGTAACCCCTGTTCAAGACTTTTGAGTGAAGAGCATCAAACGGTTCTGCCTCAAAAACCTTTTCCATGAAATCATTATCAAACATCTTAGGAAAAATCTCAATTAATTCCTATAGCCTCCTCTTCACCTAACACACCTTTTCCTACCGGGGTTACATGCTCAAAAATTTCCTAGAGGCTTTGTTCCTTCACCATGCCGACTTCGTTCCTGCCATTGCTGCCAACCCAACCTCTCTTCTCTGCTATGCCACGCTATCTCTTTTCCGGGAAAACAATGTCCAACACGTAACATACAGCAATGGAGCTGCCGCAACCTCACTCCCTGAGCTCCTCTTCCTCTACACTCCTCCTTTTCTTTAACAGTCCGGCAGCATGGGAGCTACCCCTCACGTCTTGCCTCTCCTGTCTCCCTCTGCTTCTCAGACTTCTGACATGAACTAACATGCAAGCCGAGCTCCCTGGTGCCTTCTCCCATCTTCTCCAATCCTATCTCCTCAGCTCCCGTTCCTTCCACCGTGCCCTCCCCTTCCCATGCCGCAGCTCCTCCCTCGTGACTGCCTAGCTAGCAGCCGAAGCTGCCTCATTCTTTCTTCCCCGGCTGCCTCAACCGAGCCTCCATGCCACTCCGCTGCCGCGCTTTCCCAACAGATAAAACCGAGCTCCACATTCCCCATTTCTTCTCCTCCTTCCATTTTCCAACTGTGCTCCTCCACCACTCCCGAGCTCCAATGCTTCTTCCATCTCCCTAATTCGAGCTCACCCCCTTCTCCAATGTCGAGCGGCTCTCCTCTACACTCCCCCTTCTTTTCCTCGAAGACCTGGCCGCCGGCACCTGAGCTCCGCTACAACCGCCCCGAGCGGCTTCATCTCTATTTCCTCGATCTAAGTCCTTTGCCCCCTTGCTCTCCTTCTTAGCAGTCACCGTCGGCCGTCCCTGATGGCGCACCAAGGAGCGCGCGGCCCGCCTGGCTTTGGATCCGGCCTTGGTTGCTCTAACCCGAGCGCCGCTCGCCGCCAGCGAGCTGCTGCAGGAGCTCCACCCCGGTCGCAGCCGCTCCCGTGTACTGCCTATCCTGGCCGGTGCTATCAGCACGTCGCCGCACGCCCGCCAAGCCACCACCGGCGAGCTCCTCTCCCCCTTACACCTCTGCCGCCGCCCTAATTCCAGCTGCGCCGTTTTCTCCGCCGTTGCTCTGCCCGCATCAACCGCGCCGCTCCCCTCCGTCGCGACTCCGCTCCCTGCCGCTTGCTTTGCTGCCTCGGCCGAGCAGCTCAGCGCCGCGCTGCCGCCTCGCTTGGCCCCATCGCCCTAACCATCGTCGCCATTGGTAAGCCCTGCGGTGCCGTCGTCTAACCTCAAATCCTTGCTTTCTTAACCCTAGTCAGTTCTTGAGCTTTAACAGTTAACTGCCTAAAATTAATTAGCAAAGTATTAAAATGATTAACTATTACAAGTAGCGGCCCCTTTTTGGAAATTAGAAACGGGTTATGAGGAGTACGTCTCCCCTCTTTGAAAAACAAATCGCTTCCCCTTCCACCCAAAGTGCACCTTCTCCTTCAGAAAACATTAAATCCTCTGCACCCCCTCTGTTCCCGTGTCCCTACACCGAAAGCGTATTTCCTTCTTCTCCTCTGCGCCTCTCGTTTTCTCCTCTGGAACACGTACTCCCATCGCCACCCTCTCTATAATACATTTTCTCCTACCGGAAAACGTACTTCGCTCTGTTCCTTACTCCGAAGCCGTTTCCACTCGCCGAAGTCGCATTTCTAGAAATCGCATTTGACGTCATATTTTCCCCTCTTCCATTTTCTCCTCCGGCAAGTATTCGGAAGCCCATAACTTCTTCGTCGTAGCTCCGATTGACCCCATTCTTGTTCCTAAATTCATCTAAACTCAAACCCTATCCAGCAGTACCAATTTCATAATTTTTGGAATAATTTAAATTTTCAAATTTGAAGCAATTCAATTGAGCATGTCCTACATTTCGCAAGCATAGTATAAATTGGTTAACTCCTTGTTGCATAAAACCAATCAAGGAATGTTAATTTCAGTATATCCTTTATTTTTGAAACCTTTTATACCATAATAGCAATAAGGGTTGTGAAAACCAATTCAACAATTATATGCCTATAAGTATATATATGTGCACATATGTCATTTTAAATTTTCGTCAACAAGTTTCATATAGATTGCCAAAAGCTTTGAAACCTGTATAATGTCCTCTGGACCCTGACTTTATAAGAGGGCTAAAGGCCTTCACATGCTAATCAGGTTATAAGCATGCAAACCCTAGTTTTCCCCAAATGTAAAAGCCTTTACCTCATGTGATATTAATTCTATCGCAATATTTTGAAAACCCTAGCATCCCTCTAAGAACAATGCATGGTTCTAAATGTTGCTTGAGTGTATTTTGGTTCTTAAATGGTTCTTCCTCGCACCGTTGGTGAATCGCTGTTTTTCCCGACGTGTAGTTCCGACGTTGTGAGGCCTTGCGCGAGGAATTTCAAGTGTTCGCCAAACCAACTCAAGCTCGAGAATTGGGCAGTATTGCCAGGCAAGCTCTCTGCCCTTGATCATGTTGAATCCCAAGTTTACGGAATGTATTTTGTTTTACAAAACATGCATGCTATGCTTTATACCCGTTATTTTATATAGGGTAGTTATGGCTGATGCTTAGAAAACCCTAGCTCGACCCTATAATCCTTGTCACCCTAAGGACTATGTATTCCGGAAAAGTACCAGAAATCTAGGGTAGAGTATGTATGTATGCTTAGCCCTGCGGTAGCAAAAATACGTTTTCAAAATAAAAATGGGAAATACTCCCATATTTCATGTGGAAAATGTTTGGAAACGGACCGTCGTGTTCGAAGGAGTATGAAGGTAATATATCCATGGGTTGGGATATTTTACCGCAAAAAGGTTTTCATTAAAACCTGAAAAACAAAATGGAGAAGATTTTGATCCGAGTCGAAAATGAAGGGCGATAGCAGGAAGCTTGTTAAGTGCGAGGTAATGCCCGACGTGGTTCTCGCTGCCCGTTTACGGGAGTGGTGTGGAGTCCCTCTCGGATCACATAAGGACCGAGTTTAAGTGCCGTTTGGCCAAGTCTTACCGTACGTCCACATGTCCTTTATGGGAAAGATTTGATCTAGTAGCCAGTCTGAACTAGCATGAACCCGTAGGTAGTGAGCAGTGTGCAGATGAGGTTGTAGTCTCTGTAGAGAAAAGTTTCCGCGGGAAAGCGATGGCTTGTTCGCCACAAAGTTGGAACACCAATCTCCTTGTAGCGATGATACTGACTCAAGCTAGGTTTGGGACATGTCCTTCTGGCGGGTTCATGGCTAGGTTTACTCCGGTGAAGAGTCTCGTTGTACTAGCCCTGTCAATATACGGGCCTAGTGTACCCAATGTGAACTACATCGTGTGGGTAAAGCCGTACCACCTCTGCAGAGGGTTAAAACTATTCAAATAGCCGTGTCCACGGTCAAGGACGAACTTGGTCGGACCACACTAAAGTAGATCGGGTTGCAAAACCTAAAAATGTGGTTATGGGTTTAAGGACGTGATCCGCCGTGTTCGCAGGGTGACATGCAAATTTTCCTTGGTTGCCACCAGTGCGTCGCCTTTGCTGCCGCTGAAGTCACCACGCAAGGCGGAGAAAAACGAGAGAGAAATAGAGAGAAGAGAATGAGTATGGTTGGGTGAGAGGATTTGCAAATATGCCACAAGGGCATTCCAGTCTGCTCAGGTCCTAGTCAACACAAATTTATCCAAGTCAACAACCACCGAGTTCTAGTCATCATTTAAATGTTTAAAATAAATCAAATGGGGCATATGATCAAAGAGCCAATGTAATGTGGGGCATATGATCTAGTACAATATAACATGGGGCATATTATCAAATGGTATTCTAAGTGTTGGGGGAGAGTATATTATCAAATCTCTCATTGTATCGAGGGTTGAAGGCTTGTCGGAGGCGTTTGAAATGAAGACTTGCAACCGTGGTTGGGAATGGGAAGTGCAATCCATCGGCGACCACATGTCGAGCATCTGAGGCAAGTGCGGGCAACATTGGTTTGTGTTTTGGATAGTAAGTTTATGATAGAACCTAGTAGTGATGGCCATCTCACACAATCACGCGCACATATACACTTACGTGACAACTCACATTATATTTAAGCTGGTACTATAGAAGTTCCCACTGATGATAAAAGGTAACACAAAGAGATGTCAGTTTGCACATAAACTGTAATACCCCAAAATTATAAAGGAGGAGTTTTGACCTAAATTGGAGAAGAAATGACCAAAAGTTGACACTTTGAATTGTATGTCATATGACAAATCTGAGATTGTGGTGCCGTTCGCCTCGTCGAACTGATTGGGATAGACTACAAGTTTGTCCAAATCAGAGTTCATACGACTTCTAGAGAGCCCGTTTAATATGGACCGTTGGATATCACTTAGTGTCCTAACTCTACATGGTTTCAGATTAAAAAAATGAAATAAATAACCAGCCGTACCCAAAACCCAAGTCCTAGCTACAGTCGCCGCTGCCTCTTGCGTCCCAATGCTACTCGCTGCGTGCTTTGCTGCTGCGCTTGCCGCTGCTGCCAATCAGGGGAGAGAGGCTGCAGTGAAGGAGAGAGAGGAAAGAAAGAGGAAAGAAAGGAAGAAGAGAAAGGAGGGAGAATAAGAAGGAAAATTCCGTGGATTTCCCCAAAATTCGTTGAGGCTGACCTCCATCGTGGTTCCTCGCTGCAAAGGTAATCTCTAATTAATTCCTAGATGGGTGTGGATGGGAAGAAATTTAGAAATTTGAAGTTTGGGGATTAATTGCATGATTGGAACTAGATCAGCGAGCTTAATATGAAAACTGTGACCAAACCGCTGCAAATTTCAAATTGAGACAATTGAGAAATTTGTAAGCTTCTTCATAAGCTTTCCAACAGGAACGAGTTTGCTCCAATTGGAGTTGTGGTTCAAAAGTTATGGTCAGACTTTTGCTTCTGTTATGCAGTTTTTCTAGAGCTGAGATTTTTTGAGCTTAATTAAGTGGTCTTAACAATAGAGTTAAATTTTAAGATGAACAACAGTGTTGTTGAAAATTTTCTGTAGATTTCCATAGAGTATTTGTTTTCTTAATTTGGATATATAGAATTAAATATACATAATTAACAGTGAAGAATTAGAAAAACAAAGGTACCCAGAATTTGTCGGGAACCTCGATTTAGGTTTTGTTGAGAGGCATGTATATAGTTATAGTTTCTAATCTTTATGTATGTCTTGGGTTAGTGCTAAGAGGGGTTTTTCACAATTCATCTTATTATATGGTTGCCATTATTGAATGTTCTTGTGTTCTTGATTGATGCTTCGTTTGATATTTCTATATTTCTGTGTGATGATTATTTAAGCCAAGTGTGGTAAGAACCTCTCCATGTTAAATAGTCCGATGAGGCTGGTGAGAACCTTCACATGCAAGCTAAGCCATTGTGCAAGAACCGTAAGTGGTAACTACATGATGCTCTTGAAATCCTTTGGCCTGGCATTCGTTGTATCTGTGAGAAGTTGGTGTTCATAGGGTGTTTATTTGTAAAATTATGATTGTTGTCTTAAGACTCTAAATTGTACTTGACTAAGTATCATTTACTCACTCTTATTTTTTCTTTGTTTGTTTCTATTTGGTTTATCATGTACACAAAGTAACAACATGCATAGGAGGGAGTAGCTCACCTACATACAAACACTTCACATAACATTCACATGCTAGCTAATTAATCTACTACATGGTTACTTAATCTCATGATTGATCATGTGTATCGTAAATGCTAGTTGGAGTCTTTATTACATATGACATTGCTTAGTACGAGCCTTTGGTTGCTTGGATTTTTATAACCCATACCAGGGAGTCTTAGTGTGTTATATGAACTGCGTGGATAGTTTATTTGAGTTATGTTGTTATCTCTTGCAATATATTATTAATTCTGTGTTGTGGATGTCCTCACAAACAAAGAGAACTCTATTGAAATTTATAATTTTTCTAGACTTAATAGAATTAGGAGTAGTGTGATAACACTCCAAGTAGAGTTAATATTAATAAATGGTAATATCAACCCCCACACCCCCCACACCAAGGAAGTAAGAGTAATCTCGAAATGCTGGATATTTCACATTATTTTTGTGTGCGCTTAAATAGACCACGCGCGAGTGCAACACACAAAAAGGACTGTCAGCGGCTCCACAATTCAGCAAAATAACCCTACCACTCACTCACTTATCAGATATCATACATCTATGCTCGTCGTACGCCACAAAATGCTATTCTTCGTGCACCGTTTTGGAGGGACGATTTCATGGTGATTTTGGAGGAGCTGCACTCCTTGCAAAATCCCTACGAAATTCCTAGACTCCAAACATGAATAGGTGTCATCAATATTGCGTGAAAATTTCAATACCGTGTTGGTTCGAGAAAAAATAGCTATTTTTGGCCGAACAGTGGAATTCAGGTGGAAAACACTGTTATGTTAGGCAAGTCCTACTCACCTACTGCATTCTTTCTGAAGATTATATTACTCCATTGCTGAGGAGTGCCATTGCGACGTTGATGTGTCGATGTAAACCTGCCAAGGAAGGATAAAGAGATGAGATGCACATGGCATGGGCCGCACGCATGGCACCACGGCACGCCAGCAGAGGCAGATCCATCGCGCCGGGGGCAGCGCATCTTTTATCATTCTTGCCCTGCTTTCCTCCTCGGGCTGCTATTCTTTATTCATTAGATGAGATCCATTTGCTTGCACTCTTCCACCGCTTCTCTTCTCTCTGTTCTCAGAAACATTGGTACCGGAGTTGCTTGTTTATCATTGAGTTGAGTTTTCCAATTTGGTTCTTTTCTTTACGCAGGATTGGACCGCGTAGGTGTCTTGATTCTTACAGAAATTGAACTATTCCTGTGAAGTTTGTACAGACTTAGTAAATCCGAAACGTGTTGCGAAGAAGTTGGCAGAGCGGGCATGGAAAGCAAAGGATGGCTTACAAAACGATCCTTCATATAAAAGATTGCGCAGTCAGCAATGTAGCGTACTCGACAGATATTATCAACTTATTGTCGGTTTGAAACAATCTTCAATCTACAACATCTAGGTATGGGCTAAACATGAACAACTAAGAATTCAATGGTGTATTGTACAGATTAACATCCAACATCCGTAGATGAGATTCTTGTGTACACTGTAAGACCAGGAGCAAAAATAAGAACCGAATTCTAGACCAACATAATCTTGAGGCGATGTCTCATCGCTGGCTGAAGATAAACAGGACTCACGAGGAACTTCGAAAGATCCCATGAACAAGGTCGTGGTTATGTGTTTGCCGGTGGATCAGTTTGCGTGTCAGCCCGAGCTGGTGCAGTAGTGGTTCTGGCATTGTCGGTCACCTCTGGCTCTGGTCCATCAGTTGGGAGCCCATTCTCGGAGGCCGCCGTCCCCGTGCTCTCAATCGACTGCTTTCGTTCGATGCCTCCCAACTGCTTTCGTTCGATGCTTCCTGATTGCTTTCTTTCGATGCTCCCTGACTGCCTTCGATCAATGCTGCTGATCCCTGAACTTGACCTTGCAGGTACGGTCAACAGCTGACTGACAGCGTCGAATGTGCTGCGGCTCTCTGTGATCAACGTTGCACCATTGGGGTAGCATCGTCCAAAACACGCAGCACAATAAGGATATGCGACCTAAGATGAGATGAAAAATTTATATGTGAGGGTTCCCCAAGTCTAAAGAGAAATACTTTAGTGTAATTTACATGTTTTATTTCTCACTTTCATGAGTAGTGTTTTATCATAGGAAGCTCAACAGTACCTCAATAAATGCCTGGCAAAGTGAAAGGAAAAGAGAGGACTCATTTCCACGCAGCATCCGCATGGCATTGTATCTAATTAGGGAGTCAGAAACCGCTTGTAATCCCTTCACCAGCTCCTGAGCGAGGACGTGTTTCAAGCTCAATGGCGCACATGGTTTTAGCTCATTCATTGCTGCCGAAATACCTGCATCCAAGAGTTTGAAACGAAGACATGCCAACATGTATAAGCCCATTATACATGTTTGTTCAATTAGAGTGAACACATGATGAATAGAAGCAAGTTCCTGAAAATGATATCAATAAAACTTACCATTAACAAACACTGCAAGAGGTGGATGTTCCATTAAAACAGAGGGTGGAGTCACATCATCGGAAGTATCATCCACAAATCCATTTGTGACAAAGCCGATAGATGGCATTGGAACCCAACGATGTGAATCCAAAACAACCTAGCATGATAATAGAAGGTACCATAGTGTTATTATTCCTTAATTTATTATCATACTACAGTAATACTTGCAGCAGAGTCAGTCTAGAGAATTACAAAGTATAATTCAAAAGAGCAAACCACGTGAGAAAGTTGTGGAGTTTATAATCTGAATTGATTTTATATTTATCTAGACAAGAACGAAATAGCATATCCACAACAACAAAGTACATAGTACACAAACACGTTACCTGAAAATTCTCAACCGCTGTACCCATATTCTTTGAGAACAAATTTAAAACGGCACTGCAAGCAGCAGATAACATCAGCAATCACAAAAACATCCCCTTTCCAGCATAAATAATGAATTCATATAATTAAATACCAATTACTTTTCAAAAATTGGTGGAAGCAGGCCACGGAAATCCAGTCCAACCAAGCCAAGACCCATTGCACAATACTGCGACATGATCAAGTGATCAACATTTAAAAAGATTCAAACTGTTGGTGCTAAACTTTGTAACACTCAGAAAATTAAGCGGAAGCAAATGCTTACCATGCATTGTTCAAGAATGTTTGACAGGGACCCACCTTCCGTTATATTTGGCAACATAACTTGAAGAGTGGTAAGGTGATTACTAACTTGGTGCATTGCCCAGCTGAAAAGCAGCCCACCATCACAGTTCTCTTCGCTCCCAGATTTATCATTGTTGAATATCGCTCGATATTGATTGACAACATCAAATAGATGCGTCCTGTGGCAACTCACCATGCCTTTTAGATAATCATATACATTCCTTTGATCCAGATCATCAAGAATCCCAGAAAGCCAAGCTTCCCTGCATCTCAAGAACTATAAATTATATCAGATTTAGGAGGCGAAGACAATCAATTGTGTTGTCCAGAGAATTTTACTGCTGTTATGACTTGTGACAAAGTAGTTCAATATCATAACTAAAATTTCTGCAATATTAGTTGATAGAAATCAAGATTCTAGAGCACATGTATGAACTAAACATACTTGGGGACATGTTAACCAAAAAAATTACTCATACATTTCAAATCTGAACGCAAAAGCAGTATCTCTTGGAAGTTGAAACAAAATTGTATCAAAATCACATGAAAGATTCAGAATACCTGTAAGCGCAATTCTGATTCACTGAACACTCCAATCCGGCGCAAATGTGCGACAATACGGAGGCATTCAGGTAACTGTAAGCAATAAAATGGACCAGACTTAGATACATATGTGCTAACGAGAGTAGACAGATAAACAATTTGGGCCAAGAAATGAGAATATTGAACACAAGGAAATACATACCACTATATAAAAATATAATATGTATAAACGTCAATTTGCACAGAAGACAGCACAGCACAATTGGGCCAGAATAAAATATGAAGATGGTGCTAGTCATTAATAAGTTTAGTCAACCAGCATCATCACCTGAATATTTGATCGAAGTTTCTGGAGAAGCTGTGAAATTAGTGATTGTATTGTCTTCTTGACTTCAGCAGCTAATCCTTGGATGACAGGTAAACTTCAAGTGAAATAGCATATGGTTAATGATATCCAATGACAGGGGTCACAACAAGTATTATATTTCTTGACTTACTCAGGGTGCAACTTTGAGATTTTACTGACAAAAGCTTCTAGATCAAGTGCCTCATCGTAATTCCCATTCCGTATGCATCTGTAAGCAGTAGCTTGTTAATTTATTCATCAATGAGATGACACCTGAAACTATGTAGTACAGAATGGATCCATAGTCTATGCAAGTTAAACACCAAATGGCATATCAACAACATCAAACAACTCAAATATGTATATATCCTCAGGAAACACTAAGAAAAGATGTCACATACGTGTCCATAAGTTGTGGAATTTCAAGCAGGTCAATCAAGGTACTGTGGTTGGCTAGTAATGTTTGATTGAGCTTCCTCTCTTCCAAAATTTGATGTGCGGACTCGACAAACTCAGTGCAACCAGATGTTAAATTTGGTATCTCCTCTACCTACAATAAATAAACACAATATTGTCAAACATTCCATTTTCTATTTCCAACATGGCCTGAGTTACATAAGAATATAATATCACACTGGAATGAAAAGATGCATAACAAGGAACATGTGAATATGTGATTAATTTCACCTTGTACTGTTGGTAGTTTGAAATGATAACATCACTTGTATAATTTCCAGTGTTACAAAGAAACATTGTTTCAACAGATAAACAGATTGTGGTGGTTCTCAGACAAAGTTTATGCATAACATCAGCGAATCTATGTTTGAACCACATCATTTTCTTGCAGTGCATATAAATATATTTTTGGTCATACAACTACGGCTACAATCATTGACATGATAAGCATATAAATAGCAAACAATTATGTTTCAGAAAAAAAAAGCAAACAATTTAAGGAAGAAGATTGGAATAGACGGCTCGTACGAGCCGGTCAAATTTCTCAACTAATGCATGGGCAAGAAAGCAGTGCAACATCTGTGGCCAAAAGAACTCCTTAAGCTAATTGTCAGTGCTTGAAAGTGGAGTCGATTCTACTCGTAAGCAAACAAGCAGAGATACATTTCCACACAGTTCTAGAGACAATAAACTGCATGTAAAATGCAACGGATGGTCGACGAAAAAAAAAGAAGAAAAAACTCTCACGTGAATAGTGAGATCTACCTGTACCTACACTTGATCTTGGAATGAATTTTGAGATAGAAATTAACAGCCAGCAAGCATATACCAATGTCTGATATCTAACACTAAGGCCCTGTTTGTTTGGGCTTTTTCTGGCTTCTACACTTTGGCTTCGAAGCCAGAAAAGCACCTAAATAGGTGCTTTTGGCTTTTGGCTTCGAAAAGCCTGAAACAACTTTTAAAATTGTTTTAGGCTTTTCGAAGCCAAAAGCCAAAAGCAGGTAAATAGGTGCTTTTCTGGCTTTGAAGCCAAAGTCCAGGAGCCAGAAAAAGCCCAAACAAACAGGGCCTAAAAGTGACTGTAATAAACGAGATTGCTAGTTACCTTCAGCTCATGTTGAAGTGATTTTTTTTCAAAATGCTCCTAACAAACAAATCTCCAGGACTTACACAATTTAGTACCGATGAGTGCAATAGCAGAAATTGAGGTACCTCATATCTCTGAGCAATACAAACAACCATGGCCATGCGAGCTTGGATGCCAGTAAGAAAGAACCGTGCTTCTAAAGCTAGCTGAATAGGTCATTAAGTTAGTATCCTAGGCAGTGACTAGGCAGTCATTTACTTATGTCGTTGGAGCTACATAATTTAAACTGCTCGTTATAAAGAATTGGAGGAGAGCAACATGCATGCAAGATGTTTGCTCTTTTGGAAAATATGGCATGTCTCAACTCTATTTTTCAAACTTCTGGTACTTTTATATATTTATTTATATTTATGTTGAAACATGCAATTTGCACTGTCTGCTGGGCCGCCTGAAGCTAGGCACCCTGCTACCGCCCACCTAGCACTTTCTATAACATTGGGCCTATCCATCATCAGACTGCCATAGGATGACATCTAAACAACAACCATCAGAGAATGTAGCAAATAGGAACTACCCTTACATAAAAAAATCCACGGTCGAACTACCAGAATGTCTAGCTTCTATAGAATCGAGAAATTGGATTGCACATCTTTCATCCTTTTGATTTTGATATCAATTTTGTGCAGCTTGGTAGCGCGTTTGTTTTGGGTACAAAATATATCATAACAGTTTCCTCATGGTAACGCCAGCAAATCTCATCAAGATTTGGTTCTTGTAGAGTAAATTATTTGATTTTGGCAAAAAAAAATACACGAAGAAAGATATATATATTTTTTGATTTATGAAAGATGAACCCTTTGTACCGGTGAGGATGGAGCCTTGTCCATTTGATCTTGGCAAGCTAACTTTGCCAGCATACCTAGGGAAACTAGCAGCTGAAGTGTCCCTAGAGAAGGTAGTCTCAGTTCTCACACCAAACAGATGGTCAAGATCATGAGTTCATCCTATTTTAAGGGCAGTTTTACCAGATACGCCACCACAAAAAAAGCCCATCTAACAGCAACGGTTTACACTAACAAGCGAAGGAATCGACACGGGTCAGCCTTGGAATATCTCATCACGCCTCTTCTCCTCAACTAATTAGCACTCACAAGTCACAGCACAATCACATTTCCAGATGAACACACAAGAAAAGTGTACCCCGCATTTCTGATTGCAACATTAAGACAAGATCTACTAGCTAGATCACTCCACCTCAAGTTTAACATTCATCGGAGCACTCCACTTCACATTTCCGCACAACCGAGTGAGTTGAGATCTACTTACTCCTCCACATAAAGCAACAAACATTTTTGACGCAAAGGGGCACAAAAAAAGGGTGAAGTAAATTAGTAGAGGCTGCTATGAGCTGAGATCAGCTGACATTACCAGTGCCTCAAGATGCTTGTCGAACCCCTCAAGCTGCGCGCGCACGAAGGAGAGCGCCTCGGAGGCGGCGATGAAGGCGGCGTAGTTTTCCACCGCCACCTCCTGCATCTGCCGCCGCACCCGTTCCCCGTCCACCCGCAGCAGCTCCGGCTCCTGCGCCCACACCAAAACCACCACCGCCACCAAAACATCAGGAGATCACTATCACCACCGATCATGGTAAGGATTAAGTAGTGCGGCAAGCGTGCGTACCTTGTGGAGGCGCTCGATGGAGAAGGAGAGGAGTTCGGAGACGTAGGGCTGGTAGGCCGCTCCGGAAAGCGGGAGCACGGAGGCGCCGTCCATGTCGGCGCCGGCCGCGGAGGGTTCCGGCGAGTGGCGGTGGCCCGCGTCGAGGAGGTCCATGGCGAGCGAGATCTGGAGGGAGAGGAAGGGAGAGTGGAGAAGGAGGTTGGGGATATTTAGCGGTTGAGCCCTTCGGGGTTTGTTAGTGTTGCATTATGGTCCTCAAGGTTTTGAGATTTTGCATACGGCCTATATAAATCCATGGTTTATTTTACCCATTTTGAACATATTAATCAACTTCTTGGGAGTATATGTTAGAGAGAAATCTTTGGATAACTGGTAAATGTTTTTGAAACAAAATTTTGACAGCACATGAATTAAAAACCAATTCTTATAAAATTTAGAAATGGTTATGCAACAATTCATGTTGCTTTTGCAGAGTGACATGGTTTTCACCAGAGCAAAAACAGGAGCATAAAAATGTGTGTGAAAATATTTGGATAGCTAGCATACTATAGCCGGGTTTAGACCAATCCATGCTTAGTCCTGGCTCAAGATTTAGTTTCATGTGTAGTTTTCTCTACATACTTTGGCGTGTACCTCATGAAAAATTATGCTCTAATGGATTATTTGTAAAATGAAGAAAATATTAACAATTAGTCCAGGCATTTGGGGAATAATTACTTTTTCATTTAGAAAAGAAAATACAGAGAACAGAAAACATAATATGAATTAATCATGTTGGGCCGGCAGGCCATTATGGATGGCCCATAGAACACCGGACAACTCTTCTTCTTCTTCCCTTGGCTAGTTGGGTTGCTGGATCGAACGCTTAGGGTTTGATCACACGACCCACCAGCCCACCACCATCGCCAGCATGAAGCGGCCACCACCACGCGACGACGCGGCGGCGGCGGCGGGCGGCAGCGGAGGCGGAGGAAGAGGGTTCAACAAGGGGAAGGGGGCGTGGGGCGGGAAGAGGCGGAACGAGCAGCGGTTGGGAGGCAGCGGCGGGGCGCTCTCCCTCGCGGCCTTCGCCAACGCCAAGTCCAGGAACACCGGCTACAACCCTGCGCTCATCAGTGAGTGGCTTGCTACCTTCTACCTTCCTGCCTTGATGCCGGTGCAGAAACCATAGGCAACTTGCACCTACGTTGGGTTTTAATTAGCTAGTTTGGCTTCTAATCCGAAGCAAAAGCTTGTTTCTGTTGGTGTGATATTAAGTGAAATTATTCCCCCTTTTGGATTATAGGACATGATTTTTTCTTGTAGTGCCGAAATGCTCGAGGATTTGGGGTAATTGGGAATACAGATTAGCAGATTAGGAACATTAGTTATGTTGTATACTTGTGTGTTTGTTCATGGCTTTACTGTTCCCCTTAGCTAACACGTGGATCACTTATTAGTGTTTAGCCTGTTAGGCTTAGAGTGAATCTTGTTGTTTTAGGAGTTAGGAATTTGATGGTAGGAATGGTACCGTTTCAGTTTGTCCCCTGGATTTGTTTATGCACCCAATTTACTTTGACTAAAGCTCATTATGCAGATAAAAAACAATGCGCCCACATGGGTGGAGGTGAACTGAGGTATATATGTGTTGCACAGACATATTGATGAAATGAGGGAAGGAAAGAGTTGTCTAGTTGTTAGTGCAAACTTTGTTTTCGGTGATGTAGTCTTTCAGCTATAACTTTGGACAACTGAGTGGCTGTTGTGAGAGTAAGTAAGTTTCATACTCACCATGAGAGTTTCATAACGTGAGATCCAATTACGCATACAAATATCAAAGTCTAGTCGAATTGGAGCCCATGCATAATTGCATCTTGCCTTTCTCTTGAGAAAGATATAGAGGTTTCCTTCAAGAAAATGTATGTTTCGACGATAGCTTCTTAGCTAAACTTTTTTCTCGTGGAAAATTTGCTAATGGAAAACTTACTACGACGACCACCGTTGTTCATATGCTTACTACAAGTTACTCCCTTCGTTTCAAAATAGAAGTCAATTTAGCCTTGGCCACAAGAATTAAGAGTGATGGTAAAATGACAATATTGCCCTTCAATCATTCCTTTGTCCACCTCTTTTTCCTCCCAAATGCAATTATTCACCATATTGAAGCATGCAACATTTATTGCATTGGAAGGGAAAACTAGGAAGCCCATGGCTAAAAGTGCATTGGAAGTGTAGGACTTGTATTTTGAGAAAAATTTGAGAGGCTAAAAGGACTTCTATTTTGAAACGGAGGGAGTATGTATTACTTGAAGGAGTCTCCATTACCTAATAATGCAAAACATGTAGGTGTAGTGTGCATAAACATGTTTGAATTCATGCTGGTAGTTGATGCTTAATAGAGGAGGGGTAGCTGACTTGCTATGTAATTTTTTATTTTGACTTGTTTGCCAAAAGAAAACTCTGTCCATTTTGAATCATATGTCTCTACAATATGTGTTGCTTCCTTTGTTATCTGACTTAGATTGCAATAGTATGGTCCAAATCGTCAACATAAGTGTTTTGGTATTGACCGTTGCTCTCATCTGCAGAGAAGCAGAAAGAGTTCTACAAGAGTGCTAAATTGATTAGCAAGTACAAAAGGTCAAGGAAGCAACAGAATCAGTCAAACAGTCCACAATTTCCTATCCCTGAGGTAATTCTCTTCAACACCAGGACTCCTTTCCCATGTAAGTGATAGTTCGACCAAGTGGATAACAGTTTGTGATGGGCTTTTATATTCTTTTATTTTGACTATCATAATATGGATAGTTTTATAGGGTCATACCATAGCCCAGACTTGGCCATAACTTTTAAAATGTATGTTATTAGTTCTACAAAATGGACAGAAAGTTGCTATCATGGTATGTCTTGATGCAATTTATATTTACAGGAAGGAGGTGCTGATGCGAAGGATGTGCCAAAGTTACATGATAAGAGGAAGAAGCGCACCACACAAAGCTTGAAAGAAGAGTACGAGAAGAAACGTGTGGAGGATGAGAAGGCAAAGAAGGAATGCGATGCGATAATCCAGGCAAAGAAGGAGGAGCGGGAGAAGTCCGAAGCGAAGCGGAAGGAGCTGAAGGAGAAGATGTTCAAGAGGACGAGATCCGGCCAGCCTGTGATGAAATACAGGATCGAGCATCTCTTGGAGACTGCACTGGAAAGCTCAAACCGCTGATGAAAATTTTGTGTCCAGTTTGTTTTAGTTAACTTTTGTGGCTTCACTGTACATATCTTGGCGATGCAGATTTGGATTTGATCATCTCTGTCTGATTTTTCCCTCAAGGCATTGATACTGTGCACTCGCGAGCTGCGATTTCTCGAGTGAGGCGAGGTGACTGAGTAGTGATTTAGAGCTAGAAGACCCTTGGATCATGTGTCATGACATTTGTCCTTAGTCAATTTCATATGGTTGAGCTTACAGGCCTGGACACTGCCTGTGTTTCTCGTATACTTTTGTTCTGTGAGCAAACTACAAATCCATAGATGTGTTTATTGTGTTGAGATAACGGAGGTTAATGATGGTGCACAACTGCGATTCCGTCCTCGGTCTACTGAGCCTTGGTTGCCTTACAACCTATTATGTATGGGCCGCGGCAACTCCGGCAAGCCAGGCGGCGTCACAGGCGGCAAGCCTCATGTTCCGCTTCGTGGCGACGGCGGGGCTGTACGCTGGCGATGCCACCGCCGTACCGCGGATGGCTGAGGCCGACGATTCCATGCGGCTGCGTGGACATTGACAGTTTGGTAGTGAAGGAGTTCTTTGCTTGCTCATTTGTCCTGCAAGTCTTCTACCTAGTCGTCAGACAAGTCTCTGCGCTCCTCCTTGCCTCATGGCCTCAACATGGTCCATACTTGATAAGAAGGCATGTCATTCTTGTCTAATGCAATGAAGTTTAGCCTTTTTCTTAGGAACATAAAGTTCAGCCTTGGTACCAAACTGATAAGTAATAAGCGCCAAACTAAAAATAAAATCAACCAATGCAATTATATATTATGAACCTGGGTTGGCTAGCCCATCAACCTGTAGTGCTGGCCTAGTGAGCCCAGGAGACTTCTCTAATCCAATCAATATTATGAACTATCGCTAGTTTGTTAAGAGAGAGAAACAAATAACTGCATTGACTAACACCAACTACGCAGTTGCAAATATATATGTATTCAGAACGCAAGAAGCGTATTCATCATGGATCAAGTCCTAAGTGGGTTCTTGAAATTATAAGGAATCAGGTTAATTGACCGTTGCTACCAATGCAGTGATCCCAAACATGAGAAACACAAACACATGCTTTTGATCTCTGGTCAGTGGAACATTAACCTCGGGGGACGGAAAAAGATGAACAGAGCTTTCTGGTCTTGTGATCTTGTCTCTTGTGAAGACCCTGCTGCTGACCAGAACTCCTTTTTCCCAAATGGGAAACTTGCTTGGTCTCTGCACTCTGCCCGGCCATGGCTGCAGTTGCCATTCCTGGCCACTCACTGTCACCACCAACCTGTCAGCTCCCACCACCAAGCAGCAGCTGTAGCCTCCTCACATGGCACTGCGCACCTCACACCTACGAGGCATCCACCACAAGCCAAGGCAGCAAGCAGCTTCTTCTCCACGCCACCAACCAGAGGCTCTCCCATGGCTGGAGGGCGCCCATTGGAGCTATCCCCGGCCGACGCGGGCTCGCCGGGGGCGAATCCCCAGGCGTCCGGGCGGCGGCAGCGCAGGAGGTCCGTGTCTGAGTTCTACGCCGAGCTGGCCGCGCTGCTCCCCGGCATCCCCTCTCGGGTACGTGCTTTCGCCTAAATCTCGCCTCTTCCTGGCCTCGTCGGTTCTTGGACGGGTTGATCTTGTCTGAGAGGTTTATTGACGCGCACATGCAGGCGAGCCAGGTGGAGATCGTGGACGCGGCTGCGGCGCACGTGAAGACGCTGGAGAACACGGCGGCCGTGCTGGAGGCGTACAGGGCGGTGCAGCGCGCGGTGCCTGGGCGCGGCGTCGAGGTGTCTTCCCGCGAGGCGGTCTGCTTCGCCGCGCGCCTGCCGCCAGCGGCGGCGGCAAGGCCGGGCGCGCTGGCGCGCGTGCTGGAAGCGTTCCACCGGCGCGGGGTGGAGATCCTGGCGGCGACGATGACGCGCGGGATAGGCAGCGACAGGGAGGCCGCCCAGGTCACGGTCACCGCGGCCGCCGCGGCGCCGGAGGTCATGGAAAGCATCAAGGCGGACATCGCCGGCATCGAGTGATCAATGATTCGTTGTGGAGCTAACTTTTTGCCACATTTGCGTTCCATCGTCTGATCTATTACGATAGAGTAAAAAAACTAATTAGATAGACGAATGATCATATGGAAAATATTAAATTCACTGGTTGTTGTCCAGTTTTTCCTTAATAAATTGGGTCACTCTATTCTAGTTTATGAAAGGGAAGCACTCTTATCAATTTCTCGGAGAAAAAAAGAGAAAATGTTAAATTCAGTAGTTCAGATTGGCCTTTGTTTCGACTGCAGTAATCGATTGTTGAAGAACCTACGTAACTTCTAGCAATTCTACTTGATTGTGTTTATTACAACTATACAAATGAATTTTATTGGAATCCTTTAGTTCCCCATGTGAAAGAAAAATGTAATTTGGGCACTTAGGGTATCATGAACGGTGCAGAAGGGGAGGGGGCACTTTTGTCTCTTCGCGTCGGTGCACATGAACAAAAATGATTAAAACAATAGAAAAGGACCGCTCTATCTATCTACTATATAGTGTATCAATGTGGATGAATGATAACCATTGAATTACGTACCAAGGAGTCGGAGGAGATAGGCAAATAAAAACCGAACTATTGTCATGGCCAACTGGTAAAGTAGATTTAAATTAAAAATATGCTTTTACCATAGCAATCGCTAAACAATAATACGTAGAAACAGACTGACATATAAATTTGAAAATTAGTAAATGTACAGAAGACACTAGGAACAAATGTCATTATTCTCATATAGGGACTAACTAGAGACTACCTTTGCAACATGAACCTCAAATTTGACACGAATTTATCGAATCTGACCAAAATCCTGAAATTCCCCTTATTTTTTCTCCCTTATTCTCCTTCTTCCTTTTTGTTCCTCTTCTCCTCCTCCTTCCCTTGTCTTCTCTTCTCCTTCCCCAAAACAAACTCTTCTTCCTCCCCTTGGCCGGTAGCTAGGATAGCTTGCCTAGGAGAGGAGGTGGCTCGACCGGGGCGGCGCTGACCGGCGGTAGCGACGCGATGAGGGGCAGCGACAGGTTGGAAGGAGGGTGAGATGAGAGGAAAGAGAGAGCACGGGTTGTGGTGAGTTTATTTCTTCTTAAATTGAGTTATATTAGGAGTTAGTTAGAAAAGATATTAGAGAAGAGAGATTTGTGTGAGTTAGTTGAAAAAACAGATGACGTATAGAAAAAAGAGCCCTGAGAGAGGAAAGAAGGGTATGAATAAACCACTAGAAAAAGGGTGTGGATGAACAATCACCACTAAATCTAATATATATAATAGTAAAGATCAGTTATAAATAATTGAAACCGTTGGATCATATGAATACAAGGGCTCTCGCCACCCCCACTGCTTGATCTACGTAGTTGTGCATAGGGCCCACTAAATAGGAATCTGTAGTCTACCGTTTTCTTCTCTAGATGCTTCTCCCATTCTATCTCCTTTCTTTACTCTATTCGCAGGCGTCTCACTAATTTACTCTCTGAAAAGATACTAGCATTTACGTAACAAGGAGTCGGAGGAAATAGGCAAATGAAAAGCAAACTGTCGTCGTGGCCAACCGGTAAAGTGGATTTAAATTTAAAATATACTTCTACCATGGTAATCGCGTAATCAATTAACTCAACAATAGAGTATGCATGGCAATATATGTAGAAAACGTCTGACATATAAATTTAAACTAGCAGAGTGCCCGTGCGTTGCAACGGATATAGATTTTAGAAGAAATGATAGTATCATAAAATAAACTATAATGGTCATTTTGTTTCTCAAGTTATGTGATAATATATCTTGTTTAAAATTACTATGATACTATCCTTCAAAAAGCCGTTAAAAAGTTTATGTAGAAGTCTATAACTTTCTCAATTGTGTCAATCTGAAATTTGGCACAGTTTGGTCGTAGTTTTCAAATTTATCTCATTATTTTGAATTTCCAAACCCTATATTAAATACCTGTCACGATTTCTTGCAATGCCGTCCATCAATTCTCATATAGGGACTAAATAGAGACTTACTTTACAGTATGAACCTAGAATTTGACCAAAATTTTGAAATTCTTCTTTATCTTCCTCCCTCTTCTCTTCTTCCTTCTCCTTCCTCATTCCCCTCCTTCCCTTTCCCTTTCTTCTCATTCCCCCAATCAAGCTCCTCTTTATCCCCTTGACGGGCGGCTAGGGCAGCGCAGCTAGGAGGGGAGGCGGCGGTGACCGGCGATGATCCACAGTGGTGGCGGCGCGGCAATAGGTGGCGGTGGCTTGGAAGGGGGCTGAGATAAGAGGAGAGAGAGCACATGGGTTGGGGTGGACTTTATTTTTTTGGGGAGCTCGTGGCGACGGTGCTTGGGCATTACGAGGGGGCTAAGGTAGGGGGTGGCGGCGCGGGAGCGCAAGGAGGATGGCAATGCATTTTATATAGGGACAAGGCTGTTGGGCGCGGATGATGTGGTTGCGGAGAAGAGATTTAACAATGTTGTAGTTTAGTTAAGAGATAATGTTTGTTGGATAAGATATGGTTTATTAGGAGTTTGTTAGAGATCAATTAGTTAGTTACTTACTTTTATTGTTAGAGATTTTTAAGTAAGACTAAAAAAGGAGGGGAGGAGGTGTGGATGAACCACCACCACCGACTCCCATATTATAGATTTGTATAGAAATTAGTAAATGCACGGAAGACATTAGGAACAAATATCATATGTGCATTATGTATTTATACTAATATGAATTGTAAAAGTAAGTTTAAAATTCGAAAAGACAGGAAAGCTTAGTAATATGATAAGTATAAAGATCCAAACATGGAATATATTGACACCATGTAAGAAAAGAAAGAACAATGTTGTCCACTCCTGCATTTTGAATTTCTGGTATAACTACTCTTTTGTTCTACCTATCTTAAATCATTACTACAGATGCTCCAAGCATACATCTCTGTCTTATTTTTTCTTTGATATTTTTGAGTTGTATAATTGTACTCTTATCTAATGTTTGACGTGCTTTGGCATGTACACATTATAAGACAAGCAATTCGGTAATTTTTTATAGTTGTACCAATAAGAGCCTATTTGAGAGACTTGTAAATTTTTACACTTGTAAATAGTTTACCTTTGTAAAATATTTGGCACCACAAATATCTTTGTATACAAGTGTAATTTAAATCCTTTGTAAACCCTATTTGGAAGACTTGTAAATTTATACACTTGTAAATAGTGTAATTCAAAACATATGACAAAGTATCTGCCCAATCATCCGTGCTATGCAAGGCTGCATTTGGGACTCAAAAGTTATGCTGATTACTATAGTGTTTCCTATGAAATCACTACATTCCAAATGTGGCCGAAGTCCTAACCAAGATTTGCAGGCACATAATTTCAGTTTCGAAATGTGGTGCGGCTGTTGCTCATCTTTCCATTTCTATAGTAGACAGTGTTTATGCAGTATCTGCTATCAGCACGATCCCGAGCGTTTCTGCATTTCCGAAGCTCTAATGGCACTGCTAGCCAGTAACTCATGAATTTCGTTTTGTTGTGTCGTTTGAGATCCACAGGGGAACATACCAGCACCTGCAAGGAGTCAATACCGTAAGCTAACAGAAGTGAAAATCTGAAAGATCAGGAGATATGAAATGCCTAAGAATAACCTGTGTTGTTGCTGTTAGTGTGTCAATGGGATGAAGGAAAGGACTTAGCTCGCAGACCCCGTTGTTCTGCATCTGGTTTGCAACTTTGGGAGAATTGATAGCTGGAGATTGGACCTGAGGCATTTGATTTGGGAGAGAATGGTTCATGAATGGTGCTACTCGTTGCAGCTGGCTCAGGCATGCATGCCGAATTCAAGCCCATGGCCATTGGCGACATGAGCTGATGAGCACCGAGGAACACCATCGGCGCCATTCCAGTAGTTATCCACATGATCTGAAGCCGAAGCAACACTCTCAATCGAGTACTAGGATGATTGATCAAGAAGGACTATGATGCTACACACATGAGGAAAAATAGGAAATTGTGATTTTGAACCTGAACTTGCAACTGCAGGGACTTCAAGTACTCGATTGCTTCATCTAGTATCGACGTCTTGTCCATCTGAATTTTTTATAATCACGATGTTATTCACCAAAAGTGCAACAAAAATTCAAACATAACAAGAATTCAAGAACACAAATAGTAATGCAGGATAGATACCTTGTTGCAATGAGGCACGAGTTCTTGCAATGCTCTCATCTTCTCGTTGATCCGATCCCTTCTTCTCTGCAAGAAAGAAGCATCATAACAAATCAAGAACGCTCATTTGCTTGCTGCAAGTGGCACCACCACCATGATGGAATGGTTGGTTCTTCGGTGCTTACCCGCTCCGACTGGTTATGGACCTCGGCGGCGCGAGTCCTGCGCTTCGTCGCCGGCCGCCTCGACGGCCTTGTAGTCATCACCTTCGGTTCTTGACGGAGTTGCAGACGTAGTCGAGGACGCGGACCACGGAGACGTCGCGGAGGTGGCCAGTCGTGACGAGGCGGTTCAGGGAGGTGGCGAGCATCCCCTCCTACGAGTGCACGCCGTCGGATAACAGGACGCAGTATCGCTCCGTGACGGGCCCCGCTAACCGCAGCGGGCTGGCCACTTGCAGCACTGGCCGCAGCCTCTCCACCAACCGCGACATCGCCGCCACCACCCCGTTGGTCACCGCCATCCCTCCACCCTCTTGCACAGCAGCGCATGGCCGCCCGCCGAGGACGGGCCCGGCCCTTCCTCTGGCGGTGGCCGCAGCACCGCTTCGTCGATGTCGTCTTTGTCCGGACTGCGTCGAGAAGCTCGAATCTGGCGGCAGGGAGCTGCGTCGGAGGATGGCGGCGGCGGCGGGAGGAGGAGGAGGCGAGCGTTGGAGCCCGACTTCGGTCGTTTTTCGTTTCGGGCCGCAGTTGGTCCGTTTTCTTTTTTGGGTGTAATTGGCCCAAACCGGCTCAATACGGGAGGAATTAAAAACCAAAAACGGTGATCCAAACACCTATTTTTAAATTGAGCCGTAATATTTTACGGGCCTGTAAATTACACCGGTTTAAACAGGTCCTAAGTAAATAAATGGATTGTCGTAGGCTACTTCTCAGAGAAGAGGAGACCCGCCAGTCACCCAACTTAACGAGGGTTGGAAGAACAAAAATCCCCTCGAAAGAAAGGGCAGCGGCTAACCCTAGCTACCGGCATCAGCGGCGGCGGAGATGGAGAAGGAGGCCACTAGAGGGATAGAGAGGGCGGAGGAGACGACGGAGATGGAGACGATTGCGGGCCGCAAGAGGTTGGCGGCGGGGCAGGAGGAGGTGAGCGATGAGCCCAAGAGGCCGCGCGGCGATGACGACGAGGAGGTGGAGGAGATGATCGCCGATCTTGCCGAGTGGCGCGTCGGCTGGGAGAATACATGGTCCGGCGATTTCGGCGGCATCGACAAAAGAAGTGCGTAAACTTACCCACGATCACTCATGATTTCATCTTTATTAGATAGTTTTTGATTTTGCTAAATATGAGCCAGATGATTTCTCCCCCAAACCAGTCAATTTATTATTATTATCTTTTAGCCTTTGCGTCAGCCCTATCGAATTCGCGCTCCTATTAGGTTTTAGGTTTCACGAAGTCACAAATTTAGATTGTCTGTGAGGGAGGTGGCGGTGCTCGGCGGAGAAGTTCCGTGGGCACTGTTGAGAAGACGGTGCCGGGGCACTGCTGGGGCAGAATAGTGGGAGGGATCGAAGACATAACGGGGAGTAACTAGGTTTTTGTACAAATCTGCAGCGGGAGAAAAAAGTTAAATGATCCCTAGGTGTCACGAATTTTTAATTAGTACCACAATCATATTGATCGGTTCAATTTATGGATGGATGCAGCTCAGTTGGGCCCCATGCGGTTTACTAAGGGGCCAGTGCCAAGCTTCGCCATGCTCGAAGATGCGCTACAGATATTTTCTGTCAAGGTGATGGAGCTGAAGGGTATACTGTGCTGGCCGATAGATGTGTTTGGCTTCATCGCTTTGCGCGACTCGGTGGACCGGAACCGCAACTATATCTTTGAGCGTGCCAGGGACAACTGTCAGAGGCTCACTGCAAAGGTACCTCCACACTTCACCGGCATCCCCTCTTTTTTTTGTACATCAGGTTCACTTAATTTTGCGCTATTGCTGTGAGGGATGTTGATTTCTAGGAAAAGAGATCTTAATTATGCGGTCAAAATTGCCGGTCTTTGGAGCTAGTTAGCTTACAACTTCATTTTCTAATTGCCACTGCACTATTACAATAGTGTTTCTAAACAAAATAGTAGTCTGAGATGTATTAGTTGTATCACTTGTTCATAATAGTTTAAGGAAATTAGAAGAAGAGTCCAGAGTTAGATGTACAATTAGATGTGATAACACAATTAGATGTGATAACTCTGTACTAGTTGTATCACTGATGCATAATTATTTAACGAAACTAGATAAACAGATATTCAAATGTTATAGACTGCTAGTGCATGGTCAACAATAAACACTCGTCAATATCATCATTGACTTGTGAGACATGCATACAGTAAAATACTTTTTTAATATTGATTAATGGATTACTCGCTTCGGTTTCTCAATTTTTGTTTTTGGATCTCTGTTGGGTTTCAGTTAGAATCTTGGATAGAAATCATGACATTTGAAATCAGAATTTCATATGTGCTGGATATATTAAGCAATTTTGTTCATTACGTTGTAGGTTTGATCATTTTTGGCAATCATTTCTTTAGATGGTTTGAAATTTCTAGTAAACCGCATGTCGAATATACATTTCTGATATGTACGCCACAATTAGTAAGGGAGAATTAGGGGCCTAAAAGTATTTCTAGCTCATACAAAATGAAATTGTACCAAGCTGCTGTTGCCTTTAGGAGATTGAATCAGTTTTGTGTGGCAACACCCCTTATGGTCTTAATATTGAATTTCTTCCAATATTCCGAGGAGACATAATGGAGATCCCCAAATGGAAATGCAGAGGAAATTGTTTGAAAGTAGAGAAAACAAGGCAGCACCAAGACATTGTGTTGTGATAACTAATGTGTTGTATTTTTATTTTTAGTAGAATATACTAATTTGAATGTGCTGGCTTGGGAAACTTGTGTGCAGTGAAGATGAAGTTATCACTACGTGCATAAAGGTGTAACTGTAGGTTGTATGCATAATGCGTTGTGTTTTGATTTTTAGTAGAATATACTAATTTGAATGTGCTGGTTTGGAAAATTTGTGTCCGGTGAAGGTGAAATTATTAACACTACGCGCATAAAGGTGTAACTATAGGTCGTATGCATAGCTAGTCACCGCAGTATCAACTTTTTTGGAGTTTTATATATTACTGTTTCCTGTACTCTCTCGTGCATGTTGTTTTTCTATAGTACAAACATGCCATTTGTATTGTTGTTAAATAGGTTAGTTGGGATGGAACTCAAAGGTAATATATATACATAATTATTCATCATTCAGCGTCCTAGTTTCCTCTTATCCAACAAACTGTGGAATATCTCTTTGCATCTGTCTCAATATTCATTTCCAATGGTTTATGGGCAGACAAGTGGTTGATAGTATGTTGATATTCATATCTGAATCATGCCATGAATGTTTGTAGGACTCATCTCTGGTCCTTACTGGTCCAAGCCGTGCAGTCCACTTGGTTGACCCTGTTATTTTTGAGGTTGAGTTAAGAGTCAAGGGGACGAGGCTCTCTGAAGATAAGATGTTGAGCGCAGAAGTCTTCGATTATAACTGCATTGTTCAGATATTTAGAGCCGGCTCTGTCCTGAAGTACTTGGCATCGGGCCCGCGCAGCACGCTGGAGTTCAAGTATGCACATCTCTGTTCGGCATTAGAGGCCACAATTAAAGTCTGGTTCACAGAAGGCTCAACCGATTTCGGTGTGAAGTTTGTCGCTCGTACAGCTAGTATTGATGAGAATATCACGTTGCTGGACTCTAAAGACGTCATGGTGGCTCTCTCCGATGATGGGTCCATTAATCTCTCGCGCAGTGTTGTTGTAGTTGAAGGGCGTAATGGGGAGCTGATCCTTGGTGTTCAGGCAATACCAACTGGTGAAGAAGAGCTGAGCAGCGTCTGCAAAGAGGTCAGCTTTATCCCAGCAAATTCTGGTGAGAGCCATGGGACGTTTGATGTTGGGTTTTGCAAGATGAGCGTTGTGGTTGCCTGGTCCCTGCTTTTTTTTTGATTTGGAAAGTGCTAGGCCTATGATGTTTTGGATAGTATTTGGCATTCCTTGGTGACACAAGCTGTTTCCATAATATGGTAATGATCTAATGTTGGTGCAAGTATTAGTTGTAGCCTGTAGGTGTGACTAGCTCTGCCTCTATTAGAAGTTGCTCCTATGCATTTCTATGACTTCTTGATTACGTTTTGTTGTGATGGAAGCATGTACCTCATATGTAATAACTCCCCGACGTTCTTTGTCCCCAGTTAGCCCCTTCTTTTCGGCTTCTTGGTTGGCTTATAGTCTAGGAAGCCAGAAGTAGAAAGGCAGATGTTATGGTGGGATTAAGCTCTCCAATTCTTGTTGATAGCAAGAAGCTCTCTCAAACCAGCTTCCTGAGCTTATAGTCTCAAGCTTATGTGACATTGCCACCGTCTCACCCCCAAACCACCTAGTCCTCTCTCCGTGCCGCCACAACGCCTGCCCCCCTTCCCTCCCCATATCTCCTCTTTTCCTGTCGCCACCCTCGCCCTCCCCTAGCTCACTTTCCTCCCCGAGTCCCCGGTGTCCCCGAGGCCCGTGACCCACTCCTCCCCGAGATCCCTCGCTAGCGCTTGTCCTCGCCAGATCGCTCGGCCTCGTCGGCCCGAGCCCCTACCCTCCGCCGAGCTTGGCCGCCTTCGCCCGTCGCTAGTCCTCACCGAGACCCGTCCCTCACCGATCCCAAGCCCCCTTTCTCCTCTTCCCCTGTGCAACAGCCTGCCGACCCGAGCCCCTGTCCTCCACCGAGCTCGGCCGCCTTTGCTTACCGCTGGTCCTCGCCGAGCCCCGTCCCTCTCCGGCCCCGACCACCCTCCCTCCTCCCTCGCGCAACAGGCCGCCGGCCTAAGCCCCTGCCCTCCACCGAGCTCGGGCCATGAGTCCAAGGTTTTTTTTTGTTGCATTTATTGGTCTTTTGTGTAGTATTGATTTTGGATGTATGTATTGATGTGATGAGATTTGATTATATGAGATGATTATGTTGCTTGGAGGAAATGGTTTGATTATGTAACAGAGATTTGATTATGATTTGTGAATATTGGTGTATGATTATTACGTAGCAGAGATTTGATTATGATCAATGTATATTGGTGTTTGTATGATTATTGTGCAACAGAGATTTGATTATCATTGGTGTATATCGGTGTATATTTGTAACATCCCATATTTTAAAATGATATTGATTGTGCATCATGACATGGCATGGCGTAAATTAAATTTTGAATTATTAAGAAAATTGAGAAAAGTCTAGGAAATTTTAAATTGAAATCGTCTTTGAGTTGGACTCAATTGAATTTGAGCAAAACTTAAAATTGAAAACCATTTGAATTGGAACAAGCTTGAATCTATTTGAAAATTTAAAGCAAAATTGAGAGCAGAAGATTTTAGTTGAAATCAATTGAATTGGAGCAATTCAAATGAAATCAGAAAACAAAATCAAAATAATAATAAAATAAAACCTATTTCTAAACCCCCCCTCCCGACGGGCCTCCTTCCCGGCCCGCTCCTTCCTCCCCTCCGCGCGGCTTGGTCCGCCCTCTTTCTTCCCGCGCGCGGCCTAGCCCATCCGGCCTGCCCCGCCCGTCCCCCTTCTTCTCCCTCCTCTCCCTTCTCTCTCCCGCACCCGCAGGCTCTTCCCACGCCTGCCACTACACCGGACGCGTGGCGAGCGTCCGGCCTCTCCCGCGCCACCCCTGCCTCGGCCACCTCGCCCACCTCTCTCCCCTTCCCATAAAACCCCCTCCCCCTCGGCCACCTCGCCGCTTCGCGCCCCCTCTCCCTCCCTATTTTCTCTCTCCCTCTCCCGGTAGCTCACCGAGCTCCTCCTCCAACCACCTCGCCGCCGGCCGCTTCGTCCCCGTCTCGTCGCCGGTGAGCCACCGCCTGCCTCGCCCTGACGCCTCTCTCCACCGCCGTCTCCTCGCCGCGCCGCCCCGGCCGAGCTCCGCCACCGGAGCCGAAGCCCCGGAGCTCCGCCACCACGCCGTCCCGCCCCGGTCGCTTCTCGTCGACCCCGCCTCGTCGCCGCGCCGCTCCACCTCGCCCCGGCCGCCGTCGTCAAGCCCCCTCGCCCCGGCGTCGCCTCGGCCACATCGTCGCCATGCCGCCCTGTCCCGGTCGCCTCTCCCGTCGCCGCTCCGAGCTCCGCCGCCGTTCCTCACCTCGCCGTCGCCGCCCCTCGCCACCGGTAAGGTCCGCCGCCAGCCTCGCCACCGCTTCCCTGGGCCCCGCCGCCGGTGATGGCCTCACGCCGGCCGAACCAAGCCACGGCCGGGATCCAACCGCCCCGACCGGCGGTTAAGGGCATTAATGCCTCGTGATTAGCCGGCTAGAGCATCATTAGTAGCTATTAATTGTTGACTGTGATTAAAATACAAATGATTGCAATTTATGGCTATTCCGACACACTAATGGCCACCATTAATGACTAACTATGCAACTTAATGAGTGAATTTATTATGTCTCAATGACAGATGGGTCCCACGGTTAAGAATTAAAGAAAAAATAAAAGAAAAGAAAGTATATATGACAAGTGGGCCCCACTTGTCATTGACTCGGTCAAGTTTGACCCGAGTTGACCGAGGGGCCCACTGTCAACCTCTGAGGCTAGTAATGAGCTGAGTAATAAAAGTAATTATAATTTAATATTGATTTTCTTTACTGAGAAAAATACAAAAAAGGGATTTAAATGGATTAAATCTTATAAAATTCGTAGAAAATTCATCTTTAATCAGAAAAATGCAAATAATATATCAAAATGTTCAGAAAAATGAGAGCTATCCAAATATGTTATTTCCATCCATGTTTGAAAGCTAGGAAAAATGAAAATACCTAAAAACTCAAATTAGGTTTTCTCCGATTAGCCGGAGAAATTCGGATCGCAATATCTCGAGCATCCGGACTCCGATTAAATTGATTCCACCTGTATTAGTCTTTATTTTGCATCCTCTAGGTCATGGCATATATTTCATATCATGCTGATGTTCTTCGTCGTGGTATTCATCAGTGCGTCTGTTTTGTTTGGTCTTTTCATTCTTTCCGATAGGACCGGAAGATCTCGACGAGTATAATCCTAAGCAGGAACAGGAATCCTGAGCAAGAATAGGACTTAGTAGCGGAATCGCAAGGCAAGCAGCCCCCCTTGAACATCTTGTGGATAACCTATTATTTGCAATTTACTATTTGTTTTCAAAACCGTATTGCATGCGATCAACTAATATTTTATGCTAAGTGTTAGCTCTACTCCTTGCATGAAAACTTACCTTGTCGCTCAATCAACACCATCGACCCTCCCAACCTATTTAGAGTAGACTACTTGTTGATTTAATACCGCTTGTACAGCTAATGATGCTTAGACCTGCTTAGTTGGGTAACAGTCGTAATTCCTTGGATGGCAGACAAAGCACAACACTCTGGATGGGTTAGAGGATAGGTGGGTGTTCACCGGGAGATGCTTAATAAACTGACTAATGACAATCGGGTTTAGACGAGAGGCCATGCTCGGAGCATGGTGGGTTGTCTCGTTCATCCCACAAGGACCGGCTCCCGGTGTCCTTTCGAACCAAGAGTTGCGTACTTCTACGCGGGTGGTATAATGAGTCACCTACGACCGAATAAATTGTCTAGACTTAAGTCATGAGCCACATAGTTTGCTATTTCATTTGCGGTGTGAGTGAAAAAGGATGTGGTGTGATACTTCAATATAGGTGTAAGGGTTACACACGGTCTGGGACCGGGAATGTATCACTTGCTACAACTGTTGGGACCGTGTCGGAGTATCGGCCGGGCTGGTGTACATGGATTAGACCATCAGGGCGGCTCAGTCTTAAGTCGAAAACATGGTAAAGGTCGTGTTCAATCACACTTTGCTAGCACACCTCGTGAAAGTGTGTCGTGGCCTGGGTCCCAGCGTTAAGAGTCGATTGATGCGTGTAGCTAAAGATGTACACCCCTATAGGGTTTGAACTATTCGAATAGCCGCGTCCGCGGTTATGGATAGCTTGGTAAGAATCCACATCAAATTAGACAACAACAACCTTAATCTAAAACTTGCCAACTCTAAGAATGAGGTGTAGCGATCGCTTCCTCCCTGCTGGTCGAGGAAGGATCGAGAGTTTTATGTGTTCTATGGTCTGCTTTAGATTTTACTATGCAGTTTTAGCTCATCTCCTTTACAAAGTATTCTAGTAGCCGGATTTCAATCTACTTACCGGTATTGCCAAAAGATCAAATTAGCTTTCTGCAAAATAGTCCACAAATAGCCTCTTTGTTGAAACCTGATGCATCTATTACTACTTTCCCCTTGTAAGTCTTGCGGAGTACATTTTGTACTCACCTTGCAGTTGTTGATGATTTTCGTGCAGAAGAGACCATTCCTTCCTCGGATGGTTTCTATGTAGAGATCGACACCGACATCGACTAGTCGCTGGTGATCCCGGGCAGTGGTCCTGCCCTGGGTTCGGCAGCTCGGTTTGTTCTGCCGCCACTTTTGACCCGACCTTTTGGCTTCTCAGCCATATATATACTCTTTCGCTGTGTAATTAACTTTTGATATGTATTATGTTGTTAAGTTTCCGAACAACTAGTATTATTACAGTTTCAGTCGTAGAGTTGCTGTTGTAATACTGGTTTGTTCTCTCCCGTCTCATGTGCAATGCGTGTATGGTTGAAGCACATGATGCGGGTGGGGTTTCAGGGTCTATAACATCGAGTTGTTAGGTTTAATCACCCCTGTAAAGTGACTCTCCCACTGAGAGATCGGGAACTATATCACCCTACTCCAGCCGAGCATTAGTTTGCCGGGACGAGTTCGGGGTTGTTGTTCCGGCTCAGTGGGGAAAGAGTGAGGAGACCATATCACCCTACTACTTTGTGCATTAATTTGCCAGAGAAAGCTTTGGGGTTGACGTCTCGGGCTATTCGAAGCCATATCACTCCACTCCTCTCGAAGGTGATACCCGAGAGTTGAGGTCGGGGTTGACGTTTCGACTTAGCGGGTGATTTCACCTAAGACTCCCTGTTGTCGATCCCGGGTCCCGACAATATTGGTGCTCAAATCCGAGTTGATGAAAATTGTATGCTCTGTAAATTTTGTATCTAAATTTGTGTTAATTTTATTGAAGATTCTGATACTTCAATGCTTGTTCGATCGAGGAAGATGAAATTTTTGATTAATTGCAAATTTGCAACTGTGGTATGTAAATGCTTGTCATATATTGTGATGCATGTATGCTTTGTTTTGCATATGTAGACAAATTCAAATGCATGTATGTAAATATTCAGAGCACAAACAATTCCAAGTGTATTACAGACATTGCACCATTTTCCACAAGGAATAAGCTCACATGAAATAAGCTGACAAGAAAAGGTTAACAATTTATTAGGGCTTTCTCTCATCGGAGTTTCTGTGGACAATTAAACTTGAGCCAGATTATGCACAACCACAAGCCGAAATGAAGGAGGCCTTAGTCAGGTACAAACACTATGGTGACCCAGAATCTATAACATGGAACTTTAAGTGCAATCACCCCCTAAGTCAAAACGTCAACCCCGACATCAATCCTTGGGCACAAATTCAAAGAGGGGTGGAGTGATATGGCTTCAAATAGCCTGAGACTTCAACCCCAAACTCGCTCCGGCAAATTAATGCACATATTAAGTAGGTTGATATGGTCTCCTTACCCTTTTCACACTGAGCCGAAACTTCAATCCCAAACTCCTCGCGGCAAATCAATGCTCGACTAGAGTAGGATAATATAGTCCCTAAGCTCTTAGTGAATGAGTCACTTCACATGGGTAATTACACCTAACAATTCTATACCATAGACTCTGAAACCCTACCTATATCACGTGCTTAATAATGATACACGCATGACACGTGAAACAGGCAAGAACAAACCAGTATCACAACATAGCTCTATGACATCCAAAGGTAAACTTCAATAATAAGAAGCTCTTATGACAAGCGTTTAACAACTGGATACACACATGGTCGGATGACCAAGTACGAACACAGCGGAAACATCTTAGCAACTTAGACAGTTGCGAAGTTAACAAATGCCATAAGATGGCCAGAAAGTAATATCAGAGTATATGATCACCTTCCCGGATCGCTACCTGGGATCCCCTAAGCTGAGGCGTTGTCAAAGACGATCCTTCTTGTAGATAGATAACTGAGTGGACAGTCCGATCATAATAATAGCAAAATGAGTACAAAATTGTACTCCGCAAGACTTACGGGAAATTAATAATAGATGCACAAGGCATCAAAGAGGATATTCGTGGACTAATTTGCATAAAGCCAATTTCAACTTTTTATTACTTTGGATAGATATAAAATCGACTACTTCAGTAATTCTGAAAGTGCATCTAGTGCCCCCTAGTGGGTTTTGATGATTAATGATAAACGATTAAGGGACTAATAGTTTACTAAGTGTATACAGGTGCATAGTCCCTAAGTTAATTGGTTTAACCAGTGGATGTTGACCCCTAAAAAGTTAATGATGAAGGAAGGCTTGGACCTAGAAGATTAGTGGAGATTTTCTAGTGTTTAACATGATCAAAGATCACTTGAGTCTATAGGACAAGCCGCACTATTAAGAGGGGTAAGATATCTAAACTAGTAGAAGAATCTTCATGTGTGCTCGGTCAAAATCTCAAAAGACATCTTTGAAAATCTCTTCTGAGACACATATTTTGATTTTCGGTAATACCAGTTTGAAGAACCGGATGTACCGGGATTGGCCTCTGTTGCGAGGTTGATGACTTAACCGTCTCAAGCCTCGAAGAGCTTCAATTGCGGCATGACCGGTTTTCAAGTCCGGTGCTACCGAGAATGGCCTCTGTGTCGAAGAGTTAGAGAACCCTTCCGCTTAGGGTTTGCCCGAGTTTCATGTCTTCGAAAACCGGTTTGTCCGTTCTTTAAACCCGATGCTTCCGGAATATGCTTCTGTTGTCTTAGACTAAGTCCCATTCATTTTGTCTTCGGTTCTGCCGGGTTCGTTTCCGGCTGTACTGAGAATCTGTTCTGGAATTAGGTCTTTTGTGAGTGCTGTGTTGCCGAATTGGTTTTCTGGTTTGACCGCGTTTCTTCTTGTGAAAGAAGAACGGGTCATTTCTTCAAAACTCGGCATAATTGGTTGTCAAAAGTCGGCACTGCCGGGATTCTGTTCTGGAAGTATCTCTACGATGTAGAATCTTCAATCCCGGTGTGACCGTGTTCCTTTCGGAACTACCGACTTTGAGTTGAAAACTTTCGCTGTGCATCTGAGATCCTCAGAATATGACCGTTATTTGAAACTCGGTGCTTCCGGGATTGTGTTCCGGTTGTTCTGTGGAAGAATCTTTTCTTCCAACGACTCTTTTCTGAGCTGTGCCTATTTATAGCCCTCGTCCCACTGCGGGTTTGGGAGGACACTCCAAGCCAAAAAGTATTCTCTCACCAACTTTGTGTTCTCCTTTCCTCTTGCTCTTCGAGATCTACTTTGAGAGATCTATTACTCTTGGAGATTTGGCATCTCCTAGCCGGCTAGGCGTCGTTGAAGAGCTCCAATTTGTGGATTCGCCTTCATCAAGTTTGTGAAGGTTCGGGGATCACCTCAAGATCCACCACGAGTGATTGAATAGGTTTTAAGTGGACTAGGCTCAAGGAGAAGAAGGTGAAGTCTAAGTGACTTCGGAGCTAAGTGCTCAACCTCTCCAAACGAAGACGTAGAGTTGTTGCCAACAACTTGAACTTCGGGTTAAATCTTGTGTCCTCATTCTAGCTCTTTTGTTTAGTACTTATTCTTCATTTGAACTAGATCCTATTCAGTTCTTGTTGCTTTCACCCACTGCTTCACCCTTACATGCTAAAGAATAAATTTGAATAAAATTTGATAATCTCCTATTCACCCCCCTCTAGTCGATAGATCTCGATCTTTCAATTGGTATCAGAGCAAGGTCTCCTCTTTGCTAGTGATTTGGTTTAACCACCAAGGGAGAAAGATATGTCGACTTCCGAGAACTATAGAAGTTCTTCGCATAGACCTATCTTCGATGGTACTAACTATGCAGGTTGAAAGCACAAGATGAGGATGCATCTTGAAGCAATTGACTTCGAGATCTGGAGAGTGATCGAACAAGGGGTTATCATCCTCAATGAAGCTGAGTTGACTGAAAACGAGAAAAGGAACAAGCAACTGAATGCTCAAGCTTGTGATATCATCTTCGGTGCTCTAAATGATGATGAGTTTGAAAGAATCAGCACACTCTGAAGCACGAAGAAAATCTGGGACATGCTTGAAGAAGTATATGAAGGGACTGAGTCAGTCAAGGACTCCAGAACCGACGTTCTTCGAAGTTAATTCAACCGGTTCAGGGGTTCAGATCAAGAATCAATCCGAAGCATCTACTCAAGACTAACTACCATCACAAATGAGCTTCGAGGACTTGGTGCCACAGACATCACCGACATCGTGATCGTCAAGAAGCTTCTTATGTCTCTTGATGAGAAATATGACACGCCGTGCACCCTCATCCAAGAAAGGGCTGACTTCAAGTCATTAACAAATCTCAAGCTCTTGGAAGACTCAATGCTCATGAGATAATTATTGAAGAGAAGAAAGAGCTGCACTCCACAAGATCAGGCCCTTGAAGAAGCATTGCTTTGAAGACCAAAAAGGCAGAGTCCTCATCTGATGAAGAACAAGAAGAATCTAGCGATGAAGCTGATGACAGGGACTCTATTAGAAAAGATATGGCCCTTTTGGTCAGAAGATTCAACAAGTACCAAAAGGGTGACAGATTCAAGAAGTATGAGTTGAGGAAAAAGGGAAGCTCTTCCTCAAGAGACCACAAGAAGAGAAACTGCTACAAGTGTGGGGAGCCCGGTCACTTCATCGCCAATTGTCCACTCCACAAGAAAGAAAAGAAAAGAGAAAAAGGTCACAAAGGAGACAACGATGATAAGAAAGAGAAGTCATACAAGAAGGAGCATCACTCCAAGCCCAGCCACTATAAGAAGAACAAGTACAAGGCTGAAGCCTACCTCGGCAAGGAGTGGGATTCAAACGCCAGTGATTCTCCAAGCTCCGAAGCTTCTTCCTCGGACTCCAAAACTGGAATGGCAGGACTCGCTTGGGCTACGCTGACAAAGGCAAGGTCAATTTTCGACATGCCAAGCGACAACGAGTCTCCCTCTTGCCTCGTGGCTAAGGGGTCCAAGATAACTTCAAAATCTCCTAACTATGATGATAGTGATGATGACCTTATGAGTGATGAGCTAGAGAATATAAAGCCTAGTTATAGAAAACTAGCTAAAACTCTTATGGAGCAAGAAATTTATTCTTGAAGATCAAGAAAGCTTGCTTATCGATGAGATGAAGAAAAACAAGGAATTGACTCGTGAGTTGAACAAACTCAAATCAAAACACCTTGATCTCACTATGGCACATGAATCACTAGTTGAGAATCATGAGAAGCTTGATGTTGAGTTCCTCAACAAGAAGTAAGAACTTGAGTGTCTAAAAGTGGTTCATGATGAACTTATATTTGAAAATGATTCACTTATCGCCAAGCAAATTAGTGAGAATCAAGAAGGTTTCAATCCTCCTTATTTAAAATATATTGCATCATTCAATGCCATGCCTCCACCTACATCATCTAGTAATGTGCATTCAGATTCTTCATCTTCCAATACTATTATGGTCTCTTGTTCACCTAATACTCTATCTATGGAGACCATAGCCGTTATGAATGAGAATGCTAGGATGAAGGCTGTCGACGACTAAACGCCGGCGTCGGTGGTCCGGAAGGACCCCCTTTGGGATTCGGCCGGGGAGGAGCTGGAACAGAAGCTACGATATGTCTAGGCCAGGTTTAAAACAATGGGAAAAACAAAGACAAAGATTTATCCAGGTTCAGGCCACCGCGGAAGTGTAAAACCCTAGTCCTGGTTTGATGTGTGTGTATTAGCGTTCTTAGAGATTACAAAGTCCTTTCCTGCTCGAAAGGTGTTCTTCTCCCAAGAAAGATCTAACTAAAGAAAGATCAATCCAGAAGTTCTTCAACCGAAAAAGAGTCTACCCCTTGCATGGCCTCGGCTCTCCCCTTATATACCCGGGGGTTTACCACAGTGACCGAAGGGCATTAAATGTGATAGATGCGCTGCTTACGCGGGGGGCGGTGTGGGCACGCCATGCCGTCCGCCGAAAGCTGTTTGCGGAGGGGATGTTTTGCTGACAAACCATCCTCGGAAACTGGGTCTTCATCATGAGCTGAAGTGTGCTGGAGAGGGCTTAACGGGCAAGCAACCCGCCACGGTGACAGACGCCCGGGTCCCACGGACCCAAGGGACGCACCTGGGCATGCCGTACCGTGCCCGAAAGTCGTCAAGCCTGTCAGATGATAACTGACAGGCCTTATCACGTCGGTGGACTCCCGCGTTGGGCCTGGAGCAGGCACGCCTGCTGACAGGCATTAAATGCAGCGGGCAGGCCTTAAATGTGCCCGATGGGACACGTGGAAAGGGGCCTGCCACGTGTACGGGGGGACCCACGAGGATCACTCGGGGTCGAGGCCCCCAAGAGGTGCTCGGGGCACACCGCCACGTGGCGCCGTGGGAGGAAACGGGCCGTGCTCGGGGTAGAGCCCTCGGGGGGCACTCGGGGCGCCTTGCCACGCGGCATGAGGGAGGAGCAACAAGGCGCTCGGGGTTCCCGGGCTCGGGGACCCCTGAACACGCATCCTTTGATTACTCGCCGCACATGGGCCCCTTGGCATAAACCCGCAGGTACCAAGCAGACACAATGCTCGAGCCCCCGAGCGCATACTCCCGACTCCCACGCCCTTTGGGTGACGTGGCATCGAGTTTGGGCCTTTGCCGACGGCTAAGGGAACCCTAGTTCCCATACCGCCGACAAAGGCCCTCCTTGAAGTTGGTTTCTTCAAGTGCTGCAAAGGAAGTGACTCCTTAAGAGAGCTTCTTAGCAAGCAAGTGATGAACTCGAAGAGAGAAGGGTTAAGCTTCATCCCAAGCTACAACTCCGATGGAACAAAATGCAGACCCGAACAATATTCCAAGACCAAGTGGGTCCTTGAAAGAGGGAAGAAAATCGAACTCACTCATTACAATGGCTATGCTCGTAAAGAAAATGCATCCATGCATGCTAACTTTGATGCCAACTACAAATTAGCTAAGACCCAAAAGGGTAAAGTGTATGCCAAATATGTTGGGTACAAGGGTAGAGATGTAGTCATTTGCAAAACCATTTAGGTACACAAAGACCTCATCACTAGCCTTAGACCAAATGTATTTGATACATCTAACAGTTCCCCAACCGCTAACATTTATGGACCCAAAAAGATATGGGTACCTAAAAGAAACTGATTTGTTTTGTAGAACTATGTCTCCGGAGAACGAGAATGGGTGCTTGATAGTGGATGCACCGATCACATGACCGGAGACGAAAGCATGTTCGATGAATTCACGCCAAATGCTTCACCCACTCGAAGCATTACGTTTGGAGATAACGGTAAAGGAAAGGTAATGGGACTAGGTAAAATTGCTATATCCAAGGACAAATCTATTGCTAATATTATGCTTGTTAAGTCCCTTGGATTCAACCTAATGTCCATTACTCAATTAACTGATCTTGATCTTAATGTATTATTCACTAAAATTCATTGCCAAGTGTTCAAAAGTGTTGATCAATCTTTGATCTTCAAAGGAGTAAGAAAAGACAACCTATATCTTATTGACTTTTCTAAAGGTCCTCAAGTCACTACATACTTAATTGCAAAATCTTCAAAAGGATGGCTATGGCATCGAAGACTTGGACATGTAGGAATGAGGAATCTAGACAAGTTGGTCAAAAGTAAGTACATACTTGGAATCACTAACGTATCTTTTAAAAAGGATCGTCTTTGTAGCGCATGCCAAGCTGGGAAGCAAGTAAAGTCAAAGTATCTCTCCAAGACTGCCATGACAACTACAAGCCCCTTCGAGCTACCTCACATGGACTTGTTTGGTCCAAAAACTTATAAGAGCTTCGGAGGTAACGCTTACGGTCTTGTCATTGTTGATGATTTTACTAGATTCACTAGGGTATATTTTCTTGAGGATAAAGCTAGAACCCAAGAATGTTTCAAAAGATTTGTAAGAAAAGCTCAAAATAAATTCGAGCTAAAGATCAAGAAGGTGTGAAGCGACAATGGGATGGAGTTCAAGAACACTAACGGAGTTCAAGAACACTAACACTAAATTCGCCTCCCCCACCACTAGGGTTCAGTCGAGATGTGGAGATTAGGGTAGATCTTGTATAGGTAGAAGATGCCTCAAGATGTAATCTTCCTTCTTCTTTGTTCATTCTTGTACTCAAACATTGTATTATTGTAAATGTATTCTTTAATGGAATAAAGTTTAATTTTTCAAATGCTTGTATGAGATGTTTGCAATGTATGACATGTATGAGATGCGTGCGAGTGCAATAATTCTACTAGTGTTAGCAACGTGGTATGACAGATTCGACACAACTCAGCAACGCGAGTTGTGTGTGCATCCTCTCACATTACTTCCAACTAGGTTTACGGTTCGAGTCCATGTTACAATCAATAACAATTTTTTTAAAAAATTTACTCAATTTTATTAACCTACATACTGATCAGACTCATGAAAACCGGGATGTTACAGACACGAACAATTCAACATCTATAACTCCCCTTGGCTTCTTGATCCTTTTCACCCTTAATTTGCAGTTTATGCTGGTGCAGCATACTCTATGGCTGTAGCCCGGTTTCAGGAACAACTCGCCCTCTCTCCTTGCCTTGAAGCCAACTCCCACGAGCTTCAGGAACCGGAAAAACTCTGCTTCCAAGAACCGACGGTGATGCCTTGTTACCGTCGCTGCAGAAAAAAGAGAGTAGCTAGAGGTTTTCCATCACAACATTGAGAACTCAACTGGACGTAACACAAATATACTGCAATTGTTGTGATGGAACTATTGCATTTCTTGTTTCAGGAATACAAGAGAGGTATTACTTGAATCAATTATTTCCCAGCAAAGCAAATTTGAAAGGCAAACACATAGGACCATCACACTCTCTCATGTCACGTCATATCAACAATACACGCTCCGTGGCGACTAGTCAAATCAACTACTGAAGAATTAGTACAGTAGTTCTGAAGCAAATCGTGCAATGTGCAAAAAGGAAGGCAAACTGAATTCTAATGGCATACTTTCTTATCCCTAAAAGAACTCCTTTCTGTAGAGGATCAGCAATAGCTCTCCATCTGGGTCGCCAACTGCTTGTTCTATGTTGGCGATGCCACAGGCGGAGAGTTTTGCGATCTCACTCTGTAAACCCGGTGGGTATATTCGAAATCAGTTAGTATAACTTTAAGACAAAGATGTATATATTTTGTATGATTTGGGTTGTATTTATATCCAAGTTATTTGCTTCATCATATACTGAGTAGTTTAACCTGTGTATTGTAATTTATTACATGTTCAACCTCCCCTAAACATTTAGGTGTAGCCACTCATGCATGTTGACGCCAATATGGGGCTACATGTCCGTGAGTATCCTTTGTTGGAAATGGCTCGATGTGGCCCTTATTACCCACACTATGAGGACCTACACACACTCACTATACCAACTACTCCCTAGTTGGTTAGCCTTTCATTCTTCCTACTTAGTGAATTCTTTTATTCACTAACACAACTTGGGTACAACATTGTTAAGGTGGCTATCTTACCAGTCTACTATGGCCTTCTCATTTACATCCTTTAAGACTCTCGTACTTGGTAGCTTCTCTCTTGGTTACTACATGAAGGGGAGGACACCCTTATTTATAGTTACACAAACCCGCTGCATTAGTGCCGAGTGTCATACATCCAAACATTAGAAATATCTCTTCTCTAGATTTTCTTTTAAATATCCATGTATTTAATATTCCCTAAGTCTAGAGTCATCCTCTAAAAATATCTCCATCATGTTTATACTTGATTTCTTCTAGGATCGTCTTATCAAATATCTCTATCTTGTAATACTCTAAAATGTTCTAGAAGCTTCTCACTTTGCCATGAAGATTATCTCTAATATCTTTCATGATAAATATCTAGGTATTCATGAGAGCTCACAAACCTTTTAGAACCTTCTTGCTACAAGTATGTATTGGATTATATTCAACATCTTTTCTTTCCTTCCCTTGTCCTCCCCTCTTCTCTCTCCCTCTCGCATGTATATTAATCCACTAGAGTGAGACGCGCGCTCCATGGTGCCGCCCTGCATTGGCATCAACGTGAATTGCATGAGTGGCTACACTTGAATGTTTAGGGGAGGTTGAACATATAATAAACTACAATGCACGGGTTAAACTGCTGAGTATATGATGATGCAAATAATGCGGATATAAATATAGCCCAAATCATACAGAAAATATACATCTTTATCTTCGAATTATTCAAACTGACTGTGAATATACCCACCTAGTTAACATCATGTGGTGAATAAAAATCATATAAGCACAAAATCTATACTTGATTGTGCAAATACATTGTAGGCATGGATACACGGCCGATTGAGTACATGAATAGCACAGGTAGTGTAGTATAGTAGGGGTATAAAAGTGCATTGCTTTTGGTGAACATTGTTGTTCTCAGTAGAGATAGCGCATCAAACACTTCTTTGCTATTCCTAGACTTGTTGAGTACCTTCCGTACTCATCCCTATATTATTATTCTTTTGGTTAGATTGTGATGGATCAAGAAGTAGTCTATGTCGAGGTTCAAGAAGAAGTCCACTAAGGGCAGGCATCAACAAAGGATGACGAAGGAGTCGAGTACTACTGTGACTACCGTGAAGAAAATCTGGAAGCATAGAAGTATAGGCTATGCCAGTCAAGTGTTGTAAATATGGCTTTTGTTGTACCAACTAGAAACGGTTTTAAATTCCCTATACTTTTGGGAATTAGTTTGTACTACTTTATTTGTTCTTCAAGTTTGTAATATAAGTTTGTAATATATGGACCGCTGCAATGCTTCTATTGACTCTGAGTGATATGTTGTAGATGAGATGACACTTCATCTACAATATATCAAAAACTAGCATATTATCCGCAAGGGTAATATCTATGTCGGTACAGGTGGTATCAGAGCAATTGTTGAGACCTCTAGGCATAAAAGTCTAGTTAGGAGAGCAATGAACCCTACGAAGGAAATTGGATTATATAATTAGGACTGTAATCATCTACAATACACCTTTTTATAAAACTAACAGTCTATTTTCTAAAAACATCACTTATATTATTACTTACCTCATCATTTATAGGATTAGTGGAATGTTGATATAAATTAATAGCAATTAATTGATGAAGGCATGAATTATACCATACCAATTCTTCAAGGACACCAACATGGAAATCTAACGAGAGTTTGAGAGTGGTTAATATCTTGGGTAAATATTTTTAGTTTATAAATAAGTCTAATAAGGCTAAGAATATAAGGATATAAGTCGTATCATTATCACCCTAAATGTCAAACGTGAAATATTATTTTTGTTTTTGTTCCGGACACCTTAGATATCAAACACCTAGATTCTATCACATTTAAGTAAATTGTGTGCCTTTATCGAAGTTATAGATATTTTGGCTCCTTGTTTGAGTGTTTTATTTGTGATTCTGAAAAATAAAAACTTACTATATGCCGTTTAGATCATATTATTGAGTTTTCTTCATATCACAATATAGGAGAATGACGGGGCCAAGTGAGGAAGACCATAGGAGGAAGGCTGAACAGGCTCAGGAAGAGGCGAAAGATAGGGGCACAATGGAGGTTGAACAGAAGGCGAAGGCAGACACAACCAGTGGAAGTGGAGGTACATCATACCACCACCACCAAGATTCAACACCGAAGAAGCTTTCATGCAATACATGCGCCAAATGGAGGAAGATCGAAAAGCCAGAGAAGAGAAAGGCAAGAAAGATGAGAAGCCCAAGAAAATCAAAACAAGTTCTTTGGCTCTTTGCAAAATGTTGAATAGGAGGGAAGGAAGGCCTCGTGATACACAAGTATCAGCTGGAGGAGGCGTTAGTCTGGGTGATTTTCGAGAAACTAGACCCTTAGCCTTTGTAGCATTAGCCGAGCCATTGGAAGTTGAAGATTGGTCGTTAGAAACTGAGAGGAAGCTGGAAACTATTGGGTGCAATGACAAAGAGAAGGTTTGTTATGCCACACACCAACTCAAAGCAGTCCAGCTAGCTAGTAGAGTAATCACTTGGAAAAATATCCAAGATGAAGTCCCGTGAGGCACACGTGCCATCCATTATAGTAGCACTAAAGGGGAAGGAATTCATGAGCCTGGAACAAGGCAATATGTTTGTTACCAAGTAGGTGCATGAGTTCAATCAGCTATCATGCTATGCACCACATGATGTGAACACAGAGGCCACGAGACAACAGAAGTTCATGGAAGGACTTTATCCATTCCTGTTAATGCAATTGAGGCTTGTCCGTGCAACCGAATTTCAGATCTTGTAGATCGTGCTATCACCTTGGAGAATTAGTATCGTAAAGTACAAGATGATAGAAAGAGGAAGTTCAAACCAAGGCGGCAAAAATATCAACAAAATAAACCTTGATGAGTGGTTTATGTTCAGAGAAATCAAGCTGGGGGGAACATCTTCTGAAGCAGCAAACCAAAAAACCAATACCTCCTGGTACATGTTATATTTGTGGTGGAAATCATTATGCACCACAATGTCCAAAAAGAGAGAAGTGTTTTGGATGTGGTCAACCTGAACATGAAATTAAAGATCGCCCAAATCCAAAAGCTCAACAGCCATGACCTCAAGCACCGAGACCAGCAGCACCAGCTCAAGGATTAGTAGTTTGGGGAGGAAGAGGCAACCAGGTCTACGGCAAAGGCGAGATTCATGGAAGGGTGAACTACGTGACCATAGAAGGAGTCAGAGCAACCAACGACTTGGTAATCGGTATGCTACCTACCTCTTCTTGTATTGGTATAGCACTCTTTGATTCTAGAGCAATGCATTCATTCATCTCTGAAGAGTTCATGAAAGGGATACCCTAGGAAACTAGTTATTTAGAGAAGCATTTACAGGTCCAATTCCCTAGAGGACCTATAATTGCCACCCAAAAGATAGAATGGGTAGTCATAGAAATCAGTGGCTATGCATTGTTTGCTCATCTCTTAATCATACCACTCCAAGGCCTAGATGTTATTTTAGGTATGGATTGGTTAGCACATCATAAAGCTCAAATTAACTATGCCAACAAGATCATAGCCCTTAATCGGTAGGAGGAAGAATTGTGTTCCAAGGACAGAGAAACCCTAGATTAGACCCAAAATTTCAGTTAAAATCCTTAAAAGGGAAGAGTATCGAGCAAATACCAGTCGTCAAGGAGTTTCCAGATGAATTGCTAGGTATGCCACCAGATGGAGAAATGGAGTTCACTACTTATTTAGTACCAGGCACAACACCAATAGCTCAAAGACTGTATAGAATGGGGTCAGTGGAACTGGTAGAGTTGAAGAAATAATTTGATGAGTTGGCAGATAAAGGATTTATCAGGGAAAGCATATCACCTTGGGGAGCACCTGCCCTCTTTGTTGACAAGAAATATGGAGGCATTCGTATGTGTGTGGACTAAAGAAATCTTAACAGTGTCACCATCAAGAATAAATATCAATTACCAAGAATTGATGACTTGTTTGACCAAGTTAAAGGTGCCGGAGTTTTCTCCAAGATAGACTTATGATCAGGTTACCACAAGATCAAGATTAAGCCAGAGATATTTCGAAGACAAGGTTTGTCTCTCGATATGGACAACACGAATATCTTGTGGTACCATTCGGGTTGACAAATGCACTGGCAATATTCATGAATCTGATGAACAAAATATTCATGAATAACTTGACAAGTTTTTTGATCGTGTTCATTGATGATATTCTCATCTATTCCGGGTGAACAAAATATTCATGAAATATCTAGATAGTTTTGCAAATTTTTAGGGAACATTAGTTGTATGGTAAGTTCAATAAGCGTGAAGTTTGGCTAGATCAAGTTTCTTTTCTAGGCCATGTCATCACCAAAGATGGGGCTGCAGTAGATCCAAAGAAAATCAAGGCAGTCATGGATTGGAAATCTCCAACATCTGTCACTGAAGTCAGAAGTTTTCTGGGATTAACCGGATATTACAGGAGATTCATTGAAGGATTCTCCAAGATTTCTGGACCCATGACCAAAATGTTGAAGAAAGATACAAAATTCAGTGGATAGTAGCTTGTGAGAATAGTTTTCAGGAACTGAAGTGGAAACTTACTACTGCACCAGTGTTAACTTTACAGAAAAGTGGTAAAAATTTCAATGTTTACTACGATGCATCCAAGTCAGGACCAGGATGTGTGCTAATGCAAGATCAAAAAGACATAGCTTATGCTTCAAGACACTTAAGGCTACATGAGGTCAACTATCCAACACATGATTTGGGGGTTAGCAACAGTATTATTTGCTTTGAAGCAATGTCGGCACCTTTATAGATCCAAATGTGAGTTATATTCAGATCACAAAAGTCTGAAATACTTCTTCACACAGAAGGAGTTGAACATGAGGCAGTGAAGATGGCTAGAACTGATTAAAGATTATGACCTGGAAATCAATTATACACCAGGAAAAGCCAATATTGTAGCAAATGCACCAAGTAGGAAGTCGGGAATTTAGCCAGAGAAGATTGAAGATATATCCAAGCAAATTCTTCATGACTTGGATAAGGACAAAATCCAAGTTGTTATCAACAAAAGTGAAGGCAATGTCGCATCTTTACTTATTCAACCTAGCCTACAGGATGAAATAAAGAGACATCAGTTAGAATATAAATTCATCGCCGAAGAGATTAGAAGGATCAAGGCCAAGCAGCCATTGGAGTTTACCTTAGCGGATGATGGATCATTGTGGTACAAGAACCAAATATGTGTTCCTAACATTCCAGATGTCAAGGAGGTGATCCTACAAGAAGCTCATCAAACCCCGTATAACAACCATCCAGGAAGTACAAAGATGTACATGAATTTGAAGGAATTATTCTGGTGGAACAACATGAAGCGAGAGACTACTAAGTTTATATCAGAGTGTGATACATGTTCAAGAATAAAAGCAGAACATCAAAATCCAGTAGGACTAATGCAACCACTACCAATGCCTCAGTGGAAATGGGAGGAGACTTCATTACCGGATTACTGAGGACTCAAAGACACAAATATGCCATATGGGTTATCATCAATTGGTTAACAAAAATAACACACTTTATTGCCATCAATCAAAATTATTCTTGTGAGAGGCTTGCCAAGATCTATATTCAAGAGACCGTCAGTAAACATGGAGTTCTTAAAAGGATAGTGTCTGACCGAGGGTCAGTATTCACGTCTATGTTTTGGCAACAACTACAGCAAGCTTTAATTTTAGTACAGCTATCATTCTCAAACTGGTGGGCAAACTGAAAGAACAAAACAAATCATTGAATATATGCTAAGAGCATATGTATTTGACTTTGGCGGATGATGGAATGAACATCTTGCATTAGTAGAGTTCGCGTATAATAATAGCCTACGAAAGCAGTATACAAATGGCACCATTTGAAGCTCTATACGACAGGAAGTGTAGATCACTGGTGTGTTGGTATGAGACTGCGGAGAAAAATGTCATAGGACCCGATCTTTTTAAGGAAAAACATGATACAATAACCATTATACGAGAACGACTAAAGACAACTCAAAGTCGACACAAGAGTTATGTAGATAAGAAGAAACGATAGATGGAGTTTGGGATAGGAGACTTATTTATTTGAAAGTAAGTCCTACAAAAGGTGTAAAAGATTCGGCATAAGTGAAGTTGAGTCCCATGTATATCAGGCCATTTCAAGTCATACATCGGAAGGGAGAAGGAGAAGTAGCTTATCAATTAAAGCTACCAGCATCCTTATCGAAAGTACATATGTTTTCCATATTTCGCAACTCAGAAGATGTGTTAAAGATTCAGTCAAGATGGTGAGGCATTCAGAAGTTGAATTGCATGTGGACAAGCCAATCAAGATAATTGCCAAAGACTAGAAACAATTGAGAAACCGAGCTATCAAATATTGTAAAGTACAATGCAAGAATCATCCAGTCTGAGAAGTAACGGGGGAGAAGGAGGAAGGTCTGCGTAGAGACTACCCATCCTTATTCAGGTAACTCATCTTTAAATTTTGAAGAAATTATTTTAAGAGGGGTAGGATGTAAGAACCCTAATTTTTAGGTCCAGTCAGAAGAGATGTGGGATGGAGGTAGATTAACTCACGTTACTGAGTTGATCAATTTTGGTCGAGTCGGTTGTTGACTAGACTAGACAAGGGGCCATTGTTACGCATTCATCTCATACTTGTCACATTTATTTCATACAAGCATGCATATACAATTGAAATTTGAACTTTATTCAATTAAAGGAGATAAAAATATAGGTATAGTATTTGAATGCAGGATACAAAAGAAAGGAATAACAACAAAGAAAAGATAATAATTAGGCTAATTACAAGTGTCTCTATGCACAATTATTACAAGAATAAATTTAAAAATACATTAATAAAATTCTACCTATACAAATATCTAGACCTAGTCTTCACGTGTCAAGTCATAAACGAACACGAAGTGTGAGGGAGGTAGCCTTCGAAAATATTTGCGGTATCCGAGATCGTCGAGTATATGAACTCAAGACCGTTAGGATCATGCAAATTGTTGTAGGAGGCAACATACTTTTAAAAACGGTGTTTTAAAATAAGATGTGGTTCCACCGGCACAATTTCGCCTAAACCCGCAAGGTTAGTTACGAGGGCAGAAGAATACTGGAGCCTAGATATTTTTATTTTCAAAAATATATTTAGAAAACATTTTTATTTTTGAAAATATCTAAGGGCCACATGGCTAAGACCATTATCAAACTAATCTACTATACTTGTATATAGAGAGAAGAGAGGTGATAGTTATAAAAATAATTTTTATTTTTAGCTATACTACTTGCCTCCACATATTTTCTTTTTGTTGAAAAATAAATTATTTTTCTTTTGAGAAAAGAAAAACCAAGGATCAGATCAGATAGCCATCCATCGAGTGATTATCACATAATATGCAAATTTTGACCTTAGTCAATTCCTTACCTCAGAAGGCAGCCAACCAAAGGATAGGTGAAATAAAAATTGTAGTTATCCAGTAAACATCAGTACAACCGACCATGGAACAAGTAGGAGGTGGCTATTGCCACCGAACGAAAAGGCAGTCATATAAGTGTCTCTGTAAAATAGAGAATTAGGCACAAAAAATAGAGCAACACAGCAGTAGCCACTGTCACCATCGAGACCGCTATTTCCAGGAGCTAAACCAAGAAACCATAGCATAGGGTTAAAGCTCCAAGAGGCCAAGACTAGCAAGAACAACAAGAAGGGAAGGAAGCCACCAAAGCAAGGAGGAGTAGGAAAGAGAGAAGCAAGCCACCAACAAGTAGAGGGGCAAGATCAACAAGACTTAGGGGACCCAAGCCAGCCTTTGTCCAAATTTGAGATCGGGTAATAATTCATCCAAGCTCATCAGATAACATAAGAGCCGTTATAATGGGTAAGACCCTCATATTAGTATCATCATAGGGTTTTTAGGCAAATAGTGAAGCATATTTGTTCTTATCAGCTTTTTAATAAAGCGTATGCCAATTTGCTTCAGATGCAAAGCATCCTCATTAGCTAGCTAAGAATCAAGCATAAGACCTATTCTTTCCGTCAAACAAACAGATATACATGTATGTATATATATAGGTAACAGGAAGAGGCTAGGACCAAAGATAACATTTGTTCATTTCAGTCTTTAAACATAAGAAAGCACACAAGTATTTCAGGTGCAAAAATCATCATCATTAGCTAATTAAGCACCAGTACACCTTAGGTTAGAAGATGGAAGCCTCGGTCCTAAAATGTTTTGGTAGACAGAGATAAATAGTGGAGACTCCTGGTAAGTTGGTAGGGGCATAGTACACTGGTGTGACCAAATAAAACCAAGTATAGCACCTGCCCTGTTGGATGATAGATTAAATTGAAAAACTGAAACTTTCGAATAAACATTCATTCTAGGATAAACTAGATCAATATAGCATTGTGATTCCATCGGAAACCATCCTCTTTGTCCAACCAAATTTCTAGCCAAAGAATGAACCGAAGCTCAACAATCAAAGTTCTAATAAGTATGCTAGGATTAGGAAATTGTAACATTGCTCAAACACCTAGGTCTTAACACCCAAAAATAGATAATCGCATAGGAGCCTCATACCAAGGCGCATACAACAGATCAAGTGTGAGAGTCTAGTTTCAACTACTAGACCCCCCCTGTGTATATCCTCGCCAGTCCAGGATCCCGCTGACGATACACAGGCGAAATGAATAACATCACATGCATTCAAATTAAAACCATAGTTTGAGAGTAATACGCCACACGGCTTACAAGGTTTCATGTCTCAACGACACTTTATTACACCAGAGTCAAACAGCGGAAAACAAAAGCGAATCGACTCCATCCACGCCACAGGCAATTGACGGCAGCCACGCGACCTACTCTTCGGTCTCATCGTAGAAGAAGTCTTCATCAGCTCCTTCCTCAGCATACTCCTCTGCACACCACCATAAACACATGCATGATGAGTACTTCGCGTACTCAGCAAGCCACCTGGCAGCAGATGGTCCTACCATTCTATATGCAAGGCTTCAAAGGAAGGCTGTAGGGTTTATTTGTGTAAATGCGGTTTTAGTTGAAATATTAAGGTAGATTCGAATGCATCTTTTGACGTAAAACAATTTTATTATCAGGGGTGTTTTCAACAGGTGTGGTCCACGACCAACATACTCGAGTAAGGACTCCCGCCTTAACTCGACCATAGGATTCATCAGCAAAGGGGTAGAGGGAAGTAGCAAGGGGGAGAGGGACATGTCCTTTTCATCATGAATGAGTCTTGATCCGTCCATGACCGTGGACACGGCTAATCGATTAGTTTTAACTCTGCAGAGTGTGTACACTTTACCCACACGACACAATCTCGTCTTATTGCCACTGGCCGTCGCCAGCGTAGTACACACCCATCGGTGTACCGGCAAGGAGATCGTGACGAGGTCTTTTAGCTAGATCCCCCTAAGGTGTGACATGCCCACCGGGTCTGGCTCGGAGTTGAGAGTATGTCCCCACCCTCCGTCCCCCCATCTGTGCCGAGGGTCCTCGTAGCTACGTCCACCCCTTCTGCGGTACGGCAACATCGGCACCAAAGGCTGACTAACCTACTTGACCAAGCCAGTGCCCATATAGCATGTGGTTGCACTGTTGTCACAATTCTCCAACTTCAAGACTTTGGCCTTCGGCGGTACGGACGACGTATGGTTCCTTTAAACCGGTCTTCTGCGGGTAGGCAACCATCTGCTCCTTCATCACAATGATCCAGCTGCCGCCCGCACCATATTAGATGGTAAGTTTCACCCAGAGTAGAATAGGAAGAATAGAGAGAGGAAGAAATCATCGGGCATCCGGCCCTAGCTCAGTGAGCTCAACAAGTTTCAACGAGGATCATCGATCTGATATTCATTCCTCCGTAGAGGCAAATCAAAACAACCTAAAGATGTATTTAAGCATGGCTAAGCATATCTCTACTCTATTCAGAATCAACCTATTATACTACTCAGGGTATCAAGTAAACAGGCAACAACGGATAGGGATAAAGTTGTGTCAATCGACACGCTAGCTACTGGATTAAAACAGCATGCATGTTTATAAACAATAAAATATAATGATTTTGAAAATATAGGATCAAATATGATCAAGAAAAGGGGCATGCCTTCGTGGTAGTACTCTCCTTCTTCAGCTGCTTCGGTCGCCGGGTCGGTCTCTTCACTCCCTAATGGCGTAACGCAATGAGCAAAATAAATAAATAACCAACCCTCAATAAAAACACTTCAGAAAGCAACACGAGAGAGAAAGACATGACGAAGGTGAGACGAGGTGGAATGGAACGACGGCGCGATAGCGTCATCGCAAAGAAGGAATGGTCCTCTAGAGTTGGCCATAACCATATATACAACATATATAGAAATAACATATATCCCTTACCGGGTATTAATATACATGTACATATACAACACACATAACATTCACCCTAACATGCTAGTAACATGTTAAAAAAGATAAAGCAATTCATAATTAGCCATGATTGTATACTTAGGTGAACTCTACCATTTATATTGATTACTAACAGGATGACAATGGATTAATAACATCCACTTAGATTTATGCATGCTTTTCCAATATTTAAAGACTAGAAATTGAGTTAAAAGCTATTCTCCATCATTAACATAAGTTAATTAAACACGAGACATCTTGGAACATGTCAACCGTACTGGAACAGTACCAAAAATGATTTAATTTTAATTTTTAATCTCAAGCATTTCCTAGCATTTCTAGTGTAACAAATAAGTAGAAAATCACAATTAACATCAATAAATCATACCATTGAACTAACATGACATAATACCAATTCCAGAGACATTTCATGTTCGAAAGTGTTCTGGAAACATATTTTAAACCATTAAAACTATTATTCCAAGCATGAAAACTACACTAATAATATAGTAAAACATTATTTAATTAAGCTAAATGGGTTTTCAGGTCTTGACGACATTCCTATAACATCAGAGCATTTATTGGGTACTGGTCGTGAATTTTTAATAGCTAAAAAGATTTATAAATGACTTATTACTAGAAACAGCATTTAAATAACAGATTTTAAATAGATCTAGAACACATCCTGATTTTTATAGCTCATACCAGTGCAGGAAAAATATTTTAGTTTACATGGTAAATTAGTTCTAGGGTTCTCTGATCTTAGGCAAAAATTTAATAAAAATAAAAGAGGATATTTCTATTTTTAATAATTAAAACAGATCTTATTTTAATTCTAGGAAATTCTACGCATGTCCAAAAATTATGAAAATTTACAGAGATGCTCCCTAGCATACTATTATTCTACAGAAAAAGATTTACTTCAAACTAAGCATCCAGTACAAAGATATCATGAAAATAGATCAAATTTCATCCAAATTTAAATATTATTCAAAATCCGGCGGTCGGATTAAAAATCCGGTTGCACCATTGGATTCGTGGGGTTCTAAGGATTCCATTTTACTGCTGAGATCTAAGATCGGAGCAAGATTGGATGTGGGTAAAAATAGTTGGACAGAGAAGGGATTAGGATTTACTGTAGTGGGTACTGTTCACTTCGCGTACTGTTCATGCTACAGTACAGAGGGCAAGAAATTTGGGTTTGGAAAGGGCAACTCAATCTAGGGTTAGATCCATGGAGATGGGTAAAATTGGCTGAGGGGAAGTGTTGCTCGGGTTCTGGGGAGTCTACCTCGGAGAGGAATTGGAGAGGGGCTTACTGAGGGTGAAGAAACGGAGGAGAGAAGGAGATCGCCGGAGTTGGGGAAGATGCTCGCGGTACGGTCGGTGTAGTGGAAGAAGCTCCCGAATTCTTGCGGTAGTAGATGCGCGACGACGTGGGGAAGCTCCAACACGAATCCCCGGTGTAGGGGTGCGACGGTGTGGCCGGAATTGCTCGCCGGAGTTCCGCCGGAGTTGAACAAGATGAAGTGGTGGAGAAGAGATTTTGGAGAGAAAAAGCAAAGGGGAAACCCTAGGGGGAGTGGGGTTTATATAGGGGAGAAGGGAGAAGACATAATGCAGGAATTTACAATTTAAGAAAAAGGAGATAAGTATAAAGATTAAAAGATAATCACTAAGATTAAAAGAAAAAAAAACAAAAAGAATAAGCACCGGCACCTAATCCCGTACGCGTCACGGCTGCCTGGCTGCATGCATGCATGCATGCACCTGGGCCCCACACCTTTTTATTTATTTTCGGATTAAATCAACAGAGAAAAACAAGGTAATTCAAAACTAATTTAAATGGGTTCCAAAAATTATGAGAAAATTCCAGTAAATCAATTTGGACATGGGGAATCCAAATAAAATATTTTTAGAGAGAGATTCTAAAAGGATTTGGGATTAAAATTTGAAACAACACTTTATAGCTCTCAAATTAATTCCAGAGCCTGGATTAATTTGAAATAAAATCCACAAAAATACATATAGGCTTATTATACAGTTGCACATCCTCTTTATTTTTTTTAAAAAAATTTCAAGCCCTCAAAATCGAGGATGTTACTCAAGCATTAGAACCTCTGCCGAGCTTTATCACGGCTAACATAAAAATCGCAGAAGCTCAACCCTAGCGCCGAGAGATAGAAAGTGAAGTAAGAAGGGGAAATAGGGGACTTACCCGAGGCGGCAGACCAAGGGGGTAGCGACGCAATCGGTTGTGGTGACGACGCGCGTAAGGCAGAGAGCGGAGGAGAGAAGGGGATCGATCCCCTGTTTGCATGTGGGTGTGAGTGCGATGAGAAAAGAAAAAGGAGGAGGCCGAATGGGCCGGTGGATTCGAGGTCAGGCCCAAATTAAATCGACTGGCCGAAATTATTTAGTTTTTTTCCTTTCTCTTTAAACAACAAATAAAACCCGAAATAAGGTTATTGTCCTTTTCTTTAAAAAGAGAGAGAAGAAACAAAATGAATAGGTAACTTGACGAATAATTCAAATTATAGATCAAGTATTTATTTAAAGTATTCATTTTTAAAAAGAAAAATGAAGATTAAGATAAATGTTTCAATCACAAGTTTTGAGTAAACCTTGAATTACTTAAAATATTTTCTTCTTTTCTTGAAAAATGAGAAGGTAATTTAAAATAAACATTTTTATCACAAGTTGTAGGTTAATCACAAAAATTAAGTACTTAAGGGAAGTAAAATGTGATGTGTCACAATACTATTCTCAAGCTAAAACAAAACAAAAAATAAATAAATTATGTGAAATGTAATATTTCATGCAAGTTTTAGAAAGGATAAAAGAATATTCATTGAGTAATTAAAGATGATTCATAAAATGTTCAAGACAAGCAGGGATATTACTTCTTACAATTTAAAATGCACTTTCTGATGCATGCATAATCATGGCACCTGCATTCATATTTGTATTTCTTGAATAAGTCCTTATCGCACTTTATCACTTTCTTTACCAGAAACCGGAATTCAGCAAGCAGACCCATTGAGCTTCAATTTCTTGTTACTAGGCAAGTTGAGTTTCTTATTCATATCCGTTGAAAATGTTTTACAAAATTTCTTTCTCGTCTATAATATACATAAAAGGAAAACATATTTTCTAAAGTGAATCAACTAAGATTTTGGATCGTCTGTTTTTGGGCGTGATCATGGCTAATGGTGAAACCATGGAAAAGTGTTGAAGACACATTGGAAGGCGGGTTTCATTACATGAGTTTTCATATAAGATTAAAGTAATCAATGAGAGATTGTGCTTAAGCATCGTAACGACTGCGCTTACCACATACCCTGTATGGGCAGGGCTGAGCTAAAGTACATTTGTCCTAGGTCATACTCCCCTAAGAAGATAAGGCCTCAGTAGTTGGCTGTGTAGTATCAACTACTGAGAAGGTGGTATTGGCCATCGGTGCTAGCCACGATACGTTGGATGCAGAGTATCAACGTGAGACCAGTAGTCTAGACCTGTTGTATGGGACTACGACGGCGGGTATGGCTGAGCTAACGACGAAACGACTTCGTGACCATGGGAGTGTGAACGAGCTTTGCAAAATCGAAAACATGACCATGATCATTTGTGGATAAAGTTGCACACCTCTACAGAGTGTAAGAAAGTGTGGCAATGTCACTCCATGATCCTGGTTGGAACTAGAAACGTAGCAGAAAAGGAATCCATCGGGGATTCTAGCGACTCGTGAGACATGAGATCATAGTCTCTTAATTAATAACTTGACTCTCTTATCTTACAAAATGCATTGCTTTTAGAGAACACCGTTGTTCTCAGTACAAATAGTGCATCAATCACCTCTTTGCTATTCCTGGACTTGTTTAGTACTTTTTGTACTCATCCCTGTCACATCCCGATTTTTCGAAACCCAAAAATTAGGGCTTACAAAAAAAATTCACGTTAATAAAATCACTTAAGTGCTATCGACTAAAGTTTGCGTTGAAACATGCTTATGCTAAACCCTAGCATGGTCATATATACACATACATGTGACATGTGATCATGCCCTCTTGTTCGTCGTCTAGGTTTTTCTCAAGATTCTTGAAGCAAGCCATGTCAAAGCATCATCACATGTGCACTTAGATCGTACCCAACATATACCTATATATACTCATATAAGGTAACCCTAACATTCTCCTCTCCCGGCAGATCGACGAAACCCTAAAAACAAACCAATGATCTCAAGATCCAAGAAAAAGGTGTTCAACCCCTATTTAACTCCTAAAAAGGCATATATGACACCCCTTCTCCCAAAACCCTATCAAACCCTATTCGACATAAAAGTCGTATACCTAGATATGCCTAATATCGTCCCTCTCGACAACCAACAAAACCCTAAAAGCAACTTGTGACCACCCGGCTCAGACCAAAGTGCCCTTGATAACATCTAAAGATGACATATATGCCCTCCATACCTCGAAACCCTAATCCCCAACCCCAATATCTTTTTCTTTAACAATACTTTTTAGGTCAAAAACCCTAATAACATCATTTTCTGTACTTCCTAGGCCCTGAAAATTCCATAAAAATTACAAGAGGTATATAATGTTAATCTTCACCCAAATATGGAATAATGTGATAGGGTCCAGTTTAAATATTTTCAAACATTTTCAAATTTAAATTTGGGACAGTTTGGACCCTTGAACTACAACCCTAGCAAAATAATCTCAGAAAATTCTCATAAAATCACACAACGCTCTACATGTCTCCAATGGACCATATATGCAAAAACACAGTCACCTCCGGTTCAAAATTTTTGAATGCCAACCATAAAAAGTCTTGCTCTAAAAGTCTTTTTGCATGGAATCATGACCAAGGTCCCATGAAAAATTCTTCCAAAGTTCTTAGAGCCTCCTCTCTATCCCAGGAATGTATTTTCCCCATTTACTTCTCCAGGAGAGCTTCCCTTCCTCACCTTTGCTTTAACCCTAAACCTACCCGAGCTCATGCCAATTATGGCATTCATGGCAACCCTGTCCTCCACTGCTACAAATCGGTGCCTACCTTTCGCTGTAGCCATGCACACCTCACCATCTGCCCTAGGCACGAGGTGACACAACATGCATGATGGGACGCGCCCTGGACATGCCAATGCCAGCCATGTGCCTGCTTTGGACGTGCACAGAGCGCGCTCTCAGTGGCATCGACATGTCGCTCGCTAACAGCCCGTGCAGCACGCTGATCTCTTCGCCGTCCGACCTACCCCAACGCACCACGACCCCCTCCACGACTCACCAAGCACAGCGCCGTGCTGCTCCGGCCTCCGCTCCGTCTCATCACCAACCATGGCCGAGCACAAGCGGCATTTCCATGTCGCTCACTGTGACCAGCCCGTGCCGCCCGTCGATTCCTTGCTGCTCGACGTGTCCTCGCGCGCCCACGGCCGTCCTTTCATCCCCCTCCAGCACAGTCCCACTCTCAATTCCCCTCTGCCCGTCATCTCACCGAGTTCAACCAGCTACGGCGGCCTCCGCCATCGTCCTTGGTGCCTCGCCTATAAAGGAGCACCCTGGCTTCCTCCTCCACCACTACACCTTCCTTCACACTCCTCTAAGCTCCAGCACCCTTCAATTCATCCTGAGCCATCCCCTTCTCTCCTCCCCGCCCAAAGGCTCCACCGCGGCTGACCTTGCTAAATCGACCGGCATCGAGCCCCTCAAACCGATCCACCGCCCCCATGGAACTCCCCAAGCACCACTGATGCCAACCCCCTCCTCAATTTCTAAGGTTTCCCTCCACAACCAAAACACCCAAATTACCACCAGAGTTGACCACCTTCGCCCTCGCCAGACTCCTCCCGAGCGGTAGCGCCGCCTTGCCCCGCTGGCGAGTGGGGCCTCGCTCGGGATATAACCCGAAGCGGTACGCTCGCCGTGAGCCACTGACAGTGGGCCTCAGTGCACCGCCAAGCCCATCGACAGGTTCAGTAAAGTGCCCCGCCATGGATTCCGCTTCCTCTGTTGCTAAGGCGTATTTCTCCTTATACAGAAAGCGTAGATCATTCCAGAAACCCCAGTTTTCCTTCTAATTAAACCAACATCTTTTGGTTCGCCCGGTTCAGCACCTTCCCGGCCGGTTCTCGCAGAAATATTTCCAGTTCCAAGTTCCAAATAAAATTTTAATCCTTTAAATCATGAATCGGATTTAAATGTGATTTCAGAATATTTCCAACCACCTATCAAGGGCTATAAAGTATTCATGGTCCTCTAAATTCTCAGTATGTGTAGGATTTCAAATTAAAAATAAGGAAAAGGCATTTAGGAGTCATGACCTAAAGCAAGAGTCATTTCATTTGAGTAAAAACCCCAATTGCTAGAAACGTGACCTCAAAACACCCAACCTAGCTTATGAGCTGTAGGACATGTTCGTTGCTCTCTGTATTTAGGAACTTGTAGGATTTGAGTCATCATATAGCAAGGAGATTAAGATGACACAGGATATAGTCATATTTCCATATACTCTGAAAAGGCTCTAGAGGTTAAGATAAAATTCCAGAATACCAAAAGCATGAAAATGAAATATTTTGAAGTAACTTTAGAACTTCTGTAACCTAAAAGAACTAAGCATCCCAAATAATTTCACGAATAAGGGTCAATAGACTTAATTACGCTTTCAAGATGGCATCATCATTTCATGTGCTGTAAAGTCTAGCTAGAATCCTAAACGATGCCGAGAACCTTATAAACCTAGTTCCAATAGTCTAACCATGTCGAATGCCCTTAGTACCTTGATCGTGAGGTAACGAAAGCATTTCCAAAACACTAAAAGCAAATATAAACATATGATCTCCGAAAACCCTAAAACCCTAATTCGTCACCACTTATCGAGCAACTCACCATACCTGCATCATTTCATAAGCATGTCATGATCTCTCGGATTTTATTTGGATCTTCCATGCATGCTTTATTTGACGCTTTTATCGTGTAGTTAATGGAGTTCGATACGCGTGTCTAGAGGACCTTGTGCCATCCCCATCTCAAGACCAAGATCAAGACTTGCCAAGCAAGCTCCTCCTTCTTTGATCATGTTGAAACCCATGTTTGCGAAAGAATTATTTTGTTGCAAAACATGCATGCTATATGTTAGAAACCAGTAATTCATGTAGCAATAGTTATAACCTAATATGGTAGAAACCCTAGTCCAACCATGATTCCTTGTCGCCCTAAGAACTACGTATTCCGAGGAAATTATCGGGAACTTAGAGTAGCATATATATGTATATGGATGTCGGCGATACGGGGAACAGGGTCCCCTAGGCCGCTGGCGGAGGCCCAACTTAACGCCATGACACCAAGGGCGTGGGAGTCAAGAGGAGGTGCCCGGGGGAACACCCTGAGCACTGTGTCCCCTTGGCCATCAAGGGGAACCCCGAGTCGTCCCTTAAGGATGCTCCCCGAGCACCCAAGGCGACTTGGGGCCCACTCGAGACGGCGACTGCCTCCCGCGAGCGATGGAATGTCCTAAGTCGCGTGCTCAGGGGTCCCCGAGCGTGCGGGAACCCCGAGCACCCCTCATAAGTCTTTCCCCAGCACACGTGGCCCGACGGGCGCATTTAATGCCTGTCTGTGCAGGCCCACTTACTCCAAGTCCTTGCGGACAAGATGGCAGCGTCCTGGTCGAATTCCGTCCTCTCATATGATGGGCCCCGTCAACTATCGGTCCTGTCAGGGGATGGAGCGGTCTGACACCTTTTTGACTTTAGGACACGTCGCCGCGTGCCCAAGCGCATGCCTCCTGTCCCTGGTCAGTAGGGCCGAGGTAGTTGCAGCATGGTCCGTGGCAGAGAGCGTCCGGGAAGTATTCACCTTCTGACCCAACCACGTCATGATGACCCAGATTCCAACCGCGGCGTGACATGCACTATTCCGCTACAGCAACCCTCAACCGTCGGCGTGGGTCACCCATGCCCTATCCGTCAGCAAAGGTGCTACTATAGTGCATTTGCCTTTCGGCCGTTGTGGTGACCCCCGGGTATATAAGGGGAGAACCAAGGCCATGAAAAGGACATCGAATCGAATCGAAAGGAAAAAGGAAAAGAAAAAGCGAAAAAAGAGAGGAAGAACACCTGTGTGGTTCGAGTTGATTGTAATCATCCAAATATTCATATATAGACAAAAGAGCAGAACGTAGGGTTTTACACCAAGAAGGTGGCCCGAATCTGGGTAAATCACTATCCCATTCCTAGCTCCCTGCCACTCAAGATTGACGTAGCTCCTGTTCCTGCGCCTCCCCGGCCGAATCCCAAAGGGGGTCCTTCCGGACCACCAACGCCGGCGTTTGTACGTCGACAATGGCTTAGCCCCGCCATAGCAGAACTAAGTTTTCACAAAAGAAAGAATCCCCAAAAATCTCATATGAGGAGGACTTGGGATGGAACATAGTTTCTGATGGTGATTGAAGGACAGCAATGTCCGTGGGTTGGAAGGTTTTCGAAAAAGGTTTTATGAAACCAAAAACAAAATGGAGATGTATGCAGGAGTGACTTGTCTCAAGATATAGTCCGGAGTGGCCCCTTTAATCCATGTGACTCGAAATGGGTGCAAAGTCTTTCTCGGATCAATTAAGGACCGAACCTAAGTGTCACTAAATCAGGTTCACCTCGTACGTCCACATGGTCTTTGTGAGAAGGACTTGACTAAATATCCTGTCAAGTGCTAGTGTCTAGACCCGTGGGCAGTAAGAAGATAACTGCTAGGTGGATGTTATCCCTAGAGAACCTCCACGTGGCTACGTACGAACTTGTTCGACACAAAGATGGGACTCATTTCTATCTATGTGTCGTATGACTCGAGCAAAAGCTAGGACTGGATAAGATTTCATCTAACGGGTCCAACCCTAGTGCGAAAATGGGGGAAAGATTTCATTGTAATAACCCTACCAGTACACCTCGTGAAGTGTACCGCTAGCATTCGGCATCAAGAGGGACTTACGTCTTGTGGGTAAAGTCGTACAATCTCTGTAGAGTATTGAAAATATATTCGAATAGCCGCGTTCTCGGTTATGGACACAATCTAGCAAGGCCACACACTAGTTAAACTAGGTTTTCAAAAACCAAAATGGGATATGGGTTAAGGACCCAGGCATGATGTGCTTGCAGGGTGACTGTGGCATACCCGGTTTTAAGGCCGAATAAACCCCTGTGTTTACTGTACCGGTCCCTGGATCAGTAGCCGATACACACAGTATACTTGATACAAAGTCATTCAATACCGAGTTTATTACATAAATGATCGGCAAGATCTTTAATTATACATATCAAGCCGATTGGCCGGATTGAAATAGCAGCGGAATAGAAACACGTGGTAGCTTGCCCATCAATATGCCAAACCACATAGGCAACTGACTGGGGTAACGCCCTAGCCTTCGTATTCGATGACGGTAGTCTCTGAGTAATCCTTCCTTTTATCTGGCCAAGTCAACAAGCCAGGTGAGTACATTGAATGTACTCGCAAGCTCCCCTTCAGGGTGAATATCACAAATATATGCGTGCACAAAGGAATTCAATAGAGAGGCTCTAACCTATGTTTCATAATTGTGCAGAAAAGTAAGTTTTCATCTGAAATAATTAATTAGATGACAAAAGCATATTTTCGAAAATAACCTCGGCCTTGCCGAGTCATGTCAGTCAATAATGGCATTCCTGCCTATTCGGCCGTCTGCCACGGGAGCGGCCATTTACCTGCAATAGATAGCCATTCCTACTCTCGGGTAAAACGACATCCACTAAGAACACATTTCTCCTCAGATTGTGTCCATGGGTGAACGGCGTCCCACTCATAACCACACCTCCCGTGTAATCGCATTACACGAGGCTCTCACAACTCACTCTGCATGCTCATCAAGCCAGATGCGTCCTTAAACCCATGACCCACTTTTCGTAGACTAACCAGTTGTGTGGCCATACCAGATTGTGTCCATGACCGAGAACGCGGCTATTCGAATAGATTTTAACACTCTGCAGAGGTTGTACGACTTTACCCACAAGATGTAGTTCGCCCTGGGTACACTGTGCACCGTATACTGACAGGGCTAATACAACGAGACCTTTCACCCGTTTCATACTAGAACCAGACCCGCTAGATGTTTTACCCAACTTTACTTTTGTCTCGCAGACTCAAAAATGAGACTATTCTCATCTTTGTGTCGGACAACTCCCAACGCCATGCGGTAGAGGCCCTCTAGGACTTTAACCGCCTAGTCACATGCTTCCTACTGCCCGCGGATCCAGATACTAGCACTCGACGGGGTAAAAGCCAAGTCCTTCCCATAAAGGACATATGGACGTACGGGGTGAACCTGGTTTAGCGGCACGGTAGGTTCGGTCCTTAAATGATCCGAGAAAGACTCCACACCTTGTCCATCGCACGGACCGCGAGTGCCACGTGGGGACTTAGCTCGCTTATAGAATTCCTTCCTGCTTTCGCCCTTCATTTCTAACCCGGATCCAAATCATCTCCATTTTGTTTTTGGTTCGAAAACATCCCAACCCGTGGATTATACCGTGACCCCATCCTCGATGGTCACAGTGGTCCATTCCCAAGTTACTCTCTTTTGAGATTACCGGGAATCCTTTCTCTTTGCGAAAACCTAGTTATCTTCTACAGCAGGGCTAAGCAGTATATAAGTATAGACTAACTCTAGGTTTCCGATATTTTCCTCGGAATTTATATAGTCCTTAGGGCGACAAGAAAACGGTATCGGACTAGGGTTTCTATCATGTCGGACATAAATATTGCTACATAAAATACCGATTTCTAGCACATAGCATGCATGTTTTGCAAACAAAATAATTATTTTGCAATCATGAGATTCAACATGATCAAAGAAGAAGAGCTTGCCTGGCAGTACTCGTTCATGTTCCTGACATGGGGGTGAGTCCGGATCCTCCTGGTGCACGTACCTCACTCCGTCAACTACACGTCGAATAAGCGCCGAATAAGAAGCAAACAGTGTAACCTCAACAGATCCAAATAATAGTATGTCCAAAAGGAAATGTTACTAATAGGATAGAGCAATAAGGGTATTGGCGTTAAAGTGGTCGATTTAGGGTTTAAAGTTTCCAGAGGTAGATTCATGGTGCAACTTTTAAGTTATTAACATCATGAGTACTTTAAGATGAAGCCTAGGAAGGGTATATAGGTAACTCTGGTCCCAGAGTTTAGGTCAAGGGCAAGGGAAAAACCCGGGACAACTGATATGGCATGAAATGGAGGTTCCATTAATCGGAAGAAAACCATGGGGCTCGGGTTGAGGTTCAAAGTACTTGCCCTACTGACCTACGGGTGTTCTAATCGTCTTGACATAGTGGTTAGGGTAACAATTTATTTTTGTTGGTCCTAGAATTAACACGTATACAGTGCATATTGTTTTAAAGGAAAAAGGAAGAGAATTACCCTAACCCTAATCTTTACTATTTTAAATCGGAATCTTCTAAATTTCAAAAATGCATTTGAATCAAAAGTTAGGAAGTAGCTCAGGGTTCCAGAATCGGAGAAATTTTTGCCAGAACCGGTCCGGATGACCCTAAACCGGTTGAACCAATGCAGAACCGGTGCTACTTAATTGGAAAACTGGTTCTCAGGACATTTTTCGCTTTCCCCTAGGGAAATTTACGCCTTCCAGAGAGGGAGGCGGAAACATGGGAAGGCGTGGCCACTAAAACGGGTTGGCCTGGCGGGGTGGCCGGGCCCGCTGGCAGCGGCGGCCTGGGCGCACGCTGGGGCATGGTGGACCGAGGGAGGTGGGGCCTGTGCGTCGGTGGCTCGGCGGCTTATTGGCTCGGCATCCCGAGTATTCTTACCAGGGGCGGTTGTTTCTGGTGCTCGGACAGGAGACCGACGCCGGCGGGACTGATGCTTCTCCGGGAAGATTTGGGTTTTCCTGATTTGGCGAGCTCTGGACCGAATTGAGGAGGAAAACCGGCTTAGAGGAGCACGGGGAATGCACTGGTGGGACTGGCTTGGCTAGGATCTCTCGGCATCTCTCCACTTTGGCTTGGGCAGTTGCAAACCAATTGCTGAGGAACGGAGGGAATGGAAGGAGGGTAGAGAGAACTGGCACCGGCTGGTTACTTGGAGAAGGAGGGAAGGGCTAGGCGCCGAGGAAGGGATGCTCGGGTGCTCCTTTTATAGGTAGCATGGCGACAGCGGAGTGATAGCCGCTCGAGGTGACCGTTCAGAGCAGTGGGGTGGTGATGGAGTCAATTGGGGTGGCGCTGTGGTGCATAGGGCGACGGGGAGAACGTGGCGCTCGATGGCACAAGTGGCAGTGGCTTAAGCGACAGGTGGCGTGCTACTGGCGCCGACGGACAGCATGTTGACGGTGTCGTGCTGGCTCGTGCGCAATGATGCGATGGTGCTAGGTAGGGGTAGGGAGGCGCAGTGCCGCTGGTGGTCATAGTGCACGGACGCCCGGCGGATGTTAATGCAGACGACGGGAGGTGCAGGTGTGGCAGTGGGCTTGCGCGCTGATGCCGCTTGTGCCAACTCGGCGATGGCGACCCGACGGCCCAAGCGAAGCTAAGGACGGGGTTGGGTTCTGCAGCGGCTGCAGGATGGTGAGGAGGTCGAGGAGGGACACCGTGTCGGGCGGAGAGGCAATGGACGGTGCGAAGACGACGGATGGCGCGTTCGTGCCAGCGGGCGGTGCGCCAGAGCACGCACTGTGCGCGTGCTTGGGCTTGCGCGTGCGCGGCCAGAGCATGCCAGGAGCGGCATGTGCGTGCTCTAGAGCCCTAGGTTGTGCACACATGTGTCCCTCTCGCCTGCAGACTATTTGTGAGGTGTTCAAGAGGTACAGAAGGTTTGGAGACTGTTTGGGGCAGTGCTTATCAGGGGTTTCACTGAATGTCATTGTTGGCATGGCTAAGGTTTTGGCTGTAGTGCTTGTCTGCAAGATATTCTGGAGGTGCCCCCGGCATGGGAGATTGTTTAGGGTGCTAAGGGAGGTCCAGGAACTTTTGAAGGGATTCGGACAGGATTTGAACTTGGTTTACTAGAGATAGAGATAATGGCAGAAGGTGTTTGTTGAAGAACACTCCAAAATTTTAAGCTGGAGATGTACATGTTATTGTATATTTGGAGTTTTGGTATGACGAAGAAGGTCTTGTGATTTTATGAGATTTTCTTGAATAACCTATGGTAGGGTCGTAGTTCAATGTCCAATTTAACCCTAATTTGTTATGTGCATGAATTTCAAAAAATTTATACTAGACTTTGTGAGATTACTTTATACTTAAGTATAAATGGGTCTAATATGTTTTATAGAAAAAAATTTCCTAAATTTTTAGAGAAAGAAATTTACATAAAATGACACCTTTAGGATTTCCATCCAGAGGAATTTATTAATGGATAATGGGCTAAAGGTTCGAGGCTTAGGGTTTCGAGGTGGGGAGGGGTACATGCCATGTCGGAGATGAAAAGGAAGTGCCATAGTGCATTGATCAGAGTATAGAAGCCGGATCTCCGTTTTAGGGTTTTGTCGAAGCATCACAAGGAACATATTAGGATCTGGGCGAACATAGGGTGCGAAGGTAGAGCTTCGGGTTTCAAGACGGGGTATGATTTGTACGTCCAATCAGGATTTTAGCAAAAGCTTAGCTTTCCTTCATTTAGGTCATATGACCAGAGATCGTTATTGGGGTTTCAGATGTCTTGTTGAAAAAGAGAGGCTAGGGTTTTCATATGTTGTGTCGGAGATGAGGAGGGGTCATGGCATGGTGATCAGTTGTCTTAAAGGTATACTTTAGTGTTAGGGTTTATTGATTTGTCGCGGCAGCGGAGGTATATGCTAAATAGGATTTGCCGAGACAGGATGACGTTAGGGTTAGCGCGTGTACGCGCACATACAGGTATAATTTTTTTATGTCGATCAAGAGCTTGGATTCGAATGCACATGTTCCATATGATATGGTATGATTCCAAAACATCGAGAAGATCCAACGGCTCGAGAGCGGTGCACGATCACAAGTCACGTATACAGGTATACGTGGTCGTGTTAGGGTTTATTACAAAAATGTTTCGGACAGAGGCGTATTTAATTACGCTTGTTAACGTAAAAAGTTTTTGAAAGCCCTAATTTTTGGGTTCTGGAAAATCGGGATGTGACAGTGACTTGAGAGTAGTGAGGGAAGCGTCGGTCTACGCGACATGGATCTGACTTTCCATTAGGAGTGATATGTTGTACCCGTAAGGGACGGCCGAAGCTACAATGATATGATGACAAGCTATGTTAGATCTTGAAGAACATCTTGAAACCAACGGCTACAAGAAGGAACCATGTTTTGAAAATGTAGTTATTGCGGGCCTTCCAAATGTGCCAAGTTGTCACTGTAAAAGTCTCCTTGGGGAATTTTACAAAGTCTCCTGTGACGACCATATTTATATGTTGCCTTGTTGGAAACTCCAGATTCTCTGAGTTTTCTTAAAGTTGATAAAACATGTATTATACTTGGTTTGTAGTTTATGTCTGTGATGATTTTATCTGAGAGAAAACTAGAGAAACAGTAGAAGAAATTTTGGTCAAAACAGATATAATGAATTTTTTGCCTAAAAACTGTAACCTATCCTAATGATGGTTTTATTTGGGGAAAAATTGGGAATTTATAGGAAAATCTGATAAGAACAAACATTATATTTGGTCTAGTTCATTTCTACGATGATTTTTATCTCAGGATGGATTAGAGATTTGATAGAAATTCCGATAAAAACGGATATGATTTACTAGTTGCCTACTATCCTACGATGAAATTTGACTAAGGGTCCTGTCGACCATATGTAGCGTTTATTCATATGCATATGTAGGCTACGGTGATCTTGGATGAAAATTTTACCTTGTTTTAATTTGGGACAAGGTAGGCCTAGGTCCCTAATTCATGTTGATCTTTCTCCTCTACTCGCTGGTGGTTTGCTTCTATCTTCCCTACTCCTCCTCCTTGTTGTTCTTGATGATCTTGACTTCCTGGAGTTTTGGGCCGTAGTTCTTTTGGGCTGGTTTGTGAAGCAATGGTGGTCTTGAGGGGGTTGCTATTGCTACTATGTTACTCTATTCTCTGATTTCAGAGACCTTATGAGGTCCCTTCCTGCGGTGGCAATTTTTGCCACCTCCTGCTGCCTTGCTACATGTCTTTTAGAGAGACACTCATGTGGTCTCTTTGATAGCAATCCTTGCCACCTCCTGCTGTCTAATTCGGTTGTGTCACCACTGGATAACTCCTACTGCTCTTGCTTGACCCTTTGGGTGCCTTCTAAGCTAAGTTGCTGACCTTGGTCAATATTCATGGCATGCTTGATAATTCCTACAATGGGTAGTTGCCTAATTCAATCCTTTGTTTTTCTTTTCTTTAAAAAAATTATTTTTCAATGCAAAAATAGAACTTATGGAGGCAAAGTAGTATAGGTAAAAATAAATTATTTTCATTACTATTCACCCCTGTCTGATAAGGGTCTTAGACTATGGCCCATGGACATTTTGAAAAACAAAAATATTTTATTAAACCTTTTGAAAATAAAACTATTTGGGTTCCACTTCTGGCATTCTTTTGCCCTCGCAACTAACCTTACAGGTTTAGGCCGAAAATGTGCCGATGGAAACGCCTTTCATTTTAAAAACATTGTTTTCAAAACCCGTTGCCTCCTACGACAATTTGCGTGATCCTAACGGTCTCAAGCGCATATACTCGATGACCTCGAATATCACAAATATTTTCGAAGGTCACCGCCCCCACACTCGGTGTCTCCTATAGCTCGACACTTGAAGATTAGGTCTAAATATTTGTATAGATAGAATTTTTTACTGTACATCTACAATTATATTTCAATTGAATAAATTCCCATTTCAATGTATATACATGCATGTATGAAATAACAACGATAAATGTCATGTATGAGATGAATGCACAAAAGATTCTCCCCCGTCTATTATTTGTCAGTAACGCGACTCAACAGAAATCAATCAACTCAGCAGCTTGACTTCAGGCCACCTCTGTCTCACGTTTTCTCCGACTAAACCTAAAATTAGGGTTCTCATAGCCCGTTAGAATGCTGTTGTGTCTTCTTTTTGCCTAGAGAAGAGAAATTGAGAAGCTAGATGATATAAGCACACCTCCTTTTGTTTCTGCAGGTTTCTGGCCATCACACAAGGTACTCGTGCCAGAGCCTTCCAGTAAAATTAGATCACAAATCTTTGCATTGATGAGGACTGAAGATGAATTGCTCTTAGTTTAGATCAGAACTGACGCACAAGATGTTACTTTAGTGCTATTTTTAAAGGAAAGCAGTTGCTTAATTTGTTAAAGAACTGTACCTAAATTAAATGCCTAAAACTATTTTCCATGGAATATTCTTTCACCTAATAGTTGAATTATGTGATGTTTACCTTTCCCCTAATGCTTCCTATATTCATTTCAGGAGTAAATGTTAAAAAAGAAAAGAAAAGATGCACTAAGTTCTTTTCAGGGCCTTAATGCCACAACAGAGTATCAAGGTGCAGATTAATTACTCATTCAGCACTGTTTTATATAACCGAATTGTTTTTTACAGGAAAGAGAAAAGGAGTACGAGACCCAGGTCAAACCTATGTTTTCTTAAGATGGAACTGCCGCTTTGTTGCATCTGCTTCTTGCCAACTCATTTCTAACTGCAGATACTTGAGTGTCTGCTCTTTGAGATTTGGTTGCTTGTAGTCGGTTTGCCCCGCTTGCTAATAATTGCTGAGGGATTCCTGAGCACAACTCTGATGTGCTTGCAAGCAGCTGATCCAGATGCTGAGAAGCATTATAGGAATATGCATCACTCAGTGAGAGAAGATGTTAAGATATTGTATCCATGCCTACAAACCTTTTTCTGAGGAACAAAGCTCTGTTGAGCGCCATGTAATGCTGAGGAACTGGGCTTTTTCTTTTTTTCTTTATTCTTCTCTGATTTTTCTCCTCCCAGCTTAAACTGCTGGTCACTTCTTCCCTTTTGTTGGACTGCTGCTCACTTCTTCTACCTCACCTAATGTGTGAGTAAGGCGTCGCCTCGCCTTACGCCTTAACGCTTAAAAGGCATGAAGGGGGTGGGTCGCCTCGCCTCGCCTTACCGCCTTAAAAACTTTGATCAAAACCATGTAATGCTGGATTATCACATGGTATCAACCCATTATCCTGTGACGAGTTTAAAGTTGTGTTACTTGCGTAGCTGTATGACTGCTCTGCGCATGATTCCCGGTAAAGCTGACCAAGCTCCAATCGGAGCCGGTAGTTGCCCTGTGAATGATAATTTTTTGTTGCAAGAGGAGCTGGCACATCTGATATAAATTAAATGAAGAAATCAAAACACAATCTGAAGTAACAGTGCAGTGAAAATTTAAAAATATTATGATGAAAGAAAAACAAGATTTGGAAAGAAAAAGAATGGAAGTACACCACTAAATGGAATCTCAGGTAAATAAGATTGCTGAAGATCAGACTTTCAGTCACTGCTGTAAAGCTAAGCAGTGAAATTCCGGTTGTTTTGGTAGATGAAGAGGGAATTGTGAGAGCGGATGTTCCTTCAGAAGAGCAGATTTCAAATATTTTAATATGCACAAACTGAGTGGAAATGTTAACCATAACTTGGAAGGCAGAAACAATTGTACCACTCACTGGGAAACAGATACTTCTCATGTTCAGGTTATCGGGGCCACCAACTCGCCAAGGGGGCAAGTTCTACACTCGACGAATGTGAATATAGGACCAGAACAAGAAATTGCGGTTCCCCATCCTAGATCCTCACGCAATACAGATCCTTCATGAATATTTTGTCAATTTGTTTAGCACGTAAGTTAGAAGCTGTGGAGATGACAGGCCAGCTAGCTACTCTTGATTTCCCCGTGAAAAACTAAATTATTTTAATCTCATATATTCCGAGTATATTCTGATGCACTTTTGTAACAATTTGAAGATTTCTGCAATTAATAACTTGCTAGTGGAAAAAAGAGTAAACATAACCCCATGTGATGGTCAAGCAGAACTGATCACACACATTTCTTTTCCTCAAAGTCACAAAAAATCCAACACCCGTGTCATGAAAGCATGCTCTATATTTGTGAAGTACCACAAGAACAAAGTATGAAACTGGAAACCCACCCAAGGAAAAGCTGTTGGATGGGCATCAGTTTAGGAGCTCATATTATTGATGATTAAACTATGTCTAACTATAATTAAGAAACATTAGCATTCCTCACAAAAATCAACTGCTGTATTTCTTAGCTTTAATCCCAGAAGAACATAGGCAAAATTTGCTCCCGGACACTACACTTCATTGGCATTTGCTGAGACATCGCAAAATCAATAATTTGCCGATGGACATTGTAAAACTATGGTCATTTGCTGGAACACACCAGACCGATTAAAATATTGTTATTTTAAAATTTAGGACAGAAAAAGAAGATGGAAGTCTTGTTTGCACTTGGAAGTCAAGTGAGCTCATCTGTCATCACCCACAGACCCACCCCTCTTTTATCTTCACTTCTATCTCTCACCTCTTTTATCTCTCTCTAACGACAAATATAACTATCGATGCCCCTTCAAAATAATAATACTTTAAATGGTTCGATCTGTTCCAAGAAATGAACATAATTCTTCAGTGTCAATCAGGAATTATCAATTTTAAAGTGGGTTTTCTGTAAACGCCAACCAAGCCAGTGTTCAAGAGCAAGCAAAAAAATGTTTGTTAACATGCGTACGTGCCTGTGCATGACAAAACATAAGCAACACAAAACCAGCACTATGTAGGGGCAAACAAGCATACTGAGAAGCACTTTGTACCTCTAAAGCGACTTTCAGGTGCATTGGTGGCAGCTGCATTATCAGTAGATGTTTTCAACCCTATAAGATAAACATGCATACAAATAAGCCCTAGCATGATAAAAACTGACCAGTAAGTTGGTTCTTGTGACAATCATCATATAGCTACCAATTGAAACATCTATCCTGACAGTGAAGCCGCAACTTATATTGTTTAAATAAAAACAGATCCAAGAGTCAACCGCATCAGCCACCTCTGTACTATCCATTGTTCTAGATGATAGACTCAGATTCTCGTATCTCAAATGTAAGCTTATATCATTGAGGATCACAAGCTAGTGCTAATAATAAACTTGTTGGTGGTATTGGCAATACTAATGATAGCATTAAAGCATTAAATACGAAGATCAAATGTTTCAACAAACTATTCAACAACAAAGAAGGTAGAATAAACAACTCGCCAGATTCGTAATAATTTTCAATTAGAAAGAAAGTGGCACTTACTTTGATCAGCAGTAGAACCTAAAGGTTGTAGTTTGTTCACATTTCCATTGTTCAACTCAAAATCATTGACGGTGTTCTTGTTTTCAGATTGAGACTTTGCTTTCACTTTTATATGTACTTTTTGATCTATCAGATGTCAAGGCAGCAAAGCTCTCAATGGGAATCCAGTTAACAATGAATGGATATAAAGGAAAAACATTCCACATAGAGAATGCATCTAACAGTATGTATTAGGTAGACATTCAAAGTAAATAAACAAGAATCAAGCTGTTTCCCATAAGCTATTGATAGGGATACTTCCATTGCTTGTCAGCTTTATCTTTCTGCCCTTCTTTGGAGGCTTCTTAGGATCAGCACCCTCATCTACGCCCATTGAATCATTTGGGTTTAACTTCCCTGAGCAACATCGCTCTGCGGAAGTCAAATAAGTTTATGAATTTCCAGATCTATTCCATGGACACCCCTCTTAAGAAAAGTCTAAATTGATTTACAGTCACACCAAGCAAATGAATAATAAGTAAGGTTTGAACAAAAACTAGAGTAAAAACTGTAAAACCTTGAACTTTCGGTATAACATGTCGATTATTGCTGCCTGTCTGATTTGAAGTAACATAGTACTAGAACAAATAACACAAATATAGCTTCATATATTTAAAAAAAACAAGTGAATGACTTCACAATATAATACCATTTTAATTAAGATTATTGGCCAGTTGTGCAATTAAGAACTGAATGGTAATGCCAACACTTCCCTAAGCAAATGTACCAAACAGCAAACAAACTAGGCCTGCTCCAAGAACAACATGCACTGTCATGGATGTAGGGCATCTTTCAATAAACAATAATACACCTTGAATAATTTTGTACCAGTACTTCTTCAACTACTCATTGATGAAGTCAAACAATGAAGTAGCATCCACTTGGGGCCTTTTGCATATACACACTGCAAATTATGTAGTTTATGTGCTGACTAGCTGGAGTCCTGCTAAATTACGATTGTATAGATGTTTACAGCTTTGTTCACAGCAACATCAGGATGAATTCAGATCAAACTTACACCAAAATAATGTTTGGTGTAATGTGCTGAACCATACCTGCATGGGACGCATATTGGCTGGCCTTAATTGGCTTCTTGCATGCATTACAGCGGACCTTGAATATAAGATGTCAGCTCAAATTGGAAGCAGGAAATGAAAAAGGGAAGCCATACAAGTAGGTTCATCAATAGTTACCAGGTCCAATGGATCAGCCATAGGTTTTGATCCAAATATATGCATATCTGCACATGAATAAATGACAAATTGTGGCATAAACTGCTAATCTTTACAATATGAACTATGATATAATAGCACCATGTATTACAAAGTAAAAATGACGTAGTAGTACATATTGCCAAGAAACAAATTGAGAAAACAGAAAATCAGTTATCAGTTTAAGAAATAAAATACATATCAGACAGTACTGATAGCACTAAAAATTGTACCTAGAAAAAACAGTGCCACTGGTAAAAACAGGCAGAAGTCCTAAAGGAAGTGACTGTGATCTGCTGGTTCTAGAAAGGGGAAGAACTTACCATCTTCATCAAGTAGATTGGGTTCATGTGCACCAAAAAGTTGCTTGTGTAGGATATGCGAAGCATTCTTCTCATTGGTCACCTCATCTGCCAAAATTCAGGGGGGAGATTTTATTTTCATTCTAAAATACCCAGAAGGTATAAGTTATATATATTTTTGGTAACAAAGAACCTTTATTTTATTCCCTTAGAAGAGTTACAGGTAAAAATTCCAAGGAATGAAAGACAGAAGACAAATAATCACAACTCAGTTGTCCAAATATAAAAAACAGTTACATTTTAACCTTGCATGCAGATGGTGAGATGTCTAAGGTCATTAAACTAACTCTAAACCGAGATGATGTACACATTAATAGGTATACAAGTCAGACTATTCAAGTCAGTTTGTGTATATATTATCTAGATAAATCGATAGTCTTGCAAATAAGAAAATAGCTGCAAAGGCAACAAGACTGGAATAGTGGACATCAATTTTATAATACCAATATTATTGGTTTTACTCTTGTGGATATAGGTTGCAATGATCCTCTAACCAAATCATGTGAATAAACTAAATGGAAGCTCACAATGAGCTAATACATTTGTTATAGTTTACCTGGTTTAGCATGATTTTCCATCATTACAAGCTTCAGCACAGAAGCCATTTTAAAATGTCCAGACATGCAAACCATTTTCAATAGCAACCTACATTTCAGCCACATGAACAGGATATCAGTTAAAAGTTAACAAATTATTCAAACATCTAAAGTTGGAATTGGGTGATATCATGTCGCAGGAAACTTTGCGATGCATTAGCTAATTCAAAGCTTGCAGTTTGATTATACGCCTGATAATTGTCTTTCCAACATTTAGCCTCTCCATGAAGAAACGGATCTAGCATGTGGTGTCCCATGTGCCACTGATTCATGCATTAAATCCTATGGTAAATTTCAACGACACTAGTGTATAAAACCATAAAAGCTACAGATACAGCATGAGCCCTAGCCAGCGCATCAGTTTTACATGCTTCAGCTTGCATTTCATAACTAGAAACAAACCGATATATGCAGACATTTAGGACCAAAAGTAGCTGATGCAACATGTCAATCATATGCTCAGAAATTACAAAAAGATGTAATAATCCCAAATTCAAAACTGAAACAATGAACAAAAATAATCACAGACCTACGCTTACAATTCATCTCTCCAAGTACCACCATGAAATTGCAATTTGCAACATTCAATTATGCATCTCATACTGTTGTTAACTCTATGCTCACAAACAAAACTTTGGTAACACCTGTTCCCCTGGGCCAACTTATCAGCCAGTGTTTGCATAAGTTCCATTTGCATGTGTGACTTCAATCTTTTCACACTCCCTGAGAATTCAAACCGAAACTGTAAAAAACCCAAAAGCCCAAACAAGGGTAGGAAACTGATGTTCCACTCACATTCCCAGTCCAGCATCTCATATTGTGGAAAATTTAACAGAAAAGCCTAAAATGTGCGTCCCCAATGCTAGTTTTGATCGTCCCGCCATTAAACTACACTTGAGAGTTTCAAACGACAATAAGTGCACAATTAACCGTTAAAGTGCCCAACACAATGTGACGATCTGACTATACGCACAGCTATGATCTTTCCGCTACGTCACTGACGCATTTCAAAATTTGAGATCAAATTCCGAATAAATACCTCATGGAAATATCACAAATGCTTCGCAAGTCAGCGCTTTCGCTACAACCACCACAAATGCAGATCGTATTACGACTAAAATTTAACGAATCGACCCAGTAAAACTGTAAAAACCCCACGGGAAAATTGATTTGATTTTACAAGTGTCTCACCTGCAACAGCCGAATTCCTGGAGGGCGCCGAGCCCTCAAAAAATGCCCACGAAAATCAGGAAAAAAATATCTGCATCAATCAGTCACGCGTCGCCGCCACCGCCGCCGCAGCCACAGCCGCCTTCACCGGCGGCGCCTCCTCCTCCGCGCGCCCGCGAGTCACATGCCAAATTCCGGGAGTAGAGGGGCCCGGAGAGAGAGAGGGCCAGAAGCACAGAGGTACGCGGGAGGCGAGGGCGTATGCGGATGGTGGAGTGAGATCTCCGGCACGCGGCGTAAGATCCCGGCGATCGCCGGCGGCGAGGAGGAGGGGAGGCGGAGGCTGAGGCGAAGCGAGCGCCAAGCGTTTGGAGATTTGGGGCCGCGGAGGCGTTCTGGCTCGGTCGGTTCTTGTAGCGAGCGAACCGACCCGGTCGGAAGCCCGGTTCGGGTCCCGACCCGACCGTACCTGGTCCGACCCAACCCGGTTTGCTCGCCGCTAAGCTGCTCGCCGCAGCAGAGCGAGGAGAGGAGGGGAAAGAAGAAAAAAAAAGGGTAGCACCTTTTGCGGCGGCGATGGCGGCGAAAGCGCGGGGGGCTAGGAGCAGGGTGGCGTTCGTGCTGGTGGACGGGATTGGGGACGTGACCATCCCGTCACTGGGGGGGCGGACGCCGCTGGAGGCGGCGGCGGCGCCGGGCTGGACGCGGTGGCGGCGGCCGGGGTGACCGGGCTCATGGACCCCGTGGAGCCCGGGCTCGCCTGCGGCAGCGACACGGCGCACCTCTCCCTCCTCGGGTACGATCCCCGGGTGTACTACCGTGGGCGCGGCGCGTTCGAGTCCATGGGCGCCGGCCTCGCCATGGCCCCCGGCGACATCGCCTTCAAGGTCCGCTTCTTGGCACGCTAGATTACATTTCTTACTTCTCTTATAGTAAATTAGTTCAATTTGTTAGATTCTCCACGCTTGTGTTCAACTTTTCTAATTAGTTAATGGCTCGGGTCATAGTGTTCTTGTAACAGAATGCTAAATTGGAGATCTTTTTTGTGAGATCTTGTGATGTATATCTTTTGGTTAATGATGGTCAGATCATACAAGTGGCACTTTTCAAGCCATGCAGTATGTCTGGATCGATGAATGCTTTGTTTCCCTTCGCTGAATTATGTGCACAAAATTGTGCATGCAGTCGAACTTTGCTACGTTGGATGAAAGCACGGGGGTTATCGTCAGCAGGAGGGCGGATCGGCACTTTGAGGAGGAAGGCCCAATCCTCTGTGCTGCATTAGATGGGATGAAGCTCCCATCGTTTCCCGAATATGAAGTGAGAGTCAGGTGCACTACCTATTCATATCATACTTTCATAGTGAGCAAAGCATTGATGTGACGTATACTGCTTAGTTATTCCTGTAATTTACACATCTTCTCTACAGGTATGCTACAGAGCACAGATGCGGTGTGGTTGTGAAAGGACCAAGGCTGAGCGGGAACATTTCAGGAACTGATCCTTTGAAGGACAACCGCTTGCATCTAAAGGCTGAACCTTTGGATGATACAGAAGAAGCTAAAAACACAGCAGCTGTGGTCAACGAGCTTTCTAAGGAGATTACACGGATACTGGTTTCTCACCCCATCAATGAAAAGCGTGCAACTGAGGGGAAGAACATTGCTAATGTCGTGCTATTGCGAGGCTGTGGTATTCGGATTGAGGTTAGTGGGCCCAATATTAATCTCGTTTTATAATTGTTCATTTTTGCAACACTCCAGAGTCTGGAGGTAGCAATATCAATATGACACATAGTTTGGAGAGATTTGTGCAATGCTCTTGCTTATGTGTATTCTTGTTTTCAATGCCATAAAGACAAGCATAATCCAGATCTGATTCTCAAGTTCTTATATTGGAAGTTGTAGCAACGTAAGCTTAGGGCATATTGTTCTGTTCAAATTTGCTACTGTTTGCTCTTGCTTTTAAACAAGGGTTGACATTGGTGCACTAATAATGGCAAGAAGGAAAACTTTGAAGCAAAACATTGCAGTTTTATATATTTTTAAGCATCCATTTAGAACAATGTATATATGTTACCATCACAATACATCTCGGAAATGCACTATTGGTCAACCTTGGCATTAGCTCCTGCAATTTTCTCTGAGACTTACTTCCTGCAAGCATAAGAATTCCCCATAGCATAAGGGCTCCCTTGTTAAGATTCAACATGTTTTGTCCCTACTGGAACTTGATACTACTGAAGCTTCCTTCTTAATGAAGTTTCATGTGGCTATAATAGGTACCGACCTTCGAAACCAAGCATGGACTTGCACCATGCATGGTAGCTCCTACCAAGATCATAGCCGGGCTGGGGCTGTCACTGGGCATTGATATCCTTGAAGCACCTGGAGCAACTGGAGATTATCGAACTCTGTTAACTTCCAAGGCTAAAGCTATAGCCAAGGCACTCTCTGCTCCTCTGGATACACCACCTCGTGTTTTTGTGCCTGGAGAGGATGAATATAAAGCCGGAAGAGAAAATGGCTATGACTTTGGGTTCTTGCACATCAAGGTGAAAACACAACTCAGGCTCTTTTAAACTAGCATTAACCATGTGATTCTGACAGTTCTTCATGTAATGTTCATGCAGGCCATTGACGATGCTGGCCATGACAAGGCTGTCAAGTTAAAGGTACGAGGTCTGGAAGCCGTCGACCGGGCTATTGGTCAGCTTGCAAGGCTCCTGTGGGAAGCCGAAAAGTCTGGGCACTACCAGTACTTACTTTGTGTCACTGGAGACCACTCTACTCCTGTTGAGTACGGTGACCATAGCTTCGAACCTGTGCCATTTGCGATATGCCGACTGAGAGATTTTGTGGGAGCCGTAGGGGAGGAGAATGTGATGAACACCCCGCTCAATGATTTCCCACTTCCTTCGGTGAAATCCAGAGAAGATTTAACTGATAATGCAGAACTAGCTGAACGCAAGCCTGATCAGCGTAAAGCTTTTAGCGGTGATACTGTGTGTGAATACACCGAGATCGCTGCTGCAAGGGGCTGCCTTGGGCGATTTCCTGGAAGTGAGATGATGGGCATCATCAAGAAGTTCATGAAAGCAAAGAACGACTAATGCCGGTTCAAGTGCTAACATTGTGCTTAATCTACTGACATTTAAGCTTTGTAATAATAACCAAAGGAGACACATAGCATAACTAGCTTAATCTGAGATAAATAAAGGCCACCATGGTTGGTTCCCGAACCCATGCAAAGGCGTAATGATCTGTGATCGGAAGCTTCAGCCTGTTTTCCAGTTTATGAAACTTTTATTTCAAACATAGTTTTATGCTCAATTTGTGTTCGCCAGTGCAATTGATGCAGCAATTTGTGATACATTCTGTAGCGTGGCAAGAAGAATCCGGCACTACCTTCAGAAATTATATAAAGAATGTACAGCCCATGCAAGAACCTGTTTTTTTTTGTCTGTTTCATGAACAGCTGAAGAAATTATGATGCAAGTATCTTACATCTACAAGAGATCTAGCTATCTGCGCATATTGTCGTGGAAAAAACCAGTATTGCACAAGAAAAGAATACAGAGACAGATAACGCGCACCAGTAAAATAACAATCATTTCACATGTACAGAAACCTCAATACATCAGGGAGTTACAATTGCTTTGAGCCTTAGAGGAAGCACAACGCCAACCAAGAATGTCATGAACACTACATGAGAAATACATTAAATACTACATCCTTGTAAGCTATAGAACAAAAGGAAAACAGCATTGGATTTGACCAGCTAACAACGGAACCGATCTACTGCAGCCTGCAGACTAACGAACATTTAGAGGTCAACCAGCAAAGAAAATTCATGGGAACTATATAGAAACAGAATATTTCAACCTGTCACTATCCCCTGTTATCTGCAAGAGCAACGAGGGTACAATTTCACGAACTGACGCACTCCACAAACATAAACATGAAATATCAGCAACATAATCAGTCATACAGATCTCATATTTATGAAAAGAAATGTGTAATCTGCTTGTCTCATGTATTACGTCAAAGAAAATAAGGCTAAAATGTGAATGGTCTGGAAAATTTGTCACAAGGATCCAGAGGAGTTGTTGCCAAGAAGACAGATAAATGCATCAAGTAGCTGGCGGACATGAAAGATATCCTTCAGAGGAGACCCCGACGCCTTTTATAGTCGCTCACAGAGAGAGTTAAAGCATGCCTTCTTCCATCATTGTCGGGGATTTTGTACCCCATCATTGCTTCTATCTTCTGCTTCCTCGCCATGTATCCATCAAACAGACCTTTGGGTCCACCATACTCTTCCAGAACAGATAATGATATAGGAAGTTCAAAATTATGGAGTGAATTCAATTCTGTTCCGAGATCCAAAGGTGCATTCGTATCAACAAGCTTCCCAGCTTCAGCTGCTGCTACTAAAGCTGAAGCTGTGGCGGATGTACCAACTCGCACCCCACTCTTCACAATTTCGGTGCCAGCCATTGCATTACCACCATTCACATTGGAGGCTTCAGCGTTATCTCCTGCTTCTCCTTCTGGCTTTGCCGCATAATAATTTCTTGATCTTGTCCACCTCCTTGAAAAAGGATCATAACCAGCCTCTCCAGCCTTCAGGCTTGTATTGATAGCTTTCATTTCTGATGCATTCTTGAAGTTCTCAGCACGGTTCTTCCTGTTCATCTCCTCTAACTTCGCTGCCTTCTCATTATTTGACATTGGCTGAGCGATCTTCTGCAGCTGATTCAGCTTTGCGCGGATCTTTTCTGCTTCTGCTTCATCCCTTCGGACCAGGGCCATCTCCAACTGATCCCTCAGCCTATCCTTCTCAGCAGCAACATTCATAGGACGCCTCACAGCTGATTTCTTCTCTCGCAGCATCTGCTTTACCGTAGCCGCTGAATACACAAAGGAGTAGGCCTTTTGAATGGCTTCTTTCTTCTCCAGCACTTCCTGCCGAGTTGGTATGCGCACACCATTCTTTCCGCCTCTTGCAGCCACTCCTTGAACTCTTCTTCGAGGGCCGGGGAGTCAGACACCTGAGTCATCTGCCACCGAGCAGCATTAGCTTCATTATCCCATACAACGTTGAGATACTTGCAAGTTGTGTAGCTCTCCAGCTTGTACTGCCGATCTGGGTCACTCGCGTCCACGTTTCTAACTATGCACAGCCTATACTTGGGGATGCCCGATCTTGTCTTGCCAATTCCAAGCCGCACAAAGCACCCAGACACGAGTTCCTCAAAGAAGGGCTCCATGAACCATTTCACCAGCTTTGACCTCCGAAGAGTTATACTCTTCACATCATCAAACTTGAGAGGGTCAAGCCTACTCGGTGACTCATCAAACTCATCATCCCTACTATCATCAGCAATCCCCCCATGGTCATTCATCCTCCCCCTGTTACCGCCGTCATTGCTACCGTCACTCGGGGGGCTTCCAGCCCTGCGCCTAGTCGGCGACCTGCTCGGGGGGAGCAGATCCTTAAACCTGTTGCGGTGCCCCTCCGGATCCTGCTGTCTCAGCCGCTTGGCCCGGAGCTCGTCCAGGGCGCTCTTGGTGGCGGACCTGTCGGTCCTGGTGGAGGACCGCGAGCGGCTGAGCGGCGGGGGAGGGCTGTCCTTGCGAGACGCCTTCTCCGCCGTCTTGGAGGAGGACGCCCGCGCCAGCTTCTTGAGCTTGTAGTCGTCGATCCTGGTGCTCCGCTCCGCGAGGATCATCTCCCTGTCGAGCTCCGTCATCTTCTCCAGCTGCTCCTTGTCATCCTCGTCCTTGTACAGGTCGCTCCCGACGGACGGCGCGCTGTCGGAGTCGTCATCGCTGCCCCCGCTCCGCCTCCTCACGGCATCGTCGAAGTCGTTGTCCTCGTCGTCGTCGTCGTCCTCGTCGTACCCTCCTCCCCTGCCGCCGCCCTTCTCCGTCTGGTGCCGCTTCTTGAGCGGCACCTGCGACCCCGCCGGCTGCCGCTTCCTCGGGTAGCTCGGCGCGGCGTCCGAGTCGGAGTCGCCGACGCCGTCGGAGCCATCGGAGCCGGAGTAGGAGCCGCCCCCCGCCGCCCCCGCTGCTGCTGCTGCCGCCACCGCTGGTTAGAAGACGGCCGGGACTGGCTGCTCTTTCCCACGGTCCGCCCCGCCGCCTGCAGGAGCAGATCGTCCAGATGAGGATCCGGCATGGCCGACGATGCTCCTCCTCACGAACCCCTGCACCAACAATCCCTCAACAAAAAATTGGGAAATTTATTGAGAAACTGCAGCGAGTAGCAAAGGAAGTAGACGGATTCGAGAAAGGAAGATCTGGAATTACCTTCGAGGTGTAGTGGAGGTCCGGCGGCGGAGAGGGTTCGAGGGGAAGAGACGAAGTGGAAAACGAAGCAGCTCTGGAGTTGGGCCTTGGCAGGAGCTAACAACCTGAAGGCCCGATTATCGCTTCACACTAGCCCACTAGCCCTTCCTGACGTTCTCAAAAAGTCAAAATCTTCCATCTTATTAATATTAATACTTCTATAAATATTTAAATTAGTGGTGATCGTAACAAAAAGTCTCTTTCACGGTTAACCGTCTCCACAGTTACTCTCCATCAACACAGCATACAACCAAGAGCCCACCCTTCCCTTTTCACGCTGCTTGGGGACCGACGCGTTTTTTCAATGGGTCTCATCCCTATGGGCACCTGTAATTTACGGGTGACCTTCCCAGCGGTCAATTTCCGACAGCTACAGTAAAGCTGTCGGAAAATTGTCAGGTTTCTACTTTAACACAGTCAGGTTTCTACTTTAGCACAGTTAGGTTTCTACTTTAGCACAGTCAAGTTTCTACTTTCAGCTTTCAACTTTCTGACAGTTACTGTAGCTGTACAGTAGTGGTACTGTAGCTATACTGTGATGGTACTGTAGCAGTACTGTAGCGGTCGGAATTGACCGCTGGGAACGGTCGACCGCGCAGTATGAAAAGCGCATCCCTATTGCTTCTCGTTTCTTCTCACAATCTTCCTTCATTGCTTTTCAACACCTTGGCTTGCTACAAAGTGCCGCTGTTGCCACGTGGCCATGATCGAAGCTTTGGTGCCTCTCCTCTGTCGTCATCCTTCGCTGCTGCCACGCCATCATCCCATGCTTGAGCACCTCTCCTTTGTAATCTTCCTTGTTGCTTCGGGTGTTAGAGATTTCACTAGTGACCACGCCTATCCCTAAGAGACCTGCAGCTAAACAACCACCTCCACACCTGCCCATCAATGTTACGTCCACTGCTTCCCGTCACCGCAGGAGGTAGTGAAGGTGTGGGAAAGCTAAATCTAGGGGATTTTAGTTGAAAGTTATCCGAATTAGTTGAAAGTTGTCATACAAGAAAAAAGTATTTTTCATCCCTGAACTATTGTCTGAGTGTAGATTTCATTCCTCAACTCTAAAACCACTCAAAGTTGGTCCCTCAACTCTCAGTACCGTGTAATTTTCATCGCTAAAGTGGTTTTGCCCATTTTAAAGTTGTTTTCAACGATGTGGCGCCTACGTGTAGACTACATCACCGCCACATGAGTGACACGTCATCTACTTTCTTAAAACAATCCACAAATTTACTAAAAATATTCAGAAAATTTAGAGAAAGTAAAAATAAATAAATAATCCTAAAATTTATTTAAAACATATTTAAAATATAAATTCCACAAATGAAAAACACAAAAAATTCAAAAATCACAGAAAATGAAAAATAAAAAAAATTAGGAAATCCAATAAAAATTATTTTAAAAAAAATTCTAAAATTTTAGATTTTTTATTTCTAATTTTTTGAAATAAATTTATGAATATCATGAAGAAAATTTGTGACGTGGCATACCGTGATATGTGGTCTACACGTAGGCGCCAAGTCGTTCAAAACAACTTTCAAATGGGCAAAACCACTTTTAGGGATGAAAATTGCACGGTATTAAGAGTTGAGGGATCAACTTTGAGTGGTTTAGAGTTGATGGATGAAATCTACACTCAGACAATAGTTTAGGGATGAAAAACACAATTTTGCCTCAATAAAAAGATGTCTAAGTATTAGTAGAAAGTTGTGTGAATTTTAGTAGAAAGCTCCGAATTTTAGTTGGGAGCTGCTTTTTTTCTTGCGCAAAAGATCTGATTATGAATTCTTTAGTTGAAAGATTTTTTTATGTCTCTGGCACGCGACCAAAGTTAATTATACTAATAAATCAAGAGAGCGCAATAATGGCCTCCCTCTCCTGCCCCAAGGGCCAAGACAAGCAAATCCCAAAGGTTACGTGGGGCCCAATAGGTTCCTGCATCTGCATAACGATCATGTCGTGCGTGTGTACGCATATACTATTTTAAGGGTCTCTTTGATTCACATGATTCTAAAAACGCAGAAAAAGAAAGACGCATGAATTGGATGTCATGTCAATGTTGAATCCTACAGAATAAAAAACACAAGGATAAATAATAGAAATTGTTTGGTTGCGTTACACAAAAAATGCAGAAATTTTCTTGAATTATTAGGTGTTCCATAGTTAACATAGATACGAAGGAAAAAAATTTATGAGGTTAGACTCAATGGAAATTTTCCTTTGGAATTACATACAACGTAGTCCATATGATTTCTAAATATAATTTTCAATCTTACAAATCAAATAAGCTCTATAGGTAAAATTTTCAAGGAATAGAATCCCCCAAAGTTCTTATAAAATCCCTTTGAATCAAAGAGGCCCTAACACTGTTCCTGGTTTTAATAAACAGGTCATCTGATACAGTGATCTCTCTCGGTGTCGCTTTCATCTGATACAGTGATCTCTCTCGGTGTCGCTTTCTTTTGCTGCATTTCATGGAGTAGACAAAGCAAATTGTTGATAGAATCAAAGCAGAAAGTGTGGAGTTAGGGGAACTGAGGTGGAAGGTTGCCCGGATGGTGAGAGGTGGGGGTTAATTCTAAAAGGGAAAAGCCAAGGCTCGTCCCGACAATGCATTTGTATGTATAGCCACTTCAGTCGTGCTCCTCGTTTCTCGAATGGAAAAAAAGTATCTTCTTTTTGGAAACATGTTAAACCAGAAATTATATGTTCGTGACAGTATTTCCAGCCAAATCCCAAGAAGAAAAAAGAGCTTTGGGGGTTGTCAGAATTAACTGCGGCGCTCGACCACGGGGACGACCGCAAATTAGCCACTCCCGATAATCGGGCCACCCTCGATGATCGGTCTACCATCCCGTTTCCTCTCCACCAAAGGTAACTTCTTGACTGGTAGGGCTATCTCTCCATAATTTTTACCATATTATTTTAGGTTTTATAAAATATGCCATATGATTATGGAACTGCTATTTATTTTTCAAACTAAAAGTCAGTTGTTGTGGTTTTGTATTTATGTGAAGATCAATAGGCCATATAATCAGATTTATTTTTATTATTTTTACAACAACACGCAGACAGTTAGCTATCAGACATCGTTACTCATCACCTTCTGCTTTGGAGCACTAAAATATCTTCACTTTTGCCCGGTGCCATTAACTGTAGGGTAATTTGCTAGGACGCATTTTAGTGAGCAAAACGACCCAACAATTGTAATAGAATTGGGCAAAGCGATGACTTTGTATTGTTCTGAGCAAAAGGCGATAATTTACAAGTCCCACAACTAATTTTGCCTTTCGAAAAAAGGAGATAAAGTTGAACGATTAGCGGTGAGTCGGTCGCCTAGACATCGAACCCCAGGTGTAACGATTAATTAAAGCCAATCATAACCATTATGGTGGCGCGACGTCGCAACACTACAATCGTTATAGTGCGCTCCTGTCCTTGTAACTCCGACTATCACGTCTCTGCCTTGCAAGTTCGAACCATCGCCTAAACTAGCGACCCTGCATCTCGATGGCCTCTCACTGTGCCCTCCAACACGATTGTGCAGATCCATAACATAACTCCATGTGTGTCGCATAGAATCGATGAAACCGGATACCATTGCTACACGATATTATTTTTCTTTGGATGTTGCCGCATGGTTCGATGAACCAACAGATTTGGCTGATCGATCCAGCAACCAAGTGAATCTGCCTTTTATTTTTGAATCACTAAATTGATTTGGGATGGTTTCACAAAAGATTTGGAATTTTAGGGACTGGACTCCTACTATTCTCATTTTTTAAACTCTTGGCTGGTTTGGTGACCGCGTACATGTGAACAGCGTGGGTGCAATTTGTTGAAAGAACACAAACACTTAATTAGGAGGTATTGCTTACTAGTTTTGTGGCTTTTGTTTGGAGTTTTCTTTCCGTACCCTGGTACTCCCTAAATAGAAATTGGAGTACCGAATAAATCTGATCGTCCGTTCATGAGGGGTAATAGACATTTGATCTTGCAACTGCAGCTAATCCCAACTCGTCTCCTCTCCAACTGATTCAGCGCGCCGCTGCCTCTCCAACCGAACCGGCTCCGCCTGCAGATGCCTCCACCGGCCCACGCCTCTGCCTGGCCACGCCTGCCTCCGTCTCCGCCGGCACACGCGTCAAGGCCCACCTCGACGTGGAACCCAGCGACAACCGCGCGGTCGGCGAGGACGAGGCCCTCGGACACGGCGGTGGTCACCGGAGCGGAGAGGTGCGTCATGTCCGGGATGCGAGTGTTCGGAGAGAAGGAGCGGGAGCTGGGGAACGCCAAGCTCAGGTGGTACAGTGCCTCGCCGGCAGACGTCAAGACGGCCAGTAAGACCTTGTTCTAGCTTTCCAACTGGAAACTCCTCCGGGAGCGCTGCGTGCACGGCCGAGGGCTGCACCTCTCGCCGCTCAGGTTCCCGCTTCTTAGGTGAGCCGTTTCCGTTTTTGGATCTTGATCACTGCTGGGCTGACGATTGCAAGAATGGGAGCGTTTTAATCTTGGTCTGCAACACGAACTCTTGATTTTCTTGATCTGCAAGATGAGTTCCTTTTCTGTTCTTAGTATGGAAGGAAATCAATCTTAGCACAATAGAGCACGCTGGGTTTTTTATTTGAGACAATGCGGACTAGTCGTGATATGTGCAAGAACTGCAAAATCTAGAATCATCTAAGAACCAAACTGATGAATGGTCGACAGGAATGGAGAATTTCTAGGGTTGTGTTTCTCCAATTAGTTTACTGTTATGATTTGTCCTGAGTACGGTATGGTGATAAATCGAGATAAGTTCTTAATCTGAGAAAATGCCAAACAGTAATAGTATGTGCAGGACCTGCAAATTTGAGATAATAGCAAGATTGCATCATCTCAGAAATCTGATAAAGTTGGTTGATAATAATGGAGTGTTCCTTTTCTGTCCTAGTATGGGAGAATGATGGAGTTGTTTTTGTCAAGTTTCGCTGCAACACCTTCATTTTTTGATTTGTAGCAAAAGGGTTTTGTTGCAAGTATGTAGTAATGACAGAGCAAGATGAATCCTTGATTTGAACAAATCAAACAGTAATAGTACGCGCAAGAACTGCAGTTTCTTTTGCATCGTCTCACAAATTGACATGATGACAATGGAGGAATTGTTCCAAGTTCCTTTTTCTGTTTCGGTGAAGTTGCATATCTCTGATTTTGAGTTGGATTATTATTGCCAGCATTTGGATATGTCAGATAAATATAGAGTATTGTCAAAGCAAGTTAAGTTCTTGATCTGAAATGAATGCCAGATAGGTTCGAAATGCGTATGATTGCAAAATTTAAGTGGAGAAACCTGACGAGCTAACTTGCCTCCGACCGGCCCGCGCGTTGATTCTGCTACTTAGTAACTCTAGCTGGTATACTAGACAGTAATCATGTCTAGCTCAGTTGGTACATGGGCAAGGTTGCTAACCTTGTGGTCGTGGGTTCAGACCCCAACGTGCGCAAGTTTCTGATTATTTTTTAGATGCACCTCTTTTCGTTTGATACTTAAGAATTCTGCCTAGTATACTAAACTTAAAGCCTGTCTAGCTCAGTTGGTGGATTAGCAAAGCTGCTAACCTTCTGGTCGTGGGTTTAAACGCCAGAGTACGCACGCTTTTGATTATTTTCACCTCTCCCAGTTTGATACTTAAGGAGTCTTCCTGGTATTATACTAGACATAAAAAAAATACCAGCTTTACCCCCAATATCAAGGTACTCCATAAGTTTTTCAGAGTCTTTAGAAGTGGTACTCCTTAAGTGTAGTATTGGAGTACCAGATTAGATTAGCCATTAGATTAAAATAATTTAATGGTCTATATTTATTCCGGGGTACCCTAAAAGAGCTCTTTGTTTGTCCCCTTATTTTTTGGTGGTCGGACTGTGTTTCTAGATTGTTGGCTTCTCACGAGGATGGTGACATCAGTTTGGATTCTAGGTCGAAGGGTTAAATCTGTTGATTTGGTGGCGCTGTATCGTCTCCTAACAAATTGGTTCTCTGTTCCCAACCGATTGTCATTATGTTCCTCGGCTACTTTCTAAGCTTTTTGATGCCACAATGAACATTGTTTTTGGGTCTAGAGCCATTTGGTTAGCCATTCTATCCGTGGGCTTCTTCTTTCCCATCCTACTCCTAAACAACGGGGAGCGTCAAGGATGTATTAAATGTAGAAGGAAGAAGGTCATGGCGGAGTTTCATGGCAGAGAGGGATTGGCTGACGCGTTAATCGACTCAATCGATCTATGGTCCTCCTGGATCAACTCTTGCAATGTTCAACTTTAGTGGTTCCTCTTATGTCCTCTTCATGCGTGTGGCCACCATGGATATCAATGGAATCAAGGAAGATGAGGATGATGCAAGAAAATCCTTTGTTCTTAATTTTTACTTTGTATTTCTCTTTTCTGTTGGGGCCATTTTCCCAAATTTTGGGGACTTGTAATGTGCTACTAATCTTTCCATTTTAATACAATCATGGCATGGCTAGTTAGGAAAACAAAAACGCTTAATATGCTAGTAACATTTGCTCTTGATCCAACGATATGTTATTTAACATGTATTCACACATTCGTGACTATGATATGTAAAATGTGATCTTCAGTTAATGCTTGTGTTGATACACAAATCATAAGTGTCCCACATACGATATATGATCTGAGACAATTTAGAATAACATCGCACCATCGATAGTTTCACATGTCACACATTTGCTAACCAATATTAGTGATAGTTTATTTAAGAAATGGAATAACGTATTACTTGGAAGGTTGACAAACATTGAGAGATGTAACCATCTCCATGATTCCTCTGCCAATGTTGCTTGGTGCGTACTGCCATAGCTATGGTCTGGGCCGCCATCACCTGGGCTTGGGATACTTGTTGGAAGACGTTTCCTGGGTCCATAGCGCTTATGCCAAAGCTTCGTGTCGACGATTGGTGAACCGGCGATCTTACGGTACTCGCGAGATGATGATTACTGGGGGGTAGGGACCTCTAGGGCCCAAGCGCCAAGAGATCTGACAGCAGGGGACAGCCGTTTTTATACAGGTTCGGGCCTCCCTCAGGATAATAACCCTACGTCCTGTTGCTATATATTGATCGGGAACACGCTTTACAATGGGGGTGTGTGTTAGTGGCTATCCCTAGGCCTAATCGTAGACTAATCCTAGCTAATCCTCCGGGCTCGACTCCTTCGAGACTGCGGGTCTTCTAGAGCTTCGCCTGCTGGATCTGCGACTAGATTGACTTGTTAGACCTAGCTTGACCTAACTGGATCTGCTGCGACCTGTCCTCCCCTATGGGATTGCTGATCCTTATATAGGGGGTTTCCCAGGGGTCGTACTGGACGTGGACTTACGCCCGAGTAGGACTCGGCCTCCTTAGATGTCGGGATTGACTTCCTAATCTAAGGGGAGTCTTCCCTCCTCTAGAGGGGTTACCTTATCTCCCGAGGATCCTTAGCCGGATACGCTGTACCTTCCTAAACTCTCGGGGAACTGTACACGGATACCCCTAATACGCGGGATACCCTACTATTCATCATCAAGCCCCCCATCAATACGTGAAGAGAGGTTGTGATGGTTCTGTTTGAAAATCTGCCCTTGTCGGGGGAAGAAACTCCGAGTAGGCGATCCGAGTAGGTATGGCTGATGACTTCTCCGAGTAGGCTCAGTTCCTACCGAGTAGTCGCGAAAACCTTATCGGAACAATCCTTGGGAAAAACCCAGAATACTTTCTGATTCGATCTGATCCGTTGATCACGGACACGCGTCCGCCCGGCATATTTTTAGGAAACGGAACCATCGTGGCGGAAAATTCGCGTGGTGATGAAGAATCTTTTCTGTCTCTGCGTTGCGGGGTCGTGGGTTGTCAGACCCTCTTTTTCCCGCGACGTGCTCTGTGCGCGAAAAAAGCAACTGCCCGCATTAAATGCGATGGAACTGATCGTGCCGAAAACCGCGCTCGACTTCGGCGAAGGTTTAAATCTTTAGGATTCCAAGAATTGGGGTTTTGCACGCATTGTCTCTTTGCCTCCCAATCCTCTTGCACCCTTCGTCTTCTTCCTCGCGCCCCCGCCCAGCCTCGCTTCCACAATCTCTCGATCGACCAGCGGAAATGGGCAAGAAGAAAATCGTGAAGGGATCTGGTTCTCCCGATCGTGAAGACGAGTCGGGGAAAGCCTCGGAGGAAGTAGCCATTGCCATTCCTCCATTCGAGGTTTCTGTGATAGATGCCCCCGCCTTGGAGAAGCTGGCGGCGGAGGAGGTGATACTCCCGGAGGTGTTCGTGCCTTACCGGGCGGCCGCGAAGGAGACGGTCCCCTCCCCTGACACGGATTGGATCGTCGTTTTCGCAGACTTCTTTAGGTGCGGATTCCAATTCCCGCCTTCGGCCTTCTTCCTCCTTGCGCTCCAGTTCTACGAGATCGAGTTGATCCACCTCAACCCGAACTCGGTCCTAATGCTGGCAGTCTTCGCGCACCTGTGCGAGGCCTACCTCGGCATTAGGCCGAACCTGGAGCTCTGGAGGTACTTCTACAACCTCCGCCGGCAGAAGGGCAGCGGCGCAGGAGTCGTCGGCGGCGCTGGCTTCCGACTCAGGGAAGGGAAGAAGAATGCTTACATTGCTTCCTCCTGGAAGTCATCCTGGTCGGGCTGGCACAACCGGTGGTTCTACTGCCATCCCCCAGCGAACTCGAAGCTGTCCTACTGCGGGCTCGCCCCCGTCTCGCTCAAGAACTGGGGGGAGGCCCCGAAGGAGACTAAGCAGCTCCAGGCGCTCGTCCAAGACATCGCCAACCTTGCCTCCAAAGGCTTGTCGGCGTGGGGCGTTGCGGAGGATTTCCTTCGGCGCCGGTTAAGTCCCCTCTCGTCGAGGATCAAGGGAGCCTGGGAGGTCCCGGAGGGTCAAGACCCGACCAAGGACTTCGACACGGGTAAGTACCACGACCACCTCCGTGCCGATTCAAACGTCAATACTCCTTACACTCTTCTCTGTTGTTGTGCCGATCAGAGTTGTCCCCGGAGGAGCTTCAGAATAGGCTGAACTACCTATTCGAACACTCCCCCCAAGGTGGGCGTACAAACGTGCCCCTGCCCCTGCTGCAGCAGAGCCCGGACAGCCGACAAGAGGTACTCTCGGTAAGGTGTTCATCGTTGACCGACTTGGGTTCGTCCGAGTAGCCTTACAGAAGGTCCTCGGGCGTGTTTCTTTGCAGCGAGCTGGCCGCGGAGGTCCCGACTTGGAGGCCGAACGAGCTGGCGCCCCTGTCGAGGACGATGAAGTCGAGATGTACGACACGGCCCCGCCGCCCTCGGAAATGAGGGGGGAAGGCCCTTCTGCGGTCGAGGCGGGGACGGAGGCCTTCCCGACCAGTTCCCCCGCCAAGGACCCTCAATCGCAGGTTTGAACTTTCGCCCGACTATCCTGTTTCCAACTTCTTTCCCGGATGATAAGCATAGAGATGAATGTTGTCGGATAGCCCGGAGCGAGCGATCCCCTTCTCAAGGAGCCAACCCCTCCTCCTACGACCACTCTCGAGGAGACGGCAGACAAAGGAAGACGCCGCAGTCCTCCGGTAAGCGAGACTCGAGTGTCTTGGCCGGAACAACCCCTCCCGTGGGGAAGCGCCCGAGGTGAGTCTTCCTTTGCCGTCTTATTCTTTTAACTTCGTCATGTGGAGACTTGACTTGGTTGCTCTTGGCGACTAGGGTGTCGATTCGCTCCGCCAAGACCCCGACTGCCGCGGCACCCAAGCAGCAGCCCCCGACGCCGAAATCGGCGCCGGTCTCTGCACCGGACTTGCCACAGGCCCCTGCACCGGACTTGCCGCAGGCTCCTGCGCCGAGGTCGCCGCCGGCCCCTACCGAGGAGTCGGAGCCCCTCGGCACCGGAGTCGGAGCTGCCCCTCGTCGAGCAGGTCGCACCTTCGGGCCCTCCGGCGCCTGAAGGTCTTCGCCCTTCCGCGTTGCTGCAGGTAATCATAAAGGGAATCAGCGATAAGGTAATTTTACTCTGCTTGTACTAACCTGTTCTTTTTTCTAGCTCGCTATCTCCCAGATCGCCCCGCTCGAGAAGGCCCAAGAGGAGCTGGACTCGGTGCGCGACGAGCTGAAGAAATGTCTCGACGAGTCCGAGAGGCAGCGGGCGGAGAACGAGATGTTGCTGAAGCGCCTCGAGGACTCTGAGACGCAGCGAGCGGCGGAGAAGGAGGCGCTGCAGAAGAGCTTTGACGACTCCGAGAAGCGGCGCACGGCGGTCGAGGCTGATCTGTCGTCCGCCAATGCACGCCTCTCCGACGTCGTGCCTTCCCTGCAGCAGAGCCGATCCTACGCGGGGAAGCTGGAGAAGGACCTCGAGCGGGCCTTGGGCGCTCTCGAGACGGCGTTGGGGGAAGTTGGTGTCGTCGTCGCCCCGAGTTCTTCTTCTGCTAACCGACTGGTCGAGCTGACGGCGTCTGTCTCCCAGCTGAAGCCTACTGTCGAAAAGCTTCTCGAGAGCGAGCTTCAGCAGGGGGTCCGCGACGCCCTGGCCTTCGCCTTGGCCCTTCTGAAGCACGAGCACCCGGACTTGTCCCTGGAGGCGCTTGCTGCTGACTTGCCGGAGGGTGAAGAAGAGAGCCTTGTCAACGCCGTGCAGAAAGCGGCAGACGCCTTTGGTGATCGAGTCCAGACATCTGGCTCGAAGTAGGCCTGTAATAGCAAACACTTACGTAGATACTGTGGTTAGTAACTGTGCGATAACTCGTGTGTTTTGGTCTTTTTCAAAACCTTGTCTAATCTGCTCATGTGAAACTCTGTCGGATGCAAGCGTAGACTTTAGTCGGAACCAATGTCCTTTGTCTTCCTCTAGCATAAGTATGCGAATAGTGCCGTAGGTCGTTCCTTGCTGCGATCGACCGGTCCTTAGGTTTAGTCGGATGGAGGGCTTAGTGGCTCCTCATCATCAGTAAACGCGATAAGGGGTCTTTCCTACAGCTTGTCGTGGCCATGGCAGCACCTCCGTATTCCTTAGCTGAGGGGAGACTCCGGTTACTTGGCTAGGAAACTCTGCGTTTGCTCAATCAATGAGGTTTCACTCTATCCGAGGTATCTCCTGCTCCGAGTGGTCGGAGACTTAGATAAGCGTACAGGTTCCGTTGATCTAGTCGTACCCGCACCTCCTTCCCTTCCTTTACTTGGGATTAAGGGACATTGCCACGGAACTGGGGAGCTTAGTCAACCAGGCCTTAGGTCTGGTCAGGTGGGGGGCTCAGTGGCTCCCCTGTCACCTGCAAACGCGTTAAGGGGTTTTCCTCGCATCCCTGGCAGTTGCAGCGCAGAACCCTTTTTCCTTTGCGCGGGTCGGAAAAATCGGTACTCGTACTCGTATTTCGACTTTCCCGTGTTCTTATCCAGCCCCCGACTGACCGTTCGAGGGATATCTCGGATAGGCAGTCTGAATAGATAATGAGAAACTTTTAAACTACGAATTTTGTATTATTTAAAAACTGTGTCTTTTACAGGCTACTGTAAGGAAAACAATTCTAGGGAAAAGCTAAGAAACAAAAATCAAGCCATCCCCTCCTCCTTTAGCTTGTCGTCGGTTGCGCCAAAGACTCCCGTCCTCTTGTCGCGACCCGCTGACCGAACTTTGTTGAGTGCGCGTGCTGGGCGGCGGCGCCCGGAGCGTCTTATCGACTTGTTCGTAGCTTGGCGACTCTTGAGGTTGGTGTTGGTGCAACTTCGGAATCCGCCGATGAGGAGGCGGTGGTTGTACGATCTTACCGGAGGCGGTTGTACTGGACTTTCTAACGGACGCGACCCTTTTACCACTAATACGAGCGACATGGACCGGGTGGCTTCTCCCGAGGAACCGTTGTCCTGTTCGGGGAAGGCCCTGTTTTTCTCCCAGCTCCGATTTAATCGTGGAGCTTTTCCTCCAACTTGGAGGGGTTACTTTCCGGCGTCGTTGCTCGTAGCCGTGGAGGCGGTCTTGACGACGTGGAGGCGGGAGCCTCGACGTCGGCGTCCCGGGTAGAGGGTAGTTGCTGCTCTGCGAGGTCAAGGCTGCGCTTGTCGCAGAGGAGTGCTTCCCTGGGGGAGCTCCTTATCGTGAGGACACCCTTTGGGCCTGGCATCTTTATGCACTGGTAGGCGTAGTGCGTAGCTACCATGAACTTGGCCAGGGTAGGCCGTCCCAAGATAGCATTGTAGGCTGTCTCGAAATTGACTACATCGAACAGGATTTTCTCTGTTCGAAAGTTCTCCGGTGTACCGAAGGTGACCGGGAGCGTGACTTGTCCTATCGGCGTGGCCGATGAACCAGGGACGATACCATGGAAAGCGTGCGTCACCGTCTGAATAGATGACCATGGCACTTGCATGGCATCGAGGGCATTAGTGAATAGGATGTTGAGGGAGCTCCCTCCATCTATTAGCACGCGGCCCACTCGGCAGTTGTTGATCGTTGGCTCGACCACAATAGGGTATCGTCCTGGACGAGCACAATTCTCGGGGCAATCAGTCTGGTCGAAAGAGATCGTGACCTCGGACCACTTGACCGCTCAAGGAACTCGCGGTACACTCGCGAGAACTTCTCGGGCGATCGCCTTGTATTGCCTCTTGGACTCGTAAGAGGTGGAGCCCCCGAATATGTGCTCGATTGCTCTGACATGCCCCTGGAAAGGCTCAGGAGTGGAGTCACTGTCCTCGGAAGTTGTCTCCCGGCTGTTGTTAGCGACTTGAGGGTTTTCCTCGCGGAACCTCTCTCTTTCTTCCCGAAGGTACTTCTTGAAGATGCGACACTGTCGCAGGTCATGCGAGTCCATCTGGTGAAAGTCACACCAGGGTTTGGACGTCTTGTCGGAGGATGTTGTAGGTTTATCCTTGGGGCGTGGCTTCCAGGTGCGTTTCTCGGAGACGTCGGCCATCACCTCATCGATTCTGGTCCTCTTCTCCTTGTTCCCTCCAGAGGGCTTCTTCTTGCGCTTAGACTTGCGCGAATCGCTCCTCGACTGGAGGGGGGAGCTGGTCGACTCACCCCGCTGTTGCTTGATATAACGCAGGGTTTCCTCCGCACAAGCAGCCTTTTCGGCCAGGTCCATGAGCTGCCTGGTGGTCTTCGGTGGCCGCATGATCAAATCGTGCGTGCACATCTCGTTCCTGCTGCCTCGAGTGAAGGCGCGGATGACGTCCGAGTCCGTTATCTCGGGTATAGTGTTGCGGACAGCACTAAACCTCTTCGTGAACTCACGGAATGTCTCATCTGGTCGTTGGACGACAAGGACTAGGTCGTCCACCCGGCCAGGCCTTGGGAAGGTACCCTGGAAGTTCCCGAGTAGCATGTCGCATAGCTGTCCCCAAGAACGGATCGTTCCTGGGGGTAGATTCGTCAACCATGTCCTAGCAGCTCCTCTGAGAGCAGTAGGAAGATAGTTGGCCATTACCTTCTCGTCACCGCCGGCCGCCTCAATCGCGGTGGTGTAGATCTAGAGGAACTCCACGGGATTCGTGGTTCCATCGTATGATTCAAGCGAACCAGGCTTGAAACGAGAAGGCCAGCGTACCTGTCGGAGTTCCTGGGACAGCGCTTGACATCCGCTGAAGGATCCCCGATAAGGTACGTTCTCGCTGCTATTCGGGGTCGAGGAATAGCCCCGAGCATTGGCGTTGTGCACTTGGTCTCTCCGAGAAGGTTGCTGCTCGTGCTGACGCCTTTGGCGGCGGCGCCGCTCAAGCTGTTCTCGGAGGTCCACCAACCGCTCCTCCTGAGGAGACCAGTTCCTGGGGTGTCGTCCCTCTTGATCTCGCTCTTCAAGCGGAGGAGGGGTGTCCACCCGAGTAGAGCTGTGGGCCACCGAGCGAGCTCGAGAAGACTCGGCCTGGTTCTGAGCCTCTTGGAGGTCAGCCCCCAGCCGCTACAGCCACTGCACACCCGCGGGTGTCGATAGATCCGCTACGGGAGGCTGTGACAGCAGGTTGCGTACTTCCGCAAGTCTTCGAGCAGTTCGGGACACGTACTCCCTTGATCCCGGGGGGGATCTTCCCACAGCGGCAGGCAAATCTTCGTTCCGGCGGGGAGTTCTTTCCCCGTCGGCGGGTAAGCCCCCGTTCATGTGGGAGGCGTCCACGTGCGAGCCCCCGGGCAGATTCTGGTCTCCGAGGTCTTCTCGACCATCGTTGATCGCGAGTACCATCCGAGGCTCCTGGTTGGACGATGTGTACTCGTATTCCATCGCGTTGTCCTCATCAGACGCGACGCGGGTAGAGTCTTGATCGTTCTCACGATCAGAATTAGCAGGAGAAATTCCAGCCATGGGGCTGGTCGTTCCTGCCGGGGAGTCGTCATTCAAGACTAACTTCCCGCTGAAGGCCCTGGCGCACTCGGTTCTGAAGTGGTCTGCTTCGCCATCCGAGTCCTCTCCAGGGGCGTATTCTCCGAAGTCAACTCGATCCGTCACGGGGTACGGGTCCATAGGGCAAAAGTTGTCGTAGAAGCCCCGGTCCGAGTACCCAGTGCGGGGCGAGATTGCGACCGGTTTTCCTGCCGTGCTCGCTACTTCCTCCTCGGTCGAAACCGAGGAGGGCTGTGCGAACGGCGCTGGGATCTGATCGCGCTCAGTTGCGCGTCCTGCCGACTTTGATCTTTCCTCGACGACTTGGTCCGGAGAGGTCCCCATGGTCGGCGCCATCTGTCGACGATTGATGAACCGGCGATCTTACGATACTCGCGAGATGATGATTACTGGGGGGTAGGGACCTCTAGGGCCCAAGCACCAAGAGATCTGACAACAGGGGACAACCGTTTTTATACAGGTTCGGGCCTCCCTCAGGATAATAACCCTACGTCCTGTTGCTATATATTGATCGGGAATACGCTTTACAATGGGGGTGTGTGTTAGTGGCTACCCTAGGCCTAATCGTAGACTAATCCTAGCTAATCCTCCGGGCTCGACTCCTTCGAGACTGCGGGTCTTCTAGAGCTTCGCCTGCTGGATCTGCGACTAGATTGACTTGTTAGACCTAGCTTGACCTAACTGGATCTGCTGCGACCTCTCCTCCCCTATGGGATTGCTGATCCTTATATAAGGGGTTCCCAGGGGTCGTACTGGACGTGGACTTACGCCCGAGTAGGACTCCGGCCTCCTTAGATGTCGGGATTGACTTCCTAATCTAAGGGGAGTCTTCCCTCCTCTAGAGGGGTTACCTTATCTCCCGAGGATCCTTAGCCGGATACGCTGTACCTTCCTAAACTCTCGGGGAACTGTACACGGATACCCCTAATACGCGGGATACCCTACTATTCATCATCAGATAGTGATCTCAGCCTTGAGTTTCAGGCAGCGTTGCACCGTGATTGACTTCTGAAAGATAGTGTTGAAGAAATTACAAAGATCCGTGACCGTCTTGCAGACACCTGGCTCCATGATACCTCTAATTGCAACAGGCAGTATCTGTGTGATCATCACGTGGCAGTCATGAGACTTCATGCCAATCAGTCGGTGAGTCTTTATGTCAACAAGTTTTCGAATGTTTGCGGAGTAACCCGAAGAAACTTTGACACCATAGAGGCATTCGCAGAGGCTATGGAGCTCGTCTCTACTCAGAGTGTAGCAGGCAGCAGGACAGCTGGTCTTGACTCTGATACCATTCTTCCCAGTCTTGGTCATTTCTTTGGTTGCCCACAGCTCAGGTCTTATATTCATGTGTTGCATGTCTGCTCGTGCCTTCGGCCCATCTTTTGTCTTGTCCGGAATGTTGAGCAAGAGACCAAGCAAGCTGTCGCAGACATTTTTCTCGACATGCATTACATCAATGCTGTGACGTGTGTCTAGGTGAGGCCAATAAGGCAATTCCCAGAAAACAGATTTCGTTTTCCAGACGTCCTTTACCGGCGGTTGTTTCTTTCCTTTTCCTGGCTCAACTTCATCCATTTCATTCAAGAGATCATAGATTTCTTGTCCGGTCTTCTCGCGAGGCTTTGGACGGATTTCTTTTGTTCCGTCGAACCTTTCCGTGTCCTCTCTCCATGGGTCATTCATGGTCAGCCACCTTCGGTGTCCCATGAACACGATTTTTCTAGAGCCCTCTAAGAAAACACTCATCATTTCTTCCATGCACTTAACACAAGCTTCGTATCCTTTGGTGCACTGACACGCGTTATTCCCGTATGCGGGATAATCTTGCACCGTTGTGAACAACAGGCCTTTCAGAGTGAAGAACTCTTCTCTGTCCGCGTCCTAGACCTGAGCCCCTTCTTCCCACAGTGTAGCTAGTTCGTCTTTCAGTAGTTGTTGATACATGTTAAGATCCATTCCAGGTTGTTTTGGCCCTTGAATGAGAATAGACAGGTGCATGTACTTCCGCTTCATGCACAACCATGGAGGGAGGTTATAGATCCAAACACTACAGCAGAATAGGCTTCTACTGACGGGCATTTCACTCCCTCTACTGATGGACAGGGGGCCCGTCACCCTGGGAATGTCAGTGGAGGGGGGACCTCCACTGACGGGCACGGGGACTGTCAGTAGTGTTCATGACTACTGACGGGCCAAACACGCCCGTCAGTGGAAAGCCCTCCAGGGTTGGCCGGAGAAGTATCACCACTGACGGGCCACTGTTAAGTGCCCGTCAGTGATGCCTCCACTTCACTGACGGGCGTTTTACGAGGGCCCGTCAGTAGTGTGGCCATTGTGCATTTTTAATCAGCACCAATTTCACAAATATCTTCACAATTTTCACAAATATATTCACAAATTTCACAAATATTCATAATTTTCACAAATTTCACAAATATTCATAATTTTCACAAATATATTCACAAATATTCCTAAATTTCACAAATATTCACAAATTTCACAAAATATAAAAGTTGATATAACACATTCATAATGACATAACACTTCACATAACCATTAATCACAGGTATGAAAGAACACAAGTATATTTGACAAGCGACATAATGAAGTTGTTAAGTGTAGAAAGAACATAGTGACAACTATTCTTCAATTTTAAAAACAACTAATCTATCGATTCTCGTTTAAGTTTGGCTTTGGAAATTGGGGGTCGGTGTAGAATTCACCCATTGGATTGATGACTTCAAGGTTGATGACTTTGGCGAAGACTCTTTGCATGCGGGCAAAGTCCTGACGCCAGTCGTACAAGTGATTTCTCAGCTCACTCCAAGCCTTCAGTTCTTTCATATCTTTCCAATGCTTGTTCTTGTACCGGACAAAGCAGTCCATATAGGCACAGATGTAGTACCCACATGTCACGCTATTTTCTGGCTGAATTCTGCAAGGAAACATGTAATGGTGTACCATTTTTGTCGGTTTTGAAGGTATTTTACTATGTCCCGAGAACTTGGCTAAGAAAAAAGCTGCATCCAAAATATTAGTGATATTCCTGAAGTCCGATCTCTTTTTCTCATCGGAGTCAAAGTAAAATGCCTTGGCCCAGCTTGGAATAATCACTATGAGGACCCAGGGGTCGCTGCGTCAATGTGAACAAATGAACGTAAGCAGGCAGAGATACGTACGTAAAAAACAAAAAAATTCCCACGGTGCTAAGTTAAGGACTTACGGAGGGTTGTAGGGGGCTAGTATGTACTCCTTGTTCTTATGAACGACGAATGCATGTGAAAGGTATTCTTCCATAAAAACTCGACCGTCCGGGGTCGCAGCATAGCCTTCGTTCATGTATATCGGATCGATTATTCCAATATTGGAGTCGCGTAGACGTCTGCACTCTTGGGCTTGGTAGAGAGCCCATAGCCTGACCATCGTGGTGTCGAGCCTATAGAGGTTGTACATGTTGAAGAGATCTTCAAAGTTGATGTCGAAGGTGTCCTGGTCGTTCTCCATGAAGAAATTGTATTCTCTTGGCACCTTGACCTTCCAATATTGGCAGAATGTTTGCGGATCTCTGGACATCTTTAGGTAATCTTCATGCAGCGCCTTCATGTCCTCCGAAAGATTGTCCAACTCATCCTGCGGGAGCAAGTCCTGACCTGGATAGAAAACATCTCGCCAGAGACCCATGCTCCGTGTAGATAACTTGGATGATGATGCCGATGCCGAGAAGGATAATGATTTCTTCATCTGCTTTTGCTCCTTTCTTTCCTTCTCACCGGTGCCAGCCCGTCTCTTTTTGCTTTCCTTCCTCCTATGTAGCGGCTCAGGACTCTTGCCTGCCGCCATCGCTGCTTTCAGTGTTTCGGCTAGTGTGGTGGGAGAGAAAATCTTCCCTCCGGGTTCATCCAGCCGGTCGCATTGAGCCTCGGAGAGCCTTTCCGGTGGATCGTTGCTGGGTTCCTCTGGCACCATCGGGGACTGCAAAACGGCTCCCTGTACTGATCCCCGAGAAGATGGTCCTCCAGGTCTTTAAACGACGGAGGTGTTTGGCTGAGGCCCAACGGAGATCGTCCGACTGATGGAGAGGGGTTGCCGGACGAGGGGGCCCTGCGAGGAGAGGGGGCCGTGCGAGGAGAGGCCGTCGCAGATAAAATAATCTGGCTCTTCGGCCACTAGATGAAGTAGTTGTTGTACTGTCCTAGCTTGGTCAGTTCCGTTTCAAGGGGGATAGGGACTAACACATCATTATAGTCGTTGAGGACGACGTCCACCTGCACCTTTGCATGGTGCTCCCGCATAGGAACACAGTGCAGGATTGCCCCCTCCGGTGTTGGAAAAACCTGGCCGTGCACAACCTTGACCTTCATGCCAGGAATTTGTACCGTCAGTGTGCATCTAGTGGCTTCCTGCGAAACAAAGGATAGATGTGCCGTCCTCATTGGAGTCAGGACAATGAAATCATGATTTACCATAATTACTCGTTTAGCGGACGAAACTTACGGTGATGCTGTCGACGGGATTCAGCGAGTCGGGGCAGCCGTCCGAGGCGGAAGCGCAGCTACTCCATCCAGACGGCTGGTTATCGGGAAGGATGATCGGATCGCCTTGTGCTGTGAGCACTTGCATATGTACCCCCGTCTGCTCGGCAATCTCCCGCATTTGATCTCGTAAATTTTCCATGTACTCCTGACTGTCTCTCCTTGGGCGGCGGCGACCCTCGTGGGTTTCAGGGAAATACTTTGTCCCACTTAACGCCATCCCCAACGCCTACTACACGGCCCCGATGCTCTGGTTTCTGTCGATCCTTCGCCAGATCATCGTTCCACCTCGGGAAGCTCGTGACGGAGTCCTGTGAGCTTGTAGGCTGTTGGCTCAGGTCTGTCTGCAAGTTATATTACTTGATGAGAAGATAGCGTATTTAGATGCAACGTAATTAAGTAAGAAAAGACACTGAGTTGAGACGTTACCAGCCGGTTGGCCACCTCCTGGAGTTCCTCAGACTCTATGACCCTGTGACCCCGTCACAGGGTCAGAGCTTGTGTGCGCCCTCATGTACTCCCTAGCGCGTGGCTCCCTGAGATGCGCGAAAGGAGGTGCTTTCCTAGCCGCGGCTAGTTTCGCGTCCTCTCTGGCCCACTTGGGCCTCTTCCCTAGGTATCCACGGCTGCCGAGCTTGTGATCTAATGTGTTCTTGGAGCGAAGCTCCTTCCCCCAGCGACTCTTCTCCTAGAATTCTGGACTCCTTATTTGAGCAATGAATTCCTCTCAGTCTTCCTTTTGTATCTTGGACCATCTTTTACTAATTTTGGTATCCCAATTGTTGTCTACGACTTTCTGTGCGTCGTATCGCCAAGTCTTCAGAGCCCTAGCCATGATACGAAGGGCTTGCGCTCTGACTCTGTCCTTGTCGGTGTCAGGAATCTGGTACTTGTCCCATAGTTTCCTCAAGAGAGCATCTCGGGTCGACTCAGTCAACTGGCTGAACTCTTTGCATGTGATCTTCACTTGTTCGTGGACTATGCACCCGTAGGCGTTGTTGAAGGTTTGGGCGGCCTTCTGTGGACTCGCTGGAACATCTTTGACGTCGTCCACTCGAGTGATGATATACGTCTTGTCCGGCAACTAGTGGCCTTTTCTCCTTTTCTGAGGCCTAGTCGGGGCCCGAGGCGCTACTTCCTCCTCGGGGGCCTCATCCTCTGTAGAACCTGACTCCGAGCCAGAGTCATCGCTGGAGGAGCTGGAGTCCGAGGCAGGTTGCTCTTGGCCAGCTGTGACGGCCGCCTCGGGGGCATGTTCTTTGGCCGGCTCGGGGGCAGGATCCTTGGCCGCCTCGGAAGCAACTTGATTGGGCGCCTCCAGGGCTGGGGTGTCGATCCGTGTCGCCCCATCAAGGGGGGCCGTGCTGTCATGAACGGGCTCTAGTTATCGGGTCGGCAACCCAGTGGGAGGAGTACTGGCAGCCATTATTCTCAACTGTTCTGGCACGTAATTGATGAAGAGAATAAATTTTCAAACATAATAGTAAACTATTAGGAGGCCAACGCAATTGATTCGTTCAATTTAGCATATCTTTGAAGAACTAACGCTCTAGAACCGCAAACAAAGCATTATAATATCACTCATGTCATATCACCAAATTGTTAGATTAAGAGTTCAATAATATCACCATACAGACAAATCAGACTTAGTTATTAAAAAATTATGTTGCGTGCATATCAGACATATTAGACATATCACCATATGTTTGTAAAAGAATGAGAAGAGCATGGACATTTGCTCAAAGCTGTCAGCCTTGTCCTGATCTACACATAGGACAAGATGCCAAGATGACCCAGTTTATTCAACCTAAAGTCTTATACAAATTACGGAGGTAATTAAGGAAGGAATCTATCTTTTAGATTGACATTCTAGTGTGAACTATAAGAACTATACGAACTATAAAACTTAAAAGATAGAACTATTCACTTATTTTGAGAAAGCTTAAGGCAAAGCACAATTGCTCAAGCAAGATAACCCACATGCTTAAAGGAATCAACACATGCCCATCAACAAAATTGCATAAGTATAGGACAAGCTCTTCAAAAGAAATTGATGTAGTGGGATTTGCTGTAAGAAATTGATTATAGACAAGCTCTTTAAGGCAACATAACTATCTCTGTAGCGGTATATGGTTTCTCCTTTCTTGCCCATATGCTAGTACTGCCGTGTCTCTCGACATCCTTCTCGGTTGTATTTACCAAGTCATTGGCGCCTATGAAACGTACTAACATTTAACTACACAAAATAGTACATAAATGATATTTCCATGCCTAGCGGGTCTTTTTGGTTTGTGCCTAAAATGTACCTTAACAATTTTTGCTCATAACCAAAAAATGGCTTTTGTTTTGATGGTGGCCAAATCTTTGGCATGCCAATGCCCCATTGTTCACGCTAGTTCATTTTTCTTGCCAATATTGGCCAAATAATGGGTAAGACAAACCTTGTCCAAAAAATTTGATTATCCAAATTTGGGTAGAGTAGGCTTGGACTCAAATCAAACACACCCAACATATCTCAGCTGCTAACATCCTTTTCTCCATTTCTTTGTTCCTCACAATGAGGAAATAGGGACACCGAGTGCAACGCAAAAATAGAAGATCAAACATAGGAGCACATCAGCTTCATTGCCTTACTAAGATAACAAAAAAGAGAGTAGTTTAAAAACAAAATACTCACAAACACAAACTAAATGCTAGGGGAGGGCGGCGCTCGAGGCGGGCGCGCGGCGCCGGCGTCGTGGAGGCAGTGGCGGTGTCGGGGAGGGCGGTGCCAGCGTCATGGAGGCAGTGGCGGCGGCGGAGCAGCCCAGCGGCGCTAGGAAGCGAACTGTCTCGCTGCTGGTTCGAATGAACGCGCGGGACTTGGCGATTTTCGCCAAGTCCCGCGCGTGACTTATATATGAAGGTGATCACCATTGACGGGCGCTAGGCACGAGCCCGTCAGTGGAGACCCTCCTGTCAGCGCAGGTGCGTCACCACTGACGGGCGCACGAAGGCGACCGTCAGTGAAGGTGGCAGGGTGGTTTTAATTAGGGCGCACCTACACTGATGTGCTCTCTGTGCCGGCCGTCAGTGGAGATCTTACCACTGACGGGCGCCTCGTTACCGCCCGTCAGTGGTGGTTGATTTCGTTAGGGTTTTGGTTTTTTACCACTGACGGGCTCCTTGTTCCGGCCCGTCAGTGGAGGTTGGGTTTTGTTTGGTTTTTATGTTTTAGGTTCATCTTTTATATATTTTAACACCTGGTTTTATTTTTGGCATATTGTATATATTGTTTTGGCTTATTGATTCAGTTCCTTTCTTTATTTAAATATGATTATGTGCAAAGATACTGAAGTTACTTAAGAATACCATACCATTATGTGCAAAGATACTGAGCTCATCTCTCACGGCAAAAACTACCTGACATGGAAATCTAATGTTCCAAATTCCACATACATACGTACGGTACACACAATATGAAATCATTCAAACCAACACATTATTATACATACACACATAGCTCGCTAGGTTTCGTCATCTTCGACAATCTTTTCATGAATAGTGATCTTTTTTGTGGTATACGTTAGTCCTTCAGCGTGACTGCGTCTTATTTATGGCTCAGCGTCCTTAGTAGCTTTGCTCCTTTTGGTAGGGCGTTTATCAATAGCTTCTGGCTCGGAGTCCGGGTCGTCGAATTGGTCATAGTCCTCTTCGTCAACTACACCATCGACTCCGACAATACTCCTTTTCCCTTTTCTGACGACATGGCACTTCTTTTCCTTCGGGTCTTTTATGTAGAAGACTTGTGAGATCTGTTTAGCTAATACCCATGGCTCATCTTTGGCACTGATTGCTCTGACTTGTGTTGGGTCAATAGATGTCGGGGGAGGTAAAGTCACGGTAGTGAATTTGTCATCGTCGATGTGGACATTTTTTGCCCATCTGATACGAAACATGGGGATCTTTGTGACGGTGTAGTCCAGTTCCCAAATCTCTTCGATAACGTCGTGGTATATGTCCTTACGGTTACTGGTTTTAGCCTCTATCGTCACCCCACTATTCTGGTACGTACTTTTTCTGTCTTGAGCCTCCGTATAGAATGTGTATCCGTTGATATCATATGCTTGAAATGTCAGGACCTTGCTCGCAGGTTCTTGTGACAACATTTTGACCGTCTCTTCTTCATCATTTGTCGGAGGCCTTTCATACCAGTAGTTCTTTAGCCAGTTTGCAAACTTTGCATTGTGCTCTTTCGAGAGCCACGCTTCTCCCTTTTTTGGGTTTTCTTTTTTTATCCATGTGAATCCAAAGGTAGGGATGCACCACAGTCAGGTGTTGCAACACGACGAGATGTGCTCTATCGTAGTCACCTGATCTATTAGGTACTGAATTATAGACATGTAAAGGCTTTTGTTCGCGTGCATGACCTTCACCATCGAGCTTACCCGTGTGGCACGAAATAGGAACACCGATAGACTTTTGATCAGCCAAGTAATCTATGCAGAACTCGACACACTCTTCGGCAACATAGCCTTGGATGATGCTACCTTCCGGTTGTGACCTGTTACGGACGTAGCGCTTCACAACCCCATTGTACCTTTCCAAGGGTACATATTGTGTAGGAACACGGGACCTAAGTCCAGTATCTCCGGGACGATATGGATCATGAGATGTACCATGATATCGAAGAATGCTGGAGGGAAGTACATCTCAAGTTCGCACAGTATGACAATGGTCTCCTCCTGCAGTTTATGACAACGCGTAACCGAGATCGACTTCTGAGATATCGTGTTGAAAAATTTACAAAGGTTCAAGATTGTCTTGCGGACCTCTGGCTCCATGAGACCTCTAATTGCAACAGGAAGTATCTGCGTGATCATCACATGAAAATCATGAGACTTCATACCAATTACTCGATGAGTCTTCATGTCAACTATTCTCCCGATGTTTGCCGAGTAACCGGAAGAAACTTTGACACCTTGGAGGCACTCCAAAAAGCTAACGATCTCTTTTTGCTCAGAGTGTAACAAGCAGCGGGACAGTCCATCTTGATTCTGACTGCACCCGTGCCCAACTTGGTCATTTGCTTGGTTGCCCATAGCTTCTTTCTTATACCCAGGAATTCCATGTTAGCTCGTGCCTTCGGTCCATCTTTTGTCTTGTCTAACATGTTGAGCAGGATACCAAGCAAGCTATCGCACACACTTTTTTCAACATGCATGACATCTATGCTGTGACGTGTGCTTAGGAATCTCCAGTAAGGCAAATCCCAAAATACGGATTTCCTTCTCCAGACGCCGTCCTGCATGGGAACAGGCGGTTGTGTCTTACCCGGCGTAACAGGGGGCATTGTGTTCACGATGTCATAGATTTCTACCCCGGTCTTCTCCCGAGGCACCGAACGGATCTCAACAGTATTATCAAACAATTTCTTCTCTTGCCTCCATGGATCATTCTGTTTCAGCCATCTTCGGTGGCCCATGAACACGATTTTTTTAGAGCCCTTTAAGTGTAAACTTGTTGTAGACTCCAAACACTTAACACATCCTTTGTATCCATGAACACACTGGCATGTTTGATATCCGTACGCGGGATAGTCTTGGACCGTCGTGAACAACAGCGCTTTCAGATTGAAATATTCTTCCTGGTAAGCGTCCCAGACCTGTGCCCCTAGTTTCCATAGTGTAGCTAGTTCTTCGAACAACAATTGTTGATACACATTCAGATCGTTCCCAGGTTGCTTCGGTCCTTGAATGAGAATAGAGAGGTGTATATACTTTCGCTTCATGCACAGCCATGGAGGAAGGTTGTACATCCATAGAACCACGGGCCAAATGCTATGTCTGCTGCTCATGTTGCCAAACTAATTGATTCCGTCCGTACTCATACCGAACCTGATACTCCTTGGATCTTTTCCGAAATCATCATATTGGGCGTCGATTGCCCGACACTACGAAGCATCGACAGGGTGTCTCATCACGTCATCATTAGTTTTTCGCCCCTCGGCGTGCCAACGTAACAGCTTTGCCTCCTTCTTGTTAGCGAATAAACGCTTCAAATAGGGAAGGATTCTAAGATACCATACCCTTTGCTGGAGCATCTCTCGTCACTGGGTCCTCATCATCGGCTTGGTTTCTATCCCGCTTGAATTTGGATGTGTTGCACGTAGGACACTTGTACAGCTTCTCGTGCTCCGTGCGGTAAATAAAGCAGTTATTCGGACACGCATGGAACCTCTGCACGTCCAATCCAAGAGGGCAGACAACCTTCTTGGCTTCATCGGTGCTCGTAGGCAACAAGTTCTTTTCTGGAAAAACTTTTGCAAGATAAGCCAACGTCTCATCAAAGCCTTCGTCTGGACAATTATGGGCTGCCTTGATCCTTAGAAGCTCCAGCGTGACCGATAGACGCGTGTGCTCTGGATCGGAACCGGTATACAACGGGGTTGCGAGTCTTCAACTAGTCTCGTGAACTTAGCAGCCTCTCTTTCATCCTCAGGATCTATCACCACCTGCTCCACCATGTGAACGTCCTGCACCATATCAGCCAAATTGTTCCCCGTTTCTTCTTCAGCGTCAGGTTCGAAACTCCCCTCGTCTTCTTCGTCCTCTCCATGTTTGGCATCATGCTGTAACACTTGATCTTCCTCCTGATCCTCACCGTGACATATCCAACGTGTATAACCTGACATGAAACCCTTAAGCGCTAGGTGTACCGTCACCCTCCCTCTCGTATCGAACATTACCAAATTTTTGCAATCACGACACGGACAACAAATTTTCGTGCCACCTTTTCTCCTCATATCTCGCTCGGCGACATCAAGGAACTCATTCAAAGCCATAGCCCAACTCTCTGTCACCCGGTTGTCGTACATCCAACTGTGATCCATCGATCAATCCCTAAGAAACGAAACTAATCAGTTCGATGAAAAAGAACAAAACACTACGTCTCGGCTCGATGACCGAAAATCACATCAAATACATATAGAAAATGAAAAGAACACTAGCGAGCATTATTACCAAGTGGTAGCGATCTTTTCGGTGAGGAAATAGAGATCTATGGAGAGAGTGAGAGGAGGAGGGAGAGATGAGAGATCTTGTTGGGTTGGAGAGAGAGAGCTAGAAATGAGTGAAGAAAGGGGAAGGTTTGGGAAGAAAAAGAGAAGATCTAGATTTAGATCTAGAGAGATCTTGAGCTTGGGGAGGAAGAAAGGAGGGATAGTAGGAGGGTTGGGGAGAGGGGAGGAGTGTTTGTGGGTTGAGGAGGGGCGGCGGCATATGGGGCTGCGGCGGCGCTCGCTGCTGGCCAGTGGGCGCGCAAGCACTGGCCAGCAGTGAGCGCCGCCGCTAGTTTTATACAGCGACATCACCACTGACGAACATGTAAAACCGGCCCGTCAGTGATTGCGCAGTTAGCACTAGACCTATGGTCGCTGACGAACGAGCACGGTGCCCGTCAGTGAAGGCAGCATCACCACTGACGGGCGCCAACATAGGGCCTGCCAGTGACACGCCATGTCATCTGTGGCACCTATGTTCGTTTCCACAGACGGGCGGCTTAATGGCCCGTCAGTGGAGACCACTTCACCTCTAACAGGCCCTTAACGATCGCCTGTCAGTGAAAATGATGCGTCGTCTATGGCTCCCTTGGTTCATCTCCACTGACGGTTGGTTTTGCTGCCCGTCAGTGGTGGTCCTCAGGTTCAGCCTTGCTGCCTTCTCCGCTAACGGTCTTTTAGTCGTCCGTCAGTGGTGTTCCCCTCCAGCGACGGTCCTTTTTGTGCCCGTCAGTGGAGAGGGTTCAGTAGAGGGTCAATCTGCAGTAGTGAAAGAACAACGGGCCATGTGCTGTGTCTGCTGCTCATGTTGCCGAATGGATTTATTCCGTCCGTACTCATACCGAACCTGATATTTCTCGGATCACTACTGAAATCTGGGTATTCGGCGTCGATTGCCCTCCACTGACAAGCATCAGCTCAGTGTCTCAACACCCCGTCCTTTCTTTGCCTCTCTTCGTGCCAACGCAGCAGCTTTGCCTCCTTCTTGTTACCAAATAAACGCTTCAGACCGGGGAGGACTGGAAGGTACCATACAACCTTTGCAGGGGCACCACTCGTCACTTCTTCCTTGTCATCGTCTTGGTTTCTACCCCGCTTATATCGAGATGTGTTGCACACCAGACATTTGTGCAGCTCCGTATACTCCTTGTGATAAATAATACAGTCATTCCGACAAGCATGGAGTCTCTCTACATCCAATCCAAGGGGGCAGACCATCTTCTTGGCTTCCTCGGTGCACGTAGGCAACACGTTCTTCTTTGGAAAAACCGTCGTAAGGTAAGCCAGTGTCTCATCAAAGCTTGCGTCTAGACAGTTGTGGGCTGCCTTGATCCTTAGAAGTTCTAGCGTGACTGACAGACGCGTGTGCTCAGGATCGCAGGTGGGATACAGTGGTTTTGTCAAGTTTTCCATCAGTTTCACAAACTTTGCGACCTCTCTTTCATCCTTGGGGTCTTCGACCAACTGGTCCGCCATGTGACTGTCCCTCAACATTTCAGCCAAATTGTTCCCCGCCTCTCCCGTCAAGTCGTCCCTACATTCAGAAATATGGTCTTCATCTTCTTCTGTGTCTTCGTGTATGGCCTCTTCCTCTAAACATTCAGGATAGCTAAAATTTCTGTCTCCTCACCGTGACTAGTCCACCGTGTATAACCTTCCATGAAACCTCGAGTCAACAAGTGTAGCTGCAACATGCCTCTCTCCCTGAACATTATCGTGTTCTTGCATCCACAACACGGACAACACATCTTGTTCGCACCCTTTTTCTCCCGATCTTCCTCGGCCGCATCTAGAAACCCATTCAAAGTATCGATGAAACTCCATGTTGCCCTTTCGTCGTACATCCAACTTCGATCCATCGATCCCTACAACAACAAACTAATTGATTATATTCCAAATTAACAAAATGAACACAAATTTATTATTTTCTTCCATGTACTACATCGTACCAAAGAGAGCTCGCTAGCGCCGGCATCAAGGAGTGGATTCGAGAGTCTTCGGAATAGGGTAATGAAAGAAAGGAGGGGAGGAGAGAGGGTTGAAAGAGATCTAGATCTAGATTGTATATCTAGGAGGAGGAGGGAGGGAGGAGGGGAGGGGGAAAGAGAGGTGGAGAGGAGGAGGGAGAGGATTGAGAGAGATCTAGCTAGATTTAGGGTTTAAATCCATATGGAGGAGGGAGGGAGGATGAGGAGGGGAGGGGGAAAGAGAGGATTGAGAGAGATCTAGCTAGATCTAGGGTTTAAATCCATATGGAGGAGGGAGGGAGGATGGAGGGAGGAGGGGGAGGATGAGGAGGAGGAGGAGCATGGCTGCCGCACAGTGTTCACTAGGAGGCGTCCGCAGCTGGCCGTGTGAGGCGCGCGAGCTCGATCACTGCCAGCTGCGGGTGCCTCTGCTGTTATATGCGCAGACTTATCACTGACGGGCGCCGTAGCTCCCCCGTCAGTGATAACTCTGCCCTCGAAGGCAAACTCAGAGCTATCTTCCACTGACAGGCAATAAAGGACCCGTCAGTGAAGACTCAAGATTTACTGACGGGCCCTGGACGCGCGCCCGTCAGTGAAGATCAGTGATAACTCTGCCCTTCGGCAAACCCGGAGCTATCTTCCACTGACGGGCAATAAAATGACCCATCAGTGAAGGCTTTAGCTTTACTGACGGGCCCTGGACTCTCGCCTGTCAGTGTAGATTGACTCGTCAGTGCAGAAGCCTAGTGCGAGTGCTGGGTTCACTTTTACTGACGGGCCCACTAATTGCCCGTCAGTAGATGTTTGGTTAGTCGCCCAGTGTATCACATTTACTGACGGGTGCTAGATCGCTCGTCAGCATTTCATATAATCAGCGACGGGCCCCCTCGTACCTGTCAGTGATGATATTGTAGCAGAAGTATTTTTTGAGGTAGTGCCATAATAAGTTTTGCAAAATTTGAAGCTATGGAATCATCGGAGAATAGCCATATATATATATATACATACACATAAATATAATTTGTTCACAAAATACCATGTCAGAGCAACTACTCAGATTTAGTACTCTAAAGTAAAAGAAGCAACACCAAAATACAAGTAAACCAAGCTATGGAGAGGTAGAGACTAATTAGAGAGTGGCTCTTCTGCTCTTCCGATCCTTGAAGTCAGCAATTATATCCTCATAGCTGTATTGCGTTGTAATTTCCCGTTCTATTTGTAACAGCAAGCTATTAGCAAGAAAATCATCTTCTATCTTGTTACGCAGCCTTGTCTTGACGATCTTCGAGCTAGAAAATACACGCTTAGCACTAGCGGTGGAAACTGGGAGAGTAACAAGCAAACGAAGCAATTTGTCAAGCAAGTTATAGATCCTATGTCATCCTGTCACAACAAGGCATTGACAAAGTGCAGTCAAAGTTGCAGACTGTTTCAAATCTTCACTATTCGAAGCATCCACAACAAAATGTTTCAACTGATGCTCCAATCCAATCATATCCTGCTGTGTAAAATCTGCTGGATAGTACTTCTCGAGCATTTTGCATATGTCTTTAGCATTGAAAGATGTAAATCCATTTTTTGGTATTAGAGTAACACTAATGGATAAAAGACCCATCACCTTCTCATTGAACTTCAGATTTAATTCATTCAGCTGGCTGTCCAATGTTGCTTGAAATATCTCCACTCGAAAAAAAGCTCTTTAGTAAAATGATCAGGTTGACGACGAGCACGACCACCACGCAAAATGTATGTCTCCTCCATGTTCAGAATATCAATGCCATGATCCACACAAAACTCGACAACTTTGAGAAAAAAATCTTCCCAACCATCATCGGATCTCATTTGTTCTAGAAGGACTTTTGTGGATAACACTAGACGAATTGCATTTACTATGTCCTGTGATTTCTTTTGTAAAGCTTTGCCAAGCTCTTCACTGACTCCCAATATTTCTCTCATCATACATAGGATAAATGCAAACTCAAAAGTGGTCAAGTAGTTGAAAGCAGTATCTCCATCAGCGCGGTTTGAGCCGGCTGATGCATCGGAGGCTATAGTTTGTAGAACAGAACTTACTGCATTAAACATATCCATAAGGCTAGAAATAGAACCTAAGTGAGACCCCCATCTAGTGTCTCTTGGTCACTTTAATGCCCTGATTTGATTTGCTCCTTGACCTGTCTCAATATGATCAATAGCTAGCAGGCGTGCAATCTCAACAACTTGGGCATCATGCAGCTCATCATGTCGCTTTGAAGAGGAGTCAACCGTGTTTATAATAAAGAGAAGTTTCTGAAAAAATTGGCTAACAGGAACCACATCCCTAGATGCAGCAACAAGGGCAAGTTGCAAACGATGGGCATAGCAATGAACATAATATGCATAAGGACAATCTTTGAGGAAAAGTGCTTGTAATCCATTAAACTCCCCCTTCATGTTGCTAGCCCCATCGTATCCTTGGCCACGAAGATTTTGGACATCAAAGGAATGGTTGGATAATACAACACACAACTCTCTCTTCAATGTTAATGCTTTGGTGTTTCTTACATGTATCAGGTCAAAAAACCATTCTTGTAAAACACCATATTTTCAACAAATCTGAGAACTAGTGCCATTTGCTCTCTTTTTGCTGCATCACAAGTTTCATCCACTAAAATAGAGAACTTTGAATCCCCAATTTCACGACGGATATGCTCCCTAACTTTCATTGCATAAATACTCAAAATTTCCTTTTGAATGTCATGTGACGTGTATTTGGAACATTGTGGAGCATTCTCGAAAACTATAGCTGCAATTTCAGGATTGAATTCCGCAAGAAGTTTTACCATTTCAAGAAAGTTCCCTCTATTTCTTGATTGAGGTGTCTCATCATGGCCTCTAAAAGCACAAGACTGAAATGTGAGCCACTTAACAGTTGCAATTGATGTTCTCAGTCGTAAATGATCTCTTTCTCTGTCATTATTGCTCTGGACCTCTATATTGTTTGCTATGTGTTTTGATTGATTCAATGGCCCAGTTCTTTTCGGCTTCTCCAGGGGCTTTTCCCAGAAGCCGCCCCCTCCCAGCTTCTCCCAGAAGCCGCCCCCTCAAATTCGTCGGGGCTTCTAATTTAGACATACCATGACTAGTTTAGAAACCCCCACGAATTTTAGAGAGCGGCTTCTGGGAGAAGCTGGGAGAGGGCAGCTTCTGGGAGAAGCTCCTGGAGAAGCTGAAAAGAACTGGGCCAATATAGCTTGACAGTCTCTCACTGCATTGTTGTGTTGTGAGCAAGGTCCAGATCCAATATGAGCTAAGAATGCACACTTCTTTCCATCATTAACTCTCTTCCATCCATCAAAACCTTCTGTTGTGAAGACATCAAAACCATTTCTTTTTTTGATGTTTTTATTGCAAAGGAAGCAAAAAAAAACAATATGCACGACTACCACTCTTTGAGTACTCCAACCATGATGGAAAAAGATTGAACCAACTGAATTGAAAACGTCTTTGATGTCCTTGTGGCCCAAAAGGCTTGTAGTTCTTCAGCAAGGGCTGCATAGGACCTAACTGCAAGTATGCTCTTCGTACTTCATCTCTCATGTTTTGAGGGTATTGCCAAATCTGTGGGCGTAATGCGGGATCTTGCTCTAAGAACTCAATGCCTTGAAACATGACAGGTTCATTTGTTTGATTTTCTTCATTTTGACTTTGATGTTCCATTTGGACCACTTCAACCAATGCCAATGGTAGAGACAGTTCGGGTTCAAGAGCTGAAGGACCTTCAACAGTTGCATCATTTCTTTTTCTTTTGTAAAATGACAGAATTGTATTATCTTGAACCATTGTTACCTAAATTAGAATTTACATGCAATTGTTGATTAGTTTAAAGCAAAGTAAGCAAAGCATCATAATTAATGTCTAGCCAAAATAAAAACCCAAATCCCCAATGGCCCTATCAGCATACAGGCATACATCATGGTTCTTTAATTGCAAGCAATCTATGATGGCAATAGACCAGTGAGCAGTGTCAGGATAGGCAAAAAAATCAGCACTTGATATTTGACATACCTTGTCCGATTTGATGCTCCTAGTTTGGAACTTGCAAGAAATTGCTGCCACAATCACAAATTTGGAGCTGCAGCTTGAGTGTTTGACTTGATTACGTCACGCTGACAAGTGGCCGATGGTGACTGTTTGGGCTGCTGGAGCAGTGGAGCGAACGGGAGTTACAGGAGAAGAAATAGAGAGAAGTGGAGTGAACGGGAGAAGAATTAGAGAGCTAGGAGAAGAAGGGAATTGGGACTTGGACACCACTGGACTTGGAAGCAGTCATAGGAAGCAGTGCCTGTGCTTGGAAGGAAGAAGACCTAGACATTGGGAATTTGGGGAACGGGAGAAGAAAGAAGAGGGCTTGAGGGAGCCAGGGAGGCGTTGGCTAAGTGCAGCCTGTGCAGGCACACTGCGCATCAGCGCATCCACCACCAGTCCACAGCAACATCATGGACCAATGATGGGCCATATACCCTGGTAATTTTTTTTCATTTTTGAAAGCCCGGGCCAGGGCCCAGGTTGGTCTCCACTAGCATCCGCCTGTGGTTCCATCCATACCACCAGGAATCCAAGATTACAATGTTTAGTTGGTTCGCACCGAACTACATATTAGTTTTGGATAGTCAAAAAATTTAAAAAATTCAAACTACTAGTCGATAACTTTATATCAAGTAATTCAAAATTTCAAAGTTTCAATTTTATAATTTTTATGTACTGGATTAAAAAATTATTTAAGACTGAAAACAATAGATTAAAATCTGAATATTTGAATTTTCTAGAATCCCAAATACATAATTCAAAACACAACTTTTCAAAATATGAATTTTAAAATCCAAAAGAGTGAGTGTTAAAACATACAGTATGAGCATTTAAAACAAAAAAAATGAAAAAAATGAATATTTGAAATCAAGGATTGGAATTTATTCAATATTTTTGTAAGTTAAGCATAGTTCTAAAATTTGAATATGGGAATGAAAAAGCAAATAAAAACACAACAATAATGATCCATTTCCCTCCATAGCCTAAAATCGATATACACAATTGTCTACCGTAATAGATTCCTGAAATCTAACTCGGAAGATAATCTTGAATACCTGGTTTAGATTACTTGTCGTTTTACCAAACAAAGTGATTCTCAAAATATACAGGAGGCTTACGCGCTTATCCTCAAATGATTCCACCAACCAAATGCACTCTCACGACAATCAAAATTATACTAAGTAGCAACTTTGAAGATTCGATTTGGTGGCTGAATGTTCTTTTAACTTAGTAAATGACGTTGCTACAGAGCCATTTATCACGGACGGGTAAGCAACTTTGCAATAGACAAATTTCACAACCTTTGGAGAATGTTCATCTGTGATGACAAGGTCTCATCATAAAACATACAATAATCATCTATGATAATGAGGTGATTATCACAGGTGGTTCTGATTTAGACCAGTTTGTGATGTGGATTTTCAATTGTAAAGAAAACACTGGTTGCAGGCAAGCCACCATTGACATTGCTCTAGCTTGCCTCCCCGTGGCTCTCCTCTTCACCTACCCCGTCAACGTCACCCTCGAGCTGCCCGCCTCCGCCACCCTCCAGACCTCCCGCCGATCATCTCTCCTATGACGTCGTCCTCCAAGGCTCACCTGCCCACATTTCTTGTCTATCCCCTTCCATGCCTTATGCATGCACATGTCTTGCTACTCCGCCATCACCAAATAAACAAGTTGAACTGAAAAATCAGAAGAAGAAAGGCAAAAAATCATCAAAAGAGACAAGCTGAATCGATATCCTGAAAGAGCAAAAAGAACAGCAACAAAAAGAGGATCCGGAATGCATCAAACAACAAAGAGATTTAGAACGTATCTGACCATCTGGCTGCCGTTGCTCCACCTAGGCCTGCCACTCGAGCTCTGTAGTGGAGGACGTATGAGAGCACAAGCGTGCTGTCGTTGGCCACGATCACCTCACTCCTCATCGATTTTGTCATGTGACTACTCCTCCACATGCGCATTGCTGCTCCTCCATGCTGCTCCTCTAGGGTGCGCGTCACCTCTCCCATAGTTGTTTGCACCGCCGACTGCTAGCCTCTCCATCTGCTTGCTACCATGGTGGTGGATGGATCTGGGGTAGGGGAGGAAGAGGGGAGAAAGAGGGGTGGCTAAGGAGGCGGATGGATCTTTTCACGGTCGATTACCTTAGGGTTTGCAGCACAATGCGAACCTATTTTATATGAGCCATATGGGCCTTGTCTCTAGTGGCTAGTTAAACCAACCATCGAATCCCAGACAGTTTTTCACAATAAAACCGTTTATGACAAAAGATATACTGTATATGGGTTTTAAAAATCTTGTTTGTTATATATTGTTTTACATCATAGACGGTTTCCAATAGAAAACCATCTGTGATGTCCTACTATCACAGGCAGATTTTAACTCGCCTGTGATTTGTATTTTCAAAAAAATTATCTTTGATAAGTCTAATGTCTAGAATGACCCTTTCTATAGTAGTATGAATATATATAAGTAAAAAAATAAACGCATCATCACAAACGTCATTATGCTGAAACATTTGTTCATGTGTATCTTTCTCTATTGTAAATTAGTTTTAATTATAATAGAGAAGCCAGAAAATATATTCATGTTTTTCTAGCTAAAAAAGGACACAAAGCTTATCTCTAGCTCAGTTTTCCCTCTCTCCCTCCCGTGTCTTCATGGGGCGCTCTCTCATGCACATAGCCAAATGGCACTTGCGGTGGGATGATGTGATCAGGAAGGTAAACGTTAAGTCGGATAGAATAGGATGAGGCGGTAAAAATCACCACCAACTACGGTGTACAGACGTGGGTGGAAGAGGGCGAGGCACGTGGAGCCACCGCGGTGGAGAGAGAGGAAGAAGGGAGCTGTCGCCGCTCCCCACACCGGTGAGAAGGATCCATCAGGAACGTCTCTCACAGGCTCCCGTGGTGAACCCTTGTGTACTTTTCTCCGTTTTCTCCTCATTTTTTCAGAGAGCAGAAATTCATCGCAGCGAAACGATTGAAATGGTTAAGACTGCAATCCAACTTGATGTCCTTGAAAATCCCCTGGGTAGTATGAGTTACTGAGTGAATTGTCGGAAGCGATGAAATCATGCATGTTCCTCTTAGGATATAAACGACTGCGTTTTGTGATAACAAGGACTCAATACCCACTGTAGGACGTCCCCCGCTGTAACGCTTTATTCCGTAATGATCGTCTTTTTATATAGAGCACTGCTACACCTACTTAATTAAATGCTCTACAAAGTCTTTACCCATTTCTTTTTCTTACGTAAGTCGTTCATGCATCTAAATTTAACCAGTAATTCAACCAATAATTTAAAACGGAAGAAGTATTAATGCTGATGTTTATAGCAAGTTTTTTCTCTATCCAAAAATATAAGATGTACATATTTCTAAATATTTAACTTTGACCGACGATTAGTCCAAATACATAAAATCGATACTATTGAAAATTGTTTTTTAATATAAATCCAACGGTACCGATTTGTATCACGTAATCTACATATTATTTAATATTTTTGCAAAAAAATAAATCTTGAGAGGCACGTACGGCTTATATTTAGCAATATAAGACAATTTTGCTTGCGTGCTTTTTCCAGATATTTATTCATACTATCTCCGTTCTAAAATACATGACGTTTTAGAAAGTATACAATCAAACTTCTCTATCATTGACAAATAATTAATAAAAAAAATTATGTTGTTCACGTGCGAATAATACCATCATTTTGTCAAAAAATATTTTTTTATAATATTTTACTTACATATTCATGCAAAAGGTAATGATCAAGGTTACACATCAGAGACTATTCAAAGTTAATGTCATCTGTTTTGAAACAAAGGGAGTACTTTTCTACATGGGACATGTACTCACATGCCCTTTATCCATTAGTGTTCCAATATAAGGACACTCCCAATGTATTGTATCTTACTACACTAAATAACTGTTTAGATACAATCTTCTCAGTAGCTTGTATCTTATTATATTTTATGCTTAATACTATAATTTTAATCTTGTAGCATGTCTGCGGTATAACTCTAGTACATAGTAGTATGGGTGTGAGCCATACGGTATCACTCAAGAATTAATTTGCATCAATTACAATGCTAAAAGCCGTATCTAGATTAAGAGACAACTTTCCTCTCTCTCCTCCATAATTATCCTGCCACATAAGATTTTTGTCTAGATGACATGGATTAAAAGATGACTAAGGTATAGTATTAGGACTGCCCTAAGTTGTGGTTGGTTGCCTAGATTGCACGGCCAGCCTGGTTAGCGCAGACTCCAAGTCCTACTTACGGTGGTTGGTTCCCTAGCCTGTATGAATGAGCCCAGTCAATTCAAACTCTGAGGCACCCTTAGGCCTAGCTACGAGAGAAGTCCAATTCGAGCTTATCCATGAGTAACTTTGGAGTACGCCCTAAGTACATGATTAGTTCAATGATTAAGAATTTTCAGCATGGATTATACATTAAAAATTATAAATATATAACTAGTGATAATCATGTGGAAGAATACATTCTAGTAGCTTTAAATTTATTTTAATCATAATATAATTTTTAGTTACCTCACTCATGCATGGAGACAACCAAACAATAACCTATACTGGTATCCCTCAGCCTGTATCGACTAACCAGTCTAGCTCAGCCTGTCCATGTGAGTTAGGTTAAGATGATACAAGCAATCAATCAACCTCTAAAAGTTTATACTTTTGTACACATCAAAACAGAACTAACATAAATTCATATATTTCATGCTAGTGGTGGAGCCAGGATTCAAACAACGTAGAGTTCAAATGAATTGTTCAATGGAAAAACCGAAGATCCACGGTAGCAACTGTAGTAGAATTCCAACCGCAGCATCCCAGGGCCGTTGGAGTTGTTGAGCGCCTAATGGGAATATAGCCGGATAGGGTTTAGCCCTTTGTCACTTTGGGTTTTGAACTTCGGAGTTTCGAGGGGGAGGTGATAGGCCCGCCTTGTTGGGTTGTCTCAGGGTGGCCTGGTGGGAGCAGAACAAGCTTTTGGATTAGGCGGCTGCTAGGCGTCGGTGGGGGCGGCAAGAGGCAAAAATAAATTCTCTTATGCGCCATCCGATTAATCGATCAGAGAAATTATAAAAATATCATCAAGATTAAATATCCACATAATTGCAAAAATACTATCATTACATATAATTTCTAGATATTTATAGAATTGCCATCACCATCAGAAAACTGTACCGTACAGTAACCATTTACCTAATTTGTTACATCCGACACAACAAAATATTATAATCATTGAACTAAATTGTTACAATAAATAGTAGTTGCATTGCAACAATTTACCGCGCATGCAAACTCCCACCTACATGTTGTATTGTAACAATTCACCTCCATGGAACTCTAATTATATATTTCATGAAACTCCCGCGTTGATCAACGAGCTCGACAGGTTCTCATCTTCCTTAGCTATGTGCGCTTCCTGAGCCCTAACCTATAATGTATCCAATGAGAGTAGCGAACTTGGCAACACCTCCGTCGACGCTCCCACGTCGACTTCGGCCCCGCCTCGCAACTCTAACCGCTATGACCGTGATATTTTTCTATAAGTCGGCAGGGAAGAGATAAGCCTTAAACCCTAACACCCTAACGTATGGAAGGAGCTCGGCGGACTCATCTCCATCTCCGTCGACGCTTCCGTGTCAACTTCGGGTCTGCCTCGCAACCCTAATCACTGTGACCATAATGTTTTTTCTCTATAAGTTGGTAGGGAAGAGGTGAACCCTAAAACCTAACACTCTAACGTATGAAATGAGCTTGGCGGACTCGTTTCCGCCTCCGTCGACACTCCTGTTCGACTTTGGCTCCATTGCAACATCTCCTATGTCATGGTGTTGCAACATCTAATGTGTATGTTTGCAACATACCATTTAGATTATTGCAATAAAAATATTATACCATTGCAACATCTTTTATGTTATGGTGTTGCAACATAAATGTATATTTGCAACATGGCAATGTTGTGAATGCAACGTACCATTTAACTTATGCAATAAAAATGTTACACCATTGCAACATCTCTTATGTTATGGTGTTGCAACATAAGTGTATGTTTGCAGCATGGCAGTGCTGTAAATGCAATATTCTTTTTAGATCATTGCAACAAAGAAATTACACCATTGCAACATAAAGTTATGTTATGGAGTTGCAACATAAGTGTATGTTTGCAACATGACAGTGCTATAAATGCAATAAAAAGTTACACCATTGCAATATCTCTTATGTTATGGTGTTGCAGCATAAGTGTTATGGTGAATCTTAAACCCTAATATCCTAACGTATGCAATGAGCATGGTGGACTCGGTCCTATCTCGCAACCCTAACCGTTATGATAGTGATGTTTTTGCTCTAAGTCAATAGGAAAATGGTGAACCCCAACCCTAACCCTAACATATATAATGAGTATAGCGACAATAGCAACCCTAACGTGACACACTATCCTTTCTAATCTTAATTTTATTTCCCTCTTGATTTGTATGCACTTCTAATATATTGCAACATGTTGGTCATCTGCTACAACATATTTTTTGGTCTTAATGCAATGAAAAATTGTGGCATTACAACATTTAGTACGGCGGTGGCAATTCTGTAAATACCTGAAAATTGTATGTGCAATGGTATTTTTGTTAAGGTGACCGCTACAAATCAGTATGCCGATTTGTGCATTTCATCAGCACAGTGCACAGCCGTCGGATTTGACGGCAAGATTAGCAATAAACATGATTAGCTAAATTTACGGGAAACATTTTTAGTGACTATAGGAAACAATTGTAGTGACAATATGAAACATGGACAACTGTCTGTATGCAATATGTGCGTGGGCTCTTTTTATCAATATGGAAACATTTGTATAATAAGAGGGAAACACTTTACTAAACCTTGCGCAACAAAATTTTTGAACCAATATAAAAATGGAATGTATACAACACAATCCCGGATTTTTGGGAAACTTATGATTCAAATCGCTAGATTTTCGGCATAGTGGACTCCTTCTGTTATGGCAACGTGGAAACATTTGCGTAGCGAGAGGGAAACATTTTACTCAAACTTGCACAACAAATTTATCAAACCAATACAACAACTAATGTTTGTTCATCATCCAGACTAATGTGTTTATATATGTTCCATTCTTCTGGATATTCTGTTTCCCATACAACAATAATTTGTTTCATATGCAACAATAATTTGTGTCACGGACCCGGGAATTCCATATGATTAGGGGAATGACTAGTCGCCAAAGACCGAGAAGTCATCCAACATACCATACGCACATACGGCGTATGTATCTATCACCGTTGGGTAACCCGACACCGGACCCACGTACCATACGCACGTGCGTCGTATGTATCTATCACCGTGGGTCAAGCCGGCCAGAAGCGACTAAACTTCCGAGAACCACATACAATTCCCAAACCCGGTAAAGAACTGGCGTTACTCTTAAGTCACTAAGCGAAGTAAATTCGGAGGAGTCCGACCATCGTACCCTCACCCTAACCTAGTCCGAAGACTAGTGGGTCACTCGAGAGCCCGGTACGATAGCCCACACCCTGCCTAGCCGGAACTGCACCTCAGCTAGCGGGTCACTCAACCGAGAGTTACTTCCCATAGTGAGCAAATAGAGCAGACGACACTTCTTTACGACCGATTCCACATACTTCAAACATTCACGCACTGTATGTGGATCGATCACAGATAACAACTTCATATCACAGTTCAAACTCTACAGGATGGAATTATCAGCAGAAGTAGGTTACCTCTTATCCGAGGAAGGTCACCTTATACACACACACACGACCTAACGGTCATTTACATGTCTTTAAGTTCCAAAAACAGCAGCAAATCAAAAGATAAAACCCTGAGGTGGCAGCCCTACCACCTCCATAAGAGCATATAAAACCCCCCACCGACGACCGTGGAAGATAACCTAAGATCTAAGCATCGGTATCAACGTTCTCGGAGTCGTAGTACTCACCGACACTAGGATCTCCTGCAACAAATTCGGAATTAAATTCCGTAAGTACTTTCGTACTTGCAAGTCACATTTATATACTCATCCCATGTTAATTCCAGCAAGGCTATTAATCATGAATCAATTACTAACTTCTATATCACCATGGCATGATAAACAACAACATGGACAGTATTGATAAAGCAATATCAACAATTATCACATGAACAAGTTTATCATCAGATCTGAATATGAATCATTCAACCAAGAATCTCACATCCAATAATCACATCAAGTCAACCAAGCTTGGGGTGATTTAAAGATAGTCAAACCAGACTATATCAAATGTTCTGAGCAAACCAAACAAGGTTTGACCAAGGGAAGTACTTTCGGAATGCCGTTAGTTTGAGGTTGGCCGACCTCGACTACCCGATCATTGCGGTAAGTCTTCCACCGTGGGTGACAGGTAAAGCCCTACGACACCGGCATCGAATCAGGTTAAATCCACCCGATTGATCCAGCTGTAGGAGACAGTACCCTGGCATTCGTATCTCACCATTAGGGTTTCATATTGCATTAGTCTGATTAAAAGATCCTCGCTGATCTTGCAGCACAATCAAACCAAGCAATACTAGCGATTCACCATCACCATCACATTGCAATCATTTCCACAACACAAGATAGCAATTGACCAAAATTGATAGCAAAGCATGAAATAACTTAAGGGAATCTTAGTGAGTATTTTTGTGAACTTGCCTTGCTGGGATTGCTCTGGATCACAATAGTAATCAGCTTCGTTATACTCATCGGTGCTTGGTTCTAATAAATTTGGAACCCGGAATACCGAAACGAAGCAATAAAAAGGAATTCAATTGAAACCAGCAAATAATAAGATCCAATATGCATGATATGCATCCTAATATGTAGAGGATGTCTATATGAATCTGACGGAATTAGTTTCATCGAATTCGGAGTTCTAGGGTTTGAGTTATGATTTTCCGAGAGTGTGTGTATATTAGATTTAGGGTTTCATTGGGTCATGCACCATTTGAATAATATGGGAGGATATACAAGAGGTATTACTTGGTGGAACATGAATTGTTAGTCAACTCATCATCGGATATAATGTTGGCCATTTTAAAGTTTGGAAAGAATCACTAGAATTAAACTTTGATATTAGGTGCTAGAGGGCGTTTTGGACATTTCCAGATATGTACAGCAATGTAACATAAATAATTATTGCACCATGATTTTCTACATGTCAAGAGAAAACTAGCAAAACAAAAATCACTCAATTTGGAGTTAGTATTCAAAGATATGAATTTTAGAAGATTTATCACTTTTACCCATTTCCTGCCTTTTTCTGGATTTCGAAAATGAGCTAATACTTTTCTCACTCAGCCTATCCCTAGCCACAGCCGATGACAAACAGGGCCCCCACGAATCCATCCTTACACAATCCCCTCTTCCCTTTTTCGTTTAATACCTTAGTCTATTACAGCTGGGTCCTACCATCAGTTTTGGTCCTTCGTTTAATTCCCCCTCAACCAACAGGCTCAGCTCAGGGGGTTTTGAGTCGCCGGCGAGTGGCCGTGTAGTGGCGCGAATGCAATCGCCAAACAGGTGTGCTTAGGGTGAAATTAGTTTAGGGGGTTTAGGGGTGGCCATTCCCGTGGTCTCGTTTTCGTGTTCAGGAGGTTCATCAACCCGCCGGAATGGCAGCTCGAGGCTCACCGGCGGCAGATCCAAATAAGGGAAATGGGGCATGAGATTTAACATGGAATCAATGCATTGGAGCTAAGGGGGAGAAAAAGGAAACTTAACCTTGAGTGCTTGAGGTGACTACCGCGGAACCCGAGGTCGTGGGAGCAGCTCTCGGCGGTAATGGTGAGCAACGACATGGGGTTCCCGTCGACAGCTCGCTCTGAAGCTCAGTAGCAATAAACCCGGAATTAGGAAGAGCAAGGAGGGGCTTAGGAGGCGGAATCGAAGCTCAGGTGAGACCTGAACTCACCGGTTATGGGGGAATTGCTCACGCGGCGGGAGACGGTCGGCGGCCGGGACGACAAGGAGAGCCGGAGATTTGCTGCGAAAGAAACCAATTAAATTCGTGAGTGAGCTCTTAGGGGAGTAGGGAAGCTGTTTGGCAAGGTTAGGGAGCGAGAGGAGCTTGTTGGCCACGGGGATGAAGAAGGCACTGGCGATGACGTGCTCACCGGCAACCAATGCCACTGCCGTCGTGGATGATTCCGCTCGCCGTGGGCTCGGGAGTAGGCGCAAGAGAGACAGCGGAGATTGAGGGGGTTGGGTGGCGAGCCTGGCGAGGTATGCGAGAAGAATGGGAGGAGGAACCGAGGGGAGGAATGAGGAGGAGCGGCCGAGGGCGACCGGCGGGGTGCTGAAGGAAGCAACTCCGGTAGTGCGCGCGTTAGGGGAGGAAGGCCGCATGGCAGGGGTGGAGCTGCCCGTGGGGCCCCGCACGTCAGTGAGCAAAGGCGGGAGGAAGGAAAAAGAAGTGGGCTGAGCCCAGGGGAGGAAGAGTGGGCCGGCTTCAGCCCATTTCGCTGGCAGGGGTTTAAACCCTTTTTCCTTTTTATTTCCCTTTGCTGTTTTCAAATTCTGGTTTCAAAATTTATGGGTTCAATTTTTGAATCTATAACAGCCCTAAACCATGGCTCATAATTTACAAAAATTGGTGGAGATCCCTGCGGTATACTGGGAGAGGTATAGTTGGTATAAAGTTTTCGAGTTCACTTTAATTACTCATACGAATAGGAGCATAAATGGATCTTAATTTGAATTTTGTTGAATTTGAGTCTAAACATAGGAGCTCAGGAAGATATTTATGACAAAAATAGAAATCTTTTTAACAATACTTAGCCAAGTCATTTATTCTCACATAACAATGTACCCCTTTACGGATTTGACGATCAAACTAAATCTCCACAATTTTAATGACCAATGCTCATTCAAAAGGCTCAAAAATTTTTAAAGAAATCTGCCTTAAGGTGGTTCTGACTTAAGAACTTGCGAGTAGAGTATTTAATTTACATGAGTTTTCCTGGTATCATCAGGGTCGGTTTTTAGGTCATGTGTACAAGGTATGCAAGATTTTTAGCTCATGCGAATTTTTATTTGACCTACAAGATGACATGAGATGCAAAAACTTCAGCTCTATTTCCTTTAGGCTTTAGAAGGTTTTAAAATGCATGTTTACAAGAATGGGTCATTACAATTCGTTTCTATCAACAACTAATGGAGAAGCTGCAGTAGGCGCTCGCCGAACTAATTTGTTGATGTTTCATTCATCCAGGTATTTTGTTTTCCATACCACAATAATTTGTTTCATGTACAACAATCATTTGTTTCCATCAACAACTAATGGAGAAACTGTAGCAGGCGCTTGCCGAGTCCCTGCTGCTGATGACGATGCCGGCAGAAGAAGGCTCGATGACGGCGTGGTGGACGGCAGGGGCACGGCGCTAGTGCTCGATTCCTCGAGGCGGTGGCTGATCCTCGTCATGGCCGCTTGGCACCGATGATGGGGCGGTAGGCGTCCACACAGAGGAGGCTGTGGACAGTGGCCGCGGCGTGGTGCGCCGCAGAGTACTCCTCCGCCCAGAGTGCCGCCGCTAGGGCGTCGAGGATCCCCGGCGTGGACATGAGTTGCTCCCGCGCCGAGATGGAGATGTTGAGGAGCACGGCCGCAGCGTCCTCGGCGGACGTCGACGTGGATGGCGCCGTGAGCTGCGCGGCGAGGAGGGGACGGCGTCCGCGTCGGCCAGCGGAGTGTGGATCTCCGGGTTGTCCTTGGAGGCGCGGCGGCGGTCGGCGACGGTCACCGGCGGAGGTCGGCGACGGTCACGGCGGAGGTCGGCGACGGCCGCGGCGGTGGCGCCACCTCCACCACGTTGTGCATCTTCAGGTCATACTTGAACATTGCACACATCGATCGCATGTTGATTAATCAGTGACCATACGTACGTTCATCTATATCTTACACCAATTGATTCACTACTGGTTATCGATCTACTACGTACTCACCGGGCACATCCCCAGCTGAGAAGGCCTTGCCGTTCTCCCAGCCGGCGACGCCGACGGTGGGGGCGGCGCTTTCGGGTCTCCACGGTGACGGCGACCATGGCAGGCGGTGAGAATAGGATGTGGGGAGAGATGGAATCCTAATTGGGATTGGGGAATTTTATAGAAGGAGATGAATGGTTGGATGAATAGTGAGAGAATGAATGGTTAGATGTTAGGAGGATGAATTGCTCAAATCAGCATACCGGCCTGTAGAGTTTACCTTTTGTTAATATCCACAAACTTAAGTGTGGTGGCAGTTTTGTAAATATCTAAAAATACGAGTGTGGTGATATTTTTGTATATACCACAACAAATAATCAAGGACTAAACTAATCAACCAACTAGTTAATCGGAGGGTAGCGCGCGGGGTCAATCGCGTCCTTTGATCGCCCCAGCATTCTTCTTTGGATTAATTTAGGAGGAAGAGTTGGGGAGTGGAATGAAATATGTTAACACGTTTTTCTCCTCGAATTATTTGATGTAAACATTTACATTATACTGTTAATCGATCACTTTTACCAAAAATAAAGGCTATACATCTATACACACCATATCATACAGTAGCTCCGCACCTGTTGCGGCACAAAACTAAAATCTTCATTTTGGTCTCGGCCTTTCTTCCCTGTTCTGCCACTCGACTTCCCTCTCCATCTTGGGCCTCTCCTGCTCCTCTGCTATCCTAGGTACCATCTGTTGATGCTCCCACTCCATGCACCTCCTTCTTTACTATCCACGGCTGGTGGCGCCTTTGGCACTTCCCTATTGGCCCCGTCCCGAAGCATCCACCCGTGCAATCAAACATTTCGGAGCAGTGGCTGTCGTCCCCGCCCTCCTTCAAGCTTGTTGCCAATGGCACCACAACTGCCTTGTCACTTTGTCAGACTGCCAAACCCCCGTCGCCCAGACTGCCTCTACATCAGTGGGGCACCGTGAGCCCATTGTCGTTGAGAGGAAGGCAACTGAGGTTGCTTGGAGATGAGGAGTACCAACACAAGCGCGTGTTCCGATAGCAATCGACAAAGAGCGTCTGTTTTGATTCACACATATGGAGTAGCATTTTAGTATGTCACTACTATTGCAATCATATCTTATCCATTGGCGAAAGTGCAAATTGGTGAAATCGCGTAAAAAGCCAATTTATAATTTTCAAACATTCTCAGAGAATTATAAGATATGTGGGAGGATATGTTTTCTGCATCTCCCGCATGTTTAACCCGTGGCAGTTACGAGGCATAAAATGCAACAACTTGATGAAATAGTGTTTCACCATTTTGACAAAACATTTTGCCCTTTTTCATCTCACAAGTGCGATTGAGTCCGTTACTGAAATTATGCAGAGATATGAACCATACCATTTCCTACATCCGGTAGTTTTCTTGAGGATTTCAAGTGACGGCGGGATCCCCTCCGGGTAGGCCCAAGACAAGGAGTCGGCCCAACAGGCCTAGGGTGGTCCATACGAGTCCGCCCCAGGAAGCCCACTCGGCCATCAATGTCACATAAGGTCCGCTCCAGAACACCATCAAGACGATGTTACAACGCCATCAATGGAGCGTTACCACGGCGCGCTTAATCAGGAGTTATGGCATAAATTTAATGTGCCATTATCACGACTCGGCCGACTCGGCAGCTGTAAACCCTAGCCTCGTCAGCCCTATATAAGGCAAGGCTAGGGCCCCAGAATGGGGGTTGGCTTCTCATTTTTCCCATACTGGTACGCACTACGCGCTACTTTTCCACTGTAAAACCCTTCATACGAGACGAGAACAAACATCTAGCAGGAGTAGGGTATTACCTCTTCCACAGAGGGTCTGAACCTGGGTAAATTCTCCTCGTGTGAACCCGTTTAGATCATCACTTGCGCCCCCCGAATCCACCAAAATGTATACTGCCGTGAAATCCCGGTGACAGTTGGTGCGCCAGGTAGGGGAGCTGCATGCTGGAGCTGTGATCCAGGCGGGATTTTCTCCGGCCATCGGCGGTGGGCTCGTGTCCGACGACACGGCACGGCACCCTGCCTCCGCCGTGCTCCCTAGAGGCGTGACGCTCTCCTTCGGGAGCCTGCACTTCTTGGCCGACAAATTCGGCCAATTGCGACTCCAGGACCCGGTTCCCCGCTCGGTGGTGGTGCCGGCGCCCAGGCATCCCTTGGGATCTTCACCAACCTCATGCGATGACGAGGCTGCTTCCCAGCTCGTCGGCATGATCAGCTCTAAGTCACTCCTGCCCGTCCTGGATTCCGAATTCGACGGGTACGAGAGTTCACACAGCTGCGCCTCCCGCAGCAGAAGTGTACATGGTCGCACCCGATGCCACCGACGCCGCGGGCACATCCGGCCCAATAGCCACGGCGGTGGACGAGCTCTTACGCACGCCCATCGCTGGCCAGTCGGATGCAGAGAAGGCCATGAAGGCGTCTCGGCTGGCCATCCTGGCTGAGCGGGATCGCATCGACCGAGAGAAAGCAGCTCTTGAAGTGCGAGAGCGTGAGTATGACGAGGCTATGGCTTTACGAGTCACGCCGGCACCCACGCCGGCCCACTTCATCGACCGTTCGGAGGGGCCGTGTCGTCCACGACTCCATTTTGGGTCAAGGTGCGGACGGCATTCCGGTTTACCATACCCTTGCTCAGAACTCATCGCGGCCATGCGCTGGCCGACTCGCTTCCGCCGCCAGCAGATGGTTCTGCGGCGAAGACCTAATGTCGAGTCGTCGTTCTGATGAAGACGGCTGTGGAACAGCAGAATTAGGCCGCTTCGCCGCGCGAACCGGCTGGCCTCCAGGTCCGCCTGGAGTCAGCCCTCGGGGGCTCCGAGTCGCGCAATCACCATAGGCTCGTCGCAGCCAAGTTACTCCACCAACCGACGTCCCAACGCCCGCGAGGAGATCAACCGGATCCACGCGGAGCGGCGCCGAGCCGACTCCCCCCGTGGCTGGGTTAACGGCGCCCACGACGCGCGGGATGACATCGAGGGAATCCGAGCGGCCAGGGCGTGGGCCCAGCGTCGGGGCGGCGAGGTTGACCAGCCGAGTGGCTCGGCCTCGATCGGCCCGCTGTGCTTTAGCAGGCATATCCGCACCGAGTCATTCCCGGACCGGTTCCGGATTGCCAACGGCGTCGACAATATGACGGTACTGCCAAACCGGAAAACTTGGCTCGCTGACTACCCTCGTGGCGTGCAATATTGGTGGGGGCAACGACGCGCGTCGCCCTCCGCAGCCTTCCCCTAATGCTCGAGGGCTCGGCGCGGGTGTGGCTTAACAGCCTGCCTGAAGATAGCATCTACGACTGGAAGGACTTCCAGGAGGCCTTCGTCAAGAACTTCGAAGGCACGTACAAGCGACCAGGGAACGTGCAAGATCTCTGGCTCTGCGTCCAGGAAAAAGGGGAGCCGGTCAGAGATTACATCTAGCGCCAGACTCGGCTGCATAATTCCATCGAAGACGTCTCAGAGACTTAGGCCATCCAGGCCTTTTCTTAGGGGGTCAAGTACGAGCTCCTGAAGTACAAGTTGGCTAGGTCCAACATTCAGACTATGGGCCGACTCATGGAGGTGGCCAGCAAGTACGCGACTGGTGAAGAGGCCATGTGCTATGAGGACAAAGGCAAGTCGAAAGCCGAGTCCTCGGGACGCAAAGACCACGCCGACTCGAGCCAGAAGCACAGTGGCAACCGCACCCAGAAGCGCAAAGCTAGCGTTGGAAACGGAGTCAGCAGAGCTGATCTGGTCGCAGGCTGCTGAGCGTGACAACCAGCGCGGCGATGGCAGCCGCAAGAAGGATCGCCCGTGGCAGCAACGCAAGGCACCGAGGTTGACCTTCGAGGAGATCTTGGACAAGCCTTGCTCATTCCATAGCACCACCGAGTTCAAGGTAGGTCACTCGACCAGAGAGTACAGTTTTCTAAAGCGCCTTCGGGCAGAGAAACTGCTCGCCTCCGACGCAGACAACGAGAATGGCCCTGCTGCGGACGGCGGCGCCCCGCAGTATCCCCCGCGGAAGGGCGTCCTCATGATTTTTGAGGGACTCGATCCCAAAAGGAATCAGAAGCTCCGACACCGCGAGATGAATGCAACCGTCCCAGCGGTTCCCCAGTGGCTGGACTGGTCGGAGACGCCAGTCGGCTTCAACCGCTCCGACCACCCGGATCGCGTTCCACATCCAGGCAAGCACGCCCTGGTGGTGGATCCGCAAGTCGGCAGCTTCAAGCTTCGCAAGGTCCTCATGGATGGTGGCAGCAGCATCAACATCATCTACACCGACACCTTGAAAAAAATGTAGATTCCGGAGTCCCAACTCCGTCCCAGCAGCACTACCTTCATGGGATTGTGCCAGGAAAGTGCGCCAAGCCTCTAGGCCAGATCACTTGGAGGTCGTGTTCGGCGAGCCGAACAACTTCCGAGTCGAAACCCTCACATTCGAAGTGGTCAGCTTCAAGAGCGCCTACCATGCCATCCTTGGACGCCCTATCTATGCCAAGTTCATGGCTAGGCCGTGCTACGTCTACTTCAAGCTGAAGATGCCGGTCCAAAGGGAGTCATCACCATCACCGGCGTTTTCGAGCGCTCCAACAAGTGCGACATCATCAGTGCGGACATCGCCGAATCCTTGATCGCGGCCGAGGAGCTGGAAGTCATCAAGAAGTTTGTTGACCTCGAGCAGGCTCCACCAAGCAAGAAGGCAGCAATCGAGTCCGCTTTCCTGTGGACCAAGGACACCAAGAAGGCCCAGGTCCACCCGAACGACTTGTCCAAGACAGTCCAGATCGGGTCCGACCTCGAGGCCAAATAGGAAATCGCGCTCGTCGACTTCCTTCGTGAGAGCTGGGACATCTTCGCATGGAAGCCAGCTGGCATGCCAGGAGTTCCAAGAAAGTTCACCGAGCACTCCCTCAATGTCACCAAAGACGCGAGGCCGGTCAGGTAGTCCCTGTGCCGTTTTGCCGAAGACAGGCGCAAAGCCATCGGAGAAAAGATCGCCCAACTCCTCACAGCCGGATTCATCAAAGAAGTTCTTCACCCGGACTGGTTAGCAAATCTAGTCCTGGTTCTTAAGAAGAACAAGACTTGGCGCATGTGTGTTGACTACACATCCCTGAACAAGGCTTGCCCCAAGGATCCATTCGCACTACCTCGTATCGATCAGGTAGTCGACTCTACGGCCGGCTGTGAGCGCTTATATTTTCTGGACGCCTATTCAGGCTACCACTAAGATGAAAGAGTCGGATCAAATAAAAACTTCTTTCATTACCCCGTTCGAGGCTTATTGCTATATTACCATGCCTTTTGGTTTGAAAAACGCCGGTGCTACGTACTAGCGATGTATGCAGAAATGCTTGCATGAGCAGATTGGCAGGAACGTCCAAGCCTATGTCGACGACATCGTGGTGAAGACGAAGAAGAGCTCGTATCTCCTGACCAATTTGACTAAAACCTTCGCCAATCTCAGGCGGTTCGACATGAAGCTCAACCTGAAGAAGTGTGTTTTCGGAGTCCCTTCAGGAAAAATACTCGGTTTCATTGTTTCTACGCGGGGAAATCGAGGCGAACCCGGACAAGATTGACGCCATCCTCAAGATGGGCAAACCGAAGGATCTGAAGGCTATCCAGCGGCTGACCAGGTGTGTGGCTGCACTCAGTCAGTTTATCTCTCGGCTCGGTGAGAAGGCCTTACCTTTCTACCGACTCCTCAAGAAATCCGACTCCTTCGAGTGGACCAATAAAGCCCAGAAGGCCTTCGACGACCTCAAGCGACTGCTATCCATGCCCCCGGTCCTCGTTGCACCGATGGAAGGGGAGCCCATGTTGCTTTACATCTCGGCCACCAATCAGGCGGTCAGCGTCGTTCTGGTGGTGGAACGCGCGAAAGAAGGCCGAGTGCAGAAGGTATAGCGACCCGTCTACTATATCAGCGAAGTCCTCTCCGAGTCAAAGCAGCGCTACCCACACTACCAGAAGCTCATCTACGGCGTGTTCATGGCAGCACGAAAGCTAATTCACTACTTCCAAGCCCACTCAGTTACCGTGGTTAACCACGCTCCCTTGTCAGACATTATTAACAACAGGGACGCCATGGGCCGAGTCGCTAAGTGGGCCATCGAGCTCATGCCTCACGACATCAACTACGAGCTCCGCAAGGCCACCAAGTCTCAGGCTCTCGCCGACTTCATCATCGAATGGACTGAAACAGAGACCCTCCCGACCCAAGTACACTCGGACCACTAGGTCATGTATTTCGACGGGGGTCAAAAATGCTCGCGGGCACGGGGGCTGGAGTGGTCCTCATCTCCCCCCAAGGTGACAAGCTCAACTACGTGTTACAGATCCACTTCGTGGCATCCAACAACGTCGCGGAGTACGAGGCGTTGCTGCATGGCCTGCGCATCACCGTCTCACTTGGCATGCGCCGACTCCTATGTTGCGGAGACTCGGATTTGGTGGTGCAGCAGGTGATGAAGACGTGGGACGCCAAGGACCCCATCATGGCGGCGTACTGCGCTGCCGTGCGCCGACTCGAAGGCCATTTCAAAGGCCTTGAACTTCATCATGTTCACCGGACCGACAACAAAGCGGCCCGACTCCCTCGCCAGGATTGGTTCCACCTGTGAAAAGGTACCACCCGGCGGTTTTCCTCCAACAACTACATCAACCTTCTGTCAAGATGGAGTCGGCAACCGAGTCATCCAAGGTCGAGCCCCAAGGCTCCGGAATGGCCGACTCTGCCAGGAAGGTGTCCTGGCTGTCACCCCGCTCTGGACTCAGCTGTTCCTCGCATACCTCCTGAGGAAGGAGCTCCCCGAAGATCAGACTGAAACACGTCGCATCATGCGCCGCACTCAAGCCTACACCATTATCAACGGTGAGCTCTACAAGCGCAGCAGCACTGGAGTTTTTCAGAGGTGCATACCACCAGAGGAAGGCAAAGAAGTACTCGAGGAAATCCACTTGGGAACTTGCGGCCACCACGCTTCATTGCGGGCACTCGTCGCCAAAGCCTTCCGCCATGGTTTCTTCTGGCTCACTGCTCTCGCTGATGCGGACGAACTCGTTCGCTCCTGCGATGGTTGTCAAAGGTACGCCCGTCAGCCACACATGCCAGCTGCCGCGCTCAAGACCATCCCCATCACGTGGCCCTTTGCTGTGTGGGGACTCGACATGGTGGGCCCGCTCAAGACAGCGAGAGGAGGATTCACCCACCTCCTGGGGTCGGTGGACAAATTCAACAAGTGTATTGAGACCAAACCCATCATGAAACTCGATGGTCCGACTGCAGTCAACTTCATGAAGGGGGTCATCTTCCGATTCGGCATCCCCCACAGTGTCATCACTGACAATGGCAAGAACTTCACGGCTGAAATCTTTCGCCAGTTCTGCAGGAACCACGGCATTTGAATCGACTACGCCTCGGTGGCCCACCCAAAATCCAATGGGCAAGTCGAGCGCTCCAATGGGCTCATCCACCAGGGCATCAAACCCCGGCTTCTGGTTTCTTTACAGAGGACCGCCAGCTACTGGATCGACGAGCTTCCCTCTGTCCTCTGAAGTTTAAGGATTACTCCAAACCGGTCGACTGGCTACACGCCTTTCTTCATGGTCTATGGGGCTAAAGTTGTCATGCCGAGTGACATCCCCCATGACTCCCCACGAGTCGCTGCATATGTGGAAGCTGATGCAAAGTCAGCAAGATAGGACAACCTCGATCTCCTCGAGGAAGCACGGGAGCTCGCTCTTTCCCGCTCGGCCGTATACCAGCAGAATTTGCGCCGCTACCACAGCCGCCAAGTGCGAGGCCGAGCCTTCAATAAAGGCGACTTGGTCCTCCGGATCATTTAGGATAAGGTGGGCATGCACAAGCTTTCCCCGCCATGGGAAGGACCATTCATCATCAACCAGGTGTTACACAATGGTGCCTACCGACTAGACGACCCGGCATCAGGAGAAATCACCGAGAGGACTTGGAACATTGCCCAGCTGCGTCCTTTCTTCACTTAAACTTTGTATTTTTAATAATTATAGTTTGATCATGAATAAAATATGTTTCTCCCGAGCGGCACTCGGGGGCTACGTTTTATTTTTATCTCACTATTAAACCGTTTGTTTCCCTTGGGCAACCCCCGGGGGCTACATCAAACAACCGAGTGGCTTGACTCCTCCGGGCAACCCCCGGGGGCTACCTCATTCCATCCACTGGGTGCGTTGCCAGTCGGCACGCGTCCCGACTCCTCTAAAATTGCTTCTCTGCGAACGTTTAAGTAAATGTGTACGATACATAAGGCCTACTCTTCGTCCCCAACTACGGTCGCAACCCGGCTGTCCGGTTGGCAAGAGCAAAAGCTAAAGGTTGGCCTGCACACGAAAGGACTTAACGCAGAAACAAACTTAGAACGAGTAAAATAACTTAGCATTTCGCTACAAAATATCACAAGTTTTTTACAGCGCCTTTCACTCGGCATACCGAGTGACGATGACATAGCACCCGGGTATCATCAGGGAGGACGAATCCGGCCCTCTGACCACAAGGCGGGCCGGGCCGACTACTCGGAGTCCGACTTCTACACGGGGGCGCCTCGTCAACGTGGAGTACAAGACATGGACTAATACCTGCCCGGCATACCCAGAATCTGTTGTAACTAATTAGGAAACCAATCTGTTAACCGATTCAGACTCTTGTAACCCTATCCCGGTCGTCTATATAAGGCCTGGTAGGGGACCTCCGATCGGTAAACCTTTAAGCTCCTTAGTCGTAGACAATCTCCATTGTTTCATAGCTCAAGCCACCTCGAGATCGATTCTCCAGGGCTTGCGGTACTCGGGATTCAAGCTATACTAGCCACCAAACACAAGACGTAGGGTATTACCTCTTCGCGAGAGCCTGAACCTGTCTAAATCCGGTCTCCCGTGTGCACCCATCCTGATTTGCTGTGCTCACGCCGCCCCATATTCAGTATTGCCGGAATAATACTCCAACAGTTGGTGCGCCAGGTAGGGGAGGTGCGCATAGATCCATCTGAATAGATCTAGACGGGTTTCTTCTTCGGCAACGGCGACTTCGCTCCAGGTCTCCTCTCCTCATTATGCTTTAGAGGAGTGTAGAGCACCCACCCTTATAAGGTGATCTCCCTCTACCTCCACTAGCAATGTAGGACTAAATGTTCCTACCTTGTCTTGTCATGTACGAGTGAACCTTAGGATTTCTTAAGAATTAATTCTAGAACCTATTAGGCTAGGTCCACTAATTCTAATAACTCTAACCACTCCGGTGCGGTATCCTTCCTCGACTCCACCGGTGTGACCGTTCCCGTGTCGTCGATGGTTCCGCCTCACGACTCTAACCACTCCAGCGAGCTCGCGAGGTTGAAGAAGGTAATGGAGGAGCACGGGTATTACAATGAGCAAATCGACTGAAATCTCATGAATTCTCATTACGATTATGAAATAACAAGAGCGACAAAGACACTGCAATTCTAAGGTAGGCGTCCATTCTAGTAAGTTGATTACCATTTTGTAAGGTGTTCTTTGTAGTTCATACAGAGCCAGAAGTAGTACTATACTACCGTGGGAGCCCGGACTTAACTTCCAGACCCTCCCTGTGTATCTCCTCATCAGTCCAGGATCAAGCTGATGAACACAGGCGAATTGATATCACTGCACACATCACGAAACATTTTAGAAACATAAACAATTGAGTTATAGCAGCGATATGACTAAATAAAGTAACTAGGACTTATGCCCCTTACCATTCAGAAACACAGCGGAAAATAAAGCGTAGATGTCTCCATCTCAACCACAGGTAGTCGACGGAGGCCATGTGACCTAAACCTCAGCATTGACGTAGAAGATATCTCATAGCCTTCATCATCCTCATAGATATCTGAACACGTCCAACAAACAACATGCTCGATGAGTACTTCACCCCCTAGCATGCCCCCTCATAAGCAAACCTACGACTACGTGCAGGCTTAAGCAAAGGACTTGTTTTATGGCTCTTTTGCATAAATGCAGCTTTGGTTGTAATAGTACGATAATTTCGGAAGCATCATTTTGATGAAAACTAGTTTTATCACCAGTGGTGTTTCTCATAAACTAGTAAGCGTGCACGTGCAACGCACGTCTCAACTGATGAAACTTACAAATATAAAACATTATAAGTCATAATGTTTATAATAATTTCCTTAACAAATAATACTCATAGTATAATTTATCATTTAAAAAATAGTAATCAAGTACACGTAATGCAGTTATATTGCCTAACATATACCTCGCCAAGTATGAGCTACTTTCTAAATGTTAAAGTTATATCTAATATAATTCTAACAAATTTTAAAATTATCTTTTTAGATAATATATTTATTTATCATCACAATTTCTAAAAATCTTACACCGACAGAGCAAGATTGCACGTGTCCCTCTTCTCTCACTCAGCTTTTCTCTTTCCATTCTATCCAACTTCACCCAATTTCCCCATTCCTCTCACTACCTTGGTACCGACGACCGCCATTCCTCTCACTCCCCATTTCGGTCTCATCGTCATCCCTTCTTCGGCGGTAGCAGCGGACCCCTTCGGAGCTCCCCACCGTCCCGCCGGCTGTCGTGGTGGTCCGGCGGGTACCGGAGGTCGAGCCCCACCCTGCCGCCGTGGCCGGTGACAAGCTCCGGCGTCTCCTCGCCGCCGCCGGCCGTGGTGGTGGTGGGCGGGTAGGATCTGCTGCGCCGTGCCCTTCTGCTCCCCGATGCCGTCCTCCACCGTAGACTCCATCGGTGCTGCTAGGTAAGGCTTGGCTTCTCTTCTTCTTCTTTTTTGTCTTTTTTGTTTACTTCATGTTCTGTTGCATGATTTGTTCATCCCTTGCAAGCCTAGGTTTAGGGATTGAGGGGGATCGAGGCAAAGGAACAGAGAAGAGGCGCCTCTGTACAGACCATAGCAGAGTGCAGCAATTACTGCCTCTGGGTTACAGCCAGATCTGGGGTATTTTCTCCAGGTACTTCACACTGCCAAGTAGTAGTAGTATGTTAGAACTTAGAACAAACATGTTGCTTGCTACAACGTGTTTTAGTTCAGTTTTGACAGTGCCTGGGCTCTACTACTTTTTAGATTCTTCAGTCCACTGGGGATGGCACCGGTGGTTGCACTGCTCGACTTTGGCCTTTTCGAAAGAGGATTCCCTATGGTATTACTGCCTGCTTTGTATCAGATTCTTCATTTGGTGTTTCTCGATTTGCCCACAAAAGCAAAACATGTTTGTATTTTGTCAGAGAGGATAGTTTGTTCATTGCATTGATGTCTGATATTGTTCAGGTTAGGAGATGCCATGAAGAATGTACAAATAAGAGATACTCCCATACTGGAAAGGTTCTCCTTGTTCATCTGTATCGCATTGGTTTGGGCCTATGCTCAAATCCTCACTTCAGGAGGTGCGTATAAGCATAGCACTGAGGTCACTCAGATCAACTACCACACTGACCGTGCCAATCTGATATCTTCCGCCCCATGGTTAGCCCCTCAGCCTATTGCCCCAGCTAGTTTATGATCTCCTTGATCTCTCGTGTAAATGAGAAGGATTGAAAAGCGACTATACTCATACAATCATGATTTTAGAGTTATTGATAATGTATCGTGAAAAAAATAGTGATCAAAGTTCAATTTCAGACTATATCAAGTCAAACGATGTCTTACAATTTACAATGAATGAACAGATTGACCTCACGCCCTAAGTAAATTTGCCCCACTCAAGTTAGTAGTTCTTCAGTCGAATTTTATTTTTGAGAATCCTTCAGTTGAGTTTTGTACTGATATAGTGACTTGTTCCAGGATTAAGATCCCTTATCCACTGCAATGGGGGGCACCAACTTTCAGTGCCGGCCAATCATTTGGTATGGTGTCAGCTGTTTTGGTCTTGCTAATAGAGGTGATGCCCCTAATTACACGTGTGCAGGAGCCATTTGTTTCTGTGCATGGCAGCCTTGACCTTAACAATATCTCCCTTGCACAGTCCACAGCGTCTTACAACGCTGCCGCTCGGCTTGCAAGTGCAACTCCACCTCCAGCACATATCCTGAGCAGAGGCATTGGGTGGCAGGTAAATATTTTCTTCGACCCATGATCGCTCTTCTGAATGCTATTCAAAACTGAACAAAAGAAAATAATTTTCTTCGACCCATGATTGCTCTTATGAACAACAGGGAATCGGTATCCTCCTTAGTGGGCTATTCGTAACGGGGGACTGGCTCCACTGTCTCAGTGTGAGTATGTTGCACAAGAAAATAATTCATGATGAAGCTTTGCAAAGGTTTCTTCAGCCTTGATAGTATTAGGAACAATGCAGGGAGAATGTGGGATTATTAGGATCAACAAGGATTGGGAGCCAGCGAGTTATACAGATCGCTGCTGGTTTCATGATCTTTTTCTCCATGCGCGGTGAGTTATTGTCGATTGAACAGCAATTGAACTGTCTTCAGATCGTGCCACTGAAAACTCACAATTCCTGAATTCTCTTCTATCTGGTGCAGGAAAATTTGGAGCACTTTTTACATCTATCCCGTTCACAATCTTTGCTGCCGTGTACTGCGTCCTGTTTGGACTAATTAGTCCAAACTCCATTGACAGTGTATTTTGCTAGGCGTTGTTCCTTTCCCAAGTGATGTTCCACGTTTGAAGCAACTTGGAGTTCAGGGAGTTGTAACATTGAATGAGCCTTATATCAGGTAAAATTTGCCTTGCTTCATTTGCTAATTACATGATTTATTTTGTATTTTGAACTTGATACCTGAGTTAAAACCTTGGACTCAAGTACCTACCTCTTTAAAAATTGTAGAATGTCCCTGTGTTGTGACTCATGGTTGGTGATTTGGTTATATAGGATTTTATGCCACAAAAAAGATACAAAAGCATGTAAAAATAGAACTTGTTTTCACTAAAACTTCTCTGAAATGCAAAGAAAAAGGAAAAAAATCGTTCTGTAGTTTCCTCTTATGATGGATAGATATATAGAATAAAAGTGGCAGAATCACACCATGGTAGTATGGCACTTGAGCTCACTTGATTCCCTGTATTAGTTTGTTACTTAAGGCCATGTTCTGTAATCTGAGATATTAACCTATCATCTCATCTGAATTACTTCATCCGTGTCCATTAAAAATAAACATCACATTCATCCGTGATCCATCACATATATTCATCCATGGTCCATTAAAAATCAACCTCACATTGAAATATAAGTCCAAAAAAGCAACTATTAAGTAGCACCTTATCATGTATATGGATAGAAATAAGCTCGCACTAAAAAGAACATTGCAAAAGAAAATAAATCTGCTTTGAGCCTATCTTATCATGTAGTATGGTCCATTAAAAATCACCCTCACACTGAAATATAAGTCCAAAAAAAAGAGCTATTAAGCTCAGACGTCCAAAAAAGCAACTATTAAGTAGCACCTTATCATGTATATGGATAGAAATAAGCTTGCACTAAAAAGAACATTGCAAAAGAAAATAAATCTGCTTTGAGCCTATCTTATCATGTAGTATGGTCCATTAAAAATCACCCTCACACTGAAATATAAGTATAAAAAAAAGAGCTATTAAGCTCAGACGTATTATCTATTTGTTGATGCGCTTAAGAAACTCCTGTACAACGTGAGGGATGTTGTCTCCAGACTCGTTCTTGTCGTACTTCAATAAGTGTACCAAAAACTGCTTCCTCAGCTCATAACCATCCTACATGTGCATTACATATCATTATCGTGAAGAGCTCATGTGTTCATAGAGTATAGTAATATGTGTTCGACAATACTCACTTTGCAAACGGGTTGTTCTAGTGATTCACCATTCCACGAGCGCATGAAGTAGAAAATAAAATAATCAGACACATCACTGTACATGAATGAATCGTGAGCTGAGATGTTCAGAGCACAAAATTAAAATAAATGGTGGTAGTGCGGATCAAAACAATTCACCTGTCTAGGTTTGTTGGAACATCGAGTGGTATTATACGACGCCATAGAAAAGTATCGTCATTACAGCTAGGATTTGCTACTTCCAGGGCACGCTTAAGATTATTGCCAATCTTTTGAATTTTAAAAATATATCTCATGATATGGTCATCTTTAAACCGCGCTGGCATAGGAAGTGAATCCAATATAGAGATATTTCTAGCATCCTGGTCGAAGACGAAAAGAATGAAGTGCCCGAGGAAAGCATGTGGCAAAAGAATCTGCAATTGATGATTGTTAGATATTTAAGTAAATCACAACACCAACTAAGAGAAAGGGACAAATCTTACCAACTTGCAAGATGAGATATTGTAGTCTATCCCAGGCCAACTATCAAACAATTTTGCCAATCGCTGAACGTCAAGCCTTGTACGATGCCTTGGATCTCGTTCAAAATCAGACATCCTCTGAGATAAAAACAAAGTCTTAGAAACATGATCCAAAGAGTGGCTATGTTATTTTAATAACTTACACAAAACGTTAGGTCCATGTAGTGAACTTGGGTCTCTCTCAACATCTGGAGCTCATCACATGCGAGGATTCCTACGCCCATGTTGAAACAATCGATGTCCATAGGGTGGTCCATCTTTAGTGTGCCCTGTAACTTTTTGAGACTTAACCCAATATGGTAAGGCTTGGAGCTTAGCACCCATTGTTTCCTATCAAACAACCAGTTGCGTTAGGCATAATGACACAAGAATATGGTATATTAACACTACACATTTAATAAAAATTGCTTACTCCAAAGACTCAGCATGATCAATAGACAATATATACTTGCAAAGTGCTTCTACTAATTCATGTGTGTTCTGTGGCATCATGCTAGTGGGAACGACACATTCTGATGACCGGTATTGAATTTCATCACCCGGGTTTATAACAGCTTTAAAGATTTTTCCTTTTCCATCGGTTTGGTTATACTTTAGATTCCCTTTGGCCTTGTTTAGTTCCGAGTGGACCAAAATGACAGCCAACTTCTGCCTCCAATTTGTCATATCCTCCTACAAAGCAATAATCATAATTAAGGTATATAAAATGTGTTAACATGCACGCAAAAAAATTGTGATCCTGAAAAAGTCACCTGTGTAACATGGTCAGATAACGAATCTCCTGTCCAATATTCCATGTATTTTAGCATGAACAACCCGCAAGATGATCTAAAAGTTTAAAGAATCTTGTTGAAGATATATTTTTTAATGTAACCAACAAAAAGAAGCAATTTTAATAGGAAATGTTCAATGTACCCATCTGTCTGAGTTGGCTCCAATAACTGTTCTATGACTGGCCATGTTGTAACATTGATGTCCTGCCACTTATGGCATTTAAAATCTTCCCATTGTGACACAATGTTGAGGTGATTCTCCAGTCCTTGTAGCTGTTAAATGACAAAAAACATTGCATAGATAGATAAAACAAGGAAAACTCTTAATCAAAGTGTACGCAAAGAGTAAGTTCTCACCGTAGTAGTGAGGTCATTGTGGGCCAATGTAATATCAAGTGAGTCAAGGACTTGGATTTCACGTTTTTTGGCGTTGATAACTGCGAGGTACCAATGACAATCTTTAATGTTAATTGGAAGGAAGACCTGAAGCAAACAAAATGTTAGTTGTAGCCACATAATATATATATTTTTATATGTATATATATATATATGATTTTTAGATTCATGCTAAAAATCTAAAGAATTTAAAGGTATGGAGTTAAAGTATAACCATGTCATGATCTAGGTAATTAGACACCCTCCTTATGATGCTGGCACATTCATGCTGATCTGTGGAGCTTATCTGAACGGTTCCATCTCGTTTTATTAGGCTAGAGATGACTGACTTCTCTAGGTATGCACATATAACCTACAATTGAAGTAAAAATTGTAGTTAGTGTAGACGCTCATGTTTAAATAGGACTATCTGTATATAATTGTACTTACGCCGTCGTGCAAATATATATTATCATGTATAAGACATTGTAAATCTCTGGCAGTTAAGAAGGCATCATCGATGTCCACCAGTAGTTTGTTTTCTGGTGACCTTCTGATATATTCAATGACTTTCGGTGTTTGCACATCTTCTATCTCATCCTCGGGGATTATGTCGGTGTAACATTCTTGAACATTGAATGAATCCATCTGTGTCATACATATAGTAAGCAAAATTGAAACACATATTGAAGTAGGTATAATTATGAATCTGCCACAATGGGCTCTATACATGATATATTTTGCAAGGTATTTATCTAGCAAACACATAATGAATTAACATATTGAAGGTTCTATGCATTTTCTTACAAGTTTATCATTAGGGTCTGATTTGTTATTTCATATTCAAACCAGGCAACATCAAGATTTGGTGAAAACAAGGTGAAACAATGTGTTGATCCAAGATTGAATGGAGAGTACCCTCCAAAAGGAGTTGCTAAGGTATACTTTCCTCCCTCATCTCTCATGAACACTCTAGAACATAGCTACAGGATAATAAAATAAAGAAATTTTAGTTGCACCAATATGCATCATTGTTCAGATAGCATATCCAAAAAGCAACAGAGTACTATGTAGTATAAATCATTGTTCAGATAGCATATCTAAAAAGCAACAGAGTACTATGTAGTATAACAGAAGCAAAATAGGTCTATTTTTTCTTATGAACTACTATGTTCAGAGCAGGACAACTCACATGAAAGTCCATGAATGTCTGGATTATGTTGCGTTTCCACCTACAGGAGAAAAAATATGACATCTCATGTAAGCTAAATAATAGAGTTTTTGACTTGTGTGCATTCTATGGATTTATGCGGGTCTATCAGTTTGCAGTGACTGCTACCAAGGTTATGATGTGCATTCTGACCTGCTCTTTATTAGTTAGCAAATTAAATTTGCATCTGTTATGGTCATAGGGTGTCAAAGAAGCCAAACAAGGAATTAGCACCAAAGAGAACGGGTATATATGCAAGAATGTGAGCAAGGCAAAAGTCTCATGAAGATGACATACAGATCAAAGCATGAGAACAAACGGAACATTTACCTTGTCCTTTATGACATAAGCCAAATATTAAAAGATGTCTGACATATAAATCTTAATGAAGTGGGATGAATCATATATATAATAGCCTTTATCTGAAACCATTAGAACGAAATTTGTAAACTATGTAATACTACAATGTTGTTGATTCAAGAAAGCACACATAATTTTTCTCCAATTATCTGTTTGGGGTCAAACATCTTATTGGAAACAAATCTACAAAAATGAACCTATGACAATTTCTCTTTTTCCTCCTTATATGCAAGATGAAATAGGATGGGACAATGTCACAACCTATATGGTTTAACCACTTGCAATGGCAGATTGTAAGCCCACATTTTTTTTGTCAGTCCAAACCAACCTAAGAACCTAATTCATGAAAAAAATGGATTAGTATCTAAATCTGCGTACTGTAGGGTTGCTTTCCTGGTGCTATGCAGATTGCAGTCTATTTTGTTCAGGTTTGAGGGCTTAATTAATATATAATTTGCTGCCAGACTTGATTAGTTTATTACTGTTTTGATAATACTGCAATTAGCCAACTTGTGAACTGGTATTGTCTACATTGCTGGTAGAATTCCGGTAACCCTAGGAGTGATTTTTACCTCTGATTAGTGTCAATTGCAAAGATGGTTGTGAGCATATTTATGCCAAATCATGCCATTGCTGTCCAGTGCTTTCTAGCAATAAATTATGCATGTAGTGATGTTAATGAAAGAAAAATAGAGGTTCTTATGACCATGTTACTCCTTTGGTCATGCTCATATACATGCTGGTTTTTTATTCCCATGTTATACTGAAAGTAGGAATTATATTTCTGAATTTTTGCTAAAACTGCACAACTTACAACAATAGGTGGAATATTGCAAACAAATTTGATGGATGCCTTCTCTTCTCAAAGAAAACTATGCAAATCAGGGAAGAATTACCTAACTTAGCATAGTACTTTCACATTCCTTTTGATTGCTTAAGTGCCAAACATATAGGGTGATAGATAAGTTGCATGATGGGGTCTTAGATGAGAGCTTTCACACAGGCATCATCCTAACTTTCTCTACAAACCAAACATCACCCTCTCCCCACAAATTCACCAAAAATTGTAGAAAGTATGGCTGGTATAACCCATGAACATAATGATATCATTAGGTACTGATCTCACCAAATAGATTGAAGTAGGGGGAAAAAGAGAAGGGGGCAGGGGCTCACCTCGCTGGAGAAAGGAGAGAAGGGGGCAAGGGGCTCACCGTAGTTGGAGAAGGAGGGGTGAAACACAGATTGAAGTGGGGGGAGAAAGAGAAGGGCGACAGCAACAATGGAGGGGGGTGGCGGCTACAGTAGGAACAGGGAAGAGAACCAATGCCTAGGGCAAGCGCTTTACTTGCCTGGGGATTTTCGTTCTGTGGCCAGGGGTGGCTCATGGGTGGGGGGGTTTTGTTGGCAGGGTGTGGGTCTTTAGGGTTTAAGATGCTCTGCAGATATATTAAAGCTATTTTTCCAGTTTTCATTTTAGTTGCTCTGCAGATTAGAGCTATTTTGCCAATTTCAAATTAGAGCTATTTTGCCAATTGTTCTAGAACATTTTCTCGTTGAACTGAACAATAGATTGGAATGGGCTATATGGAATCTTTATCTGAATTGAGTGGCTTGACCTTTGGATCTCAATGATTGAAATCATTACTGAGACAAGTAGAATAGAATTGCTGACCCGTGAGCTTATCTTTTTCGCTAAATTACTAATGCTTTAGAACCGGTGTATTGTATTTACCATGAAAGTATTCTCAATTTTCAGATTGTCAAGTTGCAGCTCACAAAAACTCACTCTATTCTAGTCAAGGGATGACTGAAGCTTGTAAATCTTTTAATAATGATACATACTCCTCTGGCATGAGATGTGCAAAATAATGAAGTATGTACTCTTTTCCCTTCGTTGCATGTATTTTCTTAATCATTATGCAAGTCTAGAGTGCTCTTTCTAAGAACATGTAGACTTGTAACGTAAATTGGATCTATTTCTTATTTCATTTGTTCTACTTGGGAATATTTTACTTGGGAATAAAACATATGCATTGTTCAGATAGTATATCTAACAAGCTATATATATGCACTGGGAAAACAACACAGTAGTACATAGGATTAATTAGGGTGGTACTGGGGTTGCACGATGGGGCCTGAGATGAGAGCTTTCGTGCAGGAAACATTCCCCTCTCCCTCTCTCTCTCTCTCTATAACTTAATTATTCCCTCTGTCGCCCTGGGAATCATGTTCTCATGCATGTTCCTGCTGACCTGGTTCCCAACACCCCTGCCTTTTCCACACCTTAATTTCAACTGCATACATGCGCAAATAATTATACCGCAGCTACTGACATGTTGGTCAGTATACTTCATGTGTTCCATCATGCCATTTACTTTCATACAAACTGAATAGTGCTGAATCACTAAAAAAGTTCAGAGCCAAGCACAGATTATACCTTCTGCTCTCACTACATTCTCTAACCAAACAATTATTTAAAAGAAATCTCAACCCATTTTATACAAGCTGCATTTCTCAAACTTCTCCTTGACATCACTCACTGAGAGGCTGAGAGCCACCTTTGCTGCTCTAGAAGCCATCTCCTTCAAAGGTACAACCTCACATGTCTCATCCGGGTCAATTATTTATTGTTTGGCCCAATCATATCAAGTGCCTCCTTCTGCATGCCTTCTCCAAAGTCATGCATGACCCTTGTCATCTGTTTACTCTGATAAAAAGAATAGAACAATGTATGAGAACTTTCAAATAACATCATTTCACCAAAACATTGTACATTCTGTGTGATCATAATTATAAAAAATGAGTACAGAGTCAATGTTGGAAAACAGAAGACGTTGGAAAAATCAATACAAATGGACTAAAAACATTCTGCTGCAAACAATGGGCTACACCAAAACGTGATACTTGATTCTTTGAAACATTTAATCATTCTAAGCGCCTATCAACTTCTGAACCAATGTTTCAAATTTCTAATTTGAGAATACTGTTACTTTAATGGCTAAGGTTGTGATCCTGCTATTACTGCTATTGTCGTTATACTGGAAAGAACAGTCTGCTATAGGCAGATATAGTGACTGCTATGTGTCAAATATATAGTACTTTGGACCTGGCCTTTAAGAAATATACAATAGCCTCCAACATGTGGTTTTAACTTACAAATCAAAATAAACTGATGAATCAAACATACAGTTAGGACTTCACCCTGTATTCGAAAAATGTCCAACCAGTACATTTTGCAGTAGTTTGGAAGTATAATGGACATGATCACATGAATACATGACATTTAGAGCTACTGAGGGGCCAAACAAAACACTTTGTTAGCAATGTATCGAAAGGGTAAGCTCATGGAGCAGTTTGCAAAATTGCCACACATTAGGAGTTCAGGACCTCCATGTGGTGCCTAGTGGTCCTTAAGCTGTTGCGTACTTGAATGGAATTGAGGAGGGGCTATAACTTGATTCAGAAGCTCAATAAGGTAAGGTGGCAGAAATAAATTTAAATCCAGAACATTATATTTTGCTTGACCAAATGGTCAAAAGTAAATTGTGCACCTAAAATGTGGTGGATGTAGAAATGATAGAAGCATATACTCAGTACAAATATCAGCTGGTGTACTTTGGGCATTCAACTCTTTGATGATAGATTAAATCAATGGTGTTTAATGCAAGCAATGTAGGCACCTATCCTGTTACCAACTGGCGATTCTAACCCAAAGGATCTGTTAGAAAGAATAACAATTCTAACAACAGAGAGATTGTCTATTAATACATTCCTTAACAGGCTAAACAGGTGGCACTGGAACCTACTAATATCTTGTCATTACCTGACACACTTATGAATGTAATAGCTTATAATATATAATAATATATAACAAGTAGCACAAGGTATTATATATTCATATAATAATATATATGAATTTGTACTGAACATACTAGAACTTTGCATTCATAAAAGTAGCACAAGGTGCTAGATCCTTGTACCACATACGACAAAATACCTGCAGCAAAAAGGAAAGTACAGGTGAATTAAAATTTATCCCAGCTCAATGACATAAAGCAAAAGGAGCTAAATACAAATAAAACATATTATAAGTTAATTACTTCACTTCATTGGTTTGAAAGCCTGGAACTGCACATCTTTATTGAAAAGGAGTATATGCTCCTATGCCCGCTAGATCAAATAGTCAAACAAATAAACATAGTAGCTGTTAGTTTCATATATTGCTCCCGAAATCATGAAGGCACAAAAAAAAAGAATAGCTTCAGATTTCAAGTGTATTAAAGTATTAAAAACTTGAGAGAAATACAACAACTTATAACATGATGCTCACATTATGTAGTGGCTAACATAATGCGTCTTTGTATACAATGTTCTTGGTGCTTTTTCCCATGGGATCTATCATTTTGTTTGTCTTAGCCAAAATCCGAGTTGTCTGTCTTGACACACCCCTTGACAATGCCACATATAGCTGGCCATGTGAGAACACAGGCTCAGGAAGATAAATCCCAACAGTAGGAATGGTTTGACCTTGAGCCTTGTTTATAGTCATTGCAAAACTTAGTCGGATGGGGAATTGTTTCCTCTTGAGCTTGAAAGGAAGTGATATGTCCTCTGATGGTGATAAGGGTATCCTAGGTATGAACACCCTGTTTCCAGCATGTTGTCCACCAACAATCTCCGCGTCAATTGCATTATCTTGGAACGCTCTAACCATCAGTCTAGTTCCATTACACAGGCCGTTGTGAGGATCGAGATTACGTAGCAGAATGACAGGACAGTGTATTTTCACTTTCAGAATGTGCGGGGGCAAGCCGTTCGGCGTGAGTGAATTTAGGAAGTCAATCGGGTAGTTATTATGCGCATCATCATCTACTGAATCAAAGCTGTGGTATACCTTTTCTTGTCCTGGGAATTTTTCAATCATCTTTGCATTCAGCGCATCAACGTGCTCATTTTTGGTCGAAAGAATAGCACGTGTGCTCATGTATTCTCTTGATCTAGCATTGCGATGGAGCGATGGGAACACATCTTGGATTAGCTTGTTAATTGATTCTTCAGTGTCGGTGTAATCAATCACAATGTCACCAGGAAGACGTACATAATCATCACCAATAGTTTCTTCAGTTCCATTACCAACTCTTAGAAGGTATTCAGAGAACCAAGGGTCAGTTCGCGCCCTCATATTGCGTGTGAGGTGCATCTTCCTAATCTTCTCCCATAGATAAGATCTTTGTAGTGTAGCATCAGTGATCTGCGCTCTTGTCCCACGTGGAACCACAGGAAGAACCTGTCTGAAATCTCCACCAAACACCAAAACCTTACCCCCAAACGGCAAAGCACATCCCATAATATCTTGTAGTGACCTATCAAGTGTCTCAATTGTTTGACGCTTTGTCATGGCAACTTCATCCCAAATTATCAAGGAAGCCCTATGAAGCAACTCAGCGGTACCACTCTGCTTGGTGAAATTGCACATGCTGTTGTCAGTGAGCTTAATTGGAATTTTGAATCTAGAGTGAGCTGTACGTCCACCGGGCATGATCGACGCTGCTATACCTGATGTGGCAGTTGCAATGGCTATTAGGCCCATTGAACGTACCCTGGCAAGTAATGCCTTGTATAGGTATGTCTTCCCCGTGCCTCCTGGACCATCGACAAAGAAAATTTGGCTCCTGTTGTTGATCACGTGATCCATGATCATATCAAACCCAGCCAGCTGCTCAGTGTTCAGAGTGGTAAACATATCTAGATGATCTTGGTCCATGACGACTGCTAGCTCCTCTCTAACCTCTCTCACGTCATCGCTAGAAGAATCAATTTCCTCATTGATCTCTAGAAGTCCATAGCTTTTAATATCCTTCCCCATAGAATGTATCAAATCCCTAATGTCTCTCAGCACCATTTGCTCAAGTGCTGCAGCGTTGGGTTGAGTACGACGGTAATCTTCAGACATTGATTCCAAATGCTTCTCAAACAAATCTCTGATGTTGGTCGCCTCGCAGAATACCATAATCGTTGCAAATAACCTTCTTAGAGCACAGGGCATCTGGAAAGTCGCAGCCTCAGTCATGGCTTCATTATGAGATCTGCCCTTCTCTATGAGTCCTCTTTGCTCGCATGCTTCTCGGAACGTCGAGCATGGATTCCTATTAACACCTCTTAAATCTTCAAAAGAAGTTGCACCCCTGACATGATTCAAAAGCACCCTCAAGTAGTACCTCTCCCCTTCAGAAGGGTGAGCATACACAATTCTTCCAATCTATCCCCTTTGTTTTCTTCTCTGCCAATGTTTTTTGCCCCTAACCCAAGTGAAGGATTCTGGAAACTCTTTGTACAAAAATTTTCGTGCACAAATATCCTGCTGGTTCATCTTGAAATACTCTGTAAGCATTGTCCTTGAAGAAGAAGGCCTACTGACAACATCCTCCAAGTTCTAAGACCCTTTGAATGCGATAGTATGCATATTGGGCAAATGAAGTTGGAGTTGCAGAACAGCTGGAGAGACCCCAGACATATGAAAATCAAAAATCCTGTGGATAGCCTCTAGGGGTGACACATACCGAGCATCCCTATACTGGCGAATCTCATTAACTATTGCACCTTCATTGATTTGTGCTGATTCGACTGAGAAACATGTGCGGTCATGATCTTTATAGATGTACTTAAACAAGTACTTAACTGCCTTAATGCTGGAGTAGGCTTCGACATTGATATGGCAGTTATACCGCATAAGCAGACCGGGGTTGTACGGGACCACCCATCTATTATCCAACTCAGCACCCCTTACCTTCACCCGACACCCATCATCCCTCCTCCTATAGGTAGGATATGAGTCCTTTCCTTGCTGCGTCGCATCGCAGAACTGTCGTGGATAGCGAAAACGACATTGTCCGTCTATCATGCAAGGACAATTCTTTCTAAGAGAACCACAGGGTCCGTGCAGCTTGTGCTTGATGACCAGAGCATGCAATACAGGGTACTTGTCTTTGTCAGGAATCTCTGCAGATATCACCCTGTCATAACCATCTGGGCTTGTTAACTTACTTCCTGAGCGCATAATCAACAGGAAGTGCTCATGTGGTAGGCCCCTCTTTTGAAACTCAGTGACATGGACAAAAGCTGCAACCTCACCAAAGTATTTCTTCTTGATAAGAAGATCATTCATATCTCGCAGCTTAGCCCTGTATACTCTTGCCACAAGGTCTGGCCGGTCTTGCGGTGTCTGCCCAGGTGAAAGATTTGATGTTATCTCTTCCCAATACGGGTTGCATGTCATGGTGATGAAGTAGTCTGGCTTCCCAAACCGTTGTACTATCGCCATTGCATCAAGGAATCTTCGCTGCATGTCTCGATCACCTCCAGGAAAAGATCGCGGAAGCACGATTCTTTTGCCAATCTGAGAACCACGCGTCTCGCCAGCAGAAATGACGTCAACAACACCCTACAAAATAGATAAATGAATCAACACATGTGTATATGTTTGTAATAATAGGTTGATCATTAAATATTGTTGCATTCCAAACCAATAGACTGACAAAGTTGAAAGCCAATATTACCTGATAAAGTTCAGCACGTATGAGCTTCTGATTCTCAGGCTTTGAGAAGAAATCGAGCCTCATAGACTCTATCTTAATGTACATGTCAACAGCCCACTGCTAGAAAAGGCGTCCGCCAAACAAAATGATGTTAAATAATGATCTCCTGACTTGCAACTTGAAACAGTAGTACTCTCTTGCACTGACATATTTTCTAGACTCGGGTGCATCACCAGTCATAGTGATGAATTCATTGTCGTGGTTGTCATTGTAGTTGGCATCTGGAAGATAGTTAATTCCCAAAAGTCTATTAATAACAAATTATCAAAGTACAATAAAACTGCAGTAATGAATATTCATACCTGGGCCATGGAAAGTGTGACCCTGACTGTCATCATGGTTCACACTAACGACGGAAGGTGCTCCATCATACGGCATCCAACGATTCCATCCTATCTCCCCACCAGGGAAATATAAAGGATACGCCAAAGGATCATAGCAACCATGATATGCTCTGATAAATAGCGGACGATCTCCTCTGCCGTACACAATAACACTTCTATCAAAACAATTATTTGGGTCGCTCCCTTCCACCCAGATAGCAGCCACCTGAGAAGCCGTGGGTGCATTGTACCGTCGTTGGTCTGGTGTTATATTTGTGTTTAGAGAGATCCTGTATTCATCTAGATTTGGAACTGAACCAATGCTCTTAAAAGTCTGCACATAAGGGTTGGTCTCTAGTATAGCTAGAATAATCCTTATGAGATCAATATCAAGATCTGGAGACCTCTGAACTCTATGCGCCAAGGTTTTATCAGTGTCAAAAATATAGAGCTGCAAATGACGAGGTCCATTATCACCAGGCATCAGTTGGTCCAGACGGTGATACAACTGACCATGTACACGGAATGTGTATACACCAGTTTTGGCTGCAGTACTGACTTGATGGTCAAGGGTCACCCCAAGACTCATGAATGAGAAGTGTGAGTTGAAATACCGTATATGTTGCCTGAAATATTTCGCATCCTCATCATTCTGGCTTGTAAACAACCGGCATAACTCTTGGGGAACATCTGGAATAAATATTTTAACCTATCCATTTCGGCAACAGAATGCAGGCCCCTCATATTGGAACCGCATTGCTCCACAATGTCTACAGTCTTTTGCTAGCTTCAGAACAGTGTGGCTATTTGGCAAGTCGTGGTAAATAATGTCATATGGATCATGAGCACGGATCCCATCACCAGTACCATCTACCACTCGATACGTTTCGAACTCAACACCTGTCATCATTTAAATACCATATATTAAATGAATAACTCAAATTGTACAATACTCTTCCTACAACATTGCATCTAGTATATAACCTTGTGCACTAAAGATCCTACTTTCCTCATCATCGTCATATTGAGCTTCTACATGGGGTACAGTCTCCTCGCAATCTAGGTCTGCAAAACATTTAATAAGACGTAGCCTATAGGCATTTATGTGGAGTGAAAAAATAATCGCACTAATACCTTCCCTGTAGGATGGGAGTTCAATGGGCTCAAATATTCCAAATGGATCGGGTGGCTGATCGATGTCACCTGCTAAAAAATTGGTTAGCTTTTGTTAACTAAAATGATAAGTGAAAGTGAAATTGTACAACTTTAAATACCATCATGCTTTTCTATGCGGCTGTCAACTTGCACTTCAATTGAATGATGTTGAATAGGAGGTGTAATTGGTGCCTTGTATGCATCATCCTCAATGTTTTCGCTATCACAACCATGCTGTCTCCGTTTAACATACTTACGCTTCTTATGCAACATTTTGTCCTGTTCAACCGATCCGATCCCAGAATAATGATCCCTTTCTTTCCACAATCTTTTGTCAGACGCATATGGTTCCAATTTGTTGGACCCCACATAAAGGCCCAGAACTGCACACCATGAAATATATTAGAAATCGTCTAGACAGAACAATATATATATAAAAGTCAGCTATACAAGCACCTGGATCTTCGATATAGGAAAGCGGGGTTGTAGTACTTGGCATTTTGGTATCCTGGTCATGAATGCCTCTAGATGGTGTGATGAGATCATCTGCATATTGTTTAATTTTATTTAGCACAAAGGGAACAAAAGAGGCAAAGGTAGGAAAGAATCCATGCGCCTTTTATTCATCAACAAATGGAAGTATCTATTATAAGGAGATATTACGTGCTGTCCAATTTCCCAATTTATTTACATCTCCACGACTATTGTGAGAAGAAGGTACATTGATAGGTATACTTTGCATAGGAATCTTCTGCATTTGGTATGCATCATTTCTGCGAAGCCAATCTGAATTGTCAATAGGGTTAAAATTTTTCTTGTTGCTCATCCACAAATTCCGGGGCATGTTTGCATTTCCAGAAGCACATGATTGCACAGGAACACTAGGGGTGCCTACATACACAGAGTAATAGTGTTAGTCAAGCTAACATGTATGAAAATCTACACAAAAGCTCGTGCCATACACAATGATTACGTATGCTGAAAGCAGAGATTGATGGCTTTCAACAGTAACTTACTCATGCAAGTTACACCCATAGTCTCATGCAAATGTTCAGTTTGCTATTGTGCTGACTGATCGATTGTCAAGAATAATTACAACATCGCTACAAGTTTGTTCAGATGTATAGCAGGATTAGAATTTTGAATTTGACTCTGACTGCATGGGGTTGTTTATTTTGACAGTTTTTACATGTGTTGTTATTTCATATGGTTCATCAAGTCGGCATATCATTTAGCCAGCTTAGTTGATTTTGCTTCTTAAACAAGTTTTCCATGTTCACAAAACAGGCATAGCGTTTATCCCTATAGCTTTCCAATGTGTTTTCTGGTGTTCCTGTGTTATTCTTTTGAACTAAAATGTAGTTATTTGTTTGTTAATAAGTTCTTGTATGTTCCAGGAGCTGATAGCTGCCTTTGATCAAGAAGCCGCAGCTACAGTTGTGTCACGCCTAGTATCATTTAACAATTATTTACAAGTTTTATAATCAAGGTTTGAATTCCTTTCGCTCCTCTAAACTATTGTTTCTTCTGTTTTTGAATTGACAGTGCCAAATCTTTATATTCTCCTTGCAGTACTCTGAATAAAACTCAAATCTCTCAACCTTCTCTACACTGTAAAGTATCACTTCAGTTCAGCACCAATATATATAGACAATAAGAATGGAGCTACAGTCCCTAGAAAAGGAGAAGGTATCTTTATTTATGCCTTTTGCCCATTAACTCCAAATCCTCCAAGACTGAGCATTCTCTATTGTCAGCTTGTACTATACGAAAAGTCTGTGGTGCTGATGTTATTTTGGTTGTGAGATGATTAGCATGATAAGATAAATTCTTGGTTTATTGCAATTTATATTATTTGACCATTTTTTCTTCGGTACTTAAATTATGCATACATCACAGATTGGCATTTATATATTTCTCTTTTGGTCAAATCTAGGAGATGAAGATGAAGAGGATATGGAAAATGGAAAAGCTAGCAAAAAGAGGCGTACTGCTTCAAATTTAAGCATGACAAAATCTCCTGCAAACAAGTATGTGATTAACTTATGCTTAATCTTTTCCTTCTCAAGTTTTTGACAATTATTTTTGGGTTTAGGATCCCCCTAATATAGCCGATGTCCTTAGTGTAGCAGATCTAATTTGCTTATTTGCACAGTAAGTTCTTTACTTCTGGATTAAACTTAATGTCAATCAGACTGGCTTCTATAGAATGAGCTATGATGAGGAACTTGCGTCCCGTCTTAGGCATGCAGATGAGACCACCGAACTGAGTGCAGCAGACAGATATGGTAAAACTCTTGCTCGGTTGCTTACAAATGGTATGAGTCTTACCCGGTTCAACTATTCTTACATTATTACTGTCTGATACAGGTGTACTTGATGACACTTATGCTCTCTGTATGGCTGGCAAACAAAAGCTGGTCACGTTGCTGCATTTGATTGCTGCGTATAAGGATGAGAATGAGTATACTGTGGTCACACACGCCATCAATGTACTGTTCTTTCTATTCTTTTTTTTTGTTCCTGAACTTGATTCTGTTCTAAGCATTTTTATTCTTGGCTTCATAGACAAGTCTCAGCATTTTTGAGATGATGGCTGTTGCTGCACCTGAGGAGTTGGGTAATATGAAAAAGTTCCTAATTGACTTTCTTGAGCCATTTGCACAGTAAGTTCTTTACTCTTATTTTTGGGTTTAGGATACCCCTAATATAGCCGATGTCCTTAGTGTAGCAGATCTAATTTGCTTACGGGTATATCTCTTTCCTGTTATTTTGTAATGCTATGTCTGTGCCGTCTCACGCTCATTAGCCTGCTGCAGTTTTTACATGTGTTGTTATTTCCTATGGTTCATGAAGTGGTAGGTCTGAAACTGCCAAAAATCTTACAGTTGAACTGACTTACTGGTCACACAATTCTCACTGCTTCTCGATATAAAGCCTTCTAAAATCCTTCATAACTACACTATTGTGGAATTAACCCCATAAAGTTGTGCATCTATTCACTAACCAGAATAAACCAATGGTCATACCAAAAGTTCTCGAACTGGACGTCGAGGATTGAGTGCGACGAACACTGTCATGCGTGGCAGCAGATTGTTTTCGTTGGTGTGCTTCACGACGCCGTTTTAGCAAATCAGCCTTCTGCTCGTCCGACAGTAGCGCAATTCGATCTCTCTCCCTTTGCCTCTTTCGTTCCATAGGCTTAGTGGGATGTCCACTTAATGTTGTTGATCCCCCCACACTTTCATTACTGAGGGTGCTTGTAAATGGTTAGCACGTCTTTTGTTATGCAATTGAAGCCAGAACTGTATTTTGTATAATAATGACAACAGTTAGTGGCCATTACTTGTATTGCTTAGGTCTGTAAATGGAGTGCGATCGCCATCTTGCTTTGAAGACCCCATCTTCTGTGAGTAAGAAACGGACTGTAGAAATCCAATTATGGAAGTGATCAAATTATAGATACTGGATGACATGTGTTTGTTTAAGAACTAATCGAACCAACTAATTAGCATATGCATGGCATTGTCAGCAAGCCTTGCCAAAAGTACACCTTCATCTAACTTTATCATAACTCTGACATCATTTCATAATTTTCTCAGATCCCCTTCGGGTGATGCAAATCCTAGGGAAGAGATGTTGCTCTCAGACAGGGAAGAGCTAGTTCAAACTACACATACACTATAGATTGATAGCCGAAAAACAATGAAGGAAAGGTAAATATGTGTAACTGATCTATTAATATGCCATAGGAAAAGGTAGTAGTAGTATAGCCACTAATTTTCCATATTTTCCATAGCAGGACACTGCAAGGAGGAAAAACATTGAAGTAGTGAAGGGATAACCTTAGTCCTTCTAGAATATGGTTAGTGCATTAATTTTATAAAGAAATCACAAAATATAAGATCCATAATTTTGCAGTAAAATCTTTTCTCTATTCTTTCAAAGTTTCATAGGCCAAGATAAATACCTCAATCTAAAGTTGAAAGTGAAATATAAAATAAATGCATATGGAATTATGGACAGACTTGGATATCTTTGTTTCTTATGAGATACAGCCAGGGTCTCAGGTGCATCTAGAACCTTCAGATCCTTGTTAAATCAGCATCCAAGCAATAAATCAGACCTGAATGGGAGAATAGGAATTAGTACATTTTGTTTTAGAGATACGTGATCCAATCAGATAACACTCATCTAAAAGATTAATGTATCATATGGGAACAGCTCATAAGTCATGAAGGTCAAAATAGAATCCAACAATAAGCTAGCAGCTTTCTTGAGGTTTCTACTACGCATGCAATACAAACCTCCGTGCACCAATATGTTCTTCCTCTCCCAACTCCCGATCACCACCCTCCTCAAGTGAGCTTCAATCAGGTAAAGAAAGTTGATCGGCATTAGACCTCCTAATGCAAAACAAGCAGATGAATAAGAACTAACCACTGATCGACATCTTCCATCTTCCTTTGATGTCTTAGGTATATTTTTCTAAACTACATAAATGAATGGGTTGCAGAAACTGACCAGTGAGCATGTTTCCAAAAGATTTCACAATATTCATCTAGAATAAATTAAGCAACGGCCACACTTTGATATACTCATAGCTATCCTTCAAGCAGTCTAAAATGATAATCATCTGAGGGCACTTCAGTATTCTCATGACTGATCTATTCAACTTCCCAAATCCTATTGAAAAGCAGTTTTTCTGAAGTATAGCTGCACTTCAATTGCCTAGGTGGACAACAGTCTCGGATCAATTTTCATGTATGTTGCTCACATCAAGCAATCATCTATAGCCAAGTAAAACTACAAACCTTGATGTCCAGCAGTAACACATAGATCTTTCTCCCAGCAAATTACTAACTTGAAAAAAAGAGGAACGTAGAGAATGCACCTTGCTAACATGAAAAAAGAGGAACGTTACGGGTAAACAGAAGATTATGATGGCTCAGCCGATATAGGCACAATTAGATTTTCCTGAAAAATTACTAAGGAATTTTCTGGAACTGCTATGCTTCCTTCATTGTTTTTTGGCTATCAATCTATAGTGTATAGTGCGATGGCTGCTACAGATCATGGGGGGCTATAGCAGATCAGCTGAGGCCGGCGATGCTCAGCTCTGGATCAGGAGATGCGCTGCAGCAGATCAGCGGAAGCCTGCGATGATCATCCCTGATCTGCATGCATATGATCCTAGACTCAATGTATTCCCAGTTAACTCAATGTATTCCCAGGTTCCATCTACCTATCAATGTGCTGACCTTAAAGTGCGATGGCTGCTAGATCATGGCAGGCTACAGCAGATCAGCTGAGGCGCACGCTGTAGCAGATCAGGAGATGGATCAGGAGATAGCGCACGCTGTAGCAGATCAGCACAAGCCGGCGACCTGGATCAAGGGAGGGCAGCTGCCATAAGCACATGATCAGAGATTGATGTGTGCCATGTGCGGACGATCAGGGAGGGACGCTGCCATGGGTGGAGAGAGGGAGACTGCCATGCGTGGGAGATCAGCCGTTGGATAGATAGGATAAGCCGTTGGATGGTGGCAGACCATCAAAGTAACAACAGCCGTTAGATCGTGTGGATCGGAGGGTTAAGAATGTATTGGGTACGTTTTGTGGGGTGGAGTTAGAAAAGAAAAACCCCCCTTTTATAAGGTAGTATAGATGTGAGGGTCCACGACCAACACATGCGAGTGAGGCATCCGGCCTAAACTCGTCCATAGGTTCCAACCACCTTTTCACATTTCCAGAACTGGGGTAGAGGGAATTAGCAAGGGAGAGAAAGACAAGTCCTTTTCATCAGGAATGAGTCATCCTCCAACTTCCCCGCGTAGGCTTGACTCTGTTTTAGTGAAGACTCTGCCTTGGAGAGGTGGGCCTTCGCGGCCTCCGCCTCGGCAAAGCGGGCCTTCACGACCTGGAGTTCGGCCTCGCTCTCAGCCCGCCTCTTCTCGGACTCCTCAAGGCGATTCTTCAGCTCCTCGAACTCACTTCGCCATGGGATAGCGCGAGAAAGGGCGTTCTGTCAGAACAACAAGGTTAGTACCGAGTACATTGACATTTGGTTACTGACTCTTTGGGTTACCTGTAGCAGGGAGCAGACGACGTCACCCTCAGGCACCGACGGCTCCGGCGTTGGGGTTTTGGCCATCTCGACCGGGGGCTGCATCTGGCCCGTCGTGGAAGTCCCCTTACCCACAGCAGCCCGGGTGATAGCTCCGGTCGGACGGATGAACAACCTAGTCGGAGAAGGAGGTGTATCGGCATACTCAAGGAAAAGAGTTCGAAACAAAATACTGAAGGAAAAACTTACCGTTGGCATTTCACCGGAGGTAAGGATCCTTTCGTCGGGACCTCTGAACCCCGCTTCTCGGCAGAGACCAGCGGTGCCTTCCCCTTGATCGGCACATCCTCCTCCGCGCAGGTAGTCATGGAGGAAGATGTCGGCCCCTCCGGGTGAGGATCGCTCATGTCCTACTTCCCGACAAGCTCATTTCTGTCATCCTAGAGTAGGGAGAAACCTAGGGAAGAGCTAGTCGGGCATGAGTTCGTACCTGAGGTTAGGGATTCGGCGAAGGAGAAGGAGCCCAAGCAGGAGACTTCGCTCGGATAGTCTCCGCTACCGCCTCAACCTCGGAGGGACCTTCGACCCTTGTCTCGAGGGGCGGAACGGTCGCACCGAGGACTTCGACGTCTTCGTCCTGTTCGGGGCGCCAGCCCGCTCAGCCTCCGAGTCGGGAGCCCCGTGGCCTACTCGCTACAAAAGAAGACCCGGATAGCATTAAGTAGCACTATTCGGACGAACCATGGCTAGACAATACAGAAACAGTTAACTCACCGAGAGGATCACCTTTTGGTTGTCGGAGCTGAGCTTCAGGATCAGCAAGGGCATGCCAGTCCGTCCGCCCTGAGGAGATTACTCGAAAAGGTTGTTCAACCTATTTTAAAGCTCCTCGAGGGAAAGATCTACACAATCAAAAGAAATCCCAACAAGTGATAAGACAAGAATTTTTTGACTAAAATGGCACAGAAGGGTTCTGATACCCACTTGTGTCGAAGTCCCTTATCTGGTCTTGGCCTTCCGAGAGCGCCCAGGCAGGCTTGACCCTCGATCGAAGAGGGCTAATCTGGCACCGAAGGAAGTCCTTGGTGACATCCCATGCCGACAAGCCCCTTCCGGCAAGGGAGGTTATGTCGCCGACTAGGGCCTTGAGCCATTTGGTCTCTTTCGGGGCCTTCGCCCAGCTCTTAGTCGGGATGGGGGCTAGGCCGCGGTAGTAAATCTCGGAGGAGAGTGGGGGCTAGCAGTAAAACCACCTCGAGTGCCAGCCCGACCAAGATGACTTCCAGGAGGAGGAGATGTAGGCGTCCTTCCTCCCTTCCCGAAGTCAAAATCCGGCGCCGCCGATGACACCTCCACCGCTGGCCTTCATCCGGCGGAGGTTGTAGTAGTACCTCCAGAGCTCCAGGCTCGGCCTGATGTCGAGGTATGATTCACACAGGTGCGCGAAGATCGCCAGCATTAGAACTGAGTTCGGGTTGAGATGTATCAACTCGATCCCGTAGAATTGGATCACTAGGAGGAAGAAGTGAGAAAGTGGAAATTGGAATCCGCACCTAAAGAAATCCGCGAAGACAACGGTCTAAGTCGTGTCTAGACTCGGGACCGTCTCCTTCGCAGCCCCCCCGGTAAGGTATAAACACCTCCGGGAGGATGACCTCCACCACGAGATTCTTGAGGGCAGCAGAGTCCCTCACCGAGGGCTCGAACTTGGGGATGGCAGCGATCGGTTCCCCTGAAGGATCGCCGCTGATTTCTTGGTCTCGGGGGACTTCCTTGCTGCACTTTTCTTTCCCATTGTCGCTGGTGGTGGTCAGCGACGGCGGAGCAAGAATTGGAAGCAGGGGCGCAAGGAAAAAGATGGGAATGCTAGGAAACAGAGAGTAATGCGGGCAAAACCTCAATTTTCGCCTGACCGGAGCGCAGTTAACGGCACGATCTGTTCCATCGCATTAAATGCGGACAGTTGCTTTTCCCGCATGCGAGACGACGTGCGCGGAAAAAAGAGGGTCTGACAAACCCACAACCCCGACGAGCGCGTTGTTGGGGAACGTGCTATGCAAAACAAAAATTTTACCGGACACGAACCAAACCAAGATCCACTATCGAGGTGCAGGCAACGATATCATACCTTCGCCGATCACGTCAATGCAGCGGAGAAGTTGACGATGTCGATGAAGTCCGCAAACTCCCGCAGCTAGGTTATACCTCCCAGCCGCGAGAGTGATCTCCTCGCGAATAGTTCGCCCGATCGAACGTCGAAGTGTACGATGTCTCTGAGATATCCACACGTACCGGATCAGCGACACCGCGGTAATGTGTGGACCAGCACATAAAAACAGCGTGGATCTACGAGAAGGAGAAGCAGTAGCGCGCCGGTAGCTGAACTAGATCCAATCTAGAAGAGAGAGGAAGAGAAGGCTGCGGCCAATCTAGAGGTGGCGGCTGCCTAGGGTTTCGGCCAAGGGGCTAGGGCTGCCTTTGGGGCTGCTTGGGATACCCTTTGAGGTGCACTGCCCCTCTATTTAAAGGGGGTGGGGCAGCTCTCCCTGGGAAGGTGCAGTTCTACTCCAGCAGGAACTCCCTGAAGTTGGAGTCCAACTCCACCAGAACCTTCTAGAACCTTCTAGAACTTTTGGAATCTTCTAGAACCTTCCGATACTTTCCGGAACACTTCCGGACATCACCGGAACCATCCGGGACCTCCCGGAACACTTCTAAGATCATTCGAAACACTTTTGGAACCCTTCTCTCTCGTTCTCCATAAATCGTAGCATTCCTAAATGTCGCTAAAATGTTAAGCGTGTGACCCTATAGGTTCGAGTATATGTGGACATGTCCGGAACACCTTCCGGTCAATAATCGTCAGCGGGATCTGGACACCCATAACGACTCCCACATATCATCGAAGATCTTTATCGAGCGAACCTCGTATTACCGCATATCATCCTTTTACCTCACAATACATTACACAACCCGAGGCGAGACTTTTATGGTATCCCTGTGATCAACTCCTTGATCACTATACCTAGTTATCCTCGTTACCGGTTTGTACTCTTTTCTCGTTTCCGTATTCCGGTGTCCCCGTGACTAACCCTTTAGTCACAATATCTGGCCAGGCGATGCTGGACACCGTAATACCGAGTGGCCCAGAGTGTATCTCTCCATCGCCGGATGGGCAAATCCCAGTCTTGACATATCTTGAACCACGATATACTTTCTGGTGTACCTGAAAATCACCTTTATAATTACCCAGTTACGGAGTAACGTTTGATGACCCCAAAGCAACCATCCGGTATCCGGGTCTATGATATTCTCATGGTCTAAGGACGCAAGTAAACGTTAACACATAATGAGAAGATACTGACAACATATTGACGAAGTGATCTCACAGTATCTCATAAGGGGGTCTATCCAACACCATTGTTACCCTAACAATGTGTTCCCATTATTGCCGGCATCCTTGTTACATTAACAATGCCCATGATCAAGAAAACAAGACCATCAACAATACATGAGCTAGTCCAGAGGCCTGACTAGAGATCTAAATGGTGTTTATTATTCCACACATGTAATTAGGTTTTCCTCTGAATCTCATATCCAAGAACCAATGCAATTCTAGCATAGAACATAAACTTAATCATGAACATGAAAATAGAATAATAACAACTTTATTATTGCCTCTAGGGCATATTTCCAACACGCGTTACGTTTTGGCTCACGTCGGCTGAACAGTAGCGCAGAAAAAGGAAAGATTCTTCATCACCACGCGAAATTTCCGCCACGACGGTTCGGTTTCCCAGAAATCTACCAGGCGAATACGTGTCCGTGATCGACGGATCAGATTAAATCAAAATATGCTTCTCGGATAAGCTAGCCCAGAAAAATGCCTTGGACTACTCGAAGGTTTATCCCGATAAGGATATCGCGACTACCCGGTAAAGATAGTCTACTCAGGAATGTTGTCGACCAAGTACTCGATTTCGCCTGCTTGGAGTTGTTTCCCGAGCAGGGAAGATTTCCTACAGAACAGTCATGACCTCACTTCACGTACTGATGGGGGGCTTGATGATAGATAGTATAGTATCCCATATACAAAGAGGTATCCATACACGATTCCCTGGATTATCAAAATAAGAATACTTATCCGGTAAGGATCCCCAGCAGATAAGGTAACCCCCCGTGAGGAGGAAGGACACCCCTTAAATTAGGAAGTCAATCCCGAAGTTTAAGGAAACCAGAGTCCTACTCGGGTATAAGTCTTTGTCCAGTACGACTCGGGGAGCCCCTATAAAAGGATCAGCAATCCTATAGGGGAGGGGAGGTCTTTCAAGTCTAAGAAGATAGACAAGTCTCTTTAGGTTCACAAGGTCGACAAGCCTTAGGAGCCTAAAGCCTGAAGCCATCCAGAACCCCCCGATGATTCTCACGAGAAGATCCGCCACCTCGAAGGAGTCGAGCCCCGCGGAACTAATCGAAGTAGCCTCCGATTAGGTCTAAGATAGCCACTAACATACACATCCTTTGTAAGACACTCTTTGATCAATATATACGAACAGGACGTAGAGTTATTATCCTGAGGGAGGCCCGAATCTGTATAAAAAGAGCGTTTCCTTATCGTCAAATCTCTTGGCCTTGTGCCCTAGGGGTCCCTACCCAACAACAAGTATCTCTATCTCACGACTACCGTAAGATCGGCGGTTTAGCAATCATCGACAAGTAGCATATGTATTTTTCTCTTGCTTTTGATTTATTATTTATCATATTTTTCTTATTTTTGTCATTGTTAACTTGGGATTTATTTAGACTTGAATTTTATACATAGAGTAAATTGAGAAGTATATCTAAAATCTTTGTCGTAATTTTCCTTGCTAATTTAGTGTCCAAAATGAAAGTTATTGCATGATCACTTGCACCGTAATTGCACTTGATATATGCCTATGTTCAATTGCTTGCTATAGGTCTGGAATTTGAAAGAATAAATTTCTCCATTGGCTATCTTATTCAAAATGCTGCATTCAAGTTTGACCCGTTCCATGATAAATTTTATTGCTCTTCTTCCAAAACTATGCAAAACAGTCCCTTACATTTAAATAATGTTATCTTGATATATGCACCTTGTATAATGTAATCCACTAACTCATAGGCACAAAAGAATGCTAAGTTGGCCGCTACTGACGTTAGATATTCAACAAATTCTAAGGTTAAAAAAGGCACTATTAGGTGCTCGCCCCGGCGCTAGGTGGAGGCTGAATGCATAGCCTAGGCCTTAGGCGGTGGTCTAGGCGGTCTCCGTCACCGGCAGTGAGTCTCCGATGCCGCTGTTGACACTAGGTTATCGTCACTAGCCCGTCATCGTCGTTGTAGCCTCTTCGTTGTTGTCGCTACTCATGAAACAGAGGCGGAAGCAGCGTGAGAAGTAGCAGCTGTGGCGCGGCAGTGAGAGGAATCGACCTCTCCAGCAAGGGATTGACGATGGGAAGGGAGAGAAGGAGGCTCGGTGTGGGAGAGAGGAGAAGACGTAGCTATTGCGACACGATGAGAAGATGCGATGGCGGGTCATTGTCGTCACTAGCGGGTTGCTGTCGTCGACACTACTGCTACTCATGGTGGAGGGTTGTGGCTGCTGCATATCAAGATATGGAGAGGTAGAGCTGGCTGAACCGTCACTAAGGGGTGTTTGGTTGGGTTATGTCTTATTTAAAAGCAATTGTGGGCTATCTGCTGTGAGAAATCTGCTATTGATTTTGTGCTGTGGGAAAGCTGGAGTGTCATTTGGTAAACTGGCTGTCGGAGCTATGGTTGTGAGTGAAGATGTCTGAAATACCGATAGGTTACTGAGAGCTTATCTATATAATGATTTAACGCTAATTACCCATTTTTATGATGATTTACGTCTATATGACCCCTCAAGTCTCGCTGGACAGATCATGAACCGAAAAAATCTCTTGAACATGAACAATCTCTCGAAAATGAACAAGCACAATATTATGCATATTCCCTTGAACACGGAAAAAATATGAATGGTTATTAACATATTTAAAAGATGATAATTTTATCTTTTTACCATGGTGAACAAATTTACAGCATCTCATGAATGAAACATATTTCATGATAAAAACATAATATACTCTTTACAACATCTCATTCCGGTCATGAATCAAATCACAAGCAAAAAAATTATTTGGATCATGAACGAAAAAAAGTTCCCTTTATCCCCACTCAACCTTTATTTTTTTGATCTAAACCAATGACATCGTGTATCTAGAGAACAAAGAACCAAGCCTTGATACACAAAAAAAAGGAACAGATTCTCTCTCTCTCCCCCTCTCTCTCTGACATATAACATTAAGAAACCATGAATTCTCAGAAACATATAGAATTTAGATCTGTACATTTGGGATGCATTTATTCTAAATCAGAATATCTTGGAGCATGACCCAACAACTTGGAACATTATGACAATTTTCATGAAACTACTTTCTTGAACTAGTAATTTCAAACAAAAATGATCAAGAAATGAAGCAACCGGATCCATAAACGATCTAAACAAAAGAATGGAAAAAATGCACCCTTCCATCAATTTCATGCATGGATCATTTGGTTTTGAACAAAAGATTGGAAAAAAATCAACAAAATGAATGGATTCGGCGGGGAGCTCGTGTAGAAAGGGTCGCCATTGGAGGCTCACCGGCTCGTGGTGGCCGTACGTCCCTGGTGCGGATCCAAGTATGGCTCGAGGAGGACCGGCGCTTGGGAGAAGGGTGCTTGGGTAGGGCCGGCAGCTCGGAGAGGACCGGCGGCGCTCGGGTCGGGGAGGAGCTAGGGGTGGCGTCGGCTGGTGGAGGAGCTAGGGACAACGCTGACAGCTGTCGAGGAGGTTGGGGGTGGCTGGCTCCTCGAGATCTCGTTAGGGGAGGGGGGTTGGTGGCGGTTGGAGGCACTGAGGCAGGCGTTTGGGGAGGTATTGGATGGGTGGCTAGCACTTGGGGGAGGAGGAGAGGCAGAGGCGAGCCGGTGGCCGGAGCTCGATTTGGTGCTTGGGGAGGAGCAGCTTAGGGACGCGCCGAGGAGGAGCCGCTCGGGGACGCGCTGGGGAGGAGCTGCTTGGGGTAGGCTGGCGGCGCTAGGGGTGCTAGAGCGGGTGGACGGGCGAGTGTGGGGCTGGGGTCTTAGGGATTTCGGTTGTTTTGTCGGGTGGTAAACATGGGTAATTAATTGTCAACTATAAAGGTAATCTCAGAATAGCATTCTGTAAAAGTCAAGAAAGCATCTTTTGATACACTGGTTTTGGCTTATAAGCAGGAAAAGTATGTTTAGGATATTTAGTATTTGATTGGGCTTTTGGTTTATAAGCAAAGAAGCCACATCAAAATTCCAACCAAACACTCCCTAAGGCAGCAATTTAGAGAGCCAAATGAGCCTTTGGACTGGTGGGCCTTCCTTTCCCTCTGTTCTTTCCTTTCTTCTTACTCTTTTCCCTCTGTTCTTTCCTTTCTTCTTACTCTTTTCCTCTCTGATTTCTTCTTCCAGAGCTGCCCCGCCTGCTGCTGCTACTCACAGCCGCCTAGGTGCCCCTAGGTGCCGCCTAAGCGGGCTAGGCGCTGCACGATCACAAAGCACCCGCCTAACACCTAGCACCTTTTTTAACCTTGAAAATTTCTGTTAAAGAATGAATCCCGAAGAAACAAATTACTGAAAATTGTAACAAATAATATAAAATGATGCATAAATCACCTTATTTAGTTGATAAATAATAAAATTTAGAATTTAGAGGCTTGCATAGTGCATAGAACATTTTAAAAATCTCTAGATTATATTACCATGTTACTGCAATGAAACGTCTGGGCAGAACCTGTGCTACGAGCCATTACTATCTGAAGGAGTTCCATGTGAAAATGTGAAGATAACTGAGTCTGTTAACCTCTACTCCCAGCTCAAGCACAATCCTCATTGGTTTGTTTCATTAGCTGTTTGAATCGAACCCAATGGTGCAAGTTCCTACTGCTGCAAAAAGCCATCATTTTCTAAAATATATTAATTGTTCTTGCAGAAGATGGTAGATTCTTAAGGGACCCTCCTTAAATTACATTGTGACATATCAGGATAGAATTGGTATCATGTGATTAATTGATGTGATTACTCAATTAGTAAATTCCCAAACGTGCACTTTATTTTGTTCTGTCCAGTTGGCTGACATGACTTCCTAACAGCTGGTTTCTATATTTGCTGGTGGGTTCCATCAATATATACCTCTCCTGGAATGTACCTTGTCAATCATCCTGTGGATTTGGGTCCCCAGGTTATTCTTCTACAGAACTTTTTCTTTGATATATTTGGTCTGTAGTATTTTTATCATTGTCTACTTTTTATCAGTTACTTATTCGCAAAATATAGTTCCAAAAGTTAAATTGAATATTTCGTTAATCTTGTTGCAGCTAGCACTCTCAATTCTTATTGCTGGAATACTGTGCATATATATAAATTATGACTGTGATCGTCAGCGCCAAGAATTTCGTCGAACAAATGGAAAATACTCAATCTGGGGCAAAGCTCCGTCTAAGGTTGAAGCATTTAAATCTAGCTACTTCCAATAACCAATAGTACTTTGAAACTTGTAAGGTTGCTTATGTCTTTCATTTTGGTGGAACTTCAGATTATTGCTTCGTATCAGACAACAACTGGAGAAACTAAAAGCAGTCTTCTCTTGACTACTGGATGGTGAGTCTTCAGATTCAGTTTTATTTCTTCATAATAGAAATTTGTTGCCATGTATAGTTTAACAGAGATAATGGTCTTTTGAGCATGCACCTTCTTTTTCCATTTGGACAGGTGGGGCTTGTCTCGTCACTTTCACTATGTCCCAGAGATATCAGCTGCATTTTTCTGGACCGTTCCAGCTCTTTTCAATCATGTAAGCATGTCCTGATTGTGTTATTCACGAGTTTAGACAAGATGGCATAAATTGTATTTCCTGTTAACTTGCAGTTCCTGCCGTACTTCTATGTGATATTTCTGACCATATTGTTGTTTGACCGAGCCAAGAGGGATGATGATAGATGCTCATCTAAGTAAGTAATCGCAAAAGCAAGATTTCAAGTTTCATTTAGCTAACATTGACAGAGGATCATTTCTTCAACACTGAAACTCCTGAGGAAATTTAGTTTGGCGTTAATCAACATATCCAGTTCTTTGTTCTGTATCTGATGGATATTTTGTCTGCCCTCTGACAAGTACGGCAAGTACTGGAAGATGTACTGCAACAGAGTACCATACAGGATTGTTCCTGGTATTTATTGAAGGTGTCGGGCTATAGTGCCAACAACTCCTGAGAAGAAACTCAGATGGTGATGTGATTCGTCTCCAGTTTTCGCACCGATCTGCTACTGCTTGTGTAAAATTGATGCCCTTAGCTTGATGTATGAAGTATTAGGTTTAGGGCTGCTTGGCATCTACCTTGAAGGTGCTGTATCCAGCACTGGGCATTAGTTGTCCTGCTATGGTAGGAGTCGGCTGCAGAATCTTAGTTTCCTTTCTGTGGGGTACTTGGACTAGTTTTCTCGCTCAATTCTGTAAGGCAGCAAGGCAATGACAAAGTTACTGCAATGTTCTGTTGTGCTTGAATACTACTGCTGCCATTGTATTTATTAACATCAATTGTTATGCCGGAAGGCATAGCCATTGCTCAAACTTTTTTTAGAAAGAAAAACATAGCCCAAAAAAATGTGTGCATGGTAATGCTCTTTTAAGGATTTGTAAATAGTTATCTCTTTGTGTGCTATACTCCTTCTGATCATAAGTGTAGGTCGTCATAGGATGCGTGCAGTCAATTTTTAAAATTTTGACCACTAATAGGTGCAAAAATACATTGATACACTATAAATTTATCTTGCAAATTCATTCTATGTACTTCTTATTATTTTCTATAATATATTATGGATAAATATTATAGTCAAAATTTTATATTGAAGACTGTAAAAAGTCAAAAATGACTTACATTTGTGATCGGAGGGAGTAACCGTTATCTCTGTTTTTTTTTGAAACAAGGGCAAAAGCTTTGCCACTTTTCATTGATTAAGAAGAGAGTTTTAAAGTACAAGAAAGCGCCCAAGGCGATAAATAAAGACGACACGACACGACACGACAAAGGTCTACTCTCGCGGCATGATGTATCTCAAATGCTTAGCCCCGGCGATAGACCAAGCTTCGGCTTCTTTTTTGATCTTGTCAATGATAATTGGAGGCATTGAAGAGTGATTCCGGAACACCCGCGCATTTCTTTCATTCCATATCTCCCAAGAGACCAACATGACTAAAGATGCCATCGCTTTGCTCCGGCCACCATGGGGATGAGTAACGGAATACCACCAATCGGAGACAGAGTTGTAGTTTGTCCATGTATCAATGCTCATGCTAACCAAGCCGAGCCAATCCCGAATCATGATCCAAATGCGGATGGATTGACGGCACTTGAAGAGGATGTCTGCGGCGGTCTCCGGCTCCCTCCTACAAAGCTGGCAGAGGCCACAATTGGGCCAACCTCTTCTCTCGAGGCGGTCGGCGGTCCAAACTCTGTCTTGGAAAATAAGCCACGCAAAAAATTTGCATTTAGGGGGGGCCCAATTGGTCCAAATTACCGGTCTCATGGCCGACGAGGTAATGCCTTCAAACTGCGCTCGGTATGCCGAGGAGGCCGAATAGGAGCCGCTAGATATGAGTTTCCAAGTGATAGTATCAACAACCTCATCATTGAGATTGACCTCCTGTATCATTGTCCAAAGAGCAACGAACTCTTGCAATTAGGTCACATTAAGTCCAGCCAAGGTGTTGATGTTGCTTATCCAAGCATCTCCTGTAAGAGCCTTCTTGACATTACCATTGGTGGCTTTAGAAATTTGGAAGATGGAAGGGGCGACATCCTTTGGCTTACGACCCTGAAGCCACGGGGCATGCCAAAATTTTGCCATTTCACCATCGCCAAGATGAATCGATGTTAAGGCATAGAATAGGTTCATGTCCGCCTCGCTACACGGGTTTCCCAAACCGACCCATGATCTTGCCGGATCTCTCCATTCTATCCAAGGCCATCTCAATCAGAGGGCCATCGCGAATTTGTCAAGATCAAGAATGCCCAAACCTCCAAGATCGGTTGGCCGACTGACGAGGTCCCAATTTACACTACCTCTGAATCACCCTCCACGGATGGGCGTTTAACCTACTCTGTTGACGGGCAGGCCGCCCGTCAGTAACCTCCTGTCAGTGGAGGGGTAACCACCACTGACGGTTGCATTGCCCGTCAGTGGAGATGCCTAGAACGAGCAAAAAAAAAGCACGGGCCCTAGCGGACCCAACCCTAGCCCGCCAGGCCCGCACCGCCTCCACGGTCCCACCGCCGCACCATTCCGCCCTGCGCCGCCGGCCTCCTACCCCCCGCACCATCACCAGGACCAGCTTAGAGCTACCAATTTGGTCTAGAGCAAATCAAATCATGCCATTCTTCACTAAATCAAGGAAGAACCCTAGAACAAATTGGGGAATAGAAGGAGAGATTTGGGGAGAGCACTTACCCATCGAGGAGATGGCGGCAGCAGCCACACCACGCCACCAGTGAGGGGAGGGCCTGGCGGAGCGCCGCCGGCGGCGAGCTACGACACCAGGCCGCAAGCCACCTCGGGCGGCGTGGCGGGGCAACCCGGGACGACGAAGTAGCCGGCGGATTACCGGATGGAGCGGCGGGCCCGGGGACCAAAGGGGAGGCGACAACCCGAGCCGGGTTAGGGCTCGTGGCGGCAGGAGCTCGGGAGAGGAGCTCGAGCCGGAGGGCCGGCGGCGGTGTCCGGGTTAGGGCTCGTGGCGGGGCACCGAGTAGGCGGTGGCCGATGAGAGAGGGAGACAGAAGGGGTGCACGGAGGAGCATCGGACCAAGGCCAAGCCGGCGACGACCAAGGAGAAAATGAGGGCGGCGCACGGGTGAAGTCAGGAGAGAGGATTAGGAGAGAGGGCGGCGCACCGATTGGGCCTAATAGGAGAGGGAGGGAGGGCGGCCAGTTCGGGAGGAAATAGAGTTAGGGTTAAGAAATTTGGGCCAAAAAATCACTAACAGGCCATAATTTGGGCCCGTCAGTGGTGTAATACAGTCTACTGACGGGCCATAATTTGGGCCCGTCAGTGGTACTTCCCGTCAGTAGAAATACACATCTACTGACGGGCAAGGTTTTTGACCCGTCAGTAGAAATTTTTTCTTCCGAATTTTGATCATCTACTTGAATAACCACTGACGGGTACCTGTTCGCCCGTCAGTGGTGAGCAGTACCACTGACGGGTATTGTCTGTCCGTCAGTGGAGACTAGGCAGGAGAAGTGTTTTCTAGGGTAGTGTTATCTTGCATTGGCCGCCAGACACCTTATCCGTCCCGGCCCATAGGAATGTTCTCAGTAATTTCTGGATTGCTTTGATTGTACTTCACGGAAGAGCAATAGGTGTGAGGTAATAGATCGCCTGAGAGGTTGATGTGGAGCATCCCATGGACACCATGTCATCAAGCTATTCAACTCCAAGTGACACGTGTATGGAGACATATGTTGCCAAGACATGGCATGAAAAGGTGAATCCTCTCCTTTACACGTGTCCATCTAATCCTACCAAGAATGGCATGCTACTTTATATCCCTATGTTTTGCATTCTTAAGTCTGGAGATCCTAGTGATGTGAGGGCAAGGGAGGAAGCTGTCGCTGCAAAGGAGCAAAGGAGCAACGGGACTGAAGAAGAGACTCCAAGCGCCAAGCCCCCAAGCTCCAAGCCGAGTCCCAGCCGGACCGCTGCCTCGGACCCTCCGGACGTGCACTGAAAGTGAAGACCCGGACTGTCCGGCTGAGGCCTGGACCCTCCGGATTTGAGCCAGACCTCAACCCGGACCCCCCGGGTGAGTATCCAGATCCTCTCTGGAAATGCCGGATATCAACCCGGACGCTCCGGCTGAGTGTCCGGATCTCCTCTGGAAAACCCAGACCTCAACCCGGACACTCCGGCTGAGTGTTCGGATCTCCTCTGGAAATCCCGGACATCAACCCGGACCCTCCGGCCTCAGTCCAGACCCTCCGGATTCTGCCTGCGAGCAATAAAACGGGCTGCGGCCCATGTATCCAAGGGTTACGGGGTTAGGACTATAAATACCCATACCCAAACACTAATTAGGGTTAGATTTGATGTATTAACTAAAGTAGAGCTTTGCTCCTTAATCTAGGTTTCATCCCTCTAGATTTGGGAGTTCCACCTTAGGTCTTTCTTTCCTTTGGATTGAACGGATCGGCATGTGCCTCCAAGTGGTAAACATGACATTCAATTGAGAGGTTTGTTGAATTGGTTCCTAGTTCCCAAAGGCTTTCCCATTGGGTTTGTTGTTGAGGTGGGTTTTCCAATTAGGCTTGCCTAGTTATCCTTGTCCACATCGTGAAGATCGAGAGCCCCTCCGTATCAGAGGTGAGGACCGATTTTATCAAGGTGCATCTCCCCGCCATAGTAATATGTTTTCCAATCCAAGCGGCGAGCATCGTGGTGATTTTATCAATCAAGTGTTGGAAATCGACACCTCGGAGGCGGTGCACTGTCAACGGCAGGCCCAAATATCTCAGAGGAAAACTAGCTCGGATTACCGGGAACCCTTGTAAAACAGATTGAAGATCTATATCCGTGCATCTAATTGGCACCACGGAGCTCTTTTGCACATTTGTTACAAGACCCGTGACCTCTCCGAATCCGTGAAGAATGCCTGCAAGGTTATCAATGTCGCGCTTGATCGACGCCAAGAAAATCACGGCATCATCAGCATAAAGCGAGGTGCGGATACAAGCCCTTCGACCCCTTATGCGGGTAAGGTTATTATTGGAAGTTGCCATGTTCAGCAGTTGCTGCAGCGGGTCAATCGCCAACACGAAAAGGAGGGGAGACAATGGGTCCCCTTGCCGCAAACCTCTCTCATGGACAACCGGTAGCCCCGGCACCCCATTTAGTAGCACTCTAGAGGTGGAAGTACAAAGCAGGGCTGCCACCCAATTCCTGAACTTGTGGGGGAAACCCCTCCGTTGAAGCAACTGAAGCAGGTATCCCCATCTCACTGAATCAAATGCTTTTTTTGATGTCAAGTTTGAATAATAGGGTCAGGGTACGAGTGCGTTGCATCCTTCTTGCAAAGTTACGGACATATAGGAAGTTGTCATGAATGCTTCTTGACTTAATGAAAGCGCTCTGGCTCCTAGAGATGAGTTCATTCATGAAAGGGGCAAGCCTGCACGCCATCATCTTGGCAACAATATGTGCAATGGCATGAATGAGACTGATGATAAAATCCGCAATAGCCTCCGCCCCCTCCTTCTTTGGCAAGAGAGCAATGTTCGCCGAGTTTAACCAATGGAAATTTTTCGAATGCTGTTCGGAGAACACAACGATGACGTTCATGATCTTAGTCTTGATGATGCCCCAACATGACTTAAAAAAAGCGCCAGTAAATCCATCTGGGCCTGGTGCCTTGTCACTAGGCATTGCCTTAATCGCACTAAGAACCTCCTCCTTGGTGAAGTCGTCAGCAAGGGAGCTAAGGTCACAGCCGTTGAATTGCATGCCTGGCCAATCGAAGTCAATGGTACTGGCCGGCCCTTTCTTCATCATGTTCTTGAAGTGTTGGTTGATTAGAGTCTCTTTCTCATCATGATTGGTTACCCAACCCGGTCCATTGCTCAGCCGGCGGATGAAATTCTTTCTTCTTCTAGCATTAACTCTACTGTGGAAGTACTTCGTGTTGGCGTCCCCTTCTTTTAGGTTGTTCACCCTCGCACATTGCTTTTTTCTTGAACGCTCAAGGACCGCAAGCTTGACAACTTGGCTTTTGAGCCTAGCTCACAGGTCTTTCTCATCATTTGATAGAAGCCTGAAATCCTGCGCAACGTCAAGGCGAAGAATAATTTCCAAGGCCATGTGAAGCTAAAGCTTAGTGTTGGAGCAAAAGGACCGGCTCCACTTTCTCAGGCGAAGCCCCATGGTCTTCAATTTGTGGAAAAGGATCTGGCACGGCTCTGTGTGCAGCGTGATCTCAGCCCAAGCCTCCATGACTACCCGAGCAAACCCCGGCAATTTTGTCCAAAAGTTTTCAAATCTGAAGGACTTGGGTCGACGAGGTCCAGAGTCATTAGCTAGCAACAACGGGCAATGGTCTGAGAGGGATGAGGACATGGCGTGCAAAATATGGTCATCGTGCTGGTGGTCCCAAGCATCATTGCAGAAGAAATTATCCAAATTGCAAAGGGTCGGATTGTCGCGCTCGTTGCTCCACGTGAATCTACGGTTCTGGAGGTGAATCTCTTTCAACTCGCACTCATGCAAAGTGTCGCAGAAACGGGTCAGACGTGTCCTATTGATGTTCCTCTTATTCTTATCTCGAGCCCTGGAGATTTGGTTAAAATCTCCGCAGACGAGCCATTCCACGCCCGGCAGCGGCTTGTGAGTGATCATCTCCGCAAAAAACGCCTCCTTCAAACTGTGGGGTGTAGGGCCGTATACAGTGGTCAACCTGAAAGAGTTGCCATGAAGGGCATGCTTGATAGTTGCAGATAGGCAAAAGGTACCGACGGTCATATCACTAACATGAAAATGATTGTCATTCCATAACATAAGAATGCCTCCCCTAGTGCCAATAGCCAGCCTTTGGGCGAACCCCCTCAATCGGAAACCACCAAGGTAAGCCGCGGTTGCGGCATCAATGTCGCTTAACTTTGACTCCTGGATGCATACTAAATGGCAGGACGATGCCGAAATGATTTCGTGCACAGTAGTTCTTCGGTCAGGGCAATTTAAACCTCGGATGTTCTAGTTTAAAATGTCAAATTGTTCACTCATTGGGAAAACAGTGCTGGCCCAAGACTTGACAGTGAAAACATTGCTGGCCCGAAGACTTGACATAGAACACACGTGAACATAAAAGCTTCATATCAGGGCAGGCACTCACATTACACACATTCGCCATTGTTGGCTTGGCGTTTGAACAACAGCAAAATCCCCACAAGCTTGGAACAACCAAGCAGCAAAAGACACAGACAGCAAGCTGAGAAAACCCTCCCAGCAGCTGATACCAACAGCAGCATGCAACTACTACAAGGACCAGGGACAGAAGCAAACACCCACGTCCTGGAACACATCTCCAGGAAAACGAGCAACAGGTTGCACTCAACATAGAAATTAAGACAGCCCAGCGATCTACCAGCCGGCACAAACCTCAAATCTAGTCTGCATGGACCTCCTGATCCATCACGTCTTGACCACCGTGCCTCAGCAGTGCGTCCTCAATTGCGTTTGCTTGCTCGCAGTCCAGCATGAAGAGAGCGCGCAGGGCAGCGATGGCAGCAGAGGGAAGCTCCTTCTGGAACAGCTTGACGTACTCTCCCACAGCCTGCTCGTTCACTTCTTCGGCGCAGTCGACGATGCCGAGCCGGCGGCACAGGTTTCGTTCAGCCATTTTCACAATTGGTATGCCTCTATGAGCAGACTTGATGCGGATACTGCTCTGGCGAGTTGTGAATCCCCCAGCGAGGGTCTTGCGCCTGTTGGCCGGCGGGCGAGGCGGAGATGATGATCCCCCAGCTAGCGAATCAAGCAAGGGCGGCTCGGTAGGCCTGAAGAGGCCGCCCTGAAACGTCGGAGTCGCCGAGGCCGACGAGGTAGGCTCCACAGAGACCGGCGAGGCAGCAGGGAACTAGGGTGAGAAGTCAAAACCCGGCGGATGGCGTGGGGTGGAACCTTCAAACGAGTCGGCTCTGAACAACGGCACAGGCTGGACTAGGCGCATAGGTGTGAGTGCCCGCAGCGCGAACGCCAATGCCGCTGAGCCGGAACCAACGCGGAGTAGCTGCGAGGCGCAACTCTTCCTGCCAGGGGAGGAAGACGGCAGGACCGAGGTCGGGGAAGCGGGCGGCATGCGGTTCTCAGCTGAGCGGTGCCTTGCCGCGGCCGGCGAGCGCCCACGGGTTGGGCTACGCCCCCGCTGCGCGGGCTCCTGCACGATGTTAGACCCCAGATTCCGTAACAGAGAGTCTTAAGAGGAATCACTCGCTAAGTCGAAACGTCAACCCCGACCTCAACTCTAGGGTGTCGATTCCTAGAGGAGTGGAGTGATATGGCTTTGAATAGCCCGAGACGTCAACCCCAAAGCTTACTCTGGCAAATTAATGCACAGAGCAGTAGGGTGATATGGTCTCCTCACTCTTTCCCACTGAGCCGGAACATCAACCCCGACCTCGTCCCGACAAATTAATGCGCGGCTGGAGTAGGGTGATATAGCTCCCAACCTCTCAGTGGAGAGTCACTTCACAGGAGTGATTAAACTTAATAACTCTATGTTAAAGACTCTGAAATCCTACCTGCATCATGCACTTCAAACATACACGCATTGTACACGATACAGGGGGAGAACAAACCAGTATCACAACAAAGACTCTACGACCAAAACTGCAATAATACTAGTTGTTTGGAAACTTAACAACATATACACAACAAAAGTTGTTTACACAGCGGAAGTTTAAGTTGGCTGAGAAGCCTAAGGGTAGGGCCAAAAGTGGCCGCAGAACAAACCAAGCTGCCGAACCCAGGGCAGGACCACTGCCCGGGATCACCAGCGACTAATCGATGTCGGTGTCGATCTCAACGTAGAAACCATCCACTGCGGGAGTGGTTTCCTCTGCACGAAAATATTATCAACGAATGCAAGGTGAGTACAAAATGTACTCCGCAAGACTTATAACGGGAAGTTAATGATAGATGCATCAGGTATCAAGAAGGGGCTATTTGTGGACTATTTTGCGGAAAGCTAATTTGTTCTTTCGAGAATACCTGTACATAGATTGAAATCCGTCTACTGGAATACTTTGTAAAGGAGATGAGCTGAAACTGCATAGTAGAACCTAAAGCAGACCGTTGAACACAGTAAACCCTCGATCCTTCCTTGACCACCAGGGAGAAAGCGATCGCTAACACCACGTCCTTAGAGTTGACAAATTTTAGATTAAAGTTGTGGTTGTCTAATTCGACGCAGGTAATCACCAAGCTGTCCATAACCGCGGACACGGCTATTCCAATAGTTTAAACCCTGCAGGGGTGTATATCTTTACCTACACGTATCGATCGACTCCTAATGCCAATGTAATTTACACACTTTCACGAGGTGTGCTGGCGGAGGGTAATCGAACACGACCTTTACAATGTTTTCGGCTTAGGTATGAGCCGCCCTAATAGGCTAGTCCGCGAACGACAGTTCGGCCGATACTTCGACGCGGTCCCACTAGTTGTGTCAGGTGATACATCCCCGGTCCCGGACCGTGTGTAACCCTCACTCCTATATTGCCGCACCACACCACCTTCTTTTCCACTCACCCAATACACGAAAACGGCAAACTATGCGGCTCATCACCTAAGTCTAGACAAATTATTCGGTCGGGGGTGGCCCATTATACACCCGTGTAGTAGTACGCAAAATCTTGGGTCAATATACGCCGGGAACCGGTCCTTGTGGGATGAACGAGACAACCCACCATGCTCCGAGCATGGCCTCTCGTCTATGCCCGATTGATATTAGCCAGGAATTATTAAACAGTTCCCGGTGAACGCCCACCTATCCTCTAACCCATCCAGAGTATTGTGTTTTGTCTGCCATCCAAGGAATTACGACTCTACCCCAACTAAGCAGGTCTAAGCATCATCAGATATAAAAGCCATCGTAAAACAACAAGTAATCTACTCTAAATAGGTTGGGAGGGTTGGTGGTGTTGATTGAGCGACAAAGTAAGTTTTTATGCAGGGAATAGGGCTAATCCTTAGCATAAAATATCAGTTGAACACATGCAATACGGCTTTGAAAACAAATAGTAAATTGCAAATAGTAGGTTATCCGCAATATGTTCAAAGGGGGCTGCTTGCCTTACGGTTCCGCTACTAGGTCCTGTTCCTGCTCAAGATGGTACTCGTCGAGATCATCCAGTCCTATCGGAAAGAGCAACAACACCGAACATCAAACGCAATGATAAATACCATGATGCTGAACATCGACATGATATGAAATGTATGCCATGACCTAAAGGATGCAAAATAGAGACTAATGCAGGTGGAATCGATTTAATCGGAGTCCGGACGCTCGAAATATCGTGATCCGAATTTCTCCGGCTACTCGGGGAAAACCCTAATTTGAGTTTTTAGCCAATTTCATCCTTTCTAGCTTGCAAACATGGGTGACAATGATATATTTGAGTAGCTCTCATTTTTTTGAACATTTTGATATATTATTTGCATTTTTCTGATAAAGTATGAATTTTCTACGAATTTTATAAGATTTAAACCCCTTTTTGTATTTTTCTCAGTAAAGAAATATAATATTAATTCAGAAAACTTTTGTTACTTATTTCTATTCTAGTCTCAGAGGCTGACAGTGGGCCCCCTCGGTCAACTCGGGTCAAAGTTGACCGAGTGAATGACAAGTGGGGCCCACTTGTCATAAAATTCCTATTTTCTTTCATTATTTTCTAAAATTCTGAATTGTGGGACCTAGCTGTCATACACACATAATCAATTAGCTCATTAAATACACTGATTAACCATTATTAACCACAATTAAGCTATCTGATTAGTAATAAATAGCAATCATTAGTATTAAATGACGCATTAATCACGGTTAGCACTTAATTAGTAATCATCAGTAATGATTATGCCCTAACGACATAATCATTAGGGCCATCAGTGGCCTCATTACCTCGGTCGGGAGCCCGATCGGTACCGGCCGTGGGCTCGGTCCGGCCGAGATGATGCCGCTGCCGGCGGCGAAGAGGGGCGGTGAGGGCGATGGCGGCGAGGGGTGGTGGTGGCGAGGTTCACCGGCGATGGGGCGGCGCCGGGGGCGACGGCGAGGCGGCCGGCTGGCGGACGGCAAAGCGGGGAGGGCTTGGTCAGACGGCGGAGGGAGGCGGGGTAGCTCGGGTGGCCCGGCGACGAGGGCGGCGATACAGAGACGAGGCGGCCGGCGGCGAGGTGGTCGGAGACGGCGGCGAGGTGGTCGGAGGCGGCGGCGAGGGGGTAGACGGCGAGGCGCGGGCTTGGGTCGGGGGCGGAGTGGCGTAGACGGCGACGGCGGCCGGGACGGGGCTGGACCGAGGCGGCTAGGGATGGGGGCGGAGCTCCGAGGCACGGCGGCCGGTGAAGGAGGCGAGGAGCTCCGGGGCTTCGGCTCCGGTGACGAGGAGGACTCCGGTGCGGCGGGTGCTCGGGTGGAACGGAGACGGGAGCGAGCTCGGCCGGCGAGGGGCTCGGGGTAGACGGCGCGGTGGCGGAGCTCGGACGGAGAAAATGGGAGAAGGGGAGGGTGGCGGAGTGGTGGCGGGAAGCGGCCGAAGCTCGGCGACGAAGGCGACGGGGTGACGAGGCGGCACGGCGAAGGAGCTCGGGCTCCGGCTCCGGTATTCCGCGACGGGGAGATCTGGGGAGGCGACGTCGGGGCGGCGAGGCGACGGAGGGGCCGAGGCGAGCGGTGGTGAGGCGGAGAGAAAAATGGAGGGGAGAGGGGGGCGCGGAGCGGCCGAGGACGGTTCTTAAGGGGAGCTCGGGAGGCGAGGCCGAAGTGGAGGTGGCAGGGGGCGCTTGCCACGCGGCGGAAGAGGCAGAGGAGCGGGGTGAGGGAGAGAGAGGGAGAAGAAGGAGGCGGGGCAGGCCGGTGCGGGCCGTGCGAGAGAAAGAATTGGGCCAGGGGAAAAAGGCCCACGTGTTTAGAAATAGGGTTTTTTTATCCTTTGATTTTTCTTTAAATTCAAACTTGTTCCAATTCAAGAGATTTCAATTCTGTTTTGCAAATTCAACCAAGCTCAAATTTAATTGGCTTTAAATTTAAGCTTTGCTCTAATTCAACATCAACTTCTTGCCCCCTTTTGAATTTGTTTTGCACATTGAATAAATTTAAAGCCTCTCTTGAGGTTGAAAATCTTAGTTCAAAAGTTCAATTTAAATCATGCGATGCCATGATGCACAAACAAAAGGAAATTAAAATGGGGATGTTACAGACGATCCGCGGCAGCGCGGTGGCCACGCCTTCCGCTACAGAAGCCACGACATCTCTCGCCGCAGGACGACGCCCGTCCCGGGAGCCATGCCCATTTCTGCCTGCGCCATCACGATCCCGTGCACATTCCTCCAAAGCCGGTCACGCCAGGAATCTCCATTGTGGGCGTTGGCGCGGCCGCGCCTATCATAGCCGTCGTCGTCACCCTCGTCACGCCGGTCGTGCCGGTCGGCCCTGCGAGTAATCCGCTCACGCCTATCGCGCGCACGCGTCTCACCATCAACAATGCCGAGACACCACTGGAAACTGCCGTAGACCCTGGGAGCTGGTGGCCGTCCATCGATGGACGGCCCGGTGAAATCCTCGTCGATCGCCAAGTGGATGAGGACGTGGTGATGAAGGCCACGCCGACCCACATCCGGTGCCCCGTTGTTCCTGGCCGGCAAGGTAACCCAGTTTACCTTGGTTACCTTGCTCGGGCACTCAGCCCACGTCCAGACACTGAGCACCTTCGTCTGCTCCTTCCGCGTTGAAGAAGGCTCGATGTAGTGGAGGGAGCAGTGCTTGCCGATGGCGGCGGCGACGACGTGCTCGTTCCAAGTGTGCAGCGGGACACCCTCAAGACAGAGCCGAATGTGATGCTTGAGATTTACATTCTCAGCATGGCTCTCGAGGCGCCACGGTCGGATTTGGAGCCGCGTGTTGCCGAAGGGGAGCTCGCGGCGTGCGACGGCGTTGGCACAGTGATGTAAATGGATGAACCTAACAAAGAACGCCTCGGGGTAGTGGTGGACAACACTGACATCAGCAGGCAGGGCCCCGAAGGTGGTGGCGAGGGCGGAAGCGACGGCGTCGGTGGAAGTTTCCATATCGCGGTCGAGCCATGCGACCACCGCATTGGAGGCGAGGAGAGCAGTCTCCTGCTGCATCTCCGGTGTCGCGTGGATGACTGTGAAATCCTCGTCAGGCCTTGTCTCCGGGTCGCCCATCCGCACCATCGCACCCGCCGCGGCAGGGGCAGGATGAGGTGGCGGCGGAAGGGGAGACTGGGAACGGCGTGCCAGAGCTTCGCGTGGAGGAGGCTGTCGGCGCTGTGTAGGTGGTTGCCCACGGCGGCGGAGCGGCGGAGGAGGGGGACGAGCTTCGTTGGTGCAGCCCCAAGCACGGTGCCCAGACCGAAAACAATTTCTGCACTTAATTGGGTTGCGGCAATCGCGAGCTTGGTGTCTCGGCTCCAGACAGTGGAAGCAGCGGTTAAGAAGCCAGTCAGGGAGGGGGGCGCGCGGCTTGAATGCCACAGGCGGCAAAGCCGGGCGGCGCGGCCGACGTGACCCGACTTGCTGCCAGGCCTCCATCACGTCGTCCTCTAGCCCCGCGGCCACCGCGCCACCCGGGCGTGAATGCAGCTGTCCTATCGAGCAAGAGAGCCTCTGCTCCCCATCGTTGAAGCAGGCGTGCCAGTTTCCAACCCCCGCATTGATGGCGGCAGGGTTAATGCGTGCCTCGGCAGCTGGAGGGGGCGCAGCATTGGCAGGTTGCGAAGGGCGTAGGAGCTCCGGCGGGGTCTCCAAGACCACGTCAACCTCGTCAGTGGACCTAGCCGGACGACCAGGTGGTGGAGGCGGCGGGGTGACGAGCTCCCGATCCAGATCTGGGGAAGATGGCGGGCAACTCAACGCCAATGGCAGGGGGGCGAAGCCCCAAAGTAGAGGACCAGGTGCGGGCCGCCGTCGGTGCGGGCTGGTGGACTACGGGGTTGGGAGGACGCGCGACCATATAGCCTCCTTTCCAACTGACCATACTCTGCTCTTTCTCCATCTCTGGTTTTGGTTTATGAAGTTGAGTGCTATTAAAATGCCTTAACTGCTGCTTCTGGAAATGTTCGCCAACCCAGGCAAGCTGGACGGCCGGGTTACCGGCAAGATTTCGGCACCAAACGGCTGGCCGCAGCGCTGTTCCTGTGCTACCGCTCCAATGGTAATCGTAGGCGGCGTGGCGGGTGCGTCCGTGTAGTTCGCCAGCGATGGGGGCTGGCCGAACCGACGTCGTTCCAGTAGATGGGGCTGAACCAACCTGCATTGCATACGTCATTTTCTGTTGTTATTAATAGTAACCCCATGCATTTTGTTTTGAAGGGAGATAAATGAACAGATTACAGATGGACAAGACGAAGATGGATATGTGCAGCAAAACGTTGATACGGGACAAGAGAAGGCAGCGGCACCGGAATTCCTATTTCCCGCCCATAGCGAGCGCTAACCGCTTTTCATATACACATCGCGGCCGCGTCGTAAAAGCGCGCGTCGCGCACCCTCCTGGGCCGGCCCAATTACCCAGCTCAGTCCAGTGAACCAGTCCAGGTGAAGAAACAGGCACGTTGGTCCAGATCGTCCGAGCGGAATTTACCCGTGGATTCAGGTGTTGCTTTTCTTTTATATTTCCTCTCTTCCTTTCCTTTTCCTTCCCTCTTTCTTCTGTTTTCCTTTTCATTTAGTCATAGTTTTTTGGGTAGCCGCTGGAGTAGACATTTTGCTGTTGTTCCTCGTGTCATTTTCCCTATCACTCTTCTACTAATATATTTTTGATTTGTTCAACTAACGTTCTATGTAGTCATTTTTTCTGTCCACCAATACTATTCCAAGCGAAATACAAGACCAACTTTTCTTTTGGATGATCTTTTTTGGTTTCACGTGATCATTTTTTTCCGCGTGGTCACCTTTTTTTGTTCCGCGTGGCCATTCTTTTGTTCCACCAATAGTTTTATGTTTGCTCCGAAACGAAGACATAAGATAAACATTAATACCACAGTGATGAGCTATCAGAACAATTTATATGTTATGCTAAAACACTTTTGTTGTGTTAACAGAAATTATTTTTTTGTGTCGTAGCTCTGGAACATTTTTTGTGAACTACGAGAATATTTTTATTCGCACTACGGAACAATTTTTATGAACTATAAAAACATTCTTATTTGTACCACGAAACAAATTTCATGACCTATGGAAATATTTTTATTTGCACTATGGAACAAATGTCACGAGCTGTTGGAACTTTCAATTTTCTCATAATATTGTTGGCTTATTATTTCGATGTATTCTGTAACTTTTTTACTTCTGCTTCATGTACATCTAAAAACTTGTATTGCTTCCTAATATTGTTGCAGGTGAAGGTAAAGGAGGTGGTCTTGCTTTATTCTGGGATGAATCTGTTACGGTTTAGCTCCAGTCTTATAATAAACACCATATAGATGTGAAGATACATGACACAGCTGAGGGAAAGGAATGGCAAGGTACCTTCGTGTATGGTGAACCTCGGCAATAAGATAGACATCACATGTGGACATTGCTCAGAAGATTGACACATAATCTCTCTATTCCATGGCTCATGATAGGTGACTTTAATGAAGCTATGTGGCAGTTTGAACATCTTTCACGGCGTAGATGCTCTGAATGGTATAGATGGACTTTCGGGAGGTTCTTGCTCTTTGCGACCTCCATGATATCGGATACACGGGGCGCAGCTGGACATATGATAATCAGCGACAGGGTAGCTACAACGTTCGTGTTCGTCTTGACCGTACGGTGGCATGCCCAACCTGGTCTTCCTAGTTTCCACAAGCACGTCTCTGTCACCTCATTTCATCATGTTCTGATCATGCCCCAATTTTACTTGAGCTGACTATGTCATCTACCACTCGGACACAACATGTCAAACGTTATATGAAGCAATGTGGGAAAGAGAAGAATCATTCTCTGAGGTGATAAAAGATGCCTGGGACTGTGGTACCAGGGCCAGCAATTTAGGGGAGATAAACGAGAAGCTACATCATCTTATGAACATATTACATTCCTGGAGTTATGAGAAATTTGGGAACATTAAAAAAGAGCTCTCAAAACTACGAGCGAACATAGAAGATAAACATTTACAGGGATGCCCGGACTCTAATCAGGAAGTGCAGTTTATGAAGAAGCAGATGAATGAATTGCTACACAGGGAGGAGATTATGTGGCTTCAGCGATCTCGAGTCATATGGCCGCGAGAAGGCGATCGGAATATGAAATATTTCCATCGCAAAGCAACCTGGCTTGCAACGAAGAATAAAGTTCATAAGCTGAAGAAAGAGAATGGCTCGTGGACAGATAAACCTGAAGAAATGGCAGCCCTTGCAACAAGCTTCTTTCAGACCCTATTTACAAAGGATTCCACTATTAACCCGGAGTCTCTAATTGATCTGTTTGATGGCCTAGTCACCACCGAGATGAATGAAGTGCTTTGTCGGCCTTTCTCCGAAGAGGAGATATCTAACGCCTTGTTCCAGATTGGACCACTCAAACCTCCAGGACCGGACGGTTTCCCAGCTCGTTTCTTTCAGCGCAATTGGGCCATCTTGAAAGAGGAGGTACTGAAAGGTGTAACTCAATTCTTTTCTGATAGCGTCATGCAGGAGGGAGTCAATGACGCCACTATTGTGATGATTCCTAAGAAAAGTATTCCTGAAGAAGTTAAAGACTTCCGGTCTATTAGCCTGTGCACCATCATATATAAAGTAATTTCAAAATGCCTTGTCAACCGACTGAGACCTTTCCTTGATGTATTGATTTCCCCTGAACAGAGTGCCTTCGTTCCAGGCCGAATGATTACCGATAATGCACTTATTGCCTTTGAATGCTTCCATGCCATTCAATGCTGTGATCGGGAAAGTAAAAACTTATGTGCCCTCAAGTTGGATCTAACCAAGGCATGTGATCGTGTTGATTGGGGCTTCCTGGAACGAGTTCTGGAAAAGCTGGGTTCAGCCGTCAGTGGATACAATGGAATATGGCTTGCGTTAATACTGTTCAATACAGAGTATGTTTTAATGGCTCCATGTCTGAACCATTTAAACCATCACGGGGATTACGTCAAGGTGACCCTTTATCCCCTTATCTCTTTTTATTTATGGCTGATGGATTAGCTCGAGTGCTACAGAAGTTCTCTCATGAAGGCCAGCTGACACCTCTACGGATTTGCCGCAGAGGCCTAGGGATATCTCATCTGTTATTCGCTGATGATAGCTTGTTATTTATGAAAGCGGATCAGCTGCAAGCTCGGCTGTAAAACAAGCGCTGCTCATGTTTGAAAGCGGCATAGGACAATTGATTAATCCAGCTAAATGTTCCATTTTATTTAGCCCCTTTTGCTCTATCAATTTGCAGCAGGTAGTTATGTCAGAATTACATGTTTTCAACTCGACGTTCGAAGAAAAGTATCTTGGCCTTCCTACTCCGGATGGGCGCATGAAGCCCGAGCAATTCCAGCCAATCAAAACACGGTTCGCTAAACGACTATCGACCTGGTCTGAGAAATACCTACATCCGGTGGCAAGGAGGTGTTAATTAAAAGCGTTGCTCAAGCCATCCTGGTATATAGCATGGGGATATTCAAGATGTCTACACGGTTCTGTGATGAACATACTCAGATGATCAGAAGTTTCTGGTGGGGTGAAGATGATGGCCATCGCAAAGTGCATTGGACCGCTTGGGATAAGCTGAATAGTCCCAAAGCCCTTGGTGGATTAGGTTTTCGAGATTTGCAAGCCTTCAATCAAGCGTTACTCGCTCGACAGGCGTGGCATTTAATCCAGCATCCGAATAGCTTATGTGCATGTCTCTTAAAGGCAAAATATTTCCCCAACGGTGAACTCATCGACACAAGCTTCCCTATTGCATCCTCACCATCGTGGAAAGGTATCGAACATGGCCTCGAGTTGCTGAAACGTGGTCTAATCTGGCGTGTTGGGAGTGGCGACAGAATTAGGATATGGAGAGATCGATGGATTCCGCATGAGTCATCGGCCGCGGTCCCAGCTCGCAAATGCTTCAACCGGTTGCGATGGGTGTCTGATCTTTTCGTGGAAGGCACCAACCAATGGGATAGAAACCTTCTGTATCAACTGTTTCACGTTTATGACGTGGAAGCAATCTTAAGGTTGAAAATTCCAGCAACAAGGGGAGAGGATTTCTTAGCCTGGCAACATGAGAAGACTGGCATTTTTTTCCTATGAAAAGCGCTTATCTGCTGGCCTGGAGTGAAACAACTCTGGCTCATCAGGTAGGCGCCACCAGTAGTGCTGGAGATGATGAGCGGTAGTTATGGACTAGCTTCTGGAAAATTAAGGTTGCTTTGAAAGTCAGGATCTTTGCTTGGCGACTGATTCATGATTGCTTAGCTACAAAGAAGAATAAGTGGCGACGTAAACTGGAAATATCTAATATCTGTGATCGGTGCGGTTTCACTGTTGAAGATGGTTTTCATGCTACAGTTGGTGCTGCAAAGCCAGAGCTCTTCATGATGGTATGCGCCAATTCTGGACACTACCAGCTGAAGACTCCCTGTGCTATACGAGCCGAGATTGGCTCCTGCTACTTCTTGACACTCTCAATGATAGGATGAAATCCCAATTGCTTCTGGTGCTCTGGCGTGCGTGGTTCCTTTCGAAATGATGCTATTCACGGGAAGGGTGATGCAACCATTAGCCAATCGATTGATTTCCTGCTTTCAATGGTGGATTTTCCTTCTCCTGCAGGTACAATTCAGAGCAATGATAAAGGAAAAGCTCCTACAAGCAGGGAGATATCTCAGCCTGCTGCAGCGAATGTGATTACTAGCTAGAATCCCCTGTCCGAGGGACAAGCTAAAGTTAATGTGGACGGGGCCTTTTATGCAGCAACTGGTAAGGCTGCTATCAGTGTCATTGCGTGTGACTGCCGCGTTCTAGTCTTACTCGCATCGTGCAGAACATTGGACAATTGCTCGGACGTGATAGAACCGGAAGCGTTAGCCCTTCTTGAAGGATGCCAGCTTGCCGCTGAATGGATTCACATGCCGATCACATTGGAATCAGACTGCTTAGTGGTTGTTTCTGGGATGAATTCTAATACGCTGACTTGCTCTAAATGGGCGCTAATTTTTCAAGACATCTTTGCATCTCTGTCCGTAATCCATGAAGCACAAGTGTGCCAGGTGAAGCGGGATTGTAATAAGGTAGCTCATGCTTTAGCTCAATTGGCTAAGAACGCAGGACGATGTGCGGTTTGGCATCTTCACGCTCCAGATGACATCTCTGAGGCCTTTAACCATGATTGTATGCACCTTGATTCTAATTAATACATCCCCTTTACACTAAAAAAAACTTGTATTGGAGATCTCTCGTTAACCAACATAATGATCAAACGGATCATTTCAAGATTTGGTTTAAAGCTTGTGAACTTCTAAAATATGCACGTACAGAAATGCCTACGTAGCTTATCCAATTAATCGCTCCGTGCCGGTCTTCACAGGCGTACACCAAACAACTGCACCGGTTCTGACGTTTTACTGCTGCGGCCTAGATACTTCGGGTCTCCTGCGCGATGCGACGCGCTTCGGCGATACATGTTGCCCCCCGGCGCTAACATAGCGCCTCGTACCCACCTCGCTCTGTACTTGGCCGGCCCAATAACGAGCATCTGCTCGTCGCGCACGGTGCATCCTAGGGGCGGGCTAAACAAGTAAAGAAAGAATTTCGAGTTGTACGTCATAGTTTGTTAGTGCTGATAGGTGTTAGTGTCAGGCATCGTGGGTTCGGGCGGCGGTAATCAATGATTAACCACCGCAAAACGAGCACGCGGTCAAATTCTGACATCTTTTCATGTGTTATGAGTGACCTTTGCACACAGTCGGAAAACTGCCTTTCCAAGCAGTCGGTGTAATTGAATTCCGCAGTCGGAATCAACCGTTGTCGTGGTTAAACGTCCAAAATAATTTTCGCGTGGATTCATGTAACTATACTTTCTTTCTCTTTTCTTTCTTTCCACCTTTTTTTAATTAGAAAATATTTTTATGCACAGGTGTCATCCACGTGAGTTCAACTTGACTAGGTTTTTTTGTCCCACGAATTTGCTAAGATATTTATTTATTCAACCAATAATATTTATTTGTTCCATGAGCATTTTTTTCACATATTTGTTTTGTTGTTCAGCTAACATTTTGTACGGTTAGCACTAAATTCTTGTTCCACTACAGTTGCATCTAAATGTACTGTTTGCGTTAACATTTTTCATGTTGCTTCGCTAATGATTGTGAATTGTTTCATCAGCGTTAATTTTGTGTTCTCTTACTCTAAATTTTTGTGTCACTATTGATCCAGAGATGTGCCATTAACACTTTCAATCTGTATTTTATTTGTTGTTAATACAAATGAAGTCTTGTTTGAAAGGCATAATTGTAAGAGACACGATGATTCAAACGAATCGTATTTTCATCACTCGGTTTGAAAGTTATAGTATATTGAAACCTCCTTTTCTTTTCAGAAACACGTGCTTACACCTAGCAGACTGTCGCTCCCCGATTGAGTGGACTGAATGAGCTGCGTTCTGTACTAATGGTCACATGTCGATCTTTGGTAGGGTGGCCATCTAAAGAGGAACGGAGCACACTATGTGAAAGAAAAATCAAGTAGAAAATTGGATTCGTGGAAAAATGGAAAATAGAAACCAACTCTGCAAAAAGAGAGAAGTGAAGCAGCACCAAAGTTATCCTGCCCGTCTCATGTCGTGAGTTTGAGCCGCATGAACTCGTGTCTTAGCGTACGGCTGTTGTGTGTCAGCCTGCTAGCTCCCGCCTAATGCGGGGTCCCCCAGTGGCAGACATACACTTGCTATTTTTCCATTGGGCTTCTTGGACTCTGGAGCTTGGTCTATAACGGGCAGTAAAAATACACATCAAGGGTATACAGAAGAAAAGTTGGAAGAGATGTGTACCATAAAAGCAGAAGCGGAGCACACAAACAACTCGTACCTTTCTCGGCCTTTCTCGGCCTTTTGGCTGTGGTCAAATATAATCTATCCCTAATATTAAAGGACGGACGATTTCTTCGTCCGTCACACCACCCACGCCGCGACCCGGAGCGCAGCGCACTGCGCACCGCGCCAGCGTCTCCAAGAGGAAGGATTCCGATTCCCAAATTCCAAAACCCCAAATCCCTTTTCGGTTGGCGGCAATGGCGGCGCCGGTGGCCGACGACACCCCGGCCTCCCCGGGATACGCCCTCCGCGCGACGCTCACGGGCCACCGCCGCGCCGTCTCCGCCGTCAAGTTCTCCCCGGACGGCCGCCTCCTCGCCTCCGCCTCCGCTGACAAGCTCCTCCGCGTCTGGTCCTCCTCAGAACTCTCCCTCGTCGCCGAGCTCGTCGGCCATGAAGAGGGCGTCTCCGACCTCTCCTTCTCCCCCGACGGCCGTCTCCTCGCCTCTGCCTCCGACGACCGCACCGTCCGCATCTGGGACCTTGGCGACGGTGTGGTCGGTATTCCGGTAGCCGGTGGCTTGCTGAGCGAGGCGGCGGACTGGTAGCTGCGATTTGAGTGGGCTCGGGAGCCCCCGTCCTCCTCCAAACCCCCGCGTCGCCCGCCTCCCACCCCGCGCCCTCGCCCGAAGCGTCCCGGCGTTCTCCTCCGCCCTCGTCCCGTACGGACGTGTGCCGCCGCCGTCCCCGGCCCCGCGGTCTCCTTCGCCGCCGAGGCCGGCAGCCCAGCCTCCTCCGCCCCCCTCCTCCTCCAAGACCTCGGAGCAGAAGCCCTCGCCGCCGCCGGGGACGCCGTGGCCTCCTCCCCTCCCCCCTCCCTCCCTCTCCGTTCTCCACACCACCCTTCACCGGCGACCTCCTCTCTCCGGCGACCCGCAGCCACCCCATCCTCCCTCCCTACCAGATCGAGGGACGCGGCCCCCTCTCCCTCTCGGGCATCTTCAGATCTACGCGGGTGGCGTCCCTCTCCGTCGGCGGCTCCGCCCACCCGGCCGACGGCCTTCCCTAGCCTGGTGAGTTGCTTTTCCTCTCCTTCGGCCGGTGGCTCCTCCTCGGATCAGTCTCGGATTAGTGTTGTGCCCTGCTCGAGCACGCCATCAACGGGTGCCGGACACGGACTCGACATGAACCGCTCTCCTTTGCCACATAAAAGGCCTCGAGCCCTCTACGAAAGCATCCAATCTCGCCGTCGCCCACCGCCAGCTTCATCGTCTGGAACACGCCCGAGTTCGCGCGGGACCTCCTCCCCAAGTACTTCAAGCACAACAACTTCTCCTCCTTCGTCAGGCAGCTCAACACCTACGTACGTTCTCCGGCGTCGCTTTTGGTTCATGTGATGCTCTACTAATGTGAGTATTGTGTGCAATCTCAACAACATGATAAGATTCTACCCCTTACCAACACTACTGATTCCCTAATTGATGCGCTTGTACTTGATGAGCATCTAGAGTTGGGTTATGCACTGGATGTTTAAAATACTTGCTAATTGATATATATGGTGGATGTGTATACTTAATTACTCTTGGAAACTTGGGTATCATTGTGATTCTATCAATGATTTGTTGCCTAATGCAATTTCTTTTATACTGCACAAGTTGATTCTACCCCTTACCAACACTACTGATTCCCTAATTGATGCGCTTGTACTTGATGAGGATCTAGAGTTGGGTTATGCACTGGATGTTTAAAATACTTGCTAATTAATTGATATATATGGTGGATGTGTATACTTAATTACTCTTGGAAACTTGGGTATCATTGTGATTCTATCAATGATTTGTTGCCTAATGCAATTTCTTTTATACTGCACAAGTTGGTACCCTGTACCCAAGTCCACAGTTGGTGCTCTTGGATTTAGTTAGTTCTTGAAAGAGAAAAGCATAATGCTCATGTGATCATGGTGATTTCAAATGAATTATGAAATTTTAATGAGTGCAAGGTATGGCATACATGTACGACCATAGTGCCATTGTGGTAGGCGGTTCTAGCACAAATGTAGTAAGAGGAAAAATTTCCTGCAGAACACTAACTTTCATTTGGCTTCCAAAATATCAAAAAGGTTGAATGACATCCGTAAAATGTAAGTGAATTGAATGCTTTATCTATGCTGCATAGAACTTAAGCTGCGCAGGATCCCTGTTAGACATAATTTTCAAAAGAGAAAGGCTTTTTTCTAGGCTGTGCCTTTGGAGCTGTCCATGGCTTTTACTGGGCTATTAGGAGCCCAGATGATGGGGTGATTGTAAACTCACGCAGGAACGATAATGCAAGGGGGTCTGATAAGAGTACAGCTATGCTTTTCTTTTACGAGTACTGTCATGCTTTCTGTGAAACTGTCCAAGTCCTCTTCTTTAGCTTTCACCGGGGAAAAAACAATCGAAGCAATCGTGCGATAGCTGCTAATAGGGTTACGACGACCTTTGAGTGCTTCAAAGTTTTCGCGGCCACCTGCACATTCAAATGTCAAGCTTCAGACCATTGGCCTTTCGCTACCAAAATAATTGCCGAGTTGTTGGATACTCAAGGCTGAGGTCCAAAAATTGCCACTTAGCTAATATAAAGAGTTTTCTTAAGACTAATTAGTACCACATGTCGGCATTTGTTTAAACCATAGTACAACATGCCTCACCATAGATAAAATGTTACATATTTCTTCATAGAAGAATACCAGAACATAATGGAACTTCATCGAAATAGGCTTGAAAGGATAAGCTAGAACTGTTTCAACACCTGATGAATGATTGCGCATGAGCAGTTGTTACGGTTTCCTTCTTTGTGATTCGGATTCTGTTGTATGATCTTTTACTTATTATGTTGATCGTGGAAGTGACTACGAATTGGGCGTTACTTCTGCACACTGCCCCTCTCTTTATGCTTCCTATCCTGCGCGAATTCTTCAGATGTTGACTGAGTGCTGTTCTTATTGTAACACCATATCTACTTTATATACCAGGATGATATAGTACTGTAATTGTGAATATACACCAATCATTTGTTTGTTTCTTGAACTACATCTTGGGGAATTGATTCCATCAGCTTATATGATGATAACTAACAGATTTTTTTTGTAAGAAGAAATGAAGATGCAACTCTTGTTCGCCTCAAGTTTTATGCTATCTAGAAACTATACATTGGAATCGGGGATACTCTATATCAGTTGCCGAGTGCTAGCTTATCCTCTTTTCATTGTAAATTCTGAAGTTCAGAATCCATGTATGACTGGATGGCTGGTAATTGATTGGAATGCTTTGCAGCTTACACATCAAGAAGAATATATCAAGCCTCGATCTGTTTAGGATCAATCAAACCCAACAGCCAAGTTTTACATACGTTTGCAAGAAACTCGTCTTTGTTAGAGCTTTTCTTTGCTTTCATTTTCATGAATTGGGCATGCACTTTATACTTTACAGTTTACAAACACCTTTCCACCATTCACTACTCATCCTACATGTGGTAGTAGGGAGAGTGAAAAAGGTTTAACTTCTTTTTTTTGTTGTGATTGCAGAAAATGGATCACAATGTTGAATCAACAACTATTGAGAATTTTGATAACCAACCTTTAAAAAAAGCAAAATATTCTGAATCGAGTGTTTGGGAATCAGATAAACTGTGTTCTGAATCGAGTGTTTGAGAATCAGATAAACTAATAGATGGTGATCCATTTCCATCACCAACCATCTCAACATCATCTCCGGTTTCTGAATGATTACAATCGAGTGGTTCGGAACCAGATAGACAGATAAATGGTGATCCATTGTCGTCACCTCCGTCACAAACCATCTCGACGTTATCTCCGGTTTCTGAATTGATGAATGAAGAAAAAGTTTCATTAGATGATGATAGGAAACCAGATGAACCTAAACAGATCAAACTTGATGATGAAACATATGACTATCTCCCACAAGGTAATTGTTTGATTTATAATGTGTACTTTTGTATCTACCATCTTCAATGCCCTTTTGTTATTGAATAATTATTATTTGTATATGTGCACGGTTAATCCATATTTGCAGTACCTGCCAACACAATATATTATGCATATTATTTACCTTTTTGCAGATTATGCATTGAGCGACCGTGATGTATGTGCTCATATAGCAATTGAAACATCTTTGGAAAAAGAATTACTGGTGAAGATAGATGAAATATCTGTCAAACAACATCAACTGTTGTGCCTGCTAGATGATAGAAAGTGGCTAAACGATGATGTAAGTACCCTTACTTACAAGGAAAAAGCTTCTCTGATTATTAATAAAGCTTAGTAATGTATTTTTTTTATCTTTATAGGTAATCAGTGCATATATATGTTGCATAAAGGACCAAGTACAAGTCCAAAATGATGGTAAAGTATATTTTGAGAATCCCTTGTTACCTCACTGTTAAAACGGGATGGCAACCTTGGAATAAATGAAGATGGTACCTTTATGACAGAGATTGTCAGAAACTATGTGAAGCATGAGATGGTAACATCCATATCCTTAATTTTCATGTCCTAGGCTTAATATATTTTTATTTGTAATTTTACTCATTATCTTGATTATAGATTGAACTTCCAATAAATATGAACAACACACATTGGTATTTAGCTATCGTCAATGCAAAAAAGTGTGAGATACAAGTACTCGACTCATTGTGTTGCGAGTTTGACCGAGATGACCTCACTATTACGGTTAGTTACTACATCATTTATAATCTTTATTATGTGAAATGTCATAAATTGATCCTTCGCTTATGTGTGTTGTTTGTGATCACTAATAATTTTACAGCTACAAGGACTACAATATCATTTGGACATTCTTAAAAGTGAAAATTTGATTAGCCATAATTGGAAAGACCTCGATGTTACTAAATGGAAGATTACAGAACAACTACGACAGCCAATTCAGAAAGACAGGTATAAAGCGGCACATATGTTCTATAACAATATAAGAAATATTGTGATCCATCTGGAGTACTCAATTCTGTTTTAATTATACAGTTCATCATGTGGTCTATTTATGCTTAAATTCATGGAATATTTTACCGGAGATATACTATCCCATCCGATTACACAGGTATATATTTCTTTTGTTTATATAGTTGATGACATTTTGAATTTTGATATATACTAATATTTGTTGGTGTTGTGTAGGAAATTATTACTCCTTTTAGGTATAAGTTAGCCAGCATACTATTATGTTGGAAAACAAACACGGCGGCAATGACTAAAATGCTTGAACAAAGTGATGACACTGGCGGAGATCCTAATGATGTTGTAATGTTGGAAAGTCCAGATGATCAAAATAAATCAAAGGCGTTAAAGTCATTATCTGTCGAAAATAAATACCAATCACTAATATCTGTTATTTCTAACATGGGCTTACATGAGTTAGTAGGTGGCCTTTGTGACTACATCAAATCAATCAATTCTGCAGAGACCTTGGAGTAAGCCATTTCAAATTACTACTGCATATAATTATTTTTTAGTAATTGAATACAATTGACAACATACGTTATTTTTTACTTTTTCCTTAATGATAATGATTGACAGAAAAGTATGGGTGCAAAGCTCTAAGCCATATTCCATTAGATTGACTCTCAAGAAACTGCAAGGAATTCTAAATGAAGATTTGCCCATAGACCGTGATTGTTTCAATTTGGTCATACGGAAAATTATGTTTGACGACATCCAAATGGTGAAAAAAAAGAGAGGAAAAATATCAAAGCATTATCTAGACATGCAATTCTGGGTATGTTCTTACATTTACTATATATATATGTGTGTGTGTGTGTACTAATTCTTGTTCATGACCTTTCTAAACACTTATCTTATACCTTAGATGAGTACTGATTTTGGACGACACCCGAACTTTCAAAAAAAAATAGATGTGGAACAACTAGCATATTCCGTTCGTAGCTGGCCTGGTATTAACTATAGTGTTTCAACATGCAAATCGGTAAGAGCACATCCCACTTGTCTGTTCTTTTTTGTTATTACATCTTCTAATATCTAGCCTATTTCAGATTCATATTCCAGTACAATCCAACGGTGATTTCATTGTATTCATATTGGACAAAGATACCAAAACTGTATACATTTTGGACCCTACTCCTCTTGATCCTATTTACCAATACAACCCACACGCAAAATATGTGCACAAACTTTTATGGATTGCTCAATACTTACCAAAAGCCATGTCAAAGGCATGCCCTGGGTCTAGATGGAACGAGAATGTTTTCCTATGGCATCAAAAAATCCTACATGATATTCCGGTTCAAAACAGATAACATTTCTTTAGAACAGATAAAGACTATACTAAGTATTTCAATGCTATTATATAACAATATTTTTTGCGTTATTTAGAATCATATTTTGGAATACTATTTTTGGCATTTATTATTAATTTATATTTTATATCAGGGAACTGTCTGGTTATCTTGTTTCTCTCTTCATGTCCACATGGGAAGACGAAAAACCGCATTTGCCATTTTTAAAGGTCAATATCATAACCGTTTAAATCATTAATATTATTTTACACATGTGATATACTAATCTTATTCGTTTACAAAAAATATGAATGTACAGGATGGATACGAACTCAGAAAACAAATTTTGGGACAACTACTAACATTCAAGGACAATGAATGTGAAGACAACATGCCTGCCGGTGTACTGGAATTCATCAGTTGTATCAAGAAAACCCAACGTAGCTAAGGAAAGCGCGCCTCATGATTCACTGGATGTAAACCAGTAGGGTCAATTATATATTATATTATACCTGTCGAAAGATGAATTGTGTGCATAAGAACATACACGGAAGATTAAATTACTATATACAATTGAGATATTCATGTTGTAGTAATGTTGACTAGCAATTAGACAGATTCTATCTTAATAAGAAGTGATCTTTTGAAATCTGAAGGAGGCGACAAGGAGAGGGAGTTAAAATATATTGACGTTGCTTGTGAGGTTTTTTCCTCCCGACTTGCCGTGCTTCTCGGCTAGCTCGCGACGCTGTAACTCCTCCGCCTCGATCTCCTCCATCGTCTTGGAGCCGCCGGGTCCGTGCTTCGTCATCGTCGACAGCAAGCTCCGTCCGCAAGGCTCTGATACCAATTGACAGATGCTAACTGCGAAGTTTACGCACACGATCACTTGGAACACGATGATTTTGGTGCTGCAAAAAACTGGCAGCTTTTCTCGGTTGTATTAACTTTGCTTATAAAGGGAAAAACGGCGATGCCGAAACTTGCGCATGATCCGCTATGTCCGCGCCATCCCACGGACAGATCGTGGAGCTTTGACAAGGTCGTGGCGAGCTCGATGCGGACGAGCACATCTCAGCTCGCACAAGACGCGCACAACGCACACAGATGTGGGCTTGTGCTCTACGCTATGCTGATCGTAAAACAAACTAAACGATAAAGATGCAAAAGAGACTAGCAGCTAGATTATGCAACAATCACCAGTCGAGAGCTTCTCAATTAAGTACAGTATTAAGTTTTGATCTTTGCTTATATGCACAAGAAGTTATTATCTGCAGAGCGCCTTGAGCTTGGTGCGCGGCGTGGAGAACTCGCCGGAGAGGATCTTGGACGCGACGATGGCGTTGGCATCCTCGGTGTAGTGCACACCGTCCCAGCTGACACGCCGTCGCCGTCGGCTGTCCGCACGTCTTCAGGTTCACGTAATTGTAAGGCGGCCCGCCGTTGCCACAGCACGCCATGAGTGGCCGCTCGAAGCCGTACGTGCTGTGGTTCGCGAACAGGTCGTACTTGATGCCGTACATGTCGGTGCATATACCACGGTGGCCCGCTGATCCTGCCGCTTGCCCTTATCCCCGTACTCATTTCAAGCTGCTTTAGCCTGCGAGCTACCTAATTACTATCCGAGGACTTCACTAAGTACGAAGCTATTATTGTTTTTTTTCCAACATATATAGCTACGTCTACTTATTATCAAACATCTAAATGCTCTTCAGCATTTTACTGTCCTGTTAACACCTTACAAGAACGTGCAGCTATTCTATGGTTATCATGAGCATATCTATCTTATCAATTGAAAATAGACCTTATCAATACTCCAGATAAGAAAACACCCAATGAAGATCATTTGATTTCTTCAGTGATAGGGAACTAAAACTTAGATGGTTAAAAGGCTAAACGCAAACTACAGAATAATGGTTCAATGCATAGCAGTGGTCTTTCCATTTATGCCAAATTTGTTCACTGCAGATACACAAATTTAGCCTAAACCCTATCACACTATATCAATCCAAAACAAAAAGGAAACGGGAATAACAAGCAGGGATGGATACAAATAGCTCAGGTACCTACGCATGCCCTTGTCAAGAATCCGAGTATGATAACTTTATCGAGTAAGATTATAAAAATAAATCGTGTGTCAAGAAGGTAATCAATCGTGTGGGCACTCTATGAGTATGAAGAAACTTGTCAGGAATTTGAGCTTCATTTGTTAATAGAAAATAGAATCATGGATCACTATGGTGCTGTCATGGGTCAAGTGTCCATAGCTTGTTGATATTTCTATTATGCCATTTACTCAGTTCGTCCATTTTATGAATTAAAAACTCGGCCAACTGGTGAAAGATCAAACTGAAAATGGTTATCCATCAATTCGACTCTCTGTTTTCTGCTGCAAAGCTATATGATATGCGCGCCGATTGAGCAAGAGATGATGTGTGTCCGTCACTAGAGAACGATATATCCCTCACCGCCTTGGAGTGCCCCATGTACGTCCGCATACACTTCTTCGACTCAAGCACATCCCAGATCTTAATCTTACAATCCATACTCGCAGACAGCAACAGATGGCCATACTTGGGGAAAAATCTGATAGCCGCCTCCCACACCGCCGCACCGGTGTCGTCGCGGCCCACCACCGTCACCGACATCCCCTGCATAAGTACACAAACTGGGATGAAATCCCACAGTTCCGTAACCTAACCATAATCTAACTTAACATTTATTAGCACACAGATAAACAAACCAGGGATGCCATCACTACAAAGTACATGTGTTAACTTTCTTGCTTCAGCAGTTACAATTTTTGATCCACCATTATGCTGGTGTGCGTACAGATCCTTATCACTAAGACATGTCCAATTCTCACCTCCATCGTAGAGAATTGGCAGGAAAGACGGAAGTGCTGGCATACTCCCCCTAGAAGAAAAGGCTGAAAGACTCTAAAGCAAATGGGGGAGTTGAGAAACGACCGTGAAGAAGGTTTTCTTGTAGCCACCCCCTACAGGATGGGTCAGTCTAGCCACGCAGACAGACAACATTTAGTGATACCTTGCTTTCAGCAGCTTATGAAGTTGCTTCGTCTGTAGAGAAAGGAATGCAAATAAACTCGTTAAAGAAATGACAATACGATAGTTAGGTAATCGATGTTGTTTTATAGGGATGCACATTATTTATTGTCGGACTTGGGGGAAGAAATAATACCTTTCCTTTGGGCGTTTAGATTTCAGGTGTTGGTTTGAGCTCCTCCTCCCGCCATCTTCGGCGTTGGGGGTCTAGATTGATTAGGTTGGGCGCTGAACGCACTCTTGCCAGCATCCTTTACAGCTTCCACCTCCCTAATCTTCACGTCCGTACAACCTACATGGAGATGTTTGAAGGAAGCGAGGTATTTGCCAGGTTAACAAATGGATTAAGAAACATAAGCAACAAGTATAACGGCTCTTAATTACAGAAGCTGCATATTAACATTTCCAAGCACAAAATGGAGAAAAGGATGCATCAAAGGGATTTACAGATGTACCTTCAAAGCCGTCACTGTCATCATCTGAATTAAATTCAAAATGTTTTTTGGGATGTGCTTAATCTTTTCCCAATTTGGATCTCCAGTTGTTTTGCACGACCTCATGAACACTTCATTGCATACCCAGAGTGCAAACACCTCAAGAGACCGGGGCAGTGTTGGAAGCGATCGAATGTTCAAGCATTTATAGATCAACAGTTCCTTGAGCAACGTAAGGTGCTCCATATTATCTGGCAAGGTGTCCCAGGTGCAGTCCATAAGCATGAGTAAACGAAGATTCACTGACTCATCCAAGTTATCCCTTTCACAGTAAGATACCATACGAACACAATGTCATACTGAGTGGAAACAATTCTAGCAACATCGAGCAGAATATACTTCCTCCCACTGCCTCCTAGATACTACAAACACTGATTCATTACCACGATTGCACGCAGGAGCTACTGAGTAAGAGGGGAGAGCATCGGTATCTTAGGGTGAGGGAGACGTCGACCCCCCGCAGCACGGCGGCGAGCGCGGGGGGCGCCCCAGGGCGAAGCGGCGAGCTCGACCTCGGCGACGGCCGCGCGGTCGACCCTGGCGGGGAACGAGTCCGGCACATCAACCGCCGCGGCGCCGATTTCGAGCCCGCGCGCGACGGCGCGGGAGCGGAGGGGGCCGAGCTCCACCCGCAGCTCCCCCGGGTCTGCCGCCAGCCACGGCCGGAGCGCCGCCAGCAGCCGCGCGCGCCGCCGCCTCCGCGAGGACACACTTCTTAAGAAAATGCCCATTAAAACCATCAGAGGCCGGAAGCTTGGCGGACCGGCGGGTGGCGTGCTCGAGGCGGCGCCAGCGGCGGCAGACGAGGGCGCAGATGTCCAGGGGGCTTGGGAGCTGCGGTGGCTTGATGCACCGAGAGAGGAAGAATGAGGAGTGAGGAGCTCAGGAAAAAGGGGTTGGGAGGAGCGATTGGGAGATGGGGAAATGGCATGGGGAGGCAGCCGGGGAGATAAATAGAGGGGGAAGGTTAGAGCGGAGGTGTAATGGCAGCGGGGCCCTTGGGCTGTGGAGGTGTAGTGTTGTTAGGCATCGACTGCCACCGTGGTGAGGGAGGTGGCGCGAGGGAGCAGTGCCCCGGCTGGAGGAAGAAGAAGAGAGAAAGAGGAGGAGGTGGGGATTGAGGAGAGGAATTGGCCGTGGGAGTGAAGCACGCGGTATCCTTCACCGACGCCGTCTCTTTATCCGAATCCTACCTAGCTACATAGAATAGTCCGAATCACACTTTGAATTAGGTACAGTTGGTGCTATAAATACACCCTTAACCTCCACGTGATTCTTATACACAATCTCAAGTCTTTGGTTCAATTAAGCTGCTTAGCAAGTCAATTTTATACGTCGTCTTGCGCTAGCTAGCTTTGGTTCAATTAAGCTGCTTAGCAAGTCAGCTTTGCGTCAGGTATTTTTATTATCTGTTTCCATACGACATCCTTCAACATCTTTAAGAACACTGTGTTACCTGCCATGTATAAATTAAACTTATCATCAGCGATTCGGAATTTCACGAATGAATAGAACAAATAAATGGTGTCTTCACACAAGTTATTCTAATCAGTTTTTCTTACCGTTTCCAAAACTCTCATGCAGGCAAGCCATTTGGGTCACAATCTCCAGTCATGGATGCCAAGGAACAAAGAAGGAAAAGAGATAGAGAGCGGTATGCACAGATGACCGATGAAAAAAAGCAGGAAAAACTGAAAAAACGCCGTGAAGCCTATCAGCAAAAGAAAGCAAAAATATGCGCACAAAGTAGGCAGAAATATGCAAATATGCAGTCAGAACAAAAGAAAGTTAGAATAGAACAAATCACGGCTATCCATGAATTGAAGCGCAGCACAGCAAGCAAAGACTCAATTGCGATGGAGAACCCTGCAAATATCACAACAGAACATGAAGTAAGTACATCTACCTTTAATGTAAAACACAGGAAGCATGTCACGCCGGGAGAAAGACAAATGTTGCTCAACCGTCGTAACGAAGAATTCACGGCAAAACGGATGAAAAACTGTTCCGGTATCATCACAAGAGGACACATCCATGATGAAAACCGGCAACGATGACATAGAACCTCTAGAGCAGCCAGAAGTCATGATTAACGGTAATACTCTAAATTTTATACAATACTCTCGCATTCCAAATATATACATATGTCTGTACAACTAACCATCTTTTGTGGACAGACATCCCCTCTTCAATGTTTCCAAACATCAAAGAAGTAGATGCGCCAACACAACCATTCTACAATGATGATCACAGTAAGGTGGCTCTGTGGCCAGACATCCCCTCTTCAGTGTTTCCAACAATCAAAGAAGTAGATGCACCAACACAATCATTCTACAATGATGATCACGGTAAGGTTATCAATTTCATATATATTCTTATGCAATACAAAGAAATATATATACATTCAAAATTTACTACACAGGTAATGATGAAGTCATATTTGAAGAAGACACCAACGAGGATGAATACATGTTCTCTGGTCAAGGTATGCTCAATACAATTTAAATATATCTGCATCATTATTTTACTCCTTTACTAAATTTTTGATTGATGCTACAAATCAAACCAGAATGGGATAGAGAAGTGGAAATCGAAATCAGAGAAGACGAGGAATTTCACAACCCTGATCCGTATGATTTCGTCTACAGCAACATACCAAACAACACACACATGCTGAAAACGGTACAAAATTGCAGATTCTGCAGTGCAAAAAAATCCAGTATGAATCTAAGGGGTTATGCTGCAGAAAAGGATGGATAATACTAGCCAATCCAGATACACCACCTGAACTCATGAGACTTTGGACAAGCAGCGATTCTGATGCAAGACATTTTCGGAACAATATAAGATTTTTCAATGGACACTTCTCATTTACTTCTCTATACTGCCACCTTGACACAGACACAACTGACATGCGAACAACTGGTATTTACACCTTCCGAGCTCATGGTCAAATCTATCACAATATACACTCATTTGCTAATAGTCGCTCAGATCCGAAGCATCTGGAGCTATACTTCTATGACGATGATCCAAGCTTAGAGCATCGGTACCGCCGTTGCCGCGAGGAAATGTACGAGCAAGACAAGCACGTAGTTGGCATAATAACCGACATTCTACGCGACAACCCATACTCTAAACAGTTTAGGAGCTTGGGAACAAGCCCAAAACCTTGAGGACTACAGACTCATCTTGAACCTTGACCAAAGATTGGACCAGCGAACATACAACGCACCAATCATTTCGGAGGTAGCTGCAGTGTGGGTCGAAGGGAACGAAAGAAGAAATACCTATGACAAGAATGTAGTACTACATGGGAACAACAACGAAATACAGGGCATTCAATCATATTACGGGTGCTATGATCCGTTGTCGTATCCTCTATTCTTTCCAAGAGCTGAACTGGGTTGGCATTCAAAAATCCCAAAGGCCGATACACAAGAGGAAGGTGTGACAAAGGCTGGTGCTGATAATAACAATAACGACGATGACCCAGGTAAATATTTCATATATTATTGTCTTCAAAATTCAATTTTGATACATGGTACACTCCTACATACGCAACTAACTTTTTATGTTGCAATATTTGCACAGATTCAATCAACGGGCTGTGGGTAACCATGAGAGAATACTACTGTTATAAATTCCATACACGGCCAAACATATTCAACCCAATATTGCACGGCGGACGGCTTTTCCAGCAGTTTGCTGTAGATGCATACATCAAGATTGAAAGCTCCAGACTGGATTACATGTGGCATCATCAAAAGAAATAAGGGCAGATCTATACCAAGGCCTTCTGGATAGCATTCAAGCTGGAGCACAAAAGAGAAATGCAGTCGGAAAACGGACAGTTCTTGCCTCATCATTTATTGGAGGGCCACAAGATAAACTTCGCCGGTATCTAGATGCTATGGCTTTAGTTAGAAAATATGGAAAGCCATACGTATTCCTCACAATGACCTGCAACCCCAACTGGGAAGAGATCGAACATGAACTAGAGTTCGGACAAACACCACAAGATCGCCCAGATATCGTCGTTCGTGTTTTCAGGGCGAAGCTAGAAGAAATGAAGAAGCAACTATTTGAGAAGAGCATCCTTGGAAAGGTTAAGGCATATACCTATGTTGTAGAGTTCCAAAAGAGGGGACTACCCCATGCTCACTTTTTGCTGATCATGACCGGAAAATACAAGTACACATGTCCAGAACAATATGACAGAATCATCTCCGCCGAGCTCCCTAACAAGCACAAGTACCCAGAGCTATACAAAATGGTAATCAAACATATGATGCATGGTCCTTGCGGTGCACTGAATAAATATTGTCCATACACAAAGAATCGTCCGTCATGCAAGAACAATTATCCAAGGCCATTTAACAAAACTACAATTCAAGGCAAGGACTCCTACCCACTATATAGGAGACGCAATGACGGCCGGACTGAAACAGTCCGCAATTGCAAACTAGGTAACAGGTGGGTTGTTCCTTACAACCCCTATCTGTTGAGGATGTTCAACTGTCACATAAATGTTGAGATATGCTCAAGCATTAAAGCCGTTAAGTACTTGTTCAAGTACATCTACAAGGGACATGACCGAGCATCTGTATCTGTAACTGACAAAGTAAATGAAGTCGAAATCGACGAGATTCGACAGTACAGAGACGCACGGTGGGTGACACCTCCAGAAGCACTGTGGAGAATATATGGCTTCAAACTGAGCAAAATACACCCAGCAGTCTTGCAACTACAGCTACATCTCCCAAATATGCACATGGTTTCATATAATGGCAAAGAAAAAATCAATAATGTTATCGGCCGTGGTGGCACAGAAAGGTCAATGTTGACAGCATACTTTGAAGCAAACAGCTTACGTGAGAAAGCACGACGCATGCTATACAGGGACTTTCCAGAATATTATACTTGGCAAAGACGAGGGAAGTTTTGGCAGGAGAGGAAACGAGCCGCTACGTTCCAGGTTGGCAGGATCGTCTCGGCACACCCGGCTGAAGGAGAACGATACTATCTTCGAGTTCTCCTAAACCACGTGACAGGCGCCACCAGCTACGAAGGCCTAAGAACAGTCGATGGACAAGTAATGCCAACCTTCCGTGAAGCTGCAGAAAGAAGGGGGCTAATTGAGGCAGACAACACACTAGATGACTGCATGACAGAAGCGGAGTTGTTTCGAATGCCATCATCGCTACGAAGGCTATTCGCGACAATCCTGGTGTTTTGTGAGCCCAGCGACGTCCGTAGCCTCTGGAACAATCACCTCGAGGCAATGTCAGAAGACTATAGCAGAAACTGCAAATGCAAGCACACGATCCAACAAATGGTACTGAAAAATATCAGGGACATGTTGCACTCAATGGGAAAAGACATACAGTCATTTCCTCTGCCAGAGATCGACAAACAGCATGACACGACAGACGACGTACCTAGGGAGATCATCGAGGAGACCTCGATTGAGGTGGACCCCGAGGACGCATCTTTGCATAAGAACCTAAACAACGAGCAGAGGAAGGCCTACGAGGAAATCCTAGCCACGATTGACCGCCACAGAGGAGGTATATTCTTTGTCAATGGACCGGGAGGCACGGGAAAAACATTTCTTTACAGGGCGCTCTTGGCCACAATACGCGGACAAGGCAAGATTGCTGTGGCGACGGCCACTTCCGGTGTTGCTGCATCCATAATGCCCGGAGGGAGGACCGCGCACTCGAGGTTCAAGATTCCACTAAGAATAGACGATGGAGCTATTTGTGGATTCACAAAACAAAGTGGGACAGCCAAGCTACTCCAAGCAGCATCACTAATAATCTGGGACGAAGCATCTATGACTAAGAGGCAGGCGGTTGAGGCGCTAGACAGAAGCATGCGGGACATAATGGACAGACCAGATATTCCATTCGGTGGAAAAACGGTCGTATTTGGAGGAGATTTTAGGCAAGTGCTCCCTGTTGTCCGAAAGGGTACAAGAGCCCAGATAGTAGATGCGTCACTACGCAGGTCCGAGCTCTGGAATTGCATGCGTCAATTGAAGCTTGTGCGCAACATGAGGGCTCAAAACGACCCGTGGTTCGCAGAATACCTACTACGCATTGGAAACGGAACCGATGAGATAAATGATAACGGCGAAATACTTCTACCTACAAGTATATGTATGCCAAATAAGACGGATGATAATGGCCTGGATAGACTCATCGACAATATCTACCAAACGGACAACGCTTCCCTAAAAGATCCAAAATACGTCACGTCAAGAGCAATTTTATCCACAAGGAACGACTGCGTAAACAGAATCAACCTAAAAATGATTGATCGCTTCCAAGGGGAGGAGATGGTGTACCACAGCTTCGATTCTGTAGAAGACGACCCGCATAACTACTATCCACCAGAATTTCTAAACACACTTACCCCAAACGGACTGCCTCCACATATGCTAAAGCTCAAAATTAATTGTCCAATCATACTACTCAGGAACATCGACCCCGCTAATGGCCTCTGCACGGCACAAGGTTGGTCGTACGTGGATTTCAGAAAAATGCAATTGATGCAGAGATTGTGGTAGGACAGCACTTTGGAATGCGAGTTTTCTTGCCTCGAATACCATTATGTCCATCTGACGACGACATGTTCCCGTTCAGTTTCAAGAGGAAACAATTTCCAGTCAGGCTCAGCTTCGCAATGACAATAAACAAATCACAAGGTTAGACAATACCAAATGTCGGCGTCTACCTGCCTGAACCGGTTTTCTCACATGGTCAACTATATGTCGCGCTTTCTAGAGCGACCGCGACATTGAATATAAAGGTACTAATAGGTACACATGATGAGGAGAAGAAGAAGAAGAATAAGAAGATCAGTACAAGCGAGACATACACGAAGGAGGAGAAGAATAAGAATAAGAAGATCAGTACAACCGAGACATACACAAAGAATATTGTCTACACAGAAGTCCTCACCAAATAGGTAATGCAACATTTGAATTTTTTGTGTCATAATGCAACTATGTTTCCACACCCTTTTCTGAATATCTCAATGCTAAACCATGTATGTTTTGTGCAATATTGGAACAGGTATGTCATTCTTTTTAGTGCTCTTGCTCAGTGCATGGTACCACCAACTGCCAATTGTATCTTGTGCGGATTGTGGAGATTCAATAAATGCTGATGTTTCACTGACCGACGTCCTTCAGAGTTTCACTTTCTACTTGGTAGGTTCATTTACGACCAACTTAAGCATTTATATTTCATCTTGCATTGCTCATTTTCTCCCGGTGCAACGCACGGACACATTTACTATATCTATTATTATCGGTTTAACATTTGATATGTGGACCATAATTTCACTTTGATATTAAATTTATTTTTTACAGGGAAGGGTCCACCATAGTGGCTTGCCACCAGTGCCCTTGAGCGTAGCCTAGGCTTTTTGAACTTAGCCTTGGCTGGCGCACCCCCAACAAAACCACAAACATCAAACTTTTTTCCCTGAGTCATCAAATGGGCAACATAACCTCAAAAAAGATTTAGATGGTAAGCATAGGGATGACAAGTTACAAACATGATATACGCATAGCAACGATTATATATTTGTAGTTGAGTAGAAGGTCCAGTTCAAGTCTTCAACCATCCATTGCATTGGGGCAACAGGTGGACATATACCGTACTGATAAGGGTGGCAGGTAACAATGCTCCATATGTATGTTTGTGGTGGACTAACGTGGTGATGAATCCAGGGTTCAGAATCGCGGCGGCAGGTGAGTAACATGGTCATACATCCAGACAATGACAGAACAAAGGAGCTCTTAAATATGACCTCAAAGTGAGGCATGCAGATTTTGACCTGAAATTCCCTTTCGAATCCTGTCTACTTTGTCAGTTGATTCGATGCTCAACACAAAGATACCCGTCATGCTCCATCCGTGTAGCTACTTCTTAGATTTCTGTGGTTTGAAAATGTTGTCCTTGTAGTATTTTAGTTCCGCGATGCTTTCTTTAATATCATCCATTGCCCTGTGGGTTTTTTCTTTTCTAGGAGTCTGTTTCCTTTCTGTGAATAGTAAAATGTAAACAAGGTCAAGTCTCATAGATATTTTTGCACGATTATATTACAGCACAAAAGATCTCAAAAACAAAAACATTCCTGGATAGTATTACTCAAGGATGCCTATAACATGCTAGCAGAAGGCGAACCATAATAATGAGCCAGCAATGACCTTGCTCAAACAACAGCACTAAATTTGCTTGAACCTCAGTAAATTTTGATTCTGTGTAAACTCTTAAATTGCCATAAACAGACAACTATACTGATCTTAAATATGTCAGGACTATCAACAATATTTATTAGGCTAACGAATTACCATCACTTGGCTTAACTACTGAAATTGAATATTACTTATCCACAGCCGTTGTTTATTTATTTTATTGACTTCTCCAACAGAATCAGAAATTCCTTGTATCATTTCAAACAGATATAATCTGTAGAGGCAAGAACACTATATTCCCACAATTGAAACAAGTGCAAAGACCAATGAATTAATGGAACAGACCGGACCAAATTGACAGCAACACAAGGATAACAAAATAGCAGCATTGTGAAATTTTAGTTTACCTTTGGGGTACCAACGGATGCACAAAGCCATTATACTGCTCACATCAACAATTACGTGAGAGAATATGGCTGCAAGCTGTGGCATATACTTCTGGCAAGAAAAAATAGCAAATATCATCCACCAAGGTATTACAGGCATATATCCAGACAAAAAGATTTTCCCTTTTACCAAAAATGTTAACCCTGCTGGAGGATAGAGAATTTATAATAAGGACCAATCTTGGGTCCATGAACAAACAATGCTGAGTGCTCACGCGAAAAAATGTGTCTTTCCTCAAACGAGAAAAGAAAAGTAAAGAGAAAAAAATGTGCACATAATTTCTTACTGTGCTCCATCAAGTTAAGAAAAAACAACAGTGAGAAATTAAAAAGAACTTCAAGCTATGACAATCCTAAAGGGCAATCTTCACTAACCTTCAGAAATAGTAAATCCATGTAAACAGAATTCCCAGCAATTAATGGAGTGCCTGAACCTACATGCATCATGAGGAAGTCTAGCACCTGCAAATAGGCCAATAGAAACTTCTATTAGAAAATCATTACCTTTGGCTATGTTTCTTTTTCTTGCAAGGCATTAATTTCTACTGTTTTATAGTATACAAATCATTAAAACAGTAAGGCCTATAGCCTTCTAAGCTGTGTAAGGAATGTTGTTATTACTTTGTGAAGCTCAAGCTGTCCAGAGTTTAAGACTTAAAAGTGGAGCCTGAGAAGTGAGAACTACGATAAAATATCCAGTGATACCATTCTTTAGATGCTACTATGCTCCCAACCACAAAAGGAGGCAAATTCACTGAAATTCTGAATTTTTTGGCAGCATACAAAATCAATCCAACATGTTATAAAATTTCAAGTCCAAATTCGATCTATACATTGAGAACAAATATTCACTGGAAAGGAAGTCAAACTAAAATTGAAAAGATAAAGGTCCTATTCACTGAAATTTTTCTTTATTTGTTTTTGTTTCTCTTAATATCCATCTCTGTTTCCGCTGAATTTTTGTAGGATACTGGATTACCCTATGTGACAAAAAAAGGGAAAATTTCATGATCATTTGCACCACCTTTTTGAGGTTGGGAGCATGGTAACACCCAACCATTATTTCCTGGCCACCCAAGCTCGAAAAAATAAGGTTGACCTCAGGATGTTAGAAAGGCAAATTCTTGAATAGATGTAAGTGCATCATGAGGTAATTCATGTCATTGAGACGATGAATCAAACAATCACCATACTGTTACAAACATTGTCAGAATAGAGCTGCCAAAGGCCCAGACCATTGTTTAGTTTGTCACTGAACATTTGTGACTAGAGAATATTAAAATGCCTAAAAAACATTATCTCCTCCCTCCCCTCTGACATAACTCTCGCCTTTAGAGCACAACAATGAGGTACAGTTGACAGAATGATAGTGGTATGCCCACAATGACATATCGGCGTGCACGCAACAAAATTTGGCTGAAAAAGAAATTACCAGGGTTTGGCAATGGCAGTGGAAATGTAAGTAAACCAAGATTTGTGGTTTAAAAGATGTCTACATCATATCTCACAACTATAGTGTTACAAAATTTGCAAGTGTAATTATCACAAGTTGGGGGCATGCATTGGTAATTTCCTATTAAAAACAAAAGAATGGTGATTAGCTTTAAAAGAAAGAAAGACTTAACAATTATCAAATGTAACATGATGAAAATCAGTTACATTTTAAATATAATCAGAGATATTAGGTTGTATATGGGTAAATGAGAACAAAAATCTACCTATAATGATGAACTCAAATCATTTCAGAACTGCAGAGTCAGATTTCATGATAGTGAATAATGGAAGAAGGAAGCGTGTTAAGAATCAAAAGAGCACATGAAATGAAATTATATAACTGTAGAACTTTCAAATAGCAAGTAGACATTCAAACAGAAGTCCTAATCTAACGAAAGGTTTAAATTGTTATAGATAGAAAAATGAACAAGATTATGGAATCAGTTTTGAGTGTTGTAAATTCATAACCATGTTGGCAATCAAATTTTCAATTAAAAAAGTGATGGTAACCATAAAACGTAGACAGCTTACTTGTTTCTCTGCGTCACGCTCAGAAATCTCACTCTGCAGTACTCTCTCTGTCAATCCTAAATAAGTTCAGGGGTCATCAGGTATTAAGATTTATACTCAGAGAAGAACACCCAACAAGATTTTGGAAAATACAGACTATTTACCACTAGATGCATGATGAGTTTTGCACCATTCACCCATATTATCTAAGCAATCTTTGCTCTGACTTATAACCAAATCAGGACCCTGCAAAATAACAACAATTATGTCAAAATGCTGAACTTCCAGATGAGATTATGACAGACAAGTTTTTTCAACATTGAGATGAAGCACTATCTGTGCTTATTGACGTGATGAAGGAAACACTAATAGGGTACTGGCTTGGACATTGAACATTTTTGCTATTACAGATATCACATTCCACATGGATTATCAGCACTCGAATGCCATTAAATATTTCTTAGATTCAGTTCCTCTGTCTGAGAGTAGGGTGGGTTTGGACTTATGTTGTGAAACAGAGGGAGTACTATCTAGATTGACCTCATGAAGATAACATTATTGAATTTGTCGTCAAAAGTATTTTCCAAACTGTAGTTTATGTAACATGGGTACTAGGAACCAAGATAGTACTAAGTGAAAAATCTAGAGAAAACCTGAGTAATACACAGGAAATGTTCCAGAATATTTCTTTAAGCACAAATGAGAGCAGGAACACCATGACATTGTACAAACCTATGTAGAAGGAACTAAAGAAGGTACGTGATTTCGACAGCCACCTCTATTTGTTTTGTAAGTTTACCATCTGTTATAATGCAAGCTATCTCCAATATCCGATCTTTCGAAATATCCAAACCTGCACAATCCAGTATGTGTGTGCAGTTAGTCATCCTTTTAAGCATAAGTAAAACTAACAATAAAATAGTAGAATCCAAAACTATATTAGATATATCTACCATCGAACAATTTATTGAGGAAGAGATAAAAAAAGAATAAGTTCACAGCAGTAGCAACTGTGATCAGATCAGAGATCGAAATATTTAGCTATCATCCTTAAATGTCCAGGATAGGAAACACCCTTACTTCTTTCCAACCAACTTAACAACTTGTCAGGGCATTGGAGATAAATCATCTGCGTTTTGTAACTTTGTTCAGTTGAATCCCTAGATTACAGTTTGGTTAACTAAAGCAGCGTATAAATACTTTCATGTATGTTTGTTTCACCATGGGCCATTGACCAATGACATGGATGCTTGTTGGACCATTGATTACAAATTAAATAAAGACAAGATGTCAATCCATTCGCAATCAAAGAAAAAAAAGAGAACCATTCCTAAAATCGAAAAATGAGAACAATCTATGCTAGCCATTGGATTGCACCTGGTGGTTCAGATAATCTACTAAAAGCCATTGGTATATTTCAGAAGGCCTCCTGATTATCTATGCCCTCATACACTTCCATTTCTAGTGACACGATTTGAACTACACTATCTAAGTATGATAGTATGATCGAACAGATTAGACTGAGTGTTCATTGTCCTGTTTAAGAAGTTCCTACCGGCTACCGGAGATGCCCCCTCAGTAGCAGTCTCTAAATTATTGGAGTAGGTTTATAGGTAACCATGTCACCAGATTTACATCATCGGTTCTCTGAATTATATTTTAATGGCTGCGTTTCTTAACACTTTCACTACTCCCTCCACTTGTTTTTATAAGGCGCATTTGATCAAGCCAGGGATTACGGAGGGCATGAAATCAAGAGAAGAGTAGAGAGAAAAGACCATAGTACCCATTGAGTTAATGTCTTGGGAATAAGAAAGAGTAGTTAACGTGCATTTTTAACCATAAATGTTGGAGAGAGGAGATAAATGAGGGCCAATGAGAGAGAAGGTCATTAATTCTACATGTGAGCCTTATATTTTGAAACAAGATTGTAAAAACTATAGGCCTTATATTTTGAAGCGGGGGGAGTACATATAACCGCGCAGAAAAAAAGGAACTGTTCTGAGGCAGAATAAAACAACACAAATTGTTAATAACAAACAAGTAAATGAAGATGCAACATCAAAACTGAATTCTCTCATGTATTAATAACATAAAACAAGTTGTGGTAACTGAAAAACTCACCAGTCATTTCCAAGTCTATCCACACCAAAGGCATCCTGTAACCACCAGATGATGATGCAAGAGCTCCTCCATTGTAGTCTACTACAGTTGTGTCATTCTGCACACCTTTATCTGCATGGTGAATGCAATTTCTAACCACATTACTGACTAGACGGTGAGTCGGAATCCGAAATTTTATAAACATAATCATGTACAAAGAATCCCTGTCACGATCTGTCTCCTAAAGACTGAAAGAATTGCAGGGGGCAAGATCAGCCAGATTAAAATTTTGATCACTATGCTGGTAAACACACTAGGGCAAAAATGTCATACTGCAATCTACAAATACTGGGTAGGTGCCTAGATTGTGAATGACATTAACAACTTCTAAAACTTGTTGTCATCCACAATGTTCACATGATATAAATCTAACCAATAAGTGTAATACAATAGTTATGTCTACAACATGAAAGAAGATGGAATTATTTATCACCCGATATATAGGAAGTGTGGTATAATGGTATATCCAACACTCCAACGTGTACTGAATATGTGGGGAGTTTACAGATACAGCAACAGAGATGTGCCAACAGCCCAACATAAACAACCAAGTCAAGAAAAATATGATCCGGTGTTGCAAATATTGGGAGATGCTACTTCGAAGTCCAAACTAACAACCTTTTCTTTTGCAGGACTAAATTTCTTCTGTACAAGAGTGGCTGCTATGGCTTTCAGACACATTTTATGTAGAAATTACAATAGGCATGTGGGGGTCTGATGTGAATTATATATGCAAATATATCTAAAAGAAAAAACCTTTGTCCAGTCAACGGCTAGGATAGAAGATCCTCTATACAGAAAGCAGATCCGTTTTCTTTCCGTTCTATCAAAAGTTCAAGCTGATTCTACATAAATACATTGGATGACTAGGGTAAATAAAAAGGCTCAGCTATACTGGTAAAAACCATTTTTCTATAAAATTTGGAAGACAAATTTATGTGATACAGTGGAGATAATATTCTAGTGGCTAGTCCTTTCAGATAAATTCATGTAGTGAAATCCACTAATTTGGAGCTCCATCCTAGAAGAAAAAGAGTACCAACCAGGTTTGCTGGCAGCAGTTTCTTCTATCCTGGTTGAAGATGTTTGGGTTATTTCTTCTCTATCATCTTCACCATCTAGATGAAGAAGCGAGAACATGTTCGCAGTCTTACTCATTTCCCAAATTTCCCGCTGTCCGATATAATCCAAGCACCTGTTGCTGCATCAACCAAGCACCCAACTTCTGAATTAAAAATGAACACACATTAATATAGTAAAAGAAATGCAAGGAACTAATATAGTCATATTCATCATAATCCAGACAAGTACAAGTGTAATGCAAGGAAAAGGTTAACAATATTTTTTTAAGAGAAAATGAACACTGCCCCTCCAATAGATGTACCTCTATTTTTTGCCGCTCTTTATGCCTAATTGATTATTTATCCCTGCTTACTTTTTTGGGTTGATCATTTTCCCTTTTTAAATAGAGTACTCATTTCCTTTGCTTTTCCTAATTTCTCTCTCCTTTACTCCATTTTTTCTTCCCTTTTTTACCCTAGTCGCCCTTAACTGCTAGACCTGGTTTGCCAGAATCAGACCACCGAGGCATTCATTATCCCGAGCCTCCCCTCTCCTCCTGACTGAAGGAACAGATCTCTCTCTCTCTCTCTCTCTCTCTCTCTCATCTCTCTCTCTCTCTCTCTCTCTCTCTGTGTGTGTTCGCGACAGCAGTCCTCCCCGCGGTCAGCGATGCCTCTCCTCCCACCATGGATTTTTCCTTCCTTTGCTTCGTTGTTGACTTGGACGGAGTATGATTTCACCTTTTTTTCAATATGGGAAACCCTAAGTTGGCAGATTAGATAGCTATGGGGCTAGTAGCACTAGGCATGTAACATATCTGAAAGTTTGTTAAAGTGGCACCAAGCCACCAACAGTAGTCAGCTGTATTACCTTGGAGTTTCCTGTTGCGTTCTGGCAAGCAAACTAGAGGTCATCATACACTAATCGTCAAGTGTCAAAAGTAAACAAGCCACTGCTTCTGCGTAGACGAACCAATGGTGAACTTTAGTGCTTATTAAAAAAAATTACAGTCTAATTCTCCTTTCAGTGTCAATCCAGTACTGAAATAAATTTGTCAGACCCAAACCACAAGACACATTCAAAGAACACAGCAATAACCTTTATCGCCTTACACAATCAGTTTTGTTATATGTAAAACCCACCATACATACTGTTGTCCGAGGAAATTGATCATTTGCCCCTCTAGTAGGCGTACCTCCATTGGACCCATTAGGATTGAGCAAGAGGGTTATTTCGGCTTTCTCACCAACTTGACATGGATCCCGAGGCAGTCCTGGACAGCTATTTTCGTTTTCGATAGTTCTCACACCCGATTCAAACTCGAGTAGAGGATTTAGCATGTTCTAAATTTGATATGTTCTATTTCTTGTTGCTGATTAATTGATCGTGTCGATGACACATCCAATATCTGGACAACAACAAGCAAGGACCGACTAGTGCCAGTCAACAATGAATTACCTCTTTTTCGTGGCAAACCGTACATTACAGAAGAATTTTCAGAGTGCAAAGGAGACCTTACAGGGGCTAACTGGAAAGGAGCTAACCTTGAAGGAGCTCCCAGATGATCGCACTAGGAAGCAGCCGTCGCCTTGCCCCCGCGCTCGGCGGAGGACCTCGCCGTGCCTTCTCGGAGAAGCTCGTCGCGCCCCCTGGGGGTACCCCGCCACGCACTTTGTGCCGGCTCAGCCGAAGCTCGCCGCGCCGCCGTGTCCTTCCTGCACTTCGAGGGTTTGCGTTGAGGGGTGGTGTACTGGTGTTGCGCTGCGCTGGATTGGAGTCTGGCTTGGTCGGGCTTGTTTGCTTTGGTGGCTCGCTCGGTCGAACCAGGTTAGACAGGGGTATAAAGGGAAGACAAAATATACTACCCCCGTTTTCATTTAATCTGCACTACTGGCGTTGCACTTGTTGTGCAACCGTTACCGACTAGTCCGGTCCTCGGGTTGCACAGCGTGACGTAGTCAATATCGAGGAAGTGGAAGAATGTATCGCGTGAACAATATGTAAAATGGGAGACACGATGCAGGGAGAAAAGGAGAGTTCTTTATTAGATTGATCAAAAGATTACAATACAATTGCCTCTCATCTCCTTTTATAGCCAAATTTAGTGAAGGGATAAGTATCAACTTAAGCGCTTACTTAGAGAAACCAAACCCACCCTCATAGCAGGTGGGTCCCACTTCTGGTAGGTCTACGAGTTTCCCAACACTCCCCCTTGAAAACTTATCACGTATAGCCTATGTCTCAAAAACTCCAAAAAATCCAGTGGGAAAAATACTTGGAGAAAGAGCGCATGGCATACGTTGGTCATGTTGCACGAATTGCCTCATTAAAAACCTTGATTTGAGAAACTTCGGTAAAACTCACCCAAGGAAAAAAGAGTATAATTCATCTGGTTATTCAACCAGATACTCGACTTTCTTGGTCAAGATTTTACCTATGAGTTTGTAAAGATTCTCCCCCTGAACACTGCAATTCTCTAAGTCTTATCATACTTATTCCGCGCACACACCTTTTAAAGGTCGACGCCGGTAATGACTTAGTGAATAAATCTGCTAGATTTTCACATGACTTAGTATGCAATATTTTTATTTCATCCATCTTTTACAATTCATGAGCATAGAAGAACTTGGGGTTGATATGCTTAGTGAGATTGCTCTTCACATAACCCGTTTGTATTTGTGCAAAACACGCCGCATTATCTTCATAGATAATTGTGCGGGTTTGTACGGTGTTCAATCCACATTACTTCTATATATGGTTGATCATCTGTCGAAGCCAAATACATCCTCGTGAAGCTTTGTATAAGACAATAATTTCCGAGTGGTTCGTCGAAGTCAATACAACACTTTGCTTAGACGATTTCCATAAGACTGTAGTCCCGCCACATAGGAAAACATACCTTGTCTATGACTTAACTGTATGCGGGTCTGAAAGATACCCAGCGTCGGCATATCCAACAATGGACAAGCCTTGGTTCTTTCTAAAGAACAAACCAAGGTCCTTGGTTCCTTGGAGGTAGCGAAATACATCCTTAATGCCTTTCCAATGTCGTTTGGTAGGCTCAGAACTATATCTTGCTAACAAATTCATGGCGAATGCAATATCCGGCCTCGTGCAATTTGCAAGATACATGAGTGCTTCTATTACTCAAATATGGGAATTCTGGTTCCATAACTTTCTCCCCCTATTCTTTAGGTCTAAATGGGTCCTTGTCTTGCTGTAGGGACCTCCCAATCATGGGACCTTCGAAGGGAATGCCTTCTCAAAGCTGAATCTTTCTAACACTTCTGAGTGTAAGAAGACTGATGCACTAATATCCCTTCAGGGACATACTCAAGTTGCAAACCTAAACAATATTTGGTCTTGCCTAAGTCTTTCATTTCAAATTCTGACTTCAAGTAAGAACTCACTTTCTCAATGTCCTCAGGTGTGCCGACGATATTCAGATCATCTACGTACACCGAGATTATACAGAATCTGTCCTGGGACCTCCGTATAAATACACAAGGGCAATCTTCGTTGCTCGTGTAGCCTTTCTTGCTTAGTATCTCGCTCAAGCGATTATACCACATTCTGCTAGACTGTTTAATCCGTATAGCGACTTTCTAAGTTTCACACTATACAGGCACCTATTTGCTCTGTCTTGGTTCGGTACGAGGATACCTTCTGGCACCCTCATATAAATGTCCGAATCCAAGTTTTCGTATAAGTAAGCTATTACCACATCCATTAGTTTCATTTCTAGATTCAGATTAACTGCCATTGAGATTAAATATCTAAAGGTAATTATATCCATGACCAGGGAATAAGTTTCCTCAAAATCAACTCCAGGTCGTTGAGTAAAACCTTATGCAACAAGCCTTGTTTGTACCTTACCACCTCAATATTTTCATTTCTCTTACGAATAAAAACCCACTTATGACCTACGGGGCGTATGTGGTGGGGGAGTTAGGCTTACGAGTCCAAATACCTCTCTTTTGTTCAGAGATAATAATTATGTGGTGATTGCCTCTTGCCATTCTTTCCAATCCGATCATTTCTTACAATCAGCGAGCGATACCGGCTTGGGATCAAGATCAATAATTTTGGCAATCTTATTTGCAAAGTAAATGTCGACATTGGCTGTTGCTCTATTCAAAGATTCCCCCGTTTCTACATAGTTTATGGCCATTTCGTCATGGAGCAATTCTTCATGCGCTTCCCTTTGCTCGTCGCTATTTTCCGTAGCGGCAGCAAGGTCCTTTAGCTTTTTCTGTGCCGATGTGTGCGCACACATCTCCGCTAGGTACTTCCTCCAATGGAAGGTTCAAGTCAGGAACATGTTGTTCTGTACTTGTGCTAGGTCTCAACTGGCTCCTCTTATTCTTTTGGGGCACTTCAGTGGTTTTCCGTGGTAAGTCCTTCTTGTCCTTTTTCGCCGACCGTCCCCAGGTATTTGGGACATGAAGGATCGGAATTCTCGTCCTTTTATTCTGAGGCCTTTGGACGGGAATGGGTATACCTTCATCATTTTGTGGTATTTCAACCCTCTCTGGTGCATTGCGTGCGGGCACATGCGACTTAGTCACGGATTTTAAATCACTAAAGTGATCCGGCAGGTGATTCGCTAATGCTTGCAAATCAATTATTTTCTGGACCTCTCTATTTGCTTTGCTAGTATGCGGGTCATGCGCTTGGATCTCCGTGGCTTGCCACGTAATTTCGCGACATTTTTCATCAAGGGGTTGATTTCCTCCCCCTAATGTCAGGTAATGATCCTCATAAAAAATGCAATCATCAAAGCGAGCCGTATGGCAATCTCCAGTCATGGGTTCCAAATACCAAATTATGGAGACAGTTTTATAACCGACATAAATCCCAAATTAACGGAGTGGCCCCATTGCTGATCGCTGAGGTGGTGGTATAGGTACATATACCTGGCAACCGAACCTTCTAAGGTGGAAAATTTTCGGTGCCAACCTGCGGCGATACGCACAGACGAAGTGACTTCTCGACTGTACATATCTCACAGAGTAGCACGATAGAAGCATTGCAGTGGTCCATTTATTACAACTTAATTTACAAACTCAGAGAACAAGATACAAATATATTCCCAAAAGTATGGGGAATTTAAAACCGTTCTAATTGGTTACAGCAAAAGACATATCTACACTCTCAACTCCCACATCCTATACTTGTACTCTACGCTTCAGAGTCTTCACCACGGTGGTCGAAGTGTTGATCGATGCCTTCGCCTTCCTTTGTCGCTGTCAGCTCCTTGAAGACTTCATCATTGGCCCCGATGTCGACTACATTTTGATCTAATATCGGCTCTCCTCCTATCAAAGGAATTAGAATAGAGGGATGAGTACAGAAGGTACTCAACAAGTTCAGGAATAGCAAAGAGGTGTTTGATGCACTATCTACTGAGAACGGCAACGTTCTTCAAAAGCAATGCAGTTTTAAAAGGTAAGAGAGTCAAGTTTTTAATTTAAAGAGACTAATGATCTCATGTCTCACAAGCTGCTAGGATTCCCGATGAATCCCTTTCTTGCCGGGTTCGCAGTTCCAACCGGGAACACGGAGTGACAATGCCACAATTCTATACACTCTGCAGAGGTGCGGAACTGTACCCACAAACGACTACAGTCATGTATCTGAGGTGGCCAAACCTCATCTACACTCCCGAGGTCACAGAGCCGTTTCGCCGCCCGCTCGGCCATACTCCGCGTCGTAGTCCATATACCGGTCCAAAATCTATTTGTGGCTAACCCTATGGTTAATACCACATTTTCAAATAAGATGTGGCTAGCCTGGCGACTAATACCACTTGAATAAAATGTGGGCAGCTCTATGGCCAAACCACGTCAACAATTGTGGGTAGTCCTATGGCCAAACCACCTTCTCGGTAGCCGATCCCACTACCGAGGTCTTGCGTTCTCAGGGGAGTATAAACCTAGGGCAAAGGTACTTTGGCTCAGCCCCGCCCATACAGGGTATGTGGTAAGCGCGTTCGCTACGGCCCTTAAGCACATTCGATCATTGGTTGTATTAACCTTGTATGAAACGTTCCCGTGTGATGAAATCCACCTTCCCAATGTGCTAACCACACCCTTTCCAGGATTTCATCACCCACCATGCCATCGCCCAAGAACCGGCGATCCAAAACAAAACAACAGTTGATTGATCTTTAGAAAATAGGTTTTCATTTGTGCATGTTATAGACAAGAAGGAAGTTTTGGAAAACGTTCTCAACGGACATGAACAAGAAACTGGACTTGCTTGGTATCGGATTGAAAATGGAGTTCGAAGGGTTTACTTGCGGAACTCCGGCTTCTGACAAAGAAAGCAATAAAGTCCGATAAGGACTGGTTCCAGAAATTCCAAAATGTAATGACATGTCATTTGAGTGCAATGAGATTCTTAGTATATTAAAATGTTCCAAGAATAAAATGTAATTCTTCTAGACATTCTTTTAAAGATTTAGACTTAATTAAGGGAACATTTAAAACTTAATATTGATCTCCCTTGCTTAAGTTTAACATTTTCTCTCAATCTCTTTTAATAGATTTAAGATATCAAATCTATATTTAGAACTTACTTAGTGTTGGAATCTCTTTTGCAAAAGGAATTACTACAGTTAACTCAACTAAATAATCCATAACGTTGAAGATGTGCTTTACTTTCTTCTTAAGGAGGAAGAATTACTTACTTTAAGAAATTCTTAAATCTAGCTTGCACTTTAACATAGTTGCATACATATTTCTTTTATTCCTTTGCTCCTTTTCATTTCCTATTGTAAAGGAAACAAAAACATATGTATGTAGATACATTCTCATAAGGTTTTTAAAAACTTCCTGTCATTTTTGTCTATTTCCTCATTTTTAATCTCATTTCCATTTTCATTTCATTCATTTTTATTTATTTCCTTTCTTTATTATTAAGTCTCACTCTGGTCGGCCCTTTAGGCTTAACCGGAGCCCTTCCTCCCGTCTCACTCAATCTCTCTCTTCTCTCGCTGGTTCCACCCGACTGGCTTTACTTCTCCCTCTCTCTCATACCGCCGCCGCCTGCACTCACCCCGATTCACCGCCGCCGGCTTCTCTTCTTACTCCGGCCGCCGCCCTCAGTGCCTCGCTCGGCCTCGCCCGAGCACGCGCCGTTGCCCGCGCTCCTCTCGGGCCTCGCCGCCTCCCCCCTCGGTTTTCTCCGCCAGCGCACTCGGGCCCCCGTCACCGGCTGTTTACTCCCACTCGGCGCCGCTCTGCCTGGCGCCGCTCCCCTCTGCCTCCGGTTTGAGCGCCGCCGTCCTCGGGTGACTACGCCGCCGCCAGGGGCCTGCCGTACCCCTGGTCGCCCTCGGCCGCCGCCCCCTTGGCGTCGCTCTGCTCGGCACCACTCCGCCGGACAGTGGCGGACTTGGCTGCCGCCACAACCGCGGTGGTGGCGCCACTCCCAGGTAAGTCCCCTCCTTCCTCTTCATTTTTACCTCCCAACCTTCCCCAATTTGTAGGGTTCCACTCAATTGATCCGGTTGATGTTTGATTCAGTCTGCTTTGGTGCTAGACCAATTACTACGCTTAATCTAATGGTCCCCTAATTTTTATTTGCTAATGTGGTTGTCCTGATGCCATAGTTGATCTGTAGTCTTCTGAATATCTCTTGTTAATATGGGCTGGACCGATTAAAGGTAAATAGGAACCGATTTGAGCATGAATTATTTGATCTTAGTTATTTTGGTCTCTGCCCCTATACATATATACATTATGTGTGTGAGCCGGTTAAAGAACTAGAAAAATACACTGACATAATTTGGCTTACTTTACTAACTGGGAAGAACAGATGCTATCCTGGTCTTAGCCACTCTCTGTCCTCCCCACTTTGCATATTCCCAAATCAGGTTGTTAACTGAAAGAAATAGATATTCATCTCGTGCATTACAGTACTATGGTTGATTAAGCTGATTCTAGTGATTTTGATAGTTATACATGTCTTTGTGCTATACATGCTCGTGGAGTTGATAAGTAATTACTTAATACTCTTTATGCACTGATATGTTAACTATATCTATATGTTCGTGTTGCCTAGTTCTTTTATCATATACTACAAGAATGCCTTGCCGACAACCCACTTAATTTTAGCTACGCATTCTAAGATGTTACTAAACCGGTGTTGTGGTTATTCTGCTTAAGTGTTAAATTGGGGTCCTTATACTTTTGGTGCTATTTCTATTGTGCCGAACTGATCCTACCTTAGAGCTATAGATAATCTGCTATTAACTAATGATGATGCTTGAGCTTACTTCTGTTACGTTCATCTGATTTTTAAGAACTCTATTGTGGCTGTTGCTCAGTTTATAAATATGGTTTTGTTGTCATGTATGCCCCTTTCTAGCATTTTAGCTCTCTGATAAATACTGAAGTTTATTAGATTTGCAACTGATTTGCGTTTAAAGGATTTCTTTCCATTTCTCTGAACATTGTACCACACTGGTTTGGTCTGCTCTAGGTTGCTACCTTAATTAAATATTTTAACTCATCTATTACAAGGGTTCCACACGCATGGTTATATGCACATTAAACTTCTATGTTAAAGAACAGATTCTGTCTTGCTTTAGTTTACTCTTACATGGATTTCCTTCTAAGGAGTATAAAAGAAAAGTAGGATCTGCTAAGAACATATGGTGTTCTTCTTTTTATTTATTTATTTATTCTTAACTAGCTAATCTATGATGCTTGAAATCTTATATCTTTTTTAAACTGATAAGAACATGATACTGGTCTGAAGTTTCAGGCTTCTATTAAGCCTACAATTGAATAAGAATTTATCTCTTGTTTTGTTTCAGATTTTAACTGATACCGGTGCTGACTTTTATAGCTCATAACTTAGGAATGGTTGTAATGCTTAAATCTGATATCCTTGTTTTCCAAGGACATGAATCTAACACTACCTACTTTTTCCTGAATCTTAACACTTATACCTTATTGGATGAGGCTTTAGTTCCAATGGTATGAACCTATAGCTGTACTTGATTTCAGCTTCACTCTCTGTTTTCAATATGTACATGTATATAAATATATGTTGGTTCATTAAGCTGGAAGAACAGATGCTTCATTTATCTCAGCTTATTCTTATGATAGCTTTTATCTGAGAATAGTTTAGAGAAAGGTATAAATTTGATAAGAACAGATCTCATGCTTAATCTTGGCTAGCTTATGACGATGCTAAGCATCCGAAGCATTTACTAGAATCTGATAAGGACAGATTACTACACTACTGCCTATATGTTGCCTTGATTATTATGATGTTTATCTGATAAAGAACTAGAGAAAAGGTGCTGAGAAATTTGATAAGAACAGAGACCTACACCCTGGTTGCCTAAGGAAAACCCGATGATGAATCTATTCTGAGAATTCTTGTTTGAGAATCCTATAGCCAAAGATGATAAGAACAGATGCTATTTAAATTCTCTTACAAGATTTCTGTGATGATAAATGGGTTCTGAGGGTCCTTATTAACACGCTAAAATGCATGTGATGATGAATAGTGCGGCATCCCGCGTATTAGGGGTATCCGTATACAGACTCCCGTGACTTTAGGAAGGTACAGCATACCCGGGAAGGATCCCCGGACGATAAGGTAACCCTTTTCGGGAAGAGAAGACTCCCCTTAAACTAGGAAGTTGATCCCGACGTTTAAGGAGACCAGAGTCCTATTCGGGTGTAAGTCCACGGCCGGTACGACCCTGGGGACCCCCTATATAAGGATCAGCAATCCCATAGGGGAGGAGAGAGGGAATTAGGTCAAGACATCTAGTCGCAGCTCCAGAAGGCGAAGCCCTAAAAGACCCGCAGCCTCGAAGGAGTCGAGCCCGGTGGTTTAGAATAGTTAGTCTACGATTAGGCCTAGGGTAGCCACTAACATACATCCCCCGTTGTAAAGAGTATTCTCCATCAATATATAGCAACAGAACGTAGGGTTATTATCCTGAGGGAGGCCCAAACCTGTATAAAAACGGCTGTCCCCTGCTGTCAGATCTCCTGGCACTTGGGCCCTAGAGGTCCCTACCCCCCAGCAATCCTCACTCCACGAATACCGTAAGATCGCCGATTCACCGATCGTCGACAGATGGCGCCGACCGTGGGGACCTCTCCGGACCAAGCCGTCCAGGAAAGATCAGAGTCGGCAGGACGCGCAACTAATCGCGATCAGATCCCAGTGCCGTTTGCGCAGCCCTCACCGGTTCCGACCGAGGAGGAGGAAGCAAACTCGGCACGAAAACCGATCGCACCCTCGCCCCGCACTGGGTACTCGGACCAGGGTTTCTACGATAACTTCGGCCCTATGGATCCGTACCCAGTTACGGACCAAGTGGATTTCGGAGAATACGCCCCTGAAGAAGACTCGGATGGCGAAGCAGATCACTTCAGAACCGAATGCGCCAGGGCCTTCAGCGGGAAACTGGTCTTGAATGACGACTTCCCGGCAGGAACGACCAGCCCCATGGTTGGAATCTCTCCTGCAAACTCTGATCGTGAGAACGATCAAGATCCTAACCACGTTGTGTCCGATGAGGACAACGTGATGGAATACGAGTACACGTCGTCCAGCCAGGACCTCGGATGGTACTCGCGATCAACGACGGTCGAGAAGACCTCGAAGATCCCAATCTGCCCGGGGGCTCGCACGTAGGTGCCTCCCACATGAACGGGGGCCTACCCGTCGCTGGGGAAAGAACTCCTCGCCGGAACGAAGACTTGCCTGCCGCTGGGGAGAGATCTCCCCCAGGAACAAGGGAGTACGTGTCCCGAACTGCTCGAAGACTTGCGGAAGTGCGCAATCTGCTGTCACAGCCTCCCGCGGCGGACTTATCGACGCCCGCGGGTGTGCAATGGCTGCAACGGCTGGGGGCTGACCTCCAAGAGGCGCAGAACCAGGCCGAATCTTCTCGAGCCCAATCGGTGGCCCGTAGCTCCTCTCGGGTGGACACCCCTCCGCCGCCAGAAGTGCGCGATCGGGAGGGACAACACCCCAGGAACAGGCCTCATCAGGAGGAGCTACCTGTCGACCTCCGAGCACAGCTCGAAAGACTCCGCCGCCAAAGGCGCCAGCAAGAGCAGCAGCCTTCTCGAGAGACCATGCACAAAACGCCAATGCTCGGGGCCGATCTTCGACCTCAAACAGCGGCGAGACTGCACCTTATTGGGGCTCCTTCAGCGGATGCCAGGCGCTATCCCAGGAACTCCGACAGGTACGCTGGCCTTCTCGTTTCAAGTCCGGCTCGCTAGAATCGTATGACGGAACCACGAACCCCGTGGAATTCCTCCAGATCTACACCACCGCGATCGAAGCAGCCAGCGGGGATGAGAAGGTTATGGCTAACTATCTCCCTACTGCTCTCAGAGGAGCCGCTAGGACATGGTTAACGAATCTACCCCCAGGAACGATCCGTTCATGGGGACAGCTATGCGACATGCTGCTCGGGAACTTCCAAGGTACCTTCCCAAGGCCCGGTCGGGTCGACGATCTATTTCTTGTCGTCCAACGACCAGACGAGACTTTCCGAGAATTCACCAAAAGGTTTAGTGCTGTCCGCAACACTATCCCAGAGATAACCGACTCGGACGTCATCCGCGCCTTCACTCGAGGTAGCCGAAACGAGATGTGCACACATGATCTGATCATGCGGCCGCCGAAAACCACCAGGCAGCTCATGGACCTGGCCGAGAAGGCCGCTTGTGCGGAGGAAACCCTGCGCTACATCAAGCAACAGCGGGGTGAGTCAACCAGTTCTCCCCTCCAGTCAAGGAGCGACTCGCGCAAGTCTAAGCGCAAGAAGAAGCCCTCCGGAGGGAATAAGGAGAAAAGGATCAGATCCGACGAGGTGATGGCCGAAGTTACCGAGAAGCGCAACTGGCGGCCACGCTCCAAGGACAAACCCACCACATCCTCTGACAAGTCGTCCAAGCCCTGGTGCGACTTTCATCAGACCGACTCGCATGATCTGCGACAGTGTCGCATCTTCAAGAAATACCTTCGGGAAGAAAGAGAGAGGTTCCGAGAGGAGAACCCTCAAGTCACGAATAACAGTCGGGAAACTACTTCCGACGACGATGATTCCACCCCTGAGCCTTTCCAGGGGCATGTTAGAGTAATCGAGCACATATTCGGGGGCTCAACCTCTTATGAGTCCAAGAGGCAGTATAAGGCGATCGCCCGGGAAGTTCTCGCGAATGTCCCGCTGGTCCCTCGAGCGATCAAGTGGTCTGAGGTCACGATATCTTTCGACCTGACCGATTTCCCCGAAAATTACGCTCGATCGGGACGGTACCCCATTGTGGTCGAGCCGACGATCAACAACTGCCGGTGGGCCGCGTGTTAATAGACGGAGGGAGCTCCCTCAATATCCTATTCGCCAACGCCCTCGACGCAATGCAAGTGCCACGGTCATCGGTTCAGACGGTGACGTATGCTTTTCACGGCATCGTCCCGGGCTCATCGGCCACGCCGATTGGGCAAGTCACGCTCCCGGTTACCTTCGGTACACCGGAGAATTTCCGAACAGAGAAAATCCTGTTCGACGTAGTCGACTTCGAGACAGCCTACAACGCTATCTTGGGACGACCCACTCTGGCCAAGTTCATGGCAGCTACGCACTATGCCTACCAGTGCATAAAGATGCCCGGCCCAAAAGGCGTCCTCACGATAAGGAGCTCCCCCAGAGAAGCACTCCTCTGCGACAAGCGCAGCCTCGACCTCGCAGAGCAGCACCTACCCTCTAACCAAGACGCCAGCGTGACGCCTCCAGCCTCCGCGTCGCCAAGACCACCTCCACGACTACGAGTGACGGCTTCGGAAAGTACCCCCTCCAAGTCGGAGAAAGAGTCCCACGACTAGGTCAGAACAGGGGGAAAACAGGGCCTTCCCCTAAACAGGACAACTGCTCCTCGGGGGAAGTCGCTCGATCCAGGTCGCTTGCGTCAGTGTCAGGAAGGTCGCATCCATTAGAGAGTCCAGTACAACTACCCTCGGTAAGATCGTTCAGCCGTCACCTCCCCGTCTGCAGAGTCCAAGGTGGCACCAGCTCCATCCTCAAAGGTCGTCAAGCTACGAACAAGTCGATTATAAGACGCTTCGGGCACCGCCGCCCAGCATGCGCACTCAACGAAAGTTCCGTCAGCGGGTCACGACAAGAGGACGCGAGTCTCTGGGGCAACCGGCGACAAGCTAAACGAGGAGGGAACGGCCTAGTTTTGTCTTAGAGTTATCTTTTCTTCGAGTTATTTTTCTTACAGTAGCCTGTAAAAGACACAATTTTCTTTAAGTTATATCAAGTCTCTAGTTCAATGTTTTTCAGTGTTAATTCAAACTGCCTATCCAAAATATCTCTCGCACAGTCAGTCGGGGGCTGGATAAGAATACGGTAAAGTCGAAATACGAGTACGAGTACCGATTTCTCCAACCCGCACAAAGGAAAAAGGGTTCTACGCTGCAACTGTCAGGGATGCGAGGAAAAACCCCTTAACGCATTTGCAGGTGACAGGGGAGCCACTGAGCCCCCCCACCTGACCAGACCTAAGGTCTGGTTGACTAAGCTCCCCAGTTCTGTAGCAAGGTCCCCCAATCCCGAGTAAAGGAAGGGAAAGAAGTATGAATACGACTAGATCAACGGAGCCTGCATGCTTATCCACGAGTTCGGCTACTTGGAGCAGGAGGTATCTCGGGTAGAGTGGAACCTTGTTGATCGGGCAAGTGTGGAATTTACCAGCCAAGTACCGAAGTCTTCCCTTAGCAGAGGAATACGGAAGTGCTGCTACGGCCACGACAAGCTGTACGAAAGACCCCTTACCGCGTTTACTGATGACAAGGGGCCACTGAGCCCTCCATCCGACTAAACCTAAGGACTGGTCGATCACAGCAAGAGCGACCTATGGCACTATTCGTACACCTACACCAAAGGAAGGCAAAGGGTACCGGTTCCGACTAAAGTCTACCCTTGCACCTGGCAAGTTTTCACATAAGCAGATTAAGACAAGGTTTTCAAAAAACCAAAAAACACACAAGTTATCGCACAGTTACTAATCACTGTATTCGCGTAAGAATATATTGTTACAGGATCCTACTCTAGACCAGGCGCCTGGACTCGATCAGCAAAAGCATCCGCCGCTGTCTGCACGTCACCGAGAAGCTTCTCCTCTTCATCCTCGGGCAAGTCGGCAGCAAGCGCCTCCAGAGGCAAGTCCGAGTATCCGCGCTTCAGGAGAGCCAAGGCAAAGGCTAGGGCGTCGCGAACACCTTGCCGGAGCTCATCCTCGATAAGCTTCTCGATGGTAGGCTTCAGCTTGGAGACGGACGCCGTTAGCTCTGCCAGGCGGCTGGCCGGAGCAAGGCCCGGAGGGACCACGACGCCGACTTCACCCAGCGCCTTCTCGAGCGTGCCTAGGGCCCGCTCGAGATCTCCCTCCAGCTTCCTCGCGTAGGATCGACTCTGTTGCAGGGAAGGCTCCAGGTCCGAGAGGCGCGCCTTCGAAGACGAAAGATCAGCCTTCAAGGCCGAAAGATCAGCCTTCGAGGCTGAAAGATCAGTTTCGACTGCCTCCCGCCGCTTCTCGGAGTCCTCAAGATGCTTCTGCGGCTCTTCGTTCTCCGACCGCCATCTCTCGGACTCGTCGAGGCGCTTCTTCAGTTCTTCACGCGCCAAGTCCAGTTCCTCTTGGGCCTTCTCGAGTGGGGTGACCTGGGAGATAGGAAGCTGGAAGAAAACAGGTTAGTACAAGTAAAGGTAAAGCTACCTTATCGCTAATTTCCCTTACGTTACCTGCAGCAAGGAGGAGAGGCGAAGACCTTCCGGCACCGACGTGCCCGGGGGCACGGCCTGCTCGACCAGGGCCGTTTCCGACGCTAGCGCTGGGGGCTGCGGCTTCTCGGTGGAGTCCGACGGTGACTTGGGCGCGGGGGTCTGCTGCTCGACGGGGGCCGGTGCAGGAGCCGGCGCGGAGGCTGCTGCTCCGTGGCCACCGGGGTCGGGGTCCCGGCGGGACGGATCGACAACCTACTCGCCGAATGAAATCGAATCAAGGCTCCAGCAGGGCAAAGTCAAAAGAAAAAGGCGGCGAAGGAAACTAACCTCGTGCGCTTCCAGTCGGAGGAGGCTTCCTTGCCGAAGCACTCGAACTTCGCTTGCCGGAAACCAGCGGCGCCTTCTCCTTGTCTGCCACGGTCTCCTCCCCAAGAGTAGTCGTGGGAGGGGGAGTTGGTTCCTTGACAAGGGGGCTGCTCGCCTCGGGCTGCCCAACACATCCTTCCTTATGATCTCCGTTCAGGAAAGAGTAAGGAAAAAGGAAGTAGTCGGGCAAGAGCACAAACCTGCGGCAGAAGATCCCGGGTAGGAGAACTCATCGAGAAGGTCTCCGCCCCCCCCTCGGTCGTGGAAGGACCTTCCTCCCTCTTCACGGGGGGTGGCGGGGCAATCTCATACATCTCGATGTCATCGTCCTCGACGGGGGCGCCAGCTCTTTCGGCCTCCGAGTCAGGACCTCCGCGGCCTGCGCGCTGCGAATGAAGAAGCCCGAAGGCCTTCAGTAAGGCTACCCGGGCGATCCCAAGATAGACAAGGGAATAAGTTAGATGACCTACCGAAAACACTTCTTGTCGGCCTTCCGGACTCTGCTTCAGAAGGGGCAGGGGCACGCCCGTGCGCCCTCCTTGGGGGGGCCTGCTCGAATAGGTTGTTCAACCTATTCTGAAGCTCCTCCGAGGATAACTCTGCATGGCACGACAAGGCAAAAGTGTGTGAAAAGTCTTGGTAATCGAGCTGGCACGGAGGAAGTCGTAGTACTTACCCGTGTCGAAGTCCCTTGTCGGGTCTTGGTTTTGCGGGATCGCCCAGGCCGCCGCGACCCTCGATCGAAGAGGGCTTATCCGGCGTCGAAGGAAATCCTCCGCGACATCCCACGCCGTCAGACCTTTAGCGGCGAGATCGGCGATGTCGCGGACGAGCGCCATGAGGTGCTTGGTCTCCTTCGGGGCCTCCACCCAGCTCTTGTTCTGAATGGGGGCGAGTCCGTGGTAGGAGATCTCAGAATTCGCGGGAGGCTGGCAGTAGAACCATTGAGCGTGCCAGCCCGACCACGAAGATTTCCAGGAGGAGCCGACGTAGGCGTCCTTCCTTCCCTCTCGGAGACGGAATCTGGCACCGCCGACTACTCCTGCACCGCTGCTCTTCATCCGGCGGAGGTTGTAGAAGTACTTCCACAGCTCCAAGCTCGGCCTAATGCCGAGGTAGGCTTCGCATAGGTGCGCGAAGACCGCCAGCATTAGGACCGAGTTCGGGTTGAGATGAATCAACTCGATCTGGTAATGCTGGAGCACGAGGAGGAAGAACGATGAAGGTGGGAATTGGAATCCACACCTGAAGAAGTCCGCGAATACGACGGTCCACGCCGTGTCGGGGGTGGGGACCGTCTCCTTCGCGGCCTCCCGGACAGGCATGAATACCTCCGGGAGGATCACCTCCTCCGCCGCGAGCTTCTCTAGGGTGGCGGGATCCATCACCGAGGCCTCGAACTCAGCAATGGCGGTGGTCGGGCCCTCCGAAGCTTTCCCCGTTTCCTTTGCGGGCTTGGGAGATTTCCTCGCTGTGTTTTTCTTGCCCATTTCCGCTGATCGATCGAGAGATTGAGGAGGCAAGGATCGGCGAGGGCGCAAGGGAGAAGACGAAGAGAGCAAGAAGGCTGGAAGGCAAAGAGACAGTGCGTGCGAAAAACCCCGATCCTTGGACTCCTAGAGATTTAAACTTTCACCGGAGACGAGCGCGGTTTTCGGCACGATCAGTTCCATCGCATTTAATGCGGGCAGTTGCTTTTTCCGCGAGCAGGGCATGTTGCGGGAAAAAGAGGGTCTGACAACCCACGACCCAGACGAGCACGCACACGATAGTGTAGAGAGAGAAAAGATTCTTCATCACCACGCGAATTTTCCGCCACGATGATTCGGTTTCCTAAAAATATGCCAGGCGGACGCGTGTCCGTGATCAACGAACCAGATTGAATCAGAAAGCATTCTGGGGTTGTCCCGAGGATAATTCCGATAAGGTTTTCAAAACTACTCGGTAGGGGTAGAACCTACTCGAAGAAATCGCCGACGAGAGCTACTCGGATCGCCTACTCGGAGTATGTTCCCGACAAGGGCAGATTTCTAACAGAACCATCATGGCCTCACTTCGCGTACTGATGGGGGGCTTGATGATGAATAGTGCGGCATCCCGCGTATTAGGGGTATCCGTATACAGACTCCCATGACTTTAGGAAGGTACAGCATACCCGGGAAGGATCCCCGGACGATAAGGTAACCCCTTTCGGGAAGAGAAGACTCCCCTTAAACTAGGAAGTTGATCCCAACGTTTAAGGAGACCAGAGTCCTATTCGGGTGTAAGTCCACGGCCGGTACGACCCTGGGGACCCCCTATATAAGGATCAGCAATCCCATAGGGGAGGAGAGAGGGAATTAGGTCAAGACATCTAGTCGCAGCTCCAGAAGGCGAAGCCCTAAAAGACCCGCAGCCTCGAAGGAGTCGAGCCCGGTGGTTTAGAATAGTTAGTCTACGATTAGGCCTAGGGTAGCCACTAACATACATCCCCCGTTGTAAAGAGTATTCTCCATCAATATATAGCAACAGGACGTAGGGTTATTATCCTGAGGGAGGCCCGAACCTGTATAAAAATGGCTGTCCCCTGCTGTCAGATCTCCTGGCACTTGGGCCCTAGAGGTCCCTACCCCCCAGCAATCCTCACTCCAGGAATACCGTAAGATCGCCGATTCACCGATCGTCGACAGCATGCATATATAAGGGTTTGCGGTGCCATTGATGAACTGACCTTATTTGGTCTTGGCAAACAGACTCGGTTTAGCTATTGGCCTTGTCCTTCTTGCGCTACTAACAGCCTGCTCCCTTCTGTTATGTTCTTTATTTTTGAACTCTCCTCCTCTACACTTCTTGATGATCTGAGGGTCCTCCCTCTCTAATGTCCTCTCTGTTCTTGGTGAGCTCCTGTGACTCGGCTTCTAGTGAGACTGGAATGCTGTTTTCGGATGGTTTACTAGTGTTGCTACACTACCCTCCTGGTTGCCTCCTACCTATATGAGCTGAGCCTTTTCAAGCTCTTCGATGGATAATTCTGGCCCCTGCTGCCTTAGTCAGTTATATGGATATGACCGGTTGATCTTTTGCCTCGGTTGCCTTGTGAACTAAGAAACTCAGTTGCTAGATATTTATCCGATGCATTTTGTTGCCTGACTTGCTGGTGGATATTTTATTAGCACTTGCTATAGCGTGCGAGCAGTGGCTCCTAATGTAGCCCGGTGGTCTTTTTGGTTGAGGAGTTTGACCTTGGTCAAATGTTGTTGGCTAATGGATATATCTTTCAATGGTGGCTGCCTTGTTTAATCTTTTGCTTTATGAAAATAATTTCCTTTAAAAGCAAAAATTATGGAGGCAATTTAGTTTTAGGAAAAATAAAACTATTTTCATACTTTTCTCACCTCTTTTCTCCATATGTAATATATTAGATTGAGTTGTTCGATGAGGGTCTTAGTCACGTGGCCCTCGGACATTTTTTAAAAACAAAATTGTTTTACAAATCTATTTTCAAAACTAAAATTTATCTAGGTCATCGGCACGATTTTGCCCCCGCGGCTAACCCCGCGGATGTCGGCGGAATTGTGCCGATAAGACCAACCTTATTTTAAAATATGTTTTCAAAACCCCGATTTCAAAAACTCTTACCTCCTACAGCAACGGCGTGACTCCAACGGTTTCGAGTGCCCATACTCAATGACCTTGGATGATCGCCAACATTTTCGAAGGGCTTCCCCCTTCGGCTCTCGGTGCTCCTCGACGGCTCAGGACTTGAAGACCTCGAAGATCCTAAGATTTGGGATTAGGGTTTAAATGATGTATAGGTAGAAACTACAATATGTAATTTTTATTTCTTCTTCTTCTTTAATTCATCTTGTATTCATATTGTGTTATGACATTGTAATATTCTTGATCAATAAAGTTTAAATTCCATTTGAATCTAAACGTATGTGATTAACAAATGCTATGAATCACATGTATGCCATGAATGCACAACCAACTCCTCCCCCTCTTTCTCTAACTCTCGATGTAACCCTCGCCGTTCCTCGGTGGATTCGGGTCAACTCAGCAACGCGAGTTGACCTAGCTCCCACCTCACGACGCTTACTCTAACCTAGAAACTAGGGTTCTCACACAACCCTTGTGCTAGTTGCATAGGAGAGTGGATAGGCCGACGATCTAAATTAATGAGATTTACAACGTGCAGCACTGCGTGTCCCCAACATGTTGTTGGTAAGTTACAACTCTGTAATAGTGGTCTGGCAATATAAATTTAATTCTTTTAATTAATTCATCTGCCAAACCATTCTGGGTATGGACATGTGGTACTGAGTGCTCAACCTTAATTCCCATGCCTAGGCAATAATGATCAAATGCTTTTGAAGAAAATTCACCGGCATTGTCCATTCTAATAGACTTTATTTGATAATCTAGAAATTTATTCTTAATCTGAATTATCTACGAGATTAGCTTTGCAAAAGCATGATTTCACGTAGATAATAAAGAGACATGTGACCATTTCGAGGATGCGTCGATGAGCACCATAAAGTACCTAAATGGCCCTGAGTGGGGCTGAATAGGACCGCATATATCTCCTTGTATTCGTTCTAGGAAAACAGGGTTTTCATCCTTCATTTTCAAAGTGGATGGTCGAATAATTAATTTTCCCGTGGCATATACGGGGCACATGAAATCTTCTTGATTTGGGAAGTTTTTCATATTCATATTATGACCACTAGAGTTATTAATGACATTTCTCATCATTCGTAGACCGGGATGGCCAAGCCTATCATGCCATAGGCGAAATAATTCAGAGCTTCTAAAAACAATCTTAAAGGCAGTGCACACCAGGGATGCTACAATTCTAGTGTAGTAAAGCCCGGTGTTAAATGAAAGAAGTTTTTCTAATACCCTCTTTTCATGTGTGTCGCGCTTAGTGATGAGTAGATATTCTTTATCATTTTCATCATCGGTCTCTACATGAAAACCATTATCGTGAATGTCCTTAAAACTAAGGAGTGTTTTAGTCGATTCGGGGTACAATAATGCATCTTCTATTGTCAAAATTGTACCCATTGGGAGTATAATTGTGGCTCTTCGGGAGCCTATTATACTAGAACCGCTACCAGCGATTGTCATGATACTTCCCATATCTTTGCGAATGGACTGGAATATTTCGTCTCTCTCTTAGTATGGTATTAGTCGTGCCACTATCCACAAGATATACTTCCTCCATTTGGTGCCACACATGTTCTAAAATATTACATCTAATTAATAACGTTGCCAGGATGTAGCAAACATAATTACATAAAATGCACACACATTTCAAAACATCACATGCCATAAATGAATAAATATTGAATAAATGAATCAATAATGTAACATTTCAATCTCTAAATATCTTGCTAATGTGCATTATAGCATCCATTCATGAAGAAGAATTTGAGTAAAATTTTAAAATTTTGAAATGTTAAGGAAAGCCTCAAAGAAAGAAAGGAAACCTCTAAATTTTATATGAGGGTTAAATTGAATTTCAAATTTTGAATTGAAGATCCTTGAACAAATTGCCTTAGAATCAATTGGAATGATTCAAATATATTTTTAGAACACTTAGAGAGATTTTTTAGAATATGAAATTATGTTTTGGAATTATTGAAAAAGGGTAAAACTAAAAAGAAAAACAAAATAAAACCTAAAACTAACCCCCCCGGATGGGCCCTCTCGGGGCCCATTTTCTTCTCCCCTCCCAACTGGGCTGGCGGCCCAGCCTTCTCCCTCCCCCCAGGCCTGCCCCGTTCCCCTCGAACCCTATCCCCACCGCCGCCCTTATCCCCTAGCCCCGCTGCCGCCAAGAGCTCACCATCGAGCTGCTTGCCGTGGCAAGCAGCCGGGGCCCGAGCTTGCCACCATCTGCCTTGCCTCGACCGCCCCCCCCCTATTTCTCTTCTCCTCCCTGGATAGAGCACCCCCCGTCCTTTTCTCTCCCTCGGCTCCTCTCTCCGCCACGCCCTCCCCGTCACCCTCGCCGCCGACGTCTCGGCCCGCCACCCGAGCCACTCCGTTTGCCTCGCCTCCCACGCCGGGCTCCGTCGCCCGTCTACCTCGCCACTGGAGCTCTCCCGACACCCCGCCACACCGCCCCAAAGCCGAAGCCCCGGTCAGCCGCCGCTTCCGACGCCACCCACCTCACCGCTTGCCTCGGTTCGCCGCCTCCTCACCTCACCCGCTGCCCCGACGACAAGCCGAGCACCACCCCGCCTCGTGCCGCGCCCCGGTAAGCCCACCGGACCTCGCCGCCAGCGGTGGCCCCACACCGGTCGGACCGAGCCGAACGGCTGAGTCCCGGCCATATTAATTAGGGCATTAATAGCCCATTAATTATGTCGTTAAGACATATTAATTATAAGCATTAATTGTTAAACAATAAGTACCAACTAATAACTATGATTAATATTGTTCCGACACATTACTTATAAGCATTAATGCTAAACGTTGGTTATCGGTTAATGACTGCAATTAACACCTTGTAATAACGATACAAGCACATTAATGACTATTATAAATGAACTGGTTAGATCAATTTGAATATGTCTCTATGACATAGGGCCCCGCATGTAGGAATTTAAGGTAAAAGAATAAAGGAATAATGAAAATTATGACAGTGGGCCCCACCTGGGCCTACGTGTCATACATTGTGGCGATTTTAGAATTTCTTAATAAAAGCAATTATTGTTTAATATTATTTTTATTTACTGAGAAAATACAAAAAAGGGTATTATATTGATTAAATCTTTGAAAATCATATTAAATCCATTTTTAATCAGAAAAGGCAAATAATATGTCAAAATGTTTAGAAAAATGACATCTACCCAAGTATGTTATTTCCATACATGTTTGCATACTAGGAAATATCTAAATAGCTAAAAACTCAAATTAGGGTTTCCTGATTAGCCGGAGATCGTCGGATTGCGATATCTCGAGCGTCCGGACTCTGATTAAATCGATTCCACTTGCACTAGTCTTCATTTTGAATCCTCTATGCCATGGAATACATTTCATATCATGTTGATGTTTATCATTGTGATATTTATTATTGCATCTCCTTTTTTGGTGTTTTCGTTCTTCCCGATAGAACCGGAGGATTCTGAATCGTATAATCCTGAGCAGGAACAAGACTTAATAGCCGAACCGCAAGGCAAGCAACCCTTTGAACATTTTGCGATCATCCTACTATTTGCAAAAATTAATTATTTCCAAAACCATATCGCATGCGTTCAACTTATACTTTTTATTAAGTGCTAGCTTTATTCCTTGCATAACTTACTTTGTCTCTCAATCAACACCACCACACCCCAACCTATTTAGAGTAGTATAGTTGTTGCTTCTAAATTACTTATATGGTTAACGATGGTTAGACATGCTTAGACTTGTAGAAGTCGTAATTCCTTGGATGGCAGACAAAACACAACACTCTGTGTGGGTTAAGTGGTAGGTGGGTGTTCATAGGGAAATAACTAATAAACTTGATTAATAATGATCGGGCTTAGACGAGAGGCCATGGCTAGGAGCATGGTGGGTTGTCTCTTTTTCCCACAAGGACAGGTTCCCGGTGTCCTTTTGAACCAAGATTTGCATACTTCTACATGCGTGGTATAATGGGCCACCCACGACTGAATAATTTGTCTAGACTTGAGTTATGAGCTGCATAGTTTGCCGATTCCATTTGCTGAGTGAGTGAAAAATGATGTGATGTGATGCCTCAATATAGGTGTAAGGGTTACACACGGTCTGGGACTGGGGATGTATCACCTGCTACAACTTTGAGACCGTGTCGGGGTACCGGTTGGACTGGTGTACATGGATTAGCCGATTAGGGTGGCTCATACTTAAGTTGAAAACATTGTAAAGGTCGTGTTCAATCACACTCTGCTAACACACCTCGTGAAGTGTGTTTTCGGCCTAGCATTAAGAGTCGATTGATACGTGCAGGTAAAGATGTACACTCCTGTAGGGTCTGAACTATTCGAATAGCCGTGTCCGTGGTTATGGACAGCTTGGTAAGAATCCGCATCGAATTAGACAACTATAATGACACTTAAAAACATGCCAACTCTAAGGATGAGAAGTTAGCGATTGTTTCCTCCCTGGTGGTTGAGGAAGAATCGAGGATTTAAGTGTACGGTGGTCTGCAATAGATTTCATCACGAAGATTCGACTCATCTCCTTTAAAAGTAATCTAGTAGTCGAATTTCATCCTAGTTAAAGAATATTTTCGAAAGAATAATCAGCTTTCCGCAAAATAGTCCACAAATACCCCTTATTGAAACCTGTTGCATCTATTACTAAATTCCCTTGTAAGTCTTGTGGAGTACAATTTTTGTACTCACCTTGTAGTTATTGATAATTTTGTGTAGAGGAAATCATCCCCTCAACGGATGGTTTCTATGTAGAAATCGACACCCACGACGACTAGTAGCTAGGAATCCCAGGCAGTGGTCCTACCCAGGGTTCGGCAGCTTGGTTTGTTTTGCTGCCATCTTTTGGCTGTACTTTTTGGCTTCTTAGCCATATTAAACCTTCCGCTGTGTAATAGTCTCTTTATGTGAATTATGTTGTTAAGTTTTAAGAATAACTAGTATTATTGCAGTTTCAGTCGTAAAGTTGCTATTGTGATACTTGTTTGTTCTCACCTGCCTCATGTGCCTTGCGTGTATGTTATTGAAGCACATGGTGTGGGTAGGGTTTCAGAGTCTATATCATAGAATTGTTAGGGTTAATCACCCCGGTGAAATGACTCTCCCACTGGGAGTTTGGGAACTATATCATCCTACTCCAGCCGAGCATTAATTTGCCAAGATGAGTTTGTGATTGATGTTTCGGCTCAGTGAGAAAAGAGTGAGGAGACCATGTCACTCTACTTAATCTGTGCACTAGTTTGCTGGAGCAAGTTCGGGGTTGACTTCTCGGGCTATTTGAAGCCATATCACTCCACTCCTCTTGGAATTGATACCCAAGGGTTGAGGTCGGGGTTGACATTTTGACTTAGCGAGTGATTTCACTTAAGATTCTCTGTTATGGATTTTGGGTCCCGACAAGTACGAATATCATCTAAACACCGAAATAATAAAGTTTATGCTCTCATAGAGCTTACAAATCCATTTAAGAATTATTAATGTATCTAGATGACTAAGGCATAAATAAAGATAACTTAGTGCGTTGCTAGCATTAGACGGAATTAGCTACAAAGTAGCCTAAGATCTCCTCACTGCTTTGTTCAGGAGTCATACTCTCCTCCTCGGCAATCATGGCTGCAGCCACAGTGATGTCGAGAGGCGGAGTGAGTACCACCGTCTGAACCGGGATGTCCACCGGCATGGGCACCACCATATCAAGTGGAGCTACAACTGGCGCTGCAACAGCCTGAGGAGCCTCCCCCTGAAGAACTACAAGGTGCGCCTAACGCCTCTTCTGGGCCTGGTAGGCGTTAACCACGTGCTGGGGCTCCTATATTGGCGAGACCAATGCCCATGATGGCCACACTTGAAGCAGTCCTGATCCTGCTCACTATATGGCTTGTCATGGAGCTTGGCCTTGCCAGTCTTGGGTGGAGCGGCCTTGACCTTGCGGGCCATGACCATCTTCCCCTTGCAACCTCTTCCCCTCTTTTTCTTGAGAGTAGTGCGCACCTTGTAGCTCGCATTGGCCTCCCTGCCAACACTGCTACTAGGTGCCTGGGAGATAAAGTTCTTTTTGAGAATCTCATCCTGCGCCTTCGCCACCTGGAGTATGTCAATGAGTTCTACATACTCACTGAACTGACTCTAGCGGTAAGTGCGTGCCGCCTGCACCGCATCGGAGTGGAAGGTAGAGAGAGTCTTCTTAATCTTTTGGACATCTGTGGTAATCTTGCCACACAGCTGAAGGTTAGTACAAATGCGGTGCAGCGCAGAATTGTACTCACCAACGGTCTTGAAGTCTGCAACCCTCAGATGGACCCACTCCTGCTCTGCTTGGGGTAGGATGGTGTACTTTAGCTTCTCAAACCGCTTCTTCAGGACAGTCCACAAGGCAAGTGCACTCCTCTCTACCATGTACTCATTCTTGAGAGTAGTGCAAAGATGGTGCCTGAGGAAATGAAGTGCTCGATCATTCTCCTCCTTGGTGATGACGGTAACATGTCTGGTACCAACATTGATCGCTCCCCGAAGCTTTCTACCCCGAGGACAATCTCCACATCCGATGCCCAGGTGAGATAGTTGCGGCCATGCTAGGCCAACTCCTCAAATTCGCGGTTCGTTATGCCAGCATTCTGCATTTCATGCAATAATTTCAATAAGTCACTATGGGTAACATTGCATAAAAAGCAAAATAAAGATACAAAAATTAACTCCAACGGTGCTTCAACATTTAAATTATGCCAATATATGAGATACATGAAGATTAAAAGCAATATTTAGAATTACAATTAATCATAATTAGTAAAACATATCAATAATGGCATATAATTGCTTAAAGCAAGCGAAATAGCTGAGAAAATAAAATTCTGGTGCAAAAATTGAATTCCCGAGGGCCTTTTATGCTAGAAACAAGTATTTCAGCTAATTCTAGAATTTATAAGGGCTTTTACGCAAAAGTTTCAGTACTAGAAATAGAAGAAATGTAAATATACAGATTCTAGGGGCTTATTTGCAAAATGGCCGCACATGCGGTCCGCCTGGGCCGGTCAGACTACCTACATGGGCCGGTCAGACCGGCCGGCCCGCATCAGTCCGCCCTTTTTTTCTTTTTTCTCCTCATGGGCTTCCAACCCATTTAATCCCGCACGGCCCGCTGAATCGTTTCCCCCTTTTTTTCGTGGACTTCTTCGTGGGCCGGCCCACCCTGCAGCCCACCACCGCACTGCCCATGGCCTATGACAGTGGGACGCGTGGTGGGCGTGGCGGCAGGGGAGAGGGGAGGGGCGGCGGCGGGGGGCAGCGACGGTGCTCGACCGGGCGCTAGGTCACTCGGCTTGACGCATGTGCACGCCCGTGCGGGGGCGGCGGCGCGGTTGCTAGCCCGTGCGGGGGCGGCCGAGCGTGGGGCTGGTGGCGGGGTATCGAGAAGGCGCGGCGGCGTGGGGCCCATGCTGGTGGCGCGGTTGGGGCGGCCGGTGCCGGCCCTTGCGGGGGCAGCGGCGATCGATGGCGACCGGCGGCGGCCGGCAGTGGTGGCCGGCGTGGCAGCCCGTGCGTGGCTGCTGGGCCTGCACGGCTGCCGTGGTCAGTCGTTTCGCGCGGGCACAGGCGTGTGCGTCACGGTGTCCACCGGCATGTGCGTCGGTTGCTATGGTCGCGAGGCCACTGTTCGGGGCGGCATGACAGCGGTGACACGACGTGCAGTCCATGCACGGCGTCGTCTTCCCACGGCGATCTATATTCTCTCTCCTCCGATCAACTTGGCCGGTGATTTTCAAATCGGCAACGGGTATTCTATCAGAAAACGATCTTGGCCAGCAATTTCAATTGGCAATGTTTTTCCGGGAGAATTCACACATGGGTAAAATCAAAAGTAGAAAAACCAATCTAGATGTCGAATACAAAAATGGAATCTAGATTAGGAGGAGAACCCATTTTTCACGTTCGCCGATCTTTACCTCAACCGTGTAAAGTGAGCCTAGGAAGAAGAAGGCTCGGGGAGGGCGTCATGCTGATAACGTGTTGTGCAATCGTTGCTGGCGAGTCCGGTCCTCGGGTTGCACAGCGCGACATAGTCAACATCGAGGAAGTAGAAGGACGAAGCACGTGAACAATATGTAAAATGGGAGACACGGTGTAGGGAGAAAGGAAGAGCTCTTTATTAGATTGATCAAAAGGTTACAATACAATTGCCTCCCATCTCCTTTTATAGCCAAATCTAGTGAAGGGATATTATCCACTTAAGTGCTTACTTAGAGAAACTAAACCCACCCCTCATGGCAGGTGGGCCCACTTTTGGTGGGTCATTCTATTACCAGGTTATTGAACATCTCTTCGACACCCTCTAAAACTTGCATTACAATACTTTTGTGTTCTGATAATACTAATTTCTACTTGATAACAGTCCATAATTTTCTTTCTAAACTTATATAATTGTGCAACAATGCCTCCATTGCTTCAGCTATTACATGGTAACCATTCACTAATACCCTAGTACCTGTTCGCTTTTAACTTGATAGCTAGCACATTATAACCTGATAACTGGTGATAATTTTTTTTGGTTGAAACATACTAAAGTGGGATCTAGTTTTGAAGCTTTCGTCGAAACGAACCCAATCGTCAAAATGGATCATGAATCGGATTAATCGTTTGAGAGAGAAAACATTTGAAATTTCAGAATTGAGGGGAATCTTGCTGATGTAAGCAAATTCGTTTTGTTGCTATTTGCGTGCAGGATTTATGTCGAGGCCAATGGATCAAATAGATTTTGGATCGGTCGGCTGTGACTCGTTCGTTCCATAAGACAAACGGGTATACATGTGGCAAATAGATTTTCCCTATATTTTTTACCTTTTCTTTAATATATTATAAATGAGAGTTGATAATGTTAATAATTGTAGGTCATCTGTCTCTTTTCTCATACAAATGGAGATTGTCGACCTGTGGACCTTCTTATTTCATCTTTTCCTCGTGAAGTTTATTTTTTCTCAACAAACTAAATAACCTCAAGTGCAATTTTTAACAAACTAAACAAAAATTCCCTTTTTTCTAGACATGCGGATATAACAGTTTTCTACTTTATGATATTTTATTTCTTTATATCTTTTTGTAAAACTAAAAGGGTTTATTTGGATAATTCTTAGTTCATATTTCTGTTTACATGTTTCAAACATAAATTTATTGTTGAGGTCGGTATCAACATATGGAGCACTTGGTTGTTACAACCCTAACGATGCTATTTAATACAATCAAATTAAATATTCAAAATATATAATTGGTTAAAGTTTTCGTTACTGCTAACCCTCGGCTTGTTTGGTTCAACATTAAGGGATGGGTTAGGAACGATACATTTAGATTAGGCGGAGTTAAGTTAAACTAGTAATTAACCCTTTTATATTCTTTTTTTACTGCTAACCCCTAATCTAGCTAAACAACAATTATGTTAATTTAGTTAGTTGCTAAACACAAACTTGAGGTTAGCTAACCTATCCAAATTACGATTAGCTAATCTAGTTATCTTTTTCTCGAAACAAATGCAACATAAGTGTAATCATTGGATTTTGAAAATGTTTTAGATATACTTTAAATTTTTTTGTAACTACGTGTAAAACTTCTGAGTTTAGATCAAACATATGTTAAGAGTAATAAAATAAGGAAATTCTAACCTATGATAGAGTTTAAGAAAATAAATGATAATTTTACCTTTTTGTTTCTTGCAAACATATTTTGAGTGTGAAGTTCATATTTAGAGGGTGGTATAACCATTCATATACTACAACTTCACTTTTTTTTTGAATTTTTAATGTTGATTTTGATCCAAACCAGAACAACTCGATGCTTACACCTCTAATTCGTTGATTTGTATTGGTATGGCCTTGTACTACTACTACCAAGTTAACTATGCATGTCCGTCCTCACCATCAATGGTGTTGTCGATGCCTCACTAGAGCGAGGGTTTTCGCCATCTGTCCTCTTCGTTAGGGGCGTGGTCCAAGGCGGAGCAATACATGGAGCTTCTAGGCACTCAAACTCCTCCTTGCAACATGTTGGGGGGGCACGTGTTTTCTTCCTTTACCATGTTTGCTAGATGTGTGATAGTTAATGTCTATAGGTGGCTTGCTAGAATAGACGCTGCGATGAGGGCAGAGAGCATGCATCACGTCGACTCTGCCCCCAAGGTTTCCATCTCCGGTGAAGGGATCTTCGAGGCGGGTGTCGGCAGGGGGTTCGAGCGGGGAGAGTAGGAGGTTTGTCACAGGTCGTGATAAGGATGGTGTGTCTGTGGCAGCGGCAGCCGCAGTGACATTGATTGTCTAGGCAACAATCTAACTTGCTGGTCAGTGAGGGACGGCCTTGGAAAAGTCAAGTCAGCCATGGACTCTACCCTAATCATCCCCTCTCTCACGATCCAAGGTTGTTTGCAATGGTGTGTTTTGTGCGGATCTCATCTCCCTGATGCATGGCACGAATTCCATCCGGTGAAACTCCCGGTGCAGAGGTGGGATGGCGGTGATACAGAAAAGCATATCATATTTTCTGAGTTTAATAATGTATTTGTGTAGTATTTCTATTATATGTTTTTAATTGATTTTCTGCATTATTTGATAAACTGCCAGTCTGTCGAATTCTCTTTTTATTTTATGTATGCAAGAAAAACATCATAAAATTTAGAAAATCCAGCATTTTCCAGAATCTTCCGGAGAGGGATTGTGTTGCACGAAAGGAGGAAGGCAACGGAGCAACCATGTGGTGATGCGGCCGGCTGCACAGCTCCACCTGCCGCGACAAGGTGCCACCTGAACTTGTGGAGGTTCAACCGCCCTTTCGTGAGTAGATCTGTCTCGTCTCCAGAAACCCTTTTGTGTAACCTTTTCTAACGAAGCCATCGTGTCAGGAAGAACAGAGAGGGGTGATGGGACAAATCCAGAGGCTCCCAGCGGGAGATTCCAAAATAGATTCATCTATACAGCAAGCCACCTAGCTAGTTCGTCATTATTAAATTTGCACGAGTTTTTAGCATTTTACTATTTCTGAATTTTTATTATCAATTGCTCCAATTCTCAATTACCAAAAACATTACTTGCTTTTTATTATTCAGTATATTTTAGTATCAATTACCAATTTATTGTGGCACCATTTCCCATTGCTCCTTGTGGTCGACACCCTTTTGCTTTTGAAATCTTAATACAATTGAACATGTAGTCTTGTAGGAAAATCATAGTCAAGCTTTCTGGTGCCGTTACTTGGGAATATAATGCTTTTGGTCATGATATTTATGATTGGTTTGTTGCTGCTTTTTTTATATTTTATGGATTTTTTAGATCAACTTTTAAATGCTTTGATTAAACACTCATTGCCTGAGAAAGATAAGACAGAAAATATTAGAGTACTCGAGGATGATACCACCTTTTTAAATTAATCCTGATTTTATAAACTTGCTGAGAGAAAATTCTTTTTCAAGTAAGGAAAATAGAGATCCTTATGCTCATTTAGAAATGTTTATTAGACTTTGCAATACCTTTAAAGTAAGTGCAATCACACCTGAAGAAGTAAGGCGTAGATTGTTTGCTATCTCTTTGTGAAGAAGTTTTGAATTGGTTTCTTGCCGTTCCTAAGTCTAAAACTAGTACTTGGTATGAGTTAAATGCTACTTTTCTTTCTATGTGTTACACAGAGAAGAAAACATGTGCTACTCGAAGGTTTATTTTTAATTTCAGGTAAAAAGACAAATAACCTCTTATCTTGGGTTGTGGTAGATTCAGAAGTTGCTGCTTACTTGCCTTGATCATCAAATTCCAGGATGGATGATGAAGAATGCTTTTTGTGGAGTATTGAATGTTGAAGGTAAAAGTTCCATTGATATGATATATCAAGGAACCTTCATGGATAATAAAGATGAAGATCCATGGAAAAGATTGGAATGTAAAAGAAATAATGACTTCGACTGAGAAGTCTACGAAGGTATGAAAGTAGATATGGCTTTTGAATATGATTGTCTTAAATCCATTGCTAAACCAAAACTATGACTTACTTAATGAATATATTTTCGATAATGAAGTTATTACTAAAATAATTATATATTTTCGATAATGAAGTTATTACTAAAATAATTAAGACTTGCACTATGGCTTACCCGATTTTAACGACCAGATAACCCTTGTGATTCTTGTACTGGTCCCATAATTAGTAGTCCGTACACACCAGTTAGCTTGAATATCATTGTCATATACGTACAAAATAGATATTCGTAAATAAATTGACCATCATGGTTGAGGTCATATACCTGTAACCCATTGGCCAAGAGTTTGCAACGAAAAACAAGCGATGATTGGACCCACCGGTATGCTATACCCTACAACCGACTGGGATTACGCCCTAGCATTCGTAAACACTGTCATTGTCTTTGGAGACGTAGTCTTCATCGTCTAGCCAAATCAACAATTCAGGTGAGTATGTTGAATGTACTCACAAGGGTAATATAACAGCTATGTTCATGATTAGCTGTGTCAAGAGAATGGCTCTACCCTATGTCGCATGATGTGTGAAATTTAAGTTGCATTTGAAATACCATAACTAGGGTTGCAAGCATTTGGAAAGCATAGTATAGTAAACATAAAGAACCGTAGTCTCCAACCGACGAGTAGCACTCGGCTACCATCTCACCAACTCAAGCATTGACAACTCCGACTACCGCTCACACGCTCACATCATTATCCACCATCCCACGTAGGTCATACTTCTATAGCTCCTGCTACCATTCGGTAGCTCATACTACACACTGTGAGTACATCATGCTCATGTCCTTAATCCCATGTTCCCCCATTTTAAAAGAAAACATAGTCTAACTAATGTCTAGCTTAACTAAGTTGTGTCCATGAATGCGGATGTGGCTATTCGAATAGATTTTAACGCTCTGCAGAGGTTGTACGATTTTACCCACAAATGTGATTCTCCCCTGTTGCCAAGGCCTGATGAGTACACTTCACGATGTGTACCGATAGGGTTTCACAACGAGACTTTTCCTCCGTCTTGCCCTAATGACATACCCACTAGATGGACTTAGCCACCTCTAATTTGAATCCGCTACAACGTCACAAATAGAGTGATGTGTTGGGGAACGTGCTACGCAAAACAAAAATTTACCGCGCACAATCCACCCCAAGATCACTATCGAGGTGCAGGCAACGAGATCATACCGTCGACGATCACGTCAATGCAGCGGAGAAGTTGACCGATGTCGATGAAGTCTGCAGACTCCCGCAGCTAGGTTATACCTCCCAGCCGCGAGAGCGATCTCCTCGCGAATAGTTCACCCGATCGAACGCCAAAGTATACGACGTCTCCGAGGTATCCACGCGTACCGGATTAGCGACACCGCGGTAATGTGTGGACCAGCACACAAGAACAGCGGGGATCTACGAGAAGAAGAAGCAGCAGCGCGCCGGCAGCTGTACTAGATCCAATCTAGAAGAGAGAGAAAAAGAAGGTTGTGGCCAATCTAGAGATGGCCGGCCTAGGGTTTAGGGCTGCTTCTGGGGCTGCCTCTGGGGCTACTTGGGATGCCCTTTGAGGTGCCCTGCCCCTCTATTTATAGGGGTTGGGGCAGCTCTCGCTAGGCAGGTGGAGTCCTACTCCAGCAGGGACACCCTGTTGGAGTTGGAGTCCAACTCTACCAGAACCTTCTAGAACCTTCTAGAACTTCTAGAACCTTCTAGAACCTTCTGATACTTACCGGAACACTTTCGGACATCACCGGAATCATCCGGGACCTCCCGGAACACTTTCGAGATCATCCGAAATACTTTCGGAACCCTTCTCTCTCATTCTCCATAAATAGTAGCATTTCTAAATGTCGCTAAAACGTTAAGCGTGTGACCCTATAGGTTCGAATATATGTGGACATGTCCGGAACACCTTCCGGTCAATAATCGTCAGCGGGATCTGGACACCCATAATGACTCCCACATATCATCGAAGATCTTTATCGAGTGAACCTCGTATTACCGCATATCATCCTTTTGCCTCACGATACGTTACACAACCCGAGGCGAGACTTTGACTGTATCCCTGTGATCAACTCCTTGATCACCATACCTAGTTATCCTCGTTACCGGTTTGTACTCTTTTCTCGTTTTCGTATTCCGGTATCCCCGTGACTAACCTTTTAGTCACAATACCTGGCCAGGCGATGCTAGACACCGTAATACCGAGTGGGCCCAGAGTGTATCTCTCCATCGCCGGATGGGCAAATCCCAGTCTTGGGATATCTAGAACCACGATATACTTTCTGGTGTACCTGAAAGTCACCTTTATAATTACCCAGTTACGGAGTAACGTTTGATGACGCCAAAGCAATCATCTGGTATCTGGGTCTACGATATTCTCATGGTCTAAGGACGCAAGTAAACGTTAACACATAATGAGAAGATACTGACAACATATTGACAAAGTGATCTCGCAGTATCTCATAAGGGGGTCTATCCAACACCATTGTTACCCTAACAATGTGTTCCCATTATTGCCAGCATCCTTGTTACATTAACAGTGCCCATGATCAGGAAAACAAGACCATCAACAATACATGAGCTAGTCTAGAGGCCTGACTAGGGATCTGAATGGTGTTTATTATTCCACACATGCAATTAGATTTTCCTCTGAATCTCATATTCAAGAACCAATGCAATTCTAGCATAGAACATAAACTTAATCATGAACATGAAAATAGAATAATAACAACTTTATTATTGCCTCTAGGGCATATTTCCAACATGATGTTCCACCTTTGTGTCAAGTATAAACTCACACTACAACAAGAAAACCTCTCTAAAGAAGCTGCAACTTCATTTGCACATGTCACCTATCCCCTACGGGTTCATGCGCTAGTACTAAATAGAACAATAAGTCAAGCCCTTCCCATTTAGGGCATGTGGATGTTGAAAGGATCGTAGGTGCCGACTGGAGGGGGTGAATAGGAGGTTAACCAAAATTTAAACAATTACTTCAAATTAACAGGTTTAAGACTTAGCAAGTTTAAGGGTTTAGCTAGCTGTGAGACAGGTCAGCTACTCAGGCAGTATTTCATATGTGAATTAACATGTAGCTGTCACACAGGTGGCTAAAACAGGTAATCTAAAAGCCCTGAACAGATATATGACAGATAGCTGTGTAACAGGTAACTGGCACAGATATGAGATAAGCAATAGGGCAATTGTGACACAGCTAGATTAACACAGGCAATCAGAAAAGATTGCAGCTAGATTATGTATATCAGTAAATCACACAAGCATGCAAATCAGATGAGCAAGTAAGTACAGACTGAAAAGTACTCAGAGAGATAAGGGGTTTTTCACTGAAGTTCCCACTCTTTTCAGAGATGGTACGTCTTCGTTGGAGAGGCTACTCCGAAGAGATCGCCAGCACTGAATCATGTTTTTCTTCGAGTACCTGAGTTCTCAGGTCTCTTTCTCTTGCTTATGGAAGTCTTTTTGCCTTGCAGCAGGTAGACTTCAAATCACTTTCACAGACTACTGTACCAGCCCACACAAGTTTGGGTGGTCACAGCAACTCCTATGCCTGTCTAGGAGTAGACACTCCAAGAAAGAATCTGCAACAATAACTCTTGGAGGAACCAGTGCTCACTGCTCAAATCTCCAACTCTCTCTTGAACTAAGACTTAGGAAGGTTTGCTTCTGTTCAGGAGAAAAGAGGTTTGCAACGGTTGAAATGGATTGCAGAGGTTTGGCAAAGGTTGAGGTCTGAGACCTCCCCTAATCCTCTATATATAGAGTCCACAGGCACCTGACCGTTTCACTCATGCCACGTAGGATTAAGTGGGTCACCGGTGACAGGCACCGATGACATAGTTAATCACAACGCACAATGGTAACCGGCTCAGGCAGATCGACACCTGTGTCACTGGAGGCTGACACAGGTGAAACCCTAACTGACGTAGCTTCACTGCTCAGCCCAGTCTTGGCACGCTACATGCCCTCAGCGCACACGCTAACTCTGATACCTACTTAGGAGAGAACCTCCAACAATCTTCTGACTCGGCAGACTGACTATTGCAGTGCAGTTCCCTTAGCATTTACAAGCTCTCCCGTGGCACAGAGATGTACCTGAGTCATAGAGCGGTAGTTCACCTATGACACAGCTGTGCCACATAGGTAACTTTGGCTCTAGGGTTTTAGGAAGCTAGCACAGCAGTGTGCTAGCACAACCCAGTTTCACACTTGTGCAAAACTGTTGTTACAGGGCCACTGACCTCAAAGCATCAATGCCACTGTCCAACACTCTGAGCATTGAGCAAAAGGAACTCCAAGGAATCATTGCTACTTGATCCTTCTTAATAGTACATGTGTTTCCTAAGGACTTAAGAAAACTAGCAAACCTAGGCTTCAGCTTCCACCAACTGTAGTCACGGCTCTTGACACATCAAGCCACCATCACCTTGCTTGCAACTCCTTACACAGCATCGGCTTCTTCACAGCTGTGGCACAGCTGCCTAGCGCAGCTATCTCCTTGTCCTGGAAACCACCTTTGTACTTTTGGGTAGTCATCCTTTCCTGGATGAATCCTCTTCATGGAATCTACTCATCCTGCTTACACTCATTGTAAACATTAGATTCCAGTTTGGGTTGCCATTAACCATCAAAACTATTTAGGGGCCTAGATGCTCTTTCAGACGTACGATGAGAACCTGGGTGAGTGGACTTAGGTTCGGTCCTTATCGATCCTAGCATGACTCCACATCACACTACCCTAGCGATACCACAACAAGCTAATATAGCCATGCCACAACAGGCTCCATCAAGTACACCCCATTTCTCCAAACACGGCTTACATTTCCCACCGGATCAAAATCATCTCCTTTTTATTTTATTTTTGGGTTTTGTCATAAAATCATTTTCAAAACACTCCTCGGACAATACATGTCCCGCAAAGTCACACCTCACCAAATAGTTCAATGTGATCCATATGTTTGTTAAAACTTGACTTGTCTACTACGGGTCTAAGCCATAATATTTTCATATAATATATCCTAGCTTACCACTAGTATGACTACGACTAGCGGAAGCTAACTCTAGGGTGAAAAGGTATTTTGTCAAAGCTAGGGTATATGCACTAATAGGTTGTAACTACCACTAACATGAAATAGTGGGTCATCTCAATATAGCATGCATGTTTGGCAAACAAGGTAAATAAGTTTTGAACATATTGGGTCCAATATTGTCAAAGTGTGGAAGCTTGCCTGGTAAATATTGGCCATGTTCTTGAGGTTACACGAGCTCGGAGTTCTTCTCACAATTCGTAGGAACATCGGATCTACATGTTGCAAATACGGTGAATAAATTGACGGTGCAAGGTAAGAACCAAATAAAAGCCAAATGTACACTCAAGACATGTTAAGGGTTGAGGTTTGGACTTAAAAAGATTTTTTAGGGTTTTTAGAGAGTTCCGAGGAGCTTATTATTGCATGAAATCATGATTTATATTTATATAAAGGATAGAAGATCCAATTGTTAATTTTTAATTATTTAGGGTGATTATGTATTTATTGGGACCCGTGGGTGTAGAAAAATGTATTTTTTTTAGAAGTAGAACAATGTATTTATGTTTCAAGATGTGAAAGATCTTACTCACAAAATTTGAGGAATTATTTCCAAAAGGAGGTGTATATATGTTTATTTAGGATTCCATTTGTTTTTCTGATTTTAACAATGAATGATTTGAAATTTAAATGGGTACTGGACCCAACATGTTACATATGATTTTATATGAGGCTAAGAAGAAGAAACAACTCAAAATGAGTTATTCAAAAGAGCTACAAAATATTCAAATTTGAATTGAATTCAATATGAAATTCAAAGATATTTCAAAATTTATGAAACTGGTACTATTGGATACAGTTTGATTTTAGATGATTATAGGAAAAAGAATGGAGTCAATCGAAGCTACGACGATGAAGTTATGAGCGTTCAAAGTTTTGCTAGGAGAGAAAATGAGAAAGGGGGAAGGTCCCAGCCGAGATAGATGATATGACATTGAAGGCGTAATCCAAAAATGCATCTGCAACTTTGGTGGCAATGGAAGCGGTGGCGAGGAGCCGGCACTGACCCAATCGGCATCGGTGTTCTGGACCTCTCGCTGCCGTGCTCTGTGGCTAAAATAGGGGAAAGGGAGAAGGTTAGGGAGTTCAACTGGAGGTGGAGGTGCAGGAGAGGAGGATGGGATCTCACCATTGAACATGTAGCTTGCTGGTGGTAGTGGTACTGTTGGCGGCTTGAGCTGTGGGAAGAGAAGAGCCAGGCCTCCTCAGGGATGTGCAGAGCAGGGAGGAAAGAAGAAGGGGCCAGATGAGAGCCGTGGAGGACATCAAAGAATGAAGTAGAGGGCGGCTCGGGAGGCCTGGGAGCTCAGCCTCAGCACTTATGGCCGAGTGTCGGCGGGCGAGGTTAGGCACACATGGCGAACATAGCGCCCTAGTGGTGGGGGACCAGTTGGCACGCTGTAGAAGTGGTAGGGGACGACCGGCTGCAAGAAGCGACTGCGATGCAAATAGGAGGTGAGGTGCCAAATCAGGATGAACGCTGGCGGCATGCTTAACACATGTGCCAGGCACATCGTGCCTTGCTGGGCATGTGCAGTGCACGCCCTGGCGCACTGCCACACCGGTAGTGGCTTTCCACGCGGGGAAGAAAGGCAGGAAGGAATAAGGGGATTGTTAGGAGGTCCTAGGGTCCACATGGAAGAGGAAAATTGGACGTTCGGTTGGTGCACTGGGGGTAACTCTAGCATAGCAAGAAGAGATAAGAACTGCGGAAAAACAGAGAGAACCTTAGATGTTTCTTCTAGATTCCGAAGGAGAATTTGAACAGGAGGGCTATGATTTTATGTCAAAAATGGGTTCATTATGGTAAAAAGATATTTCCCAAAAATGGGTTCATTATAATAAATCCAAGTCTACTGCTAAACCTGGTGAGGTAGATTTGGTGTCTCTATCATTAAAGATTTGGTTTCTGATACTAGAAGCCAAAACTCTGTTTAATTTGGATAAACATACTAAAATCGTTAAAGGTGAGAAGTGTAGAAATTTTGGGAAACCTGTTATTCCTGTCAGTCTTGGTTCTTACTCTTACTTTGGTCTTTTTGATATTGGCTTTAGTATTAGTGTGATTCCTTATTTTTTAAAAGGAAATTAATTATGATATCTCGAAATTAAAAGTATTGATATGGACATAAACTAGCTGATAGAGCTCATATACATCCTGATAGAGTGCTTTATGATGTTAAAATTCTTGTTGTTAGGATGGTTTATCCTAGTGACTGGTATGCCTCAAGATACTTTTTTCCCAATTATATTTGGTAGACCTATCTTAAATACTGCTGCTACTGAAATTGATCGTGTTAGAGAGAAGGTAACTCTTTGGCTTGGTAAGGAGCACAATGAGTTCCATTTCTCCAAATTTTCTACTGCACCTTCTTACAGGGAAGATGAAGAAGATGATGAAATTGTCCAATTAGCTTCAGTGCATCAAAATCCTGATAATGATCTATAAAGAAGTTTAATAAATAGTGAGTCGATTGATGAAGATCCTGAACATGAATTTTATGATGGTCATATGTATAATGCTCCAATCTCGAAGGAAAAAATGGTATAATAGAGAAAGGTTTGAGAGATCTTAATGAAGAACCACCTAAATTTGAATTAAAATCTTTACCTGACACATTGAGATATGCTTATTCAGATGAGAGAAATACATATCTTGTTATAGTTAGTGTTAATCTTACAGGTGAAGAGGAAGAGAAATTTTTATCTGTTTTAAGAGCACACGATCTTGCTTTTGGATACACACTTATGATCTCAAGGGTATTGATCTTTCTTTGTGCATGCATCGTATACATATGGTAGATCAAGCAAAACCCATTTTGGAATCTCAACAATGATTAAAATCAAAAATAAAGGATGTGTTAAGAAAAGAGGTAATTCGACTCCTTGAAGGCAGTATTATATGTTCAATATTTGATGTTAAATGGGTGTCATGTTCATTGTGTTCCTAAGAAAGGTGATATGACTGTTGTGCCTAAAGAAAAAAAGAGCTTATTTCCCAAAGCATTGTTACTGGATATAGGATGTGCAATGATTATAGGATATTAAATCTAGTCACTAGAAAAGATCATTACCCTTTGCCTTTTACTGATCAAATGTTGGAAATACTAGTTAAGCATACTCATTTTTGTTATTTAGATGGTTACTCTTCTCTCAAATTGTTGTTCACCTTAATGATCAGGAGAAAACTACTTTTACTTATCCTTATGGTACTTATGCTGATAGAAGAATGCCTTTTGGTTTATGTGTTGCACCTACTACTTTTCAACGTTGTATGATTGCTATTTTTGCAGACTTTATGAAAAAAATTACAGAGGTCTTTATGGATCATTTTTCTGTTCATGGAACTTCATTTGATAATTGCTTGTACAATCTTAACAAAGTTTTTGCAGAGATGTGAGAATACTAATCTTATGTTGAATTGGGAGAAATGCCATTATGCTAAATGAAGGCACTGTTCATGGACATAGAATTTTAGGAAGAGGAATATAAGTTCGTAATACAAAAGAAGAAAGAGAGGCTACTAAAAGAAACACATATCCAACTGATGTGAAAGGTATCAAAAGTTTTCTAGGATATGCTAGATTCTACATAAGGTGTATCAAAGACTTTTATAAAATTTCTAGACCTTTAACTAATTTATTACACAAAGATATTCCTTTGGCTTTTACTAATGATTGCAACGATGCTTTTGAATCTCTCAAAAAGTCTTTAATTTTAGCACGTATTATTCAATAACCTAATTGGAATTTAATTTTTGAAATTATGTGTGATGCTGCTATAGGTGCTGTTTTAGCCAAAGAGTTGATAAGAAACTAGATTTATCTATTATGCTAATAAGACCTTGAATGATGCTCAAAAGGATTATTCTAGTACCGAGAAAGATTTGCTTGCTATTGTCTTTGCTTGTGATAAATTTAGATCTTATATTGTAGATTCTAAAGTTTTGGTTCACAATCATCACCAAGCACTTAAGTATCTTTTAACTAAGAAGAATGCTAAGCTTAGGTTGATTAGATGTATTCTTTTACTTCAAGAATTTGATTTAGAAATTAACGATATGAATGGTGAAGACAACCCAGTAGCTGATCATTTATCTAGATTAGAGAACATACAAGATGATCTTGTTTCTATTAATGATGCTTTTGCTGATGGGCAACTAGCTCCAATTAAAATACAAGTACCATGGTTTGCTGAGTATGCTAATTATATTGTTGAAAAATATTTGCCATCTAGAATAACCTGTCAGCAGAAAAGGAGATTCTTTTATATATGCGCTTTTATTTCTGCGATCATCCATTCCTTTATATAAAGGGACCCGATGGTATTATTTGGAGATGTGTTATTGAATATTAACAAGAAGCGATCTCAATCATGCCATTCAGCTCTTTATGGAGGATATCATGCCAATGATATAACTGTTGCTAAGGTATTACAATCTAGCTTTTATTTGCCAACATTATTCAAAGATGCAAGAAGGTATGTCACATCTTGTCATGAATGTCAATTTATTGGAAATTTAGGTAAACAAAAAGAAATTCTAATGAATTATTCATTAGTCATTGAAACTTTTGATGTTTGGGGTTTTGATTTCTTAAGGTCATTTGTTCCTTTGAGAGGTTATATCCATATTTTAGTAGCTATTGATTATGTCACTTGGGTGGAAGCTCCTCCAACCAAGCATGTTGATCATAAAACCACTGTTAAAATATTTAAAGATGTAATATTTCCAAGATTTTGTATTGCTAGATATCATATGATTGATGTTGGTTCTCATTTTGTCAATAATGTTTTTTTTTCAGAATTTGCTTCTCAAGTATGATGTTAATCAAAGGATAGCACCACCTTATCATCCTCGGTCTAGTGGTCAAGTAGAACTAGCCAATGGAGATCTTAAATTAATTTTGAAAAAGGAATGTTAATGATAATAAAATAAATTGGGCTGACAGGTTAATTGATGCTTTATGGTCTTATAGAATTACTTAAAAAATCTCATAGGAATGACTCCTTATAAAATGGTTTATGGTAAAGCTTGTTATTTTCCTGTTGAATTAGAACATAAGGCTTATTGGGCGGTCAAGGAGTTGAACTTTGATTTCAAGGAGGCAGGTAAGAGACGTATCCTTGATATTAATGCTTTCGATGAATTACACCATGAGGCTTATGAAAATTCTAGAATCTTCAAAGAGAAAATAAAATATGGCATGATAAAAGAATTGAAAACAAAGAACTTAAACCTGGAGAAAAAATGTTACTTTTCAATTCTTGTTTTATGTTTTCTGCAAGGAAATTACATTCAAAATGGGAAAGACCATATGAAATTCTTGAAGATTACCCTTCTGGTGCCATAAATTTTTTGGGCCGAGGATATACCTCAAGTGTTTAATGGACAACGTCTTAAACACTGTCATGCAAATAGCCCAGCTGTAGAAGAGTTTAAAGTTATCAACACTTTTACTGTCGAAGAATATTCTGCATACTTAGAAAACTGCTGCTATTATGTAAAACTTGGTACGTAAGGCCGAGGATTTTCCATCTCTATTTGGACTTGAAAATTTTATGGAATATTTTGAATAAATTAGAAAGTACATCACAAAAAGGAGGGATCCAGTCAAGGCTCGGAGCTCCAAGTGGTAGGGGGGGCAGCCAAGCTTGCCGCCTCTTAGGCTGCCTGGGCCTACCACGGCTCTAGCTCCGCTCCTGTTTTGTGTTCGACTCCGTTTTGATCCATTATTCATTTTATGTATAATCCTCGGCTGACTAACTCTCGTATTGTGAGTTGTCTATTCATTTCTTGTTTTTTGTACCAGGATTAGGGTTTCCACCACCATAGCAGTCATCTACTTTGGGAGTAACTTCACCGACATCAAGCAATGTCTTCCTCAAGTCAAGATCAGAAGGGCAAGAAGGATACCATGGAGAACAAGGACAGGAGGAGACCGTCAATATCAACAACAACCCTATCAGTGCTTCTTCCAACAAGTGAGTGCGTCGATGTCGTGATTTGGTTTAGCAGCACCACAATCTTGTCATGAAGAATGTGATGCCTAAAGAGAAAGAGAGAATTCTTCAGAAAAGATTGAGGGACGTTGAAGCTTTGACAAGTGATTGCGTCAACATGCTGTCGAGAGGTGTGGGTGCCTATTATCTCATGCATGCCGAGTAAGGAGGTTCAAGAGATGAAGAAGCTAGTCAATTAGCAAGGTCAATTGATCCCAGGGCTTTACAAGCAAGTCGACAAAAAGGAAACATAAATTTATGAGCATGAATGCTGGTTCAAGAAGATTGCCGCTGGAAATAAGCTAATTGGAAAAGGTTGTGAGCTTTGCGTCGCCGAGACTCACTACACCAACACCAAAATCACCGCCCCTTGGAGGAGGGACAACAAATAGTAAAAATCATATTACTATCAGTACAACACTACTCTCCTAGCTTGTTCCAAGCTTGGGGGGACATATCTTTCTTGAATTACATATTTACTTATAATTTTTATGTTGTACTTTTCATGTCTTGCATATCATGTTTGCTATTCTAAAATTTATTTTTATTAGTCGTTTATCAACTTCTAGTTACCTAGTGCATGAAATGATCATATCCTTTATTGTAGAAGTCATATATATACTTGTGGCATTGAATTCCTTATGTTAGTCTATGATCTTCTTGAGGTAAACTAGGTGAAATGGAAGGAATCAGTGAAGAGATAGGCATTACCACATCTAGTGTAAACTCTGAACCCTCCTTTGATAGCTCTGGGTCGTCAAATATCTTCTTAAACATGTGGCATAGATTGATGAGGACTCTCTTTTGACGACGCTTCAACGTCTTGACCTCGACCTTGAGATATGCAATCTCCTTGTTTTGCCACTGGAGGCGATGAATGATAGCCTCAATGCCGTCCTTGATGCCTGTAAGAGGATTACGCAAAGTGGGGTCCTCAGCGAGCATCTTCTTCAAGTGGGAATCATCTCTAGCTTGTCACCTCTTCCACCCCCTGACATTATCCGTCTCACTCTCCTCTTCTTCCTCTTCTTACTCTTCTCTCCTCTTTGAGGTTCGGGGTTACTCGTCAAACTTTTGCTTCCCCTTTTCTTGAGTAGTGGGAGCAGCCTTCTCTTTGTCAGGCTTTTAATCATTGTGCTTGACCTCGCAAAAGAACTCCTTGCCCATCACCTTGTTGATCAAGGTCTGAATGTATGGAGCAAGAGGCTAAGAGCGAGTGTGATCTGCTCCAGCAATCCTCATGAACTGGAAGATGTAGTTTAGGAGGTCTCTCTCGTAGCTTTTAGTGAAGCTTGCATCCCTCTTTGGTGCAATGGTCTGCCGGAACATCTTGGTGAGTGTCTTGGCAAAGAAAGTCAAATTCTTGGTTTTCTCTAATGTGAAGATTGTACCGACACATATAAAGGCTCAAGCCTGCTAACCTTAATAGCCTAGTCTTCATCATGTATAGCCAGTGTATCAGAGTCATCCCCCTCAAGACGAAGTGCTTCGACAAACTGGTGGAAGGTGCAGCTGTAGTGTCTACCATGTGTCATCCAATGCAAAACCCTCGATGATCTCTTTCTTTCCACAAAGAGTGTGGCGTAAAACTGCATGATAAGCTCTTTGTTCCAATCTTGTCATATACCCATAACTCCAACTAGGCCTTGCTCTTGGCAAGAGTCAAGCACACCTCAGAAGCAAGCATGCTGCCCTAGGTACTGAAAGTTCACATACCGCTGAGGAATCACGGCTTCCGTCAAGTGATAGCTGATGGACTCATAGTAGTCCTGCTGCTCAACAGACCAAAAGCGTGTATCTGTGGCATGCTTCTCAAACTCATATGGGTCCAACCTCCATCTAATCTTGCGAAGCTCCAGATTTGAACATGTGCTTGGCCACCCTGGAGTTCTTTCCTTGCTTGGGAAGGTGGTGGGCTAGAGCATGTGCAACCCTTAAAGTAGCAACCTCAATGTTCTTGGGGTCCTCAACCACTCTCATCTTCTTAAATACCTGAGTTGGCTAAGTAGGAGGCCGGGGAGGAAGCTTTCCCTTCTTGGAAATGGTTGTCTTCTTCGCTTGAAGTTGAGGGGAGGATCCTCTTTCAGACTGTGCCCCCACTTCAAATTTCTGCAAGGTGGAGGGGGTGACAATTGCTTTGTTACTGTTGTGGCTACCTTGTCTGCTGCTATTGCTTCAGCCTGTGCTACTGTTGCGGCATCTACCTCAGCTTTTCTCTTTCTTTCTATCGCTTCTTTGGCTAGCCTCGTCTTATGAGATTTTGGAGACTCAGTCCACTCCTCCTCATCATCATCGTCATCATGATTAGAAACAAGAGGGGGACAACGATTGATGCTCTTCACAGCTCTTTGTCCCTTGGAAGAGATCTTGGTTTGCTTGGGGGCTGCAGGAGGTAGTTATTTCTCCACTACTTGTGGACTAGCTGCTACCTTTGCTTAGGGTCTCTCCTTCTTCACCTATCAATCTCTGTCCATGGAGGAATCACTCATCTAAGGTGAGGAAGGTATGCTATCATTGGAGTCATCATTGCTCGGACGATGGCCGTAACTCATTATGACCTGTGAATTAGAGAGATAAGAGCATAAGATGAGTACACATATGATCCCAGATGAAAAGGATTTCATTTAAAATCATTTTGTTGGAAGAAGGCATAAGGAACTCAGGTTTTGAATAGATTTTAGAAGTTCCGAGATCATAGTCAAAGGTTCCATAAACTTCCTTTGGACACACTTCTCAAAGAACTCAAAAGTTTTGAGTTGCGCTTCTATCTACAAAGAACGCAATGTTAGAAGTTCCAGGAGAATCTCATATTTTTTGAGGTCCAAAAATATGAGTCCAGAAACGATTTCCAGATCTTTCAAGTTTGTCTCCGAGGTTCCAACTTCTGTTTGTTCAGCAAACAAAGGAAAAGCCGGAAGCTCCGAGAAAAATTCCAAAATTTTCGAGTACTCTTGAAATCTAGGGTTCCTAAGTGCGCGAAGGAATTGGATCTAAAAATTTCACAGTTTTCTATAGGAATTAGATCAACTCTAATGCAAAATTACTTTAGAAGATAAGGATTACCCGTGGAAGGACACGTGTCGTAAGAATTTTCTTGGGGAGGTTTCGAGTCTAGCAGTCATCCCCTAACTCGACGATGCCCTACGACCGCGGGTGGAGAAGTAGCCTGACATTGACCTGTGAGGTCATAGCTAAGTCTGACAGTGGTAGAGAGTGGCTTGGGAGTAGTGGCGGCACTAGGACTCCAGAAAAGTCGAAGTAGCCGAGATCGCAAAGAGGTTAGGGTTTGGCTGAGACGGGAATTTGGGTACTTAAAAAAATGGTTCGCGGAAAAACTCGGAGGTTCCGATTTTGAGAACAGTGCAAATCTCAGAAGTTCCGATATAAATCTCAGAAGTTTTGGGGACACGTATTGTAGTTAAACACAAAAGCTTTTAAAGCTCCAGAAAAATTCAAAGACTCTGAAAACCCTAAGTGGCAAAATAGTGGCGATTCTCAGAAGTTTCGGAAAAGATGTCGGAAGTTCTCAGAAGTTTGGGAAAAGTTAGAAGTTCTAAGTTTTAGAACAAAAGCTCACATGTGTAGATTTGAGGGAATTTTTAGGGTAAGTTTAGATAGAGCAAGTCTAGGCAGTTCCTTATAGGTTCATTCCACATCTAGTTGGAGAATAACCAAGCCATTAAGGCAACAGTTTTGATGGGAATTGAACATGGTCAACTCAAAGTCTTGGTAAAAATATAGCAAAAATACTAAACAATTCACCAAAAATTTGAGAAGGCAAATAAGACAAGGAACCAATAATGGTGATTTTAGCAGTGCTGCCACCATGTATGAGCACAACTTTTAAGTAGGACCAATATACATGAGACTATAAGATCCTAAGAGTCAAAGGCTCATATTTTTGCATACCCATCACCGTAAGGATAACAAATGCACAAAAACATTGATTTGTTCACATCTTATGGGATGTATTTTCTCATTAAGAGAACAATACTCTCCCTTCATGTGTTCACATGTCTTAAGCTCTAAAAATAAAAATAAAACAATCAATCAAATGTGCAATGCTTCAAACAATGTTTTGAGAATCCAAGATATTTAACTCGGTCCTCAACTCACAAAACCTATGCTCATCTAAGGGTATGGTAAAGATATCAGCTAATTATTTTTCCATCCTTACAAGGCTTAAGGCTATATCTCCCTTTGTCACATTATCTCGAAGGCAATGGTGTTGAATATCTATATGCTTGGTTTTTGAGTGTTGGAAGGTGTTGTTGACTATTTTAATTGTGCTTTCATTATCATACAAATGAGGCACTTCTTTCAAATCAACTCCATAATCCCTCAAAGTTTTTCTCATCTAAAGCAATTGTGTGCAACAACTACCTACAGAGAAGTACTCCGAGTTTTGTTTCTTGAATGATCACGACACTAAAGATATACTAAGGAATTGGCATGTGCCGAACGTGCTCTTCCTATCTACCTTGCAACCAGCAGAATCCGAATTCGAATATCCAACAAGATAAAAACTAGCAGCCTTGGGATACCATAAACCTAGGTGGGGTATATGAACTAAATATCTCAAGATTTTCTTGATGGCAACATGGTGGCACTCGTTAGGAGCGACTTGAAATCGTGCACACATGCACACACTTGGCATGATATCGGGTCTAGATGTACAAAGATAGAAAGAACCAATCACGGATCGGTATATCTTTTGATCAACGGGTTTACCTTCCACTTTGAGGTTGAGGTGGTCGTTGCTTTGCATGGGTGTATGAATAGGCTTGGCTTCTCCATTTCAAACTGGTTAAACATGTCCTTGATGTACTTGCCTTGACTTATGAAGGTCCCTTCTTTGACTTTCTTGACTTGAAGTCAAAGAAAGAATTTCAACTCAACCATCTTGGACATTTCAAACTTATAGGCCATCATTTTGCCAAATTCTTCACTAAAGGCACTATTAGTAGACTGAAAATAATATCATTGACATAAATTTGATGGACAAACAAGTTACCATCTATGAAATTTTGGTAAAAAGGGTTGAGTCAATTTTTCCAATGTTGAAGCCCTTGTTGAGTAGAAACTCCTTAAGGCACTCATACCATACTTTAGGAGCTAATTTGAGTCCATGTATATAGTGCCTTATGAAGCTTATACATATGATGAGGGTATTTAGGGTCTTCAAACCCGAGAGGTTACTCAACATAAACAAATTCAGAAATTTTACCATTCAAGAAGACACTTTTGACATCCATTTAATACAACCTAATGTCTTGGTGAGAAGCAAAAGTAAGCAAGATACAGATAGCCTCTAATCTAGCAACAAAAGCATAAGTTTCAACAAGTCCAAACATTCAACTTGGGTGTAACCTTGAACAACTAACCATGCCTTGTATCTCACCATTTGACCATCTTCATTTGGTTTGTTGTAGAAGACCCACTTGGTGCTGACCATATTTTGTCTTGGCCTTTCCACTAGTGTCCATACTTCATTGCGCTTGAAGTTGATTGGATTTTCATGCATCTTGTCTATCCAATCCGAATCCTCCAATGCATCTTCTACCTTAGTGGGCTCTAAGAAAGAGATAAACGAGTAATGTTCACAAAATTTTGCAATACGGGATCGAGTTTGAGTGCCTTTATTCATGTCACCAAGTATTTGGTTGATGGGATGATCTCTTTGCAAATTTCTATTTATCCTCGTATGACTTGGTTGGTCTTGTTGTTAGATTTGAGGTGGTACTTGTGTTTGGACTTGAGGTTGAGCTCCACCATCTTGTGATTGGTTTGCTTCAATAATTTGAGTTTCATCATGTGTTGATGTGGGAGGCTCCACTTGAGTTGAGACCTCTCTAAGTGATATTTTCTTGATGGTGTTTTCCAAATCATCTTCATTACCTCCTATGCTCATGTAGGTGACCGGGCCGAATAGGTCCATGTGAAGAAGTTCAAGTGGCCTTGTCATTGTGATGACATTCTTGACGAGATGTACTCCACCAACTTGTTTTCCAGCTTGGCATGCACTTCAAAGGCGATACTTGTCAAAGGTCACATTCTTGTCGCCAAGTATGTGATATACCTTAAGTATCTTGTTGAGGTTCCTCATTCCCACATGAGCTAGCCTCCTATTCCATAGCCAACCTAAAGAAGACTTTGCCAATGTTAGAAGAAAAATCTACCAAGTAGAGATTACCTTTCCTAAAGCCTTTGAAGAGGAAAGAGCGATCATTACTCTAATTCAAAAACATATCGAGCTTAGTGAAGTTACACTTAAGATCAAGAACACATAATTGAGATACGAAAGAAAATTGTAGTTTAAGGATTTTACAAGCAAAATATTACATATTGTTAGGTCATTTGAGATAACAATTTTACCTAATCCCATTACCTTTCCTTTTGCATCGTCACTAAAAGTGATATTCTCACGGGGTGATCCTCTACTATCAAATGGTGTGAACATGTTCTTTCCCCCGGTCATATATTTGTGTATCCACTATCAAGCACATAACTCTTGTCACCAGAGGTTTAGTCCTACAAAACAAATTAAGTTTGTTTAGGTATGCATAGGTTCTTAGGTCCTTGAGAGTTAGTCATAAGAGCCTTGGGCATCCAAATAGTACTCTTCCTAACATGATCACCATTCTTAAGACCAATATACTTGGCTTGGATCTTACCATCCTTGCATTTCCTAAGTACATAGAAGCATCAAAATGTCCAAGAAAGTTAAAATAGTCCATTTTAGCCTCATTGTACTCAAACATGAAAGTTTGCACTTGCTTCTCTTTTGCTTGTATGAACTTGGTCTTGAGGTATTGACGAGGACTCCATGCTTTCTCATTTTTATTGAATCTTGGGATGAAGCTGAGTGCTTCGTGGTTAAAGTTCTCCTTTTTGGTAGCTCAAGGTCCCATTTAGGGCCTTACTAGCACTTGAGCAATCCATGTTCAAGTTGTGCCTTCAACCTAGCATTCTCAATCAACAATGTTGCCTTGCAAATAGTAGAGTTAGAACCACCTGCAACATCATCAGAGATTGTTGTGGGTGAGTAGGACATGGCAATTCTGCACCCACTTGAGGCAAGGCGGATTACTCGTCAAGGAGCGAGAGATGATTGCCCTTGAGAATGTCATGAGAGACCTTAAAGAGTCTTATGATCATGTTTCTTGATGTGCTCAAGACCAAGACTTTCATGAATGCTCCTCATGAGACTTCATAGGTCTATGATGAGAGACCTTAAGCTCCTTGTACTTGTGAGTTAAGGCCCCATTCTTATCTTTCTCCTTAACAAGCAATGCGTTTTGCTTCTCAAGAGTAGCGACTAGCATATCATAACTAGACATGCTCAATCCATCGAGATCATCAAGTATATCATCATCACTATCATCATAGGTGGGTGATTTAGAGTTTGGGACTACCTTTGACCTTTTTGTAATGAGACATAGAGGATTCTCGTCATCATTTGAGTGATCGAAGAGGGACTTGGCAGGTCTTGAGCTTGCCATAGCGAGACCAAAAACTCCATCATCATCATCATCTTTATCATTAGAGTCAAAGCAAGAGTTGTTTGAATCTTGCTCTTAGCCAATGTGGGCTTGAGCAACTCATTGTTCAGTTCACACAGGATGGCAAATAATAAACATACTATACGGGTAATGCATCTAATCACTTAGGAACACACAAATTCCCATCCATTACACCAACTGAGTTGATTGATATGATGAAGTCATGTTTTTCCTGGACAATGCCTAGCTACAAAATCATAAAGAAAAATATAATATGCTGAGCTTCAACTGCAGGTGTGAGAGTCCGGACTTAACTTCCAAACCCTCCATGTGTATCTCCTCATCAGTCCAGGATCAAGCTGATGAACACAGACGAATTGATATCACTACACACATCACGAAACATTTTAGAAATATAAACAATTGAGTTATAGCAGCGATATGTCTAAATAAAGTAACTAGGACTTATGTCCCTTACCATTCAGAAACACAGCGGAAAATAAAGCGTAGATGTCTCCATCTCAACCACAGGCAGTCGACGGAGGCCACGTGACCTAAACCTTAGCATTGACGTAGAAGATTCCTCATAGCCTTCATCGTCCTCATAGATATCTGAACACGTCCAACAAACAACATGCTCGATGAGTACTTCACGTACTCAGCAAGCCACCTGGCGGCAGATGGTCCTACCATACTACATACAAGGCTTCAAAGGAAGGCTCTATGGTTTATTTGCGTAAAGCAACTTTTAGTTGAATTACTATAATAAATTCGAAGGTAGCATTTTGAGATAAATCAGTTTTAATATCAGCGGTGTTTTCAACAGGTGTGGTCCACGATCAACACACTCGAGCAAGGACTCCTGCCTTAGCTCGACCATAGGATTCATCAGCAAATGGGTAGAGGGAAATTGCAAGGGGAGAGGGACGGGTCCTTTTCATCAAGAATGAGTCATGTGCTGTCCATAAACGTGGATATGGCTAATCGATTAGTTTTAACTCTGCAGAGTGTGTACACTTTACCCACATGACACAATCTCGTCTTGTTGCCACTGGCCGTCGCCAGCATAGTACACACCCATCGGTGTATCGGCAGGGAGATTGTGACGAGGTCTTTTAGCTAGATCCCCCTCTGATGTGACATGCCCACTGGGTCTGGCTCGGAGTTGAAAGTACGTCCTCACCCTCCGATACCCCCATCTGTGCCGAGGGTCCTCGTAGCTACGTCCACCCCTTCTGCGGTACGGCAACATCGACATCAAAGGCTGACTAACCTACTTGACCAAGCCAATGCCCATATAGCATGTGGTTGTATTATTGAGACAATTCTCCAATTACATGACTTCGGCCTTATGCGGTACGGACGACAAATGGTTCCTTTAAACTGGCCTTCTGCGGGTAGGCAACCATATGCTCCTTCAACACTGATTCAGCTGTCGCCCGCACCATATTAGATGGTAAGTTTCACCCAGAGTAAATAGGAAGAACAAAGAGAGAGGGAAACATCGGGCATCCGACCCTAGCTCAGCGAGCTCAACAGGTTCCAACAAGGATCATCAATTCGAAATTCATTCCTCCGTAGAGGCAATTCAAAAAAACCTAAGGATATATTTTAAGCATGGCTAAGCATTCTCTACTCTATTCAGAATAAAACCTACTAATCTACTCAGGGTATCAAGTAAACATGGCGACAAGCGAAAAGGTAAAGGTGTGTCAATCGACACGCTAGCTACTGGATTAAAACAGCATGCATTTTTATAAACAATAAAATATAATGACTTTGAAAATATAGGATCAACATGATCAAGAAACGGGGCATGCCTTCGTTGACGAGTTAGTCTTCTTCTGCAGGAACTTGACCTTACCCAACTTCGCTACTTCCTATTCGTCGCAACAGCAATAAAGTGCAAGGCAAATAAATATAAATCCAAATTACATATCAAATGGAAATACCAGAAGAATAGGGCTAGCAGGGTTGGATAGGTGTCAAAGGACAAAGGTGAAGGGATAGGATTGTCGAAAGACAACTAGGAAGGTGTGAGATTATATATCTCAACCAGATAGAGTACATGTACTCGAAAGATGGTCTTCCGGATCAGATCATTCTGAAAAAAGGATAGATTTATGGAGGATAGAATTTGCATGTCAAATGACTCAAGCTAATCCACATGCGAGATAGGGATAGATGTGCAACTGGGAACAGGATATGGTTAATAACAACAATAGCACAACCATATGATTAAACATGGAAACCCGACATACTAGTAAAATAAGCATAACCTATCGTACTAATATACAAGTAAGGTCTTGGCATCCTAGTCGGTAAGAAATGATAATTGGTAACATGGCAATCTATATGAACTACCATGCAACATGTAATTAGACATCATGTAACAAACTAGATAGATTAGGCATGAAATTGAAATTAGGCAAGGCATAGCTTAGCACCAAACATATAATCGTGCAGTTATAATCTAACAACAATTATTGATAATGCAAACGGTGATTAAAATATATGGCCAAATAACAACTAGCATCAATATGACATGCACCAAACATACATGCAATCTATGACATAACATTAACTCTACTAATGCTATTGTGTGTATACAATGTAGCAATCAACCTACACATACTACACATAACAATAACAATATTTTAGTAAAGAATGATTATTAGCAACATATATGTATATATTATAATCGATACCTAAGGGTTAACCATGTATGTGCGAGTATACACCACCTTATGGAAGTGTAACATAAGATATCAAGCTATACATTCTAGTACCTACATATTATATGACCATCAACCAACAGACGATATGATTAAATAATAATAATTCAGTAAGAGATTATTATTTCAACATATAGCTTGTCAACAATATTAAGTCCAATTATATATATATACGTACATGTAACTATATGTAACTACATGATTATGTAACATCAAATCATGATGAACATGTACAACTTAGCTGTGTTTAAACAAATAATTAAAATCTAAACAAGAGTACAATAATGTGCTAAACCAATTCCCAGTAAATTATTATCTGAAACATGGAATGTGCTATGTACGTATGCATATACATATATTATAATATTTTATATGCAAACCATATGAGATTCATCGAATAAATATGAAACATGTGTATGATCTTAACTATATTATACACAGAGGTTACTATTATGACTAAATATTTTACAACACCATTAGTTAAATCAGGAAGCATCTATATATGTAATAACTTTATATTTTGCATAACATCATGTCATACCTCCATTTAAATCTACACATATATATCTTATCATGTTATCTACACATGGTGACATGGGAATCATAACATGTTTATTAAATAATCATCATCACGTGTGATTAAAGACACTAATATGCTAGTAAGCAACCTTATGCCATATACAATAATAATCTTATGCGTGCTAGAAGATGTATATTATACAAAGATCAACTACCATATGATATGTCATATTAATATTAGCTTAGTAAGATTATGTTTCTACTATTATAGGTCATATGCAATATTAGGTTCGGTTATATATTGTATAACACAATATATGTGAACATACATAAGATCATGCAATATGAACCTTATTAAATATGAACAAATTTATCCGCAATAAAAATAAGATTGAACTAACATGTTGAACTACCTCATGCCTACTAACTATTAAAACCGAATTATATTGTATATGCGTATGTTATATTTAACTATACAAACATGCAACATATAGCTATATGGATGAATAAACCTAGTATTGAACTAAACATAATTAATCACATGATGAATTCTAAGCATGAACATTACATAAATAGAAGCAATGACTATATAAGAACTAAGCATATAAATATATGAAACTATAGTCTAACATAACATTCAATTTAATTTGGTGATCAAGCAATAATAAAGAACATTATAGATGAATATAGGTTGATGCGAGTGATTTTCAAACAAGGATTAATGGTGTAAAATAATGCCATGATGCACCACAAGATGATAGGAGATTAACTATATGGGTTGGGGCGACGTTCGCAACACGAAACGGTTAGAGCTGGACATAGATCGGTTCTGGACAGACTGGAGGATTTTGGACGCTGCACGATGCTCGCTCAATGAAATTGCAATCCACCAATTGGGTTAGAAACTAGACACACAGAGGTACAATCCTACCAAAGGGTTTTGGAGAATTCTTACCGAGTCAACGGGAAACGATCAGACAAGATAGACGTTCTGCAGATTGAATCTGGACATCTGTGGAAAGCACGTCGAAGATGGATCAATTCCTGCCAAACGACTACATGGATCAAGATAAAAATTTACAGAGGTGCTCATAGATACCTAAGGCACAAATTCACCAAAGGGATTCTTCAAAGACTCACCGGATCAATGGGGAAAGAGGTGATAACACCGCTGTACCGTTCACATAGTCAAATCTGCACATGAACAACAGCATGAAGAAACTTGATTTCCCGGAGATTGGACCATTGGATTGTCTTCAAATTTTGTAGAGATCATCTTGACAACATTATCTAGGATCCCACCAAATGTATCTTGAAAAGAAGGTCCGAGCTAATGAGGACGTCATTCCAATCTAGATGCACGCACAGAAAATCTGGTTGCAAATAGCACATTAGTATTTGGAGATTTTCCGATGATTGCACCGTTGGATCTTCACCAAATTTTGTAGAGAGGTAGAGGGTGAGGTTAAGAACAATCTCACCAAATGGATTTACCAAAAGATGTTCGAGGTGATGGGAATTGGAAAAACACTGAGGTGATATGTGCTGTTTAGAAACTGCACAGAGGCAAAGAGGGGGGTGGCGGCTATTTGGGGGTTTGGGGGCTAGGGTTTCGTGGGAAAAGAGTGTGGGGGAGTGGGGAAAAGGTGAGAGGGGTGTGGGGTATTTATAGGAAGGTTAGGGGAAAGAGATTTAGGTCAAACCCTATTGGAAAAGAGGTGACGACGCATGCTGCGCTACGCAGCACTCACCCGGGTGGCTGCTCAAGGGAGGAATGAGACGGCGGGATGCCAGGTGGAGATGGGCCGGGACGGCGTGGCCAAAGAGAGAAGGAGAAAATAAAAATAATAATAATAAAACAACCGAGCTTGATTAAATACCAAACGAACTCTAAAAATTCTGAGAAAGACTCTGGAGACATATTCCAAATTGAAAAGCCAACCCAATTCAAGTTGGATTAATTCAAATGAACTCCAGTCCAATTTGTGAAATTCCAATTAGCTTTAATTAATTAGAGAATAAATAACGAATTTTTTTGGCTCTGATTTTTAAATAAAAGATTTTGAAAAGCTCTGAAAATCAGGATGTTACAGCAGGTGACCTAAAAAAAGCTTCTAACAATGCCGAGCTTCACTACAAAATCAAAAGGCAACGAAAATTAACCAAGGACCTAATGTCATATAAAATAAAAGCAACATATAAATAATTATTTTAGTCCAGGAAAAGTGCGACTATCGTGCATGGATTCATCACATTCACTGCAAGCTCTCTTTCTTTTGTTGCCCACATGGGATTGCCTCAATCTCTTGTGGAATGGTTTCATTCTCTTCTTAGATGTAGCACCTTTTGTAACAACCTGTTTGGGATCAAGGACTTTGGCCCCCTTCTAGATAGCTTATGGGGTGGCTTATGGCCCCAGGAAGCTATAAGCTGTCTAAAAGGGCAAAGAGAGGCTTAGGCTTAAATTTTAAGCACTTCATTTTCTTGTTGGTAGGGGAAAGCCTTATTTTTGGAGCTTCCCGAGCTTCTTTCAGGAAAATTTTCATCAAATGACCATTTTGTCATCGCTACTTCGGATTATTTACCCACCACTGCCATTGACTATATATATATAATCCCTCATTTTTTCGGCTCACCCGCACCCTTCCCCCTCACCCGCACCTGGGCTCCTCCCCACCTCCCCCGCCCCCTCCCTCTCACAATCCTCCTCGCCGGTCGAAGCACCACGTCCCCTCCTCCCGTCCTCCCTGCCGGCGACCTCGTCCCACCTGCCCCCACCTCCTCGCCGGCAGAAGCACCGCCTCCCTGCCACATCCTGGCAGGTGCCTCCCTCTGCCGCTCCTCCCGCCGGATCCACCTCCTCTTGCCCTGCCCTCCTCATCTCCCCCGCCCGCCTTGCCCTCCTCCTCCCCACGCCAGCGCCGCCCTTCTCCTCCCCGGCTAGCCCCACCGTCCTCCTTCCCCGCCGCCGCCCTCTGCCCTCCCTCCTGATCCGCCATCGACGCTGCTCGAGCCACCGCCTAGATCTACCGTCGCCGCCGCCTAGCGGTCGCCCAGTCGTCGTCCAGTCACCGCCTCCCGAGTGCCTCCCCCGCTGGTCCAAGCCCACGAGTATCTGCCACCGCCCACATCCAACGCGGGCGATGACGGGGACGTCTTGCCGAGGACGAGCTCGCCTCCCGCTCACCGCCAAATGGCCACCTTCCCCCGACGCCTCGCTTCGCCGGAGCTCCAACCCCTCCAAGGAAGATCCCCGCTGCAGGCTCGACCACCCGCCGGCTTCTTCTCGAGCTCGTCGCCGGATTCGTCGTCGTCAGCAGCCGCGTTGCCTCCCCGACACCAACCTCGCCTATCCAGCTTCTTCCCGAGCTCAGTGAACCTCCGCCGCCGGATCCAGCACACCCACCGCTGGATCCACTTCTGACATCCCCAATAGTTCATCCCCTTTTTAGGTTCATGAATTCGTGGCTTGGATGCAGATTTGTTAGAATTTGTTCATCAAATTTTGATTATGATGTTTTGATTGGCTGATGCATGTTCGGTTGCGAGAAAAATTTGAAGAATGCACTGATGTGGTCTAATGCATGTTAATTTGTGTGAAAAATCGATGTGCACTGATGAGCAATTTCTTATCATAGCACATTAGCTCATCAATTTCTTATCTATGGAACTAGGAATTGTTGGCTATTGATGATCTGTTTACTTGTTGCAATCGTCTTGTTAGAATAGAATGTATGAATATGACAATTACTACTCAACTATTCAAATAGAAGTGAAGAATTACCATCTAAATAGCACAAATAAGCTTAGGGGTACTACAATCTTTTCATCGTTCATTACAGCTCATAAGCTCAAATCTCAGAAACCGTCTAGAAGGGGATCAAGAGCTTATCAAGCTTCCCCACACCGGAGCTTCCCCATACCGTTAAGCTCAAGCCGGCTTATGCACAAACCGAAGCTATCTAGAAGGGGGCTTTTGTCCCCTGAGTCATGGCTAGAGGCGCAATAGGCAAAGGACCAAATGGTGTTGCCCCTATGTTCTCATCATTCCCGATGAGGTCATCCAAATGCTATGCAGCAAATCCATCACTTGCTACAAATGCTCTGCACTCTTCGAAGCTATGAATACAGCAACACTAGCCTTGTTGCGTAGTTGGCAGTAATGACCCATCTGTTCCAACCACACATGCGTATTGGTGTTTCTCTCTGACACAAATGCAGCCTTGGCAACAACGAGAAATGGTTTGTAAACCCAACAAATTCAGAACATCAAATATGTGTGTACATAGGCTCACTACAACTTGCAATAATGGCAGCTGGCAGCATTCAGCGACGAGCCATCCAAGACACATTGTACAATAAACTTATGTTGCGCTCCATCTTTTAACACAATGACATACCTGACCAGATTGTCTTCCTCCCTCACCTCTTCAATCTCCTATGCAGATGATTTGCAAATACACTCTCTTACCCTCTTGAACATCTTTGGTGTATATATATGTGTAACAATTTCTCTAATGGGTGAGCACTTAATCTTATATAAGAGACTGACTATGAAGCTTTTGCATCCAACTCGGCCTCAGTTGCTAGTGGGGAACAACATGACAACTCATTACTACAACTGCAATTCAGTTTAGTTGAATTTTTAATGTAAATTTATATTCTCCCACGATCAACAATACAACTAAAGAACATTCCTACTTAAATTGCAAAACTACTTGCCACTGAAAATGGTACAAGCAACTCCCATGGTTTGGACCAATATTGCCATCTATAGACAGCTCACGAGGATAGGAAGGAATGACTGCTAGCTATCTCTATGTTACTTGAAAAGTTGAAATCCATAACAAAACAAAGCATGTAAGTTAAATGAGCTCTATGTGAATCCCTCTTAGGATATAGTCTGAGTGTTTAACACTAGCTATAACTGAAACAGTATAAACATACACGTGGACAGACATATCAACACCAATAAACTGGTCCTCAAGAAGAATAACTGAAAGGAAAACGAAAGGAAACAAGAGCAAGTCATTTTGGATTGCAAGGTTTATAATTGCATCATTAGATGAAGTCCAACTAGGCACCGAGTGCAAATAAAAAAAGAAGAGGTTTTACGAATAGGGAAATAATTATACACATGATGCTAAAATAGTTCAAAGAACAATTGTAGCTTGACATATGTTTGAGTATAAGCATTGTAATATATGATCTAAACTCTGGTTCTTCAATTTTCAAGAGATCGGTGGTAATAAAAATAGTTATTGACATTTTTCTACCATATACCTTCGTTGCTTGGACGATCTGGCTTCCTTGATCTCTCCCATTTTGCTTGTTGTGAGCCTCCTTCTTGTCTTGCGGTCACACGCACTCGCACGTAGGATTGCCGATTGGTCGTCAAGCTCACTCACAATAGGAGGGTCTAGTGATGGGGCAGAAGGGCGGAGGGAGTGGCACGACGCAACGTGATGGCAGGAGACCGCAGCATGACGGCAGTAGGCAGTGGCAGCGAGGTAGGAGGCCATAGCGCAATGGCAGGAGGGCATGACGACTAGGCAAGAGGGCGTGACGATGGGGTAAGCGGTAGTGTGCTCTGATCAATCAGGGCGGCGGCAGCCAATCCATCGGGAGTCATGCATGCGCTTCAATAGGAGGCAAAATTCTGAATTACCCTTCGCAAAAAGACTAAGTTACCTCTGTGCATAGAGTGTTAGATTTTCTTGGTACTCCCACCTTCACTTAGCGAGTAGCATGGTACCGTAAAAACTCTCATGCTACAATACGCAGATGATAGTATTTTCATGTTTGAGGATAGCTAAGAGAGTGCTAGGAATCTTAAGTTCATCTTGTGTCTGTTTAAACATCTATCAGGTTTGAAGACTAATTTTCATAATAGTGAGGTGTATTGCATTGGTTCAGCCGTTCAAAACTTAGATCAGTATGCTTTTAGTTTTACTTGTCAGAAGTCTTGTACTCCTTTTAAATATTTGGGAGTGCCTTTAGATAAGAGGAAGTTGATCTATGGCTCTTAGCGAGAAGTTTTCTAGACTATGTAATCTCATTTTTAGTCAGAATATTACTGTAGCTAAGGTAATTGAGGGGGATGGAGCTGTATTAGGTTTAGAAGAGTCTTGTGGGGAGAGACTCAAGTTATGTGGCTGGAGTTGCAAAATATGTGTGCTGACATTTGTTTGATAGAAGAGCAAGATAGATGTATGTGGATGTTAGAGAAAAGTGGTAAGTTTAGTGTGCATTCTGTGTATATAGCTCTCAAAACGACTCACATTGCTGTTTCTTACAATGATTTTTGGTTTATCAAAGTTTCTCTTAAAATCAAGGTGTTTTTGTGGTTAGCTTTTTAGGAATAGCATCCTCACTAAAGATAATTTGATCAAGAGGGGTTGGAAGGGGTCACATGCTTGTTTATTTTGTGGTCAGGAATCTGTGGGTCATCTCTTCTTCCTATGTCCAGTTGCCAAATACATTTGGAGTATGTATGGTTGTGCTTTCAATTTAATGACAAATTCCTCTATCTATGAATAGTGCGAGTATCTGGGTATTGCAGTTTCCAAAGATACAAAGAAATTAGTAGGTGTAGGTGTCTCTGCTGCTTTATGATCTATTTGGAAGATGAGGAATCATGCTTGTTTTAGAGCTAAATTTCCAAGGGATACTACTAATGGTATTTTCCTTATTGCACATTGGCTTGACTTATGGGCTGGACTACAGAAGACAGAGCTGCGTGGCCGGCTGCGATAAGGAGCCAAGCTTCTGGTGCGAGTCGTGGTTGAAATCTTCTGTAACCGACAAGGTTGGGGGCCAACAGTTAGGCTTCTGGAGAAGGGATGACAAGGAGATTGATGTGGATATTGTTCTGTTGATCTTCTGTAATGGTTCATTTGCTGGTTTTAGCTTCATCTCATGTAAAGCAGTATATCTTTTTCGAGTGCATAGGTGGGCAGTTGTGGGGTTTTAGGCCTTCGGCGCCTAGTGCCAACATGCAAAACTATGGATGCTTTGTGATGATGACACTTTCGATGAAATTGGGGGCTGCAAGCCCTGTTATTCGGGAAAAAAACAGGTGGCTTGCTAGCTGTGTTGTTGTTTTCATATTCGACATGTATATAGCTTTCCTAAAGACTTACTTTGCTGTTATATCAAAGTTCAGCCATAAGGCACAACTTAGCTGCTACTCTCTCCGTCTAAAAATATAAGGTGTGCACGTTCCAAAATTAATAATTAGACCTATAATATTTTGGTTATGTGACACAAAAATATTATCATTGGATACGTTTTAGATCTAATTCACTACTATAGAATGGGTCATCTAAGACCTCTCATCATAAGCGGTTGGTAAAAACCGTCTATGTAAACATTAATCACAGATATATTTTAGCAAAATTTACAATATAGATAAGTTTTTTTAAAAATCACCTATAATAAATAAGACTTAACAGACGGTTTTCGAAAACCTTCTAAAGTCATCACACACGGATTCCTGAAAAAAACCGCCTGTAAATTATGAATGGACTCCATTCCAAGTCATCACACACGAATTCCTGAAAAAAAGGGCCTGTAAATTATGAACGGACTCCATTCCGAATTCAGCCCAACTCTAAGCCTAAACCCTAAGCGAGCGCACCACCATACGTCACTCTCGCCCCCTCCTCTTCCCCCCCGCCGCAGTCCCTCTCTAATCGCGTGTCGCCTCCCTTCGATCGCCTCTTCCATCTTGCTCCCTCTCCCTTCTCCTCCTTGGTCCCTCTCTCTCATCCTCCTCCTGTCCCACTCGTTCCGCGGCGGCCTAGAGAAGGGACTCGAGGCACACATGATCGCGCGTGAGGCGATAGCCGGATCTGCGGGTACAAGCTCGCCCACCGGATCTGAGAGCTCGCCCACTGGATCTGGGAACGCCGAGGGTCGCTGTCGACAAGGATCACCGGATCTAGGAGCGCGGAGGCCCACTGCATCTGCCTCTTCACCCAGGGCCTGAGGTACATCTCCGACGCCGGCAATGGACATCAGGGCCGGTGCCAACGCCGACATCAGCCTGTCGTACAGCGGCCGGGGCCTAGCGGTGAGGTACCTCAACGTCCGCTACTTCCCCGCGGCCCGTGTCAGCGCCGACGGCAATGCGCGCATCTGCTACACGCTCCAAAGGCTGGTTTCCTGTTGCAGTTGGTCTCCTCATCCATTCGCTATAGCTTGTTACCACAGGTAAGTGTGCCATGTGAACTGAGAAGCATATCTCTGCTATATTCCTGTAATGCATTCCTGCGAGCATGTTTGTATGGTACAGTTGTATGATGCCCCGAGTTATGATATCACCGACGTTTGACATGTAGGTGTATCATTGAAAATTTGGAAACCCATGGGCTAACAGTTTTGTATCGACTTAAATCTAGTTGGATCATGATCTGGGTACATGATCCTTATCCCCATTGGGATCACTTAGCAAGTTGGCATTTGCTTTAATTTAGTTGGTTTATGATCTTACATGATCCTAGAAGGTTTCAACTCGGTTAGGGTGACATATCTTGTAGCTTGATCCGGTATATAAGTACCCAATATTATTTTTTTGGTACTTCAGTTCTGAACATACTAAATTGCAACCTTATGTAATCAGACCGAAGAAAAAACTTATAAGTTATCTTACAGGCTGTTTAGTCTCCATTAAAACATGACTCGCAAAAAAATCTCTATTAAAAGATTAGTGCCCATTGATGACGAATCCCATTATTATCTATTCAAAGGTTTCCTATGCTACTCATCTTGTTGCATCCCTGCGTGGGCTGTCTGTTGCTTGTTTTGCCTGACACAGAAGGGTTATCAGCAGTTGAAAACATGCTTGTCTGAAGTGTTTGCTAGTATTCCCAGCTATCATCTGTAAGGTTATCTATCAAAATCCTCTCAATGATGTTCTACTTGGAGGCTCAACACCCATGCAAGTTGCATGCTTCATTAGTACTGCACATGCAGTTGTCAGAATAATAGGCACTACAATTCTGACAATAGTGATTAATTGAGATTCCTGAGCTGTTATATGAGACCCACTAGGTATACATTTCAGATACCGAGATAGTCAAAGAATCACGTTCAAAGTGCTTACCAAGAAAAAATCAATTAGTCAATTGTCCAAGAGGAGTAGATGTAATGCCAACTTCTTCTATTTTGTCAAACGGCACCACTAATTGATTCAGCTAAAGGTCATTTGGCCAAAGTTTTGTATAAGATTCCATGTAAAATTATTCAATACTGAACCGGCAATTAAATTTTTTGATTTTAACATCTTTACTTGTGAAGCCCATTTCCAGTGGTTCTCCTACAAGGAGCATGACATGAGTGGCCATGCACTGCTGCCTCCAAGGCCAGAGGTTAATGTTTTACCTCTCATTATATAATTTCAATATTTGGTACTAGAGTCAAAATGGTAAAGGTCTTGTTGGTTGTCAATTTAGCAGACACCGTTTTGGTCAACAGCAACAGATGAAGAGTTTATATATGCCAAGAAAGAGATTGTCAATGCACCATTGGTATCTGGTGACCCTGATTTGTATGCGCCTCTATTCCAGTGTGTGTCTATCTTTAAGAGGTAAGGTGCTTCATATTATCAAAAATTGGTGTGTCTCACCTTATGAGTTATTGATTTAAATTTCCAATTAGAAATCGACATTCTTGTTCTGTCATTTTGTCCATAAAAGAAAATAATGTTTAGATTTCCTCAGGAAGATATCTTATTAAATGCCTTTAACTCATGCTTCCAGGTGTTATGAACTGATGGAGAGCCTTCTTAAGGTTTTCATATATCATGATGGAGCATACGAGGTGATACGAATTGTACGCTTGTGTTTTGCAAGCGTAGGAGGGCAGATATTTACACATATATGTATTGATAACCATTGTGTGTTTTAATGGTTAGCATTTTATTAGGCTATTTCTGAAAAAAGACATCACAGACGGTTCTGAAATAGAACCGCATAGTAAAGACTATTGATACAATATCCACCCAGGCTCAAATCAAACCTGATTTGGGGTATGGAAAGGGAAAGGCACGTACACTTATTACTCGCCTGTCAGAGAATAAAGGTCAAAGCATGATAGTAAATCCAAAGGAAAGCAAGAAGAACCACTTCAGATGGAGTCGGTGCCTAATTCTATCGCTTGCCACCGGTAGTTGTTGTACGGACTAATTCACTGTCTTGGGATGATTGACTTTCTCATTCATGGGACGTAAGACTGAACAAAGCAGTTCAGGAAGAGGTACTTAAACCATCTGTGATGAGGTGGCCTCATCACAGGCCATTGCTTATAGGCGGTTCAGAAAACTGTCTATGATGTGGTTTCTAAACCGCCTGTGTTGCCATGTTCTGTAGTAGTGGTTGTAAATCTTAAAATATGTACATATTTTATATTTTTGGATGGGGGGAGTAGCAGCTAAGTCGTGCGTTATGACTGGACTTTGATATAACAGCAGAGTAACACCCTTAGAAAAGCTATGCACGCCACTGTTAGTTCACAAGAGAAAGAGCTCTCCGGTGTTAGCTCAACAAACTCAGCGTTTGCCTATGGTACCCTGAATGTAGTTTCAGATCAGCTCATGGAGTTTGGAATGCTAACCAGGTTCAACTCATGGAGTTTGGACTTTGTTGATTGATCGACTTGTAGAAAATTTTCACAAGAAGAAACAAAGCGTTTGCCTATGGTACCCTGATTGTAGGTTCAGAGCAACTCATGGAGATTGGAATGCTAACCAGGTTGAACTCATGGAATTTGGACTTGAGAATGCTTTCTTAGCATTCCATGATTAATCGACTTGTAGAAAATTTTCACAACACAAAAACAAAGCACATGCAAAAAATGAAACAAATTGAACCCGGGTCTGTACCGTGGCAGGGTACTATTCTACCACTAGACCACTGGTGCTCTAAATAAATTGAATGCATAATCTCTATATTCTAATTAACAACACAGTTTACATAAGATTCATCACTAATCCGCACCGAATTCCCCCGCTGCTACCTGCTACTTGGGGAGCTCGCCGTACGTAGCCTGCATGGCACACACATACGCTGTTGCATTTGTGGACCTTTGGACTGCATGAACATTGAGGCCACCAAACGCAAATAGGCTAGCTTTGAAGTTCTTTCATTTTTTCTTAATTTAGCCCGGAGCCCGATTTCAGCCTATGACCGGCATAAATTTCGCGCTAAGTTTAAAGACTAGCAGCTCCACTAAAACTTAGAAAGAAGTGAAAATTTGACGTTTTGTGCAATGCATCTAGTTTAGGGCCATGTTTCCCTGAGATTGAAGGTAGGGATTTGAGTTTGCTGAGTAGTTTGAAGCAAGATACCTGAAATTTGATGGTTATGCTTTTGCTGTTTTATAGTGATTCGCTGTTGGGGTAATTCCAGAGTGAAATGTATTGTTTGCGCAGCCGTCTTTGAAATGCATTTCGAAAAAAAAGGGAAAAATCCATGGATGTACTCTTGCAGATACTTGAGTTTCCGGCAAGAGAACTAGTGCCATTGTATCAGAGGGAACTAGATTAATGGCCAGTAGTAGTTGGCAACTCGACCTTGCAGGGTGTAGATGCAAGTACATAACGAATGCAAATAGAGTAAATAGTAACTGCCTATTTGGTTGGACCGTGATTTTTGACAAAACTACTATTAACTGACTATATAGAAAAGCTATTGTGACGGTAAAAAGAGTAAACATATAGCTTTAAGTTAACACAAAACCATTTACAATATTTTAAAAAATAAGCTTCAAAACTTCAACACATCGTAAAATGTTAGAAAAAGACAACTTTTCTAAAGAGCTGAATTTGCATTGCAAAGTCTACAGCCAATATTGACAAAACTCCAAAGCTAACCATTTGATTGAACTACAGATTTTTTTTAATAGAAAACTGCTAAAAAGCCCAACCAAATAGGACCTAAATGCTGTGCATAATACTTAAAGAAATAGGAAAACAGGACCAGGAACCGAGCATCACTCTGCAACTGTACAAAAGTGCTAAACTCGTCAAATGCGTTTATTATTAAGGTATCAAACGAAGCAACAACACTCAGTCTCAGGCTTTCGCATTAGCACTCTGGAAGCTACAACCTCTGCCACAATAGTTGCAAGAGAAAATCAGTACACACTGGTCCTAAATGATGCCAGAGCTGAAGCAAACCGCAGATCTTTCAATCAGACAATGTCAACAGTGAGTATGGTCAGGAGGAAATTCCATCTCCTCCACTGATCCAGCCGGACCTCTCTTCTTGCTATCTAGAATCCACGACAGTGCCCTCAGGAAGCGCAGACAGGTGCACAAGAGGAGTATGCGATTTGAGTGGTATGTCAGAGCCAGTAATCTTCTTCTCCTTTAACCTGCTCATCAACTTCCTCACCTCATTCGCAAGCTCAATGATCGAATCGTCTTCATGGCCTGAACAAATCCACATAGCACCATGTAAGGTATTGATTATATGTCTCCGCAGTGCAGTCATGTTCTCCTAACATGCACAGAGCGGGCTAGCAACCAGAACAAAGAATGATTGACAACTACACTATCGTGTTTGGAATGGCAATTGGAATAGAAGGATGAGAAATAAGTAGATGTTACATGCTTAATCAAATAAGGATGCCATACCATAACTGTTTGGAAAGATGATTGGAATCAAAAGATGAGAAATAACTAAATAATTACACGTTGCATGCTGCTTAATCAAAGAATGATACCATGAAACATGGTTTCTTACTTATGTTGGACAGTGCCTTCTCCATTGAGAACAGGTAATCCCTATTATTTCCAGTAGGGCCATTGGCTGTAGCAATTTGCCTGGTTTTGTAAACAAGATAACATAAAAGGAAATCAGAATGATGTGCTTAATAAAGTAGAGTAATTCAGGATCAAAGGGTTCAAACAGCCCACCTTGCCATATCCTCCAAAGGAGCAGGACCAAGATAGTATTTGTTGCCAACTGGATCAGGAGTGGATACGAAACTGCACATGTACCAAGTCAGTTTGACAGAACATTAACATGGAGTATCACAAAAATTCACTAGTCAAGTTTGACCCTTACACTAATACACCCGTCACAGCTGGTTTCAGAGAATCTCCGTCCTGAACATTGGAGTTCGGCAAGAGAAAATGAGAGTGCTGAAAGGAAAATGACAAACACGTCTAAAATTCTGCCTTACGCAAATAAATAATACCTTATAGAAATCTACAGAGATCTTCTGGTCATACTCGCATTCTCTTCTCTCCAAATACTGTATTGTCAAATACATTATCAGTGTAATTCTAGCATGCTAAATCCATCAAGCGAAAAAACAAAAAATAAAATCACTGCACCTCCATTGCTTCTTGCTCTTTTTCTAGACCACCAGTGACACAGTATGCAATTCCCCACTGTAAAAAATAAAAATAAACTGTAAATACAACTGGAACAAGGAAACCAAAAGGAAAGGGCAATGCCATAGCATTGCAGAAGCATTTCAATATTGGATATAATAATGAATAGAAGTAACATCTTTGTGAGGATGGTGCAGTTGTAACAACATTACGCATGTTGGCATTCGGTGAATAAAACTACTAAAACAGTTAACATACTTGAGTTCATGTCTACAAACACTTGCCCAGGAATTCTGTTTGTACATTCAAAGCTAAGTTGGATAAGTGAGGAATTAGCATGGAAATAGGGTAGGTGGATAATCCGCAAGGAGGGTCATAGTTTTCGTAATGTGGAGAAACTGCCAGCAGATTCCAGATGTTAGTCACCGGTCTTGCATGAATTGGGAATGGAGAGACCTGTAGGAAGAACAACCTGCCAAGACTAGTTAAGTGTTTGTCATCTTCTCATGGGGCTATATACCATGGTGAGCATGGTACCTCCTCAATATGAATTACATGTGTTGGTGACTCTGTCACGGACTGGATTGAGCTGCCACTTAGGCCATGTACAATGCAGGGTGCTTATAGCCCAGTGCTTAAAGAGAGAGAGTAGCGTTGCGTCCCAAAAAAATATGTGACTTACAATGCAGAATGCTTCATATGGGTACTTAAGTTGCTTTAATATTCGTGTAGCACCTACTTTAGCACCTGTTGTCTCCAATGCAGCGCTGCATTGTGTGAAGTACTATTTGTGCTTCTTGGAGTACTATTTGCTAGGCACCGGTTGAAACACCTGTCACCTGTATCACCCTAAGCACCAGCCTAGCACCGGGTGCTTAACTTTGCTTCCGTCGCCCTTCCTAAGCACCTGTCTAAGCACGTCTTACAAAAAAAACCAGATTTTTTTCCTGAGGCACCTGTCTAAGCACCTGCATTGTACAGGGTCTTATGTGTCCAGAAGGCTAGTATGAGTGAACCACTGCCAAAGGACCAAGGCTATTGAGATTGTGAAGGTTTCATGTAACTACATTATCATGTATAAAAATAATCAATCCCTATCCCACTTCTCCACACCAAGTCTCCTCCGATCTCCCTCTCTGTCTTTCACACACTTGCATACCTTATCTAACGAATTCAAGGCATGCAATGTTGGAACATTGTGTGGGTGATAAGAACTGTGCTTTTGTGATCCAAAACCAATTAATAAATTTCATTGGAAGAGTTTTGTAGGGATGGCGAGTAAGGAGGAGAAGACAAAACAAAACTTGAGAGAATCGAGTTTTCTTGCTTGTAAAGAAATGCAGTGAAGGGGATCGAAAATGAAAGAAAAGATGTGCAAGAATGTAGTATGTTGAAAGTGTGATAGGTATAATAATATCATCCTAAAGCAAGGATGATATACATCATCATTATGACGAAGCAAGAGGAGGGGAAGTCAATTTTGTTTTACGTTCTTTACTCCCCCACCCAAACAGTGCACTATTTAAGCAAACTCAATATCAAATTAACAAATGTTGGATACTGATTAGTCACGAGACATGATAGGTTATACGACTTAGTTCTATAGCTGGTTTGCAAACCAATGCCTGCTTCCCTGCAAAACAACTATGCAAGTCCACAAGAGTGTTTCAAGGTGCAACAAGTCTCCGAAGTCTCGCTCACTGTTGCCTATGGCAACACTGAATGGAACTCCTAAGGAAGAGTGTTCTACAGTATCGTCATAACAATGCAGTATCAGTCCAGTAGACTTTTAATCCATGGCTGCAACAAAACTTGCTTATGCATATGGCTTCGTCTTCAGATTCAAGCGTGCAAGTCCTCGCCGGATTCTTTGGCGTGCCTCTATGGTCAATGCAAGCTGCAGGGGGACAAAGGTGGAGGTATAAATCTTCAGACCAAGACAGTGACAAGGTTCAGCAAGCGATCGTGGATTTCAAATCCGGCGCAACCATACCGAGGTTGAACGTGCGCTTGTAGCCCTTGATGAATCCCAGGATCTTTTCGTCGAAATCGAAGCCAGGGTTCCAGATCAGGGATCCATACCCGAAGACCCACAGCACCATCTTGCTGCCTCTTTATTTCCCTGCACAGACAACAAATTTAGAGAATCCTGTCAAAGATACAAGGCGTCTCCATCTCCTGATCCCACAATGAGCCATCATGAAACGACAAACCCCCCACCACCCCCCCACCCCCCCCCCAAAAAAGCTCCTCCCCACTGTCCACATCGCCCCCGAATCAAAATCCCCAGGCGAACCGCCGGAGAAGGACGGAGATCTCAAATACGGCAGCCGCATTACGCAGCCTCACGGCGCCATTAACCCCCCCGGTTCCCGGACCAATCCAATCAGTTCGTAAACAGAATGGCACACATACATAAGTACCCAAAAGGACAATGCGGGTAACTGGATTCAAGAATCACCTGGAGGAACCGGAGAGAATGCGCAGCTAGGCGGGGAGCAGGAGGGAGGAGGATAGGGTTCGACTCCTCGTAGCTGCGTCTCCTCCGCCTCTCCCGATCCCTAGCGCGCAGCTCTTCTGTCCTCGGCCTGGGCGGGGATGCGGGGATGTGGGGATGGGGAAGAAGACGGTGGCGTCGGGGAGGGAGCATTTATACCGAGCGAGTAGTCTTCGGGGCTCTGGGGATTAGGATCAGGACGGTGGGTGCACGTGAGGACGTGCGCGCGCTCCTTTGCCGCGGCCGGCGGTTTGCGACGGTTTTGCGCGGAAAACGAGCGGGGTCAGGTGGGTAGTGGATGGTACGGCCGGCACGTGAGTGGGCACAGAGATACGGGCAGGATGTCGACACCGGGTGCTGCTTGGGAGAGGGAGGGTTTACCGGACCGTTTGCTGGCAGCGGGTGGCGAGATGGACCTGGACGGATCTCTGGGGTGGAGGAGGGTGGGAGCCAGGGAGGGCGCGGTTCAATGAACTGAATTCTTACACCAAACCTTTATTAATACCAAGCAACAAATGTAAATTTTCACGACTCATCGACTGACCCGCAATTTTATCCTTGTTCACCGTAATTCTTACTCTAAACTGACTGGATATCCATATGTTAACTCGTCACCCACCGAATGGAATTGGAGAAGTCATATAGAGTAAGCCCAGTATACTTCTACAAATAAAGATTATCGGCAGGGTAGTCATGTAAAGTACCCTCCGTAGAAGCTGGGCAAACACTACAGAATCTTTAGCATTTTGAATGCCTCGTGGACGGTAATTTCAGAGAAATATGCAGCTTCTCAATATTGGTAATTGTAGAATCAAAGATATGGTTAGGGGGTTAAATAAATGGAATTTAAGTTTTCATCAAATTAAGCAAATCTCAACCTAATAACTAAGGCTCTTGTTTAGCAAGTTTAAAGAGGGTTGCAATGTAGGGGTTAAAGCACATATGAAATTGAGGAAATTAAACAATTACTATAACAGAAATGGGTTTTCTAAGTCCCACATCCTGGCCAATTATAGAAAAATCGATAGGAAGACAACCCTCTCAGTCGGTTTAGCTGACAGAACCAGCTAAAAAAATGTATCCGGTTGAGATAATATATCACATTAACCGGTTATTTGAAAGAATCGACTGTAAAAATAATTCAGCCAGTTCAATATTCCAAACCAACTGTAATGTACCTACTATTATAGTCAGTTTTTTGTCTTGGACTAGCTGAAAACTTTTAACTCAGTTGATTTCTTTTCTAAACCGGCTGTGATAGTTTTTCAGAATCATTAATACCTTCTGAGCACACAATCTTCAATCAAGTGACCATTATTTGGGCAAATCTATTGCACACATTCAATGCAAGTTGTAGCTTGGTTGTGGCAGCGTTGCAAATTTTAGGTCATTCTAAGACAAATTTGTTACATAAGACATTCGCTTTACATGGGTTAGTTTATTAATTAAATATGCATACAAATTTTTTATTTTGTTATACTCTATCTATGAGTCTAATATTTAACTAATGTTAATTATATGCGCATGTTGTAGATGGATTGGTGGTGGATATACATCAAGAACCATTTGAGCGAATAGTACGTCGATGGCGTCTCGGCATTCTTACAAGTAGCCGAACATGATAGTTTGAATAGATGGGACATGTAGATCTGTTGTCCATGCTTTGGTTGCGAAAATCTTAAGAGCTTCATGAACCATACGCACACCCAAACACATCTAGTTATGAGGGGATTCATGAAGGGTATGCATGTTGGATCAGTCATGGTGAAGATCAGATTATATAGAAAGGTTCCAAAAATATGGACAAAGGCAACAACATGTCTGATCCTATCAATAGCTCAGCTTTGGACCAGACACTTGATAATGTCTATGTGTCACAAGAGGACACGTCGCAAGATGACACGTCGTGGCATTAAGAGGCATCAAGACAATAATCTAGATCAGATGTTGCTCTATGTTGACGAAAACTGTGAGAATGATCGGAAGTACAATAAATTTGTTAGCTTATAGGAAGATTTAGAGAAATCTATGTACCCGGGCTATATGCATATAAAGTTGTCTAGCGTGCTAGAACTTTTAAAACTGAAGGTAAGCAGCGGTTGGACCCATAAGAGCTTTTCATTGCTCCTAACTTTGTTAGGGGACATGCTTTAAAACAGAAATCATATGCCAAAAATTACCTACAGAGCTAAGAATGTTCTTTGCCCCTTGGGAATAGAAGTAGAGAAAATACATGCATATCCGAATGACTATATCTTGTACCGTAAAAGTATGCGAAATTGCATGCATGTCTGGTGTGCAAAGCTTCTTGATACAAGCGTAAGAATGACTGTGATGATGGCGAGGATGGCATGGAGGTGTAGAAGGAGACTCATATTAAGGTTGCGTGGTACTTACCTATAATTCCTATTTGTAATGCTTATATGTGAACTCTAAGGAGGCCAAACTGACGTGTGAATGCAAATGGGTATACAGATGATGGAATGTTGAGACACCGTAACACCACATATATTCTTTACAGTGGAGAAATATTGATAGGAGGTATGTTACGTTCGGTGAAGAGACGAGAAATGTAAGATTTGCACTGAGCACTTATGGAATAAACCCATTGAGCAACATGAGCAGCCAACATAGCATTTGGCCCGTGAATCTCTACATGTACAGTATTCCTTCTTGGTTATGTATAAAACAGAAGTACATCATGATGAAAATACTTAACCAAGGTCCAAAACAACTCAGTAACGATATTGATGTGTACTTTGCACCACTGTGGATGATTTGAAGCTTCTTTGGATTAAAGGGGTACAGGTATGGGGTATGCATCTAAAGAAAAATTTCGCATTGCACTGCATGTTGTTCCTAACCTCAATTATTATCCTACCTACGGTAACTGTTCAAGCCATACTATTAAAGGACCAAATGCATGTGTTCAATACCTAGTTGATACAACAAGTAGGTGGCTGAAATATTCTAATAAAACCGTGTACATGCGTCACCGTAGGTTCGTTCAAAGGGATCGCCAGTATTGCACGATGACTGATGAATTTGATGGAACTGTTGAGAAATGCTCAGCTCCAAAGATTTTAAGCGGAACAAAGATCCATTATTAGGTTAAGAACCTCAAAATCGTGCTTGGAAAGGGAAAGTTTAAACGCCAAGCTAGAGCAAAGAAAAGCCCGTTAAGAAGAACGTTTAGAAGAAGAGATCAATATTCTAGAACTTACCTTACACTACTACAGAAAGGCTCATCCGGGACGTGTCATCTCAGTCGGGCAAAGCTCAACCGCCTCTGATTCACTCATCACAAGCGGGTTGCCACGGGGACCATCTCTGATATCGATGCTGTGTCCGCAGATGGAGACATCAGAGTCGGTTTGGAGACCAACCGCCTCAGATGAGTCATCTGAGGCGGTTTGCAAACGAAACCGACTCTGATATCTAGTCATCTGACGAACCGCCTCAGATGTAACACATATCACAGGCGGTATGGGGTGAACCACTTGTGATGACTGTTTGAGGGATATCGCAGTCGGCTTGAGTGACCCAACCGACTGTGATAAATATCGCCTTCATAATCGGGAAGTCTTTTAGGTTTTCGCTGATCTGTTCTGTTGGGTAGCGGTTGGTTCGGGTAGGGGCAATTTTGAGGCGATTTTGAAGGGAGGGAGAGTGGATGCTGAGGAGTAATTGCATTGGACATTGAAGAAGGTTAGTACTACTTGCCCCTCTCTCCCTATTTTGCTTTCATTTTGTTGGATGAGATAATTAGGTTTAGTTGTTTGGAGATGATGAAGTGAAAATTAATCATATAGTGATGATCTTTTAGTATGTGGTAGGTTAATAAGTCTCTTGCATATGTATTGTGTAACAGTATGTGCGAGATGGATCGAAGTTGGATGTATCCTGAGAACCGTGTGACCCAAGAGTACATTAATGGTGTAGATGATTTTCTATTAGTAGCGCGAGACGATATGTTGGCAAAGGGAGCCAAATTTATGTGTTGCCCGTGCTATGATTGTAAGAACGAGAAGATGTTCAAGGAGACAACCCAGATACAAGATCATTTGAGTTGTAGGGGTTTTGTAAATGGTTATACACGGTGGACCAATCATGGCGAGGCGCACATAATTTTACCGGTGGAGATGAGTTGACTAGCAACGAAGATGATGTCCACGGTGAGTCCGATTGCAAGGAGGATGAAGATATGCAGCCAGTCGATAATGAATTGGAGGAAATGTTGCGTGACGCGGAAGGAAACGACCTAGAGGGGAGACAATACGGGCAATTCCTGGGCTTGATGGAGGACTCAGAGAAACCTTTGTTTTCGGGTTGCAAGACAAAATACACAAGATTATGTTCTTGAACTATTCAAATTGAAGGCAAGCAATGGTTGGTCCGACAAAAGTTTCACCTCTCTCCTAGTACTCATGGCAGACTTGCTTCCACAGGGAAACGAGATGCCCACGAGCACATACAGAGCGAAAAAGATTTTTTGTCCTCTAGGTCTGGAAATAGAAAAACTCCATGCTTGTAAGAACGACTGTATCATCTTCTATAAAGAGTATGCGAACGTACATGTGTGTCCAGTATGTATCAGACATCTAGATACAAGCAGCTCGATGTTCAAGGTGATGAATCAGAGGGTGTCGAAAGTAGGAAAGGACCGCCGGCTAAGGTAGTGTGGTATCTTCCTATAATTCCGCGTCTGAAGCGTTTGTTTGCAAACAAAAAGCACGCGAAACATATGAGATGGCATGCCGACGACCATAAGAAAGATTCCATGCTAAGACACCCCGCTGATTCAATCCAGTGGAGAAACATCGACACTAGGTATCCAACGTTTGGAACTGAGTCGTGAAATGTAAGGTTCGGGTTGAGTACGGACGGAATGAATCCCTTCGGTAGCATGACCTGTCGACATAGCACCTGGCCGGTGGCTATGTGCATGTACAACCTCCCTCCTTAGCTTTGTATGAAGCGAAAGTACATCATGATGGCCATGCTAATCCAAGGCCCAAAGCAACCTGGAAATGATATTGATGTATACCTAGCACTCTTGATGGAAGATCTTCAGACTCTATGGAACGAAGGGGTTGACGATGTATGGGATGCCGACAAAAGGGAACATTTTACCTTATGTGGCCTCCTGTTCTGCACCATAAATGACTATCCTTCCTATGGTAACCTGTCTGGTCAAACCACTCACGGAGCTAACACTTGCGGTCAATGCTCGGATAATACGGCAAGTGTGTACCTCAAGCACTCGCACAAGACAGTGTACATGCGGCACCGTAGGTACTTGCGAAGGAATCATCCATACCGGAATCTCAAAAAGGAGTTTGATGGTACAATAGAGGAGGGAATGGCTCCAAAGCCTTATTCAGGAAAGGAGGTCTACGATATGGTGAAGGACGTTGACGTAGTTCTCGGTAAAGGAATCCAATTGAGAAAGGGCATATGGAAAAAGAAGTCGATTTTTTGGAATTTACCTTACTGGGAACACTTGAAAGTTCGCCACTGCATTGACGTCATACATGTAGAGAAGAATGTATGTGATAGCTTGCTTGGTCTGTTATTGAACATCCCTGATAAAACAAAGGATGGTGTGAACGCAAGGCTTGACATGGTCGATATGGACATCAGACTTGATTTAGCACCCCAGAAATCTGAAAAAGGTCGAACATTCCTTCCACCTGCAAGTTACACCCTGTCAAATACTGAGAGAACCGAACTTTACAAGTGCTTGCATGGTATCAAAGTTCTATCCTGTTACTCCGCCAGCATAAAGAAACTTGTGTCGATGAAAGATTTGAAATTACTTGGAATGAAGTCTCATGATTGTCATGTTCTGATTACACAAATGCTCCCTGTTGCTATTCGAGGCATTTTGCCCACAAAGGTTAGAGAGACAATCATAATGTTATGCCAGTTCTTTCAGGCAATAACCCAAAAGGTCATCGACCCCCTTCGGCTAGATGCTTTGCAACAACGATTGGTGGTAACTCTATGTCATCTTGAGATGTATTTCCCGCCGACATTTTTTGATATCATGCCGCATCTCATGGTTCATCTCGTCAGAGAGATTAGGATGTGTGGCCCTGTCTTTCTTCGGAGCATGTACCTGTTTGAAAGATATATGGGAATTTTGAAGTCCTATGTACATAATCGATCCTGCCCAGAGGGGAGCATTGTTGAAGGCTATGCAACCGAAGAGGTCGTTGAGTTTTGTTTGGACTACATGTCGAATGTGAAACCCATTGGCGTACCTAAATCACGCTATGCTGGGAGGCTACAAGGAATCGGTACTCTCGGAGCAAAACGAATCAATCCCGATCCGGATGCACTTACGAAAGCCCATTTTCTTGTGTTGGAACACATGGATGTGGTATCTCCCTACATCACCGAGCACTTTGAGTTGGTACGGAAACAGAATCCGAATAAATCTCAAAGATGGATCACTATACAACATAACTCGAGGTTCAATCATTGGCTACACGACCGAATCACCAATAGCTCATCCATCGATGATATGCTTACTTGGTTGTCAAGAAAACCATCATACCAAGTCATGACATATCAAGGGTACCAAATAAATGGGTATATATTTTACACGAAGGCTCAAGATGCAAAAAGCTCATATCAGAACAGTGATGTCTGTATAGATGCTGTAGATGGTGTCGCCCATGACGCACGGCCATACTATGGGTTCGTAGAAGAGATATGGGAGCTCGACTACGTGAAGTTCAAGATCCCCGTATTTCGGTGCCGTTGGGTGTATCTTTTCCACGTGAAGGTTGACAGTTATGGCGTGACTACCGTGGACCTTGGTCATGTTGCTTATGCAAGTGAACCATTTGTGCTTGCAAAACATGTTCACCAAGTCTTCTACATAGTCGATCCATCTAATAAGAAGCGTCATGTCATAAGGAATGGAAAGAGGAGTATCGTCGGTGTCGATGAAGTGGTCGATGATGATGACTACAACAGATTTGGCGATATCCCTAATTCGGACGAAGTGACATGCGAAGAAACACAAAGTCATGACAATAAGACCTACATCCGCAATGATCATCATGAAGGTCTTATTTTCAAAGGAAAAAGGCTAGTGCTTGATTAGTGATGTGGGTGCAGGTTCAAATGGTTATGTATGCTCGCATTGTGTTGAAATAAGCATTTAAACTTTGATTGCATTTCAAATTTCATAATCTATATTAGAATGAATGTGACCTTTTGTAATGTGAAACCTTTCTATGTGCTGTGTGAATTATGATCTCTGTGAAAACTTTGTGTAAATGATGAATGATATGTGAACTGTCGTTTAAATCATATGAAAACTGATATTTTTCCCTAAAAAGAGGGATGTTTATGTCTGGCTAAAGGACATATCAGAGGCGGTTACGAGTCAAAAAATGCCTCAGATATGTTCAATCAGAGGCGGGTTTTTAAAACAACCGCCTCAGATATGTGGACATCAGAGGCGGGTTTGTACAACAAGCGCCTCAGATATGTGGACATCAGAGGCGGGTTTATGATGAGGTTCCTTTAAATACCGTGGACTTAGGGTTTTTTCAATCCCGCCAGTTGTGAACGCAGCCCCTTCGAATTCGCCGCCCCATCCTCTCGCGCCAACCCATCCTCCCCGACGCCCCCGTCCCGGCCCGACCTCGCCGCCCCGACCACCCCAACCGCCCCGGCCACCCCGACGCCGCCCCGGCCTCCCCGGCCACCCCGCCGATCGCCCCGGCCACCCCGACGCCGACCTCCCCGCTCCTCCCCGATGCCACCGCTCCTCCCCATCACCGGCGTCCCCGAAGCTCAAGGTATCACAGCAATTCGCTATTGAGCTAGGCAAGAATGTTCATATGAATTATTTAGGGTGGTTTATTTTTTGCTTTTGTGAGCCCTGCTCAAACTTCTCCTGTTGAAATTATTTGTCCAATAAATTATGTGCATATTGCAATATTTGTGTGCTCTTTCCATCCAAATGAAGTAGCTATCCCACGCATCTCCACTATTGGATAATATATAGGATAATTAAACTATCTAATGTTGTGTATATTTTGACTATGTGCTGTTTCCATCCAAATGGAGATATGTAATTTGTTAGTAGTCACTCCTGATTTATCAGATCATGCCTGCTATTTAGAAGCTTATGGGTCCTAGTAAAAAGGTGAAAAATAACTTGTTAGAAATGCCCCTCATGATCATGTGGATGGGGTGAGTTAAGAATTTTGTAGGGACAATCATGCGTACAATGACGAGTATTCTAGCATATATTTTTGAAGCATTTGCCTAGTGCCTCTCATTTCTCAGCTGTAACTTCTATGGGTAGTGCACAATTACAACTAGTTAGCACTGTTACAACTAATTAATTTCCAAATAATTAGCAAGTGGTTCCTTACTAGAGGAACTAATTTAAAAATAATATTGTAATTAGATGTCCTATTTACCTCGTTAAGATTTTCTTGTTTGCTCGTTGCTTTCCTAATGTTGGTTACTTTTCCTGTTCTTGTTTTTGTCAAGAAATTAGCCGAGTTATTCTCAAAGTAAGAAAATCATGAGTATTCTAGTTTGACCTTAACAGTAATTGTCAAGATGTCGGACGCACAATCTTCTTCAAACTCGTCGTCCTCTACATCGCCGCCGCCTGCTTCTTCGGCTGCCCATTCTTCGTCCAAAAAACTCAAGAAGATCAGGAAACCTGGAACAATTTCGCAAAGACCAATGCGACGCATGGTAATCACTGGAATATCAACGCGAACTAGGGCCCCGAAGAAGCCGAACAAAGTGGCTGCCAAATTCTGATCGTTTTGCGGGATTCTCGGGCATGAGAAGGTGGACATCTGTATAGATAACTGGAAGCTAGTCACCGTTGAGACGTAAAATCAATTGATGACGGAGATAAAGGAGTGGTTCCAGTTCCCTCCAGAATTTGAAAAAAGCATCGAACGAGCCGCGTTCACGAAAATCTCGGAGGCTTGGAGGAGATTTAAGAGCGAGCTCACAACTAAATTCATAAGGAAGGGACAGAGTCCGTTCAATCAATACGGCTTCTTGGATCCAGAAGTGTGTAGGAGTTTTGTTGAGATGAGGTCCACTCCTGAGTTCGACCGTCTCAGTGCAAAGCAGAGAGAATTGTCGGCTAGAAACAAGCACCCGCATCACCTCGGCATAGGGGGATACGAACAGGCGGAGGAGAAATGGGCGCGTGAGGACCAACTAGCAAGGGCGCAGAATGTAACCCCTCCATTTGTAGGCCTGCAAGGGCGGGCCCATTCCTGGTTAAGAGCTCGTGCCAAGTCTAACCCTTCAAGCGGCACCACAAGATTTCCGAATCCCGCAGATGAGGAAGTCGCACAACGCATGGTATAACTCACTCACTTTAGTCCTTATGAACGTAAAGAATAGAATTAGTAAGACTCATAGTACTTGAGTCGGAATTTCTTCTTGTAGGTGGAAATGAGTTCTCAGCCCTCCCAAGGTGATGTGGCTGTGTCATCACGGACACACGACATCCTCACCACTGCACTGGGAAACCCCGAGCACCCTGGTCGCACATGAGACATAGGAAGTGCTGTTCCATGGTGCCAGGGATTCCCCGAGACTGAGGAGGAATACGAGCGCAGAAGGAGGGCTAGGAGGAGCCAGACGCAGTCTCAAACAACACAGACAGACCATGCTGCCATGGAGGAACGTATAAGAGCGGAGGTATCGAGGCAGGTGGATCTTATCAAGGAAGAATTGAGGGCACAGTTCGCCCTGACTGCTGCAGCTACGAGCCCCGGCAACCATCGAAGTAGCTGCGCATCCGGTGGTCTGGTTGGAGATGAAGGAGGCAGCCAAGGATTACCGGTTGAGCGTATCACGGTAACAACAATAAACCTATTTGTTGTCGCATGTTCAATTATACTATGAACATGTCTTACGAAATCTTCACGCTATTTCTAGGAACCAACTCGATGCAAGCTCATGGCCAGAGTGATGGGTGACAATCTCCTTGATGCTACTTTTGGGGTGGTACATCCTTTCGGAGCCAGGGAGTATGGTGCATTGTGTGCCCCTTCGCCCTAACTTCGTGAAGGTTATGGTGGACTTTGTTGTTGATGGTTTCAAGCTTCTACCGGTGCCCGTGCCCGTACCTGATGAGATCACCATCCTGCAAGAGTCCGTCGGCACCTTGATCCAATGGCCGAAGAAGGACATCGTCCTATTGGACTAGCCTTCATCGCAGTCGGCATCACAGGCGTGCGAGAAGAATCCAACCCCCATGGAGCTTGTAGCGGAGACGGTGCATGAGAACATCCCTAACGTCGTCGAGTCAGTAGCACCGCCGCCAGAGGAGCATGGCATTGTGGCAACAACTCACCAAGAAATGGCAATTGTAAAGCCTTCCGAAGAAAAGGACGGAAAAGGTCAGAAGAGAAGCAGGACCAGCAAGAGCACGAGCATCAAGAGCACGAAGAGTGGGAAGAGCGTCAAGAGTGTCAGTCCACCATCTCCTGAGAAGATGCAGTTGGCTCTGAAATTCGTTAATGGAGAGCCAATGGTGAACGAGCATGAGTTGAAATCCTTGTCAACAGCATGTCAGCGATTGCACCAGTGGTACATGGAACAGAGCAACATTCTTCGAGGAGACACTGGAAGCAGGCCACAAAGCTTCAAGGTCAAGTTTCGAGAGGAGCACTTGTGGCACCAAGACCTCGATGGGGTGTTCTATGTGTACTTCGAGGACTTGTTTGATCTGTGACTCGACGCCCTTGAGCAATCCCTCTTGAGATGCTGGACATTGTAAGTCTGCTCGCTCGGATCATAATTGGAATATCTACATATGTAGATGCTAGTTATAATATCGTCCTACAATTTTCTGTAGATACATGTATAACGAGGCCAAGACGCTCAAGGAACCGGTTGGTTTCCTTGACCCATGCAGGGTCACGGACGAAGCCATTAGGGACAACGAAGAATTCGTGCTGCAGTATGTTACAAAGGCGTTGTTGGCTCAGAAGGATAAGGAATACTTCATGTTTGCATACAAACCTGGGTATGTATTTCGCTATTTGGTTATTTTCAAACCAGATCAACATTTTGTAGTACCCATGGCAACACATCTATATATGCAGCTTCCATTGGGTTTTGATAGTCCTCGTACCAAGACGTAACAAGGTGATATACCTTGATTCTTTGATAAATCCCACTCGCGACTTCAATCCCATTAGGCAAATACTTGACAAGGCATTCTTAGAATTCCGTGCTCGGGGAGGGAAGGGCAAAGGATCCAAGTTAACGCACAGATTTAACTTTCCGGTAATATATATGTTATTATATCACATCTCCGCTAAGTACCGTTTCAATGTATATAACAATACATTCATTTCTAATTGCAGTGTAGACAACAAGTTAAAGGAACTAACACTTGTGGATTCTACGTTTCCCTCCACATGGAGAAGGTGATGAGTTTCATCACAAGGAAACAAGATATCAAGGTTCATTATTTTTCAATATATATTCATATATGTATTTGCATGTCAGATAATTTCTCCTCTCCATCATTTGCGAAAGATTTGGAAGGTAGAAGATGAGGGAGGCCCACTTGATGATCAAGCATTGCTAGCACGAATTAGAGGGATTTTTGCATTCTTCATCAACACTCAAGTCCTAAACCCTCAAGGCGATTTCTATGGTGGAGGTGTAGCGGAGTAGCTAGCTTTGTTTCAAAACTTGTGATAATTTCAGAACTTTGTGATAATTTCAGAACTTTGATTATTTCAAAGCTTGCGATTATTTCAGAACTTGTGATTATTGGTTGTGAACTGTGATGTGATTATTTGCTTTATTGTGATGTGATTATTGGCTGTCAGTTGCTCTATTCTATGAATATGTCATTATGTATGTGCATCTGTCAATTTTTCAGAGGGCATGGCTAGCAAAACCTAAGGCTAGCCTAAAATACAGGGAAATCATGCCCTCTGGACACAGACATCAGAGGCGGGTGGTATAAAGGCCCGACTCTGATGCGAGTCATCACAGCCGGTTGGTATAACGGCCCGACTCTGATGTCAGTCATCACAGCCAGTTGGCACAAGGGCCCGACTCTGATGACTTAGTCATCACAGCCGGTTGGCATAAGGGATCGACTCTGATGACTTAGTCATCACAGCCGGTTCGCCTAAAGGCCCGACTCTGATGACTTAGTCATCACAGCCGGTTGGAATAAGGGACCGACTCTGATGACTTAGCCATCACAGCCGGTTTGCCTAAAGACCCGACTCTGATGACTTAGTCATCACAGCTAGTTTTTTTGGCAACCGACTGTGAACTTAGGGGTCATCAGAGACCATCCCGCACAATCGGTTGGGCGAACCGCCTCCAATGATCATTTTCACCCGCCTCTAAAGGCATGTTTTGTAGTAGTGTTACTAGAAACACTTAGAAGTACGTCACCGCATCGACGTGATACACGTAGAGAATAATGTGTGCGACAGCATAAAGTCTCTTAGTGAACATGCCTAATAAAACAAAAGACATTCTTAACACACGTCTCGACATGGAAGATACGAAAATCAAACTGGAGTTAGCACTGCAAAAAACTGCCAATGGAAAGACATTTCTTCATCCTACTTGTTACACCCTGTCCAAACCAGAGAAAAAGGAATTATGCGAGCGCTTGCATGGTACCAGAGTTTCATTTGGATACTCTGTCAACATTAAGAGACTTGTTTCAATGGAAGATTTGAAACTAATTGTCATGAAGTCTCATGATTGTCATGTGCTTATGATACAGATACTCCCAGTTGCAATTAGAAATATTATGTCACTGAATGTTAGATAAACTCTCATGAAACTATGTGGTTTCTTTAACACACTTTGTAAGAAGGTCATGAGTTTTGGTGAACTAGATGATCTGCAAGAGGGGGTGGTGAAGACTCTATGCGAACTTGAGATTTTTTTTCCTCCGTCGTCCTTTGATATCATGGTCCATCTCATTACTCACCTGGTGCAGGAGATAAAGATGTGCGGCCCTGTGTTTCTACATAGCATGTACCCATTCGAGTGTTATATGGAAACTCTGAAGCATTATGTTCGAAATCGATCTCGTCTAGAGGGCAACATCGTCGAAGGCTATGCAAGGGAAGAGGTCACTGAGTTCTACGTTAACTACATGGCATTTTCAACCAATAGGCCTGCCTCGATCTCGCTATGAGGGCAGGGTACGTGGTGCTAGGACCATTGGAAGGAAAGTAATCATGCCAGTTCAGATTTGGTATGCTCAAAGCCCATTTCACGGTTTTGACATGGTCGTAATATCTCCATATATGCAGGAACACAAGGATATTGTACGGTAATAGAATCTGAAATGATCAGATCATTGGATCACGAAACAACATAATTTTGAGTTGAAGGAATGATACAATGAGCGACTCTGTGTTATCCCTTCAAGTGATACATTGACATGTTTATCAAGAGGTCCTACATGGTTGGTCATTGTATGGAAAGGGTACCAAATCAATGGGTACAGTTTTTATATCAAAGATCAAGATATGAAAAGCACGGTGCAGAACAATAGTGTCTGCATAAATGCTCTCGAAATGGATGGCATGAAACAACTATACTATGAGTACATAGATGAGATTTGGGAGCTAGACTATAGGGATAATTTTAAAATCCCCTTCTTTTGGTGTCGTTGGGTCAATAAGAAGCAGGAAGAAGTGCCGCCTAAGCAGGTTCCCTACAAACGCAATGATCATCAAGAAGGAATAATTTTTTAATATATTATGTAATATTATGTATTTTCTATGATTTCTACTAATTTTTCTGAGTTTTGAAAATTTTATAAGTATGTGTTTCTTATGTATTTATTAAGTATTATCCTTTTTATTTGTGAGTTGTCCAAATTCTATATGAATTCTAAAAAATTTCAAAGAGTGATCCAAATTGATAAATGAATTGTAGAAATATTAAAGAATTTTCTAAATATCAAAATAAATCTAGAAATATTATCCAAATCTTTGGTGAAAAAACATGTTAAAATATGTTAAGGAACTAACTGAGGTGGTGAACTATCACAGTTAGTTCCACGTCATAGATTGACTGAGATAATTCACTATCCCAATCGGTTTCCTGTATGAACGGACTGAGATAGTATATTATCACAGTCAGTTCCCATGTGGAATCGATGAGGGTATTATATTGTCCGAATCGGTTCTTTTGTTGAACCAAATGAGACATATTATCCCAGTTGGTTCCACCGGCCGAACCGACTAGGATAAGTTTAATCCCCATCAAACCTAAAGCGTTTCCCCCAAAATGTTCTATCTTACCGCCACCTTCCCCAAAACATTCTACCTTTTGAGCCGCCACAACCCTCGACCCTGAGCCCTACCCTGCTGTTGCTGCATCCATCCCACCATATCCATCACCATTCACGTAGGCACCCTTCTCCCCAAGCCGCCGTATTATGTGATATATTCTAGGTTTTCTATGTTGAACTCATCACCATTTGAGGCTGATTTATTTTGCTTCTTGTGAGGTTGATTTTGTGACCTAGATGGTACTGATATTGATGGTCGTTATTTTTTCATGGTATTATGTGATGTACTCTAGGTTTTCTATGTTGAACTCATCACCATTTGACCCATGGATTAATTATTGTAAAATTCTCATGTTACTATGGTGAAAACTATGAACCTGAAAACTGATTCACTCAGGGTTATAGTTGATGACGTGGAAAACCCTTAACCTTGCGATAATATCATGTTGATATTTTTCCTGTAAAATAGGATGTGTATATGAGCTTTTCCAAGAGTTATAATGTCATTTGGGTATGTGTATTAAATATAGTAAAAATAAAATGGCTATGCTGAAATGTGTTTGTATGACTTGTCTGAAAAATTGTGTTGAGATAGCAAGTTCTAGAGGATGGAAACATCCTTTAACCTAAGACTAAATGCTTGTAAGTATTTTATATGATTATTGTAGTGTTTTGGAAATCTTTTCCAAGTGGTCTCACTTATTTTTTATGAATATATTAAATGTAGTGAAATTCACCAAAATGCTATGCTAAACAATTAACTTTGTAGTTGCTGAAATTTGGCTAAGTGTTGGATAAAAGGCTTATTCACTTAAGGACTTTGTAGAGGGTTAAATAAACACGTAATCTGAATTTTATAGTTTTGAATTGATGTGTGCCTCAATTATAATGTTAAGATATGCTAATCCAACTGAATATACACCTTCTTGATGAATTGTATAATTATGGTAGGCTTGACAATATGGTATCTTGATAACAAGGATCTGAGTTACTTAGGGAACTTAGGGATCTTGTAGGATGCCAATGAGGCCCTTACTGCGGCGACCCGCCTACTATCTGCCTGGATAGTATACCGGTCTTCGACATATTGTAGACAAAGTGCCTTCTTGTTGACAACACATCATACAGAGTAGCACATAGAAGCATCGCAGCGGTCCTTTTATTACAACTTAATTTACAACTCAGAGAACAAGATACAAATATATTCCCAAAAGTACAGAGAATTTAAAACCGTTCCACTCGGCTCCAGCAAAAGTCTTATCCTACATCTCTCATCTCCCACTTCCTATGCTTCTACGCTTCAGGGCCTTCACCACGGTAGTCAAAGTAGTAGTCGATGCTTTCGCCCTCCGTCGCTGTTGTCATTTCTTTGGGGACTTCATCTTCGACCTCGATGTAGACTACGTCTTGATCTGTTGTCGGCTCACCATCTAATCAAAGGAATTAAGATAGAGGGATGAGTACAGAAGGTACTCAACAAGTCCAGGAATAGCAAAGAGGTGTTTGATGCACTATCTACTGAGAACGGCAACGTTCTCCAAAAGCAATGCAGTTTTGAAAGGTAAGAGAGTCAAATTTTAATTTAAGAAACTAATGATCCCATGTCTTACAAGCTGCTAGGATTCCCGATGAATCCCTTTCTTGCTGGGTTCACAGTTTCAACCAAGAACATGGAGTGACAATGCCACGATTCAATACACTCTGCAGAGGTGCGCAACTGTACCCACAAACGATCATAAATATGTACCCGAATTAGCAAGCCCCAAGTCACGTACTCATGATCACAGAGCCGTTTCACCGTCCGATCGGCTATACCCCACGTCGTAGTCCATCTAGGACTACCGGTCCCATGTTGGTACTCCAACGTCCAACGTACTGTGGCTAACACCACCTTTTCTATGGTTGGTACTCACAGCGTCCAACCATTCTCGGTAGTTGATACTCACAGTGTCCAACACCCAGATCCTACTTTCCCGGGGGGGTATAGACCTAGGACAAAGGTACTTTAGCTCAGCCCCACCCATACAGGGTATGTGGTAAGCGCGATCACTACGGCCCTTAAGCACATTTAATCATTGGTTGCATTAACCTTATATGAACAATCCTGTGCGATGAAACCTGCCTTCCAATGTGCCATCGGCACCCTTTCCAAGGTTTTATCACCCACCATGATTCATGGCCCAAAAATCGGCGATCAAAATAAAACAACAGTTGATTCATCTTTAGAAAATAGATTTCCATTTTGCGCATGTTGTAGACAAGAGGGAAATTTTGTAAATCATTCTCAACAGACATGAACAAGAAACTGGACTTGCCTGGTATCAGATTGAAAATGAAGTTCAAAGGGTTTACTTGTGGAACTCCGGCTTCTGGCAAGGAAAGTAATAGAGTCCGATAAGGATTAATCCAGAAAAATTTCAAGTATGAATGCAATGATATGATAACGTATGCATGAGATGATGCGTTTATTGCCTTATCATCAAAGACATTGAGATTTAAACCTTTTATTACTTCCGAAGCTTGCTTTGATTTTCTTTTGAGTTTACATGACTCTATAATCTCTCCTCTTCTTTTTCTTCTTTTAGGAGTTTCGCTTATGGTTTAATTGTATGTCCAATTCAATAAAAATACATTCATCATTTTGATTTAATGCTTAGTTCCTTTTTATTAAGCAATGTTGTTTCAGCTTAAGTAACTTTCTTAATCCCTACTTGATTTCCTAACGTTTAGATGTGTGCATACACATTTATTTTTCCTTTCTTACTTCTATTCTTAAAAGAAACGAAACAACTTAGCTTGAATAATTTAATCAAGAGTCAATTCTAGCATTTACTTTAATTACTCCTTTTCCTTCTTCAAATGCAATAATAGAATATCTTTGTTTAAGCATTGTCTTAAGATTTAATAATGGGAATCATGGTTTTTATTTTTATTTATTTTCTTTTATTATTTCTCATCTCTCCCCTTTTTTTAAAGAAAACCTGCCACTGCTTTGGCCCTAAATTGGCCGGTTCTAATCTAATCCCGTAGCCCTAACTTACCTTCTCCCCTAACCTCTCTCCGCAATCTCTCTTCACCCGCGCCGCCAGCGCCTCCTCTTTCCCCCAACGCTCCAACCGCCGCCGCCTTTCTTCGGCCTTTCTCCTCGGTCGCCACCGATCGCTCCCCCTCACTCCGGTTGGCGCCGCCCTCGGTAGGTCTGCCCCGCCACGATGCTGCCCATGGCGCCGCCTCGTCATGCCACTCGGCCCTTCCCGAGTCCCTTTGCGTTGATGCCTTAGGGATTTGGACACCGCCGCCTGGCCTCGGAATGGTCCCGTTGATTTGGATTTGGGCTCGGGTTGGTCTCCGCCGGCGTCATCTTGGTCCGGTACGGCCACATGTCACCTCGCCTGCTGCCTCTCCTTCGCCCCCTTCCAACGGGCTCTTCCTCGGAAGCCGCCCCCGCTTGCCGCCCGGGAGACCGTGCGGCTCAGTGTGGTAGCTCTAGCGCCGCCGAAGCTCCACTGAGCCCCACTCCCGTTGGTGGTGAGTTGGGGTGCTTCCCACTGTCTCCTCCTTTGGTAAGCCTCAAACTCCCCCTTTTCCTCTTCTATTTCTTTAATCCTAGGGTTCCTCTGCGCTCGGTCCGGTTATTCCTTGCTATTCATGGTCCGATTTGGCTGATATACATGTTGTGCCTATGTTGCATACTATCTTTAATTGATGTGATCTAAGGTTCATGTTATCTGGCTACGTAAGCTTTATAAGAAATAGACCTTTCACTGGTTACTCTAAGGTGCTAAAGAATATCTAATCCTTACTATACACATGCTTATAAGAGTTTGTTAATTTGATGCACTGATATATGATATATACACGGTTAGCTTCTCTCCATTTTTTTAACATATATGTGCATATGCATATCAGCTTTCTTCAACTAAAACCACAAATATTTTAGTTGGCCTTAGCTAATCTATTCTCATGCCTTCGATGAATTGTTGTATGCATGAACACCTGCCCCCTTGTAGAGAATACAGATGTTAGGTTGGTCGCTAGATAATCTATTCATGGCCAAAATGGGGGTTTGCTTTGTGCTAAGGCTAATCTGATGATTTCATATTTTTACTGAACACCTTTATTGATAAAAACAATTTCTGCTACTTGATCCTTAGCCAGTTACTGATGAGAGCAGATACTTAGCTTGATCTTAGTTGTTTTCTGTTTCCTTCCATATGTGTGTATGCCTATATCAGTTCATTAGGCTGAAGAACAGATCCTACTTTTTGATTCTTTAGCTAACGTTATACTGGTATTATGTGTCTGAAGAAGTGAGTTGGTAGAACTGGTGGGAACAGGTACTGCTTCTTGTTTCATTGGCTAAATTTATGTTGATGAGTGGCATTTGAGTATTGGTCAGCGGAAATTGAGAAGAACAGAAACTTTGCTTGATCTATAGTCTATTTCTATACTATTTTTGTTAAAAACAGAATGCTTATCTTTTGGTGATAATTATATGCATCCTAATCTTGTTTACCCAACATTGAAACTTTATTTGAAACTTTAGATTCGCTGCTTCAGTATATAAACTTGACATGAATAGGTGTTATCTTTGGTCTTAGTCTCTTCCTATTAACTATATACATATATCTACACATGTCTATCTGTTGGATTGAGGAACAGATGCTAATACTTGGTTTATTTCTCCATTTCCATGATGATTAAATGCTATATCTGTTAGTTAAGCAATAGTGTGCTATGCCTTGGTGTGGTCTGAAATTCTTTACTGAATGTCTTATTACGGTTTAAGTGCTTGGCTGCCCTATGTATTGTCACTCCAATTTATTACGGTGTAAAGTTGGTTATGGTGTCTTCTGTTAGAAACTGATGTGAACAGATGCTATTCTTGACTTAGCATATTTTTGTTTTCTACATATACCTATATCCATATCAGTTTAAAGAACTGAAGAGCAGATATGATGCTTGATTCTTAGCTAGCTAATCATGATGTTTATGCATCTGATGCAACTTGAAATCTAATGAGAACAGAATACTACACAGCTGCCTATTCGGTTGCCTTTAAAACTCTATGATGATTAAAATCTGAGGGTCCCCTAAAATCCACTTCACATGCATATGCAGACTACGATGATCTGGATAGGGTTTTACCTTATCTCTAAGTTGGACAATGGCCGATTTGAGCTCCTAAAGCCCTTGGTCCTTGGTCTGGCTTGCTGGACTTGGTGATGGTCTTGCTGGTCCTGCTGGTTCTTGATCTACTGATGGCCTTCTCCTGATGTTCCTAGTAATCTTGCTTATCTCCTTGTTGCTCCTGAGCACTTGTGGCTTCCTGGAGTTGGATAATGGCTCGGTCTAGCTACTGGAAATGGTGGTCTCGGCCTCCCGAACTTGATAATTCACCTCTCCTGCTACTCTTACATTGGTCTCTCCGGTTGCCTTACTCGGTTGGATAATTATGGCTGGCTGTTCTTTTGCTTTGGTTGCCTTATGAGCTAAGTATATCTACCGAGCCTCCCTAGGCTTCTCCGGTGAGGTTTCTCTTACCACCTCATGCTGCCTTGGTTGCTACGTGGCTGTTTGCTGGATTTCTCAGCTGCCTTGCTTGCCACGTGTTGCTGGTTTTTCTTAGGCTTGGCTTACAAACTAAGTTACCTCTGGTTCATGTGTTGGCTGTGGGATATGCATGCCACTCGGTGGATTTCAAACAAGGAATCTGACTTTAGTCAAAATATGTGGGCTGCTGGACAACTATTTCGAGAGATGATGCCTTATCTCATTTTTCTAGCTTTAAAATAATTTCCTTTTCAAAAATAAAGACTCATGGAGGCAATTTAGTTTTAGGGAAAATAAAATTATTTTACTACTTCTCACCTCTTTTCTCCCTATATATGTATATATATTGGATTCGTCCGATGAGGGTCTTAGCTACATGGTCCTCGGACAATTTTGAAAACAAAAACATTTTTCAAATTATTTTCCAAAACTAAAAACTATTTAGGTCATCGGCGCTATTTTGCCCCGGCAGCTAACCTTGCGGATGTTGGTGGAACTGTGCCGGTGAACCACCCTTATTTTAAAAACAATGTTTTTCAAAACCATTTGCCTCCTACAGCAATCTGCGAGGTCCTAATGGTCCCGAGTTCTCATACTCGGCGGCTTCGAACTTCGCAAATATTTCCCGAAGGTCGCCTCCCCCAACATCTGGTGTTCCTCTACAGCTCGAAGCTCGAAGCTTAGGTTAGGTTTAGACATTTGTATAGCTAAATTAAATTCACTCATGTAATTTTTATTTCTTCATCTTAACTTTATGATGGAGAATTGTAATCTTTTTCTTTATATATTGTAATCAATTGTTATATGTCTTATAATGATATTCCTTCCTTAAATAAGTTCCAATTTCAATGTATATATGTGCGTATGAGTTATTTATGATGAATGCCCTACATGTAATGTATGCACAAACAATTCCTCCCCTCCGATTCTCACCGACCACACAATCCGACCGGAATTGCTCAACTCAGCAGCGTGAGTTGAGTTCCTCCTCCATCTCACGTTACTCCGACTAGACCTAAAACATAGGGTTCTCACACTTACGTTGTGAATCAGTGGTGCTAGCCATTTACTTTGAGTAGTGCAACGCTAGATCAGTAGGGCTGAATTCTTGATGAATTGTGTAATTATGGTTGGCTTAACAATATGCTATGGTGATAACAAGAATCTGAGTTACGCTGAAATTTGGCCAAGTCTAAACCTGATTTAGTTTTACTTAAGGATCTTGTAGGATGCTAATGAGGCCCTTACCCTATGAATCAATGGTGGTAGCCATTTAATTTGAGTAGTGCAACATTAGTACTAGCTAAGATCAGTAAGGTTGAAATCTTGAAACCTTATAAATTAAATATGATGAAATTAACCAAGTGCCAAGTTGTGTTATGGAATCTTAAATTGTGCTATGTGTTGATGTGAGGCTTGAATCTTGCTAAGTGCTACCCTATGGTTGATTATCGTGTAGTGCAACCCTAGCAACTACGTTATGATGATTGCATTGAACAAGCATGCCTAAAATCTGGTAATGTTTAAAAGAACCAGGCCACACCATCCTAAAATGCTCACACTGTGAAAAACAACATCTACTTCTCCCAATCATTGCTCTAGCTTCTCCATCTTAACAACAATTTCCTTAATTTTCTTTACTGCCATGGGCATCACAACAATATACATTCTATATTTTTAGAAAGAATTAATATACGATCTATTCGAAGTTGACCTAAACATGTTGTCGGCACCGAGACCGCCTGTTGAGACAACTAGCACTTCTGTTGCTAAGAAAAGGCAGGAAGAGGGAAGGAAACAGTTGAAAAGGCTGGAGATCAAGTATATTGTGACTTCTTTCATGACTCTAGGGCCCCTATCGAGCCTAACGATGCAAGGAAGAAGTTCTCAACTGTTTACGGGATCGTTGCACAAGAATGAGTGCCCATCACTCTAGAAAATTGGAAGAGGGTCAGAGTACGCAGCTCGCGTCCATTACGAAGGATATCCTAGACTACATCATCATAAGAGATGAATGGAAAGAACGCGTGGAACGAGCTGCTCGTATGACAGCGACCAAGGCATGGAAGAATTGGAAAACCACACTCGTGGCGTGTAATGACCCTATTTAATAAACGAGATTGATGTCAATCATCATGAATAAAGTGAAGTCCTTTTCAACCCACGCTTGCATTTCAACCATTTAGGATCAGCACCAATTAAAAATCTTGACTTATGCCGTAGGGTTGATTTTGTAGTAGAACTGAGAGACCAATATCACCATACTTCAGGTTTAATAAATCTCTATAAATTTTAAACATATCATAAAATCTCTCCAACAAATTGAAGTACATTTGTATATTCGAACCAAAGACATTGTAAAATATTTACACTTGGACATATTTGAAATGAGTTGATTGGAATTAATTTGCTACTCTTAACATCTATGAACTCTCTTAGTTGAGAACTTCTGATATGATTACCCCTCGTTCTAATTTTCGAGAGCTAATCAAAACCTACCGTGATACATAAGATTGTAGCTCATTTGACCTAACCTGCACCATATCAAACAATTGCTGGCTTAACCAGATTTAGATATGATTTGTGGACTGGGGTCTGGGATCCAGTTAAGTCAAGTCTAGTCTAAAATTGGCTCTAGCTTTTTGCCCCAAAATCAAAATTATAGCTCAAATGAGATTACTTCAACTTACACAAAAATGTGGATGAGTTGCAGGTAACCTACAGGTTTATATAAAATTTCTAAATCTTGAGAAGCTCTTTTGAATCACTGTTTCTTTACAATTTTGAAACTACAAATAAATTAAACAGAAAGATTAAAAGAAAAGTTCCTCTCCTCGTACTGGGCCGCCCTGGCCCAGATCCTCCCCGCTTTGCTCCTTGGGCCTAAGCCCAATTTCTCCACCATCCACCCTGCCACGCCGCTGAACACGCGTCCATGCCCAAACACGCCGGCGCCGCCTCTCACTACTCGGACTAACCAAGACAGCCACCGCCCTCAATTCCTTGCTCCTCCGATTTCTCCCACCACAGCACCCCACGCCCACCTCGGTGGCTCCGCGTCTGCCGCCGGTGCGCCACCGCACCCGCTCCACCCCCAACCACACGTGCCTCGCAGCTCACCCTTCCTCCTTCCGCCGAGCGCTGCCCCCGACGGGGCCACTCCCCTTGCTGACTCGTCGGAGCAGCCTCTTCCCGGATCTGCAGCGCAGCTCGTCCCCGCCTCCAAGCCTCGGTCTTGAGCTCCACTCCGACTCACCGCCATCGCCACCTTCGACCGGCCGCCGCCTGCGCCGTGCGCACCGTCCGCCCTAGCCCGAGCTGCGTAGCCGCTATTGCCCCTCCTCCCGCCACTCCACCCCTCGCTGTGGAGCTCGCCGTTGTCGACCACCTCCACCTCCGAGTTGCCCCTCGTCGCCACCGGGTGAAGCTCCTCCGTTGCAGGTTGCCCTCAACCTGACCACCGGAGGCTCCGTCATCGACGACGCCGCCCTTGTTGCGAGCTTCGGCCACACTCCTGAGCACCGACGGGGTGAACCACTCCCCCGCCCAAATCCCTCTGTCTCCTCCCCCTTTTCCTTAGCTCACCACCGGCGACTCCTTACCCTGGTGCTGACCGAGCTACTCAGTGGACCTTTAACGGCTAAGCCGAATTAAAATGTATCTAGCGACATGCAAATGATGGCTTAATCAAACAACCGTTCAATGTCTGCCTGATTTTGTTCTAACTACAGTAAGTTGCTAGTACTGCGTGGATGAACACAATTAAAAATGCTAGAGATCGATTGCTTAATCACTACATCGATGCCAGTTGGTTATACCCGATAAGTTAATTAGCTCAGCGAAATCAATCTTAAGAACGTTTAATGAAGTTAACTGTTAAGAGCTATTGTGAATTGCAATACCGAACCAATCACCATATATCCATGTTCGAACATTACTAATGAACCATTGATTCTTTATACATAAGCTAACTAATGCACTAGTACTTCCACTGTGGAGCAATTACCCTATTAAGTCATCAGCAACACACTCAAATGAACTAATGATGGTCGAAATGAGTTAAGTATTGAAGAATGATAGCAAACACTGATAATAATAATCTGTTAAGTTGACTAGTTGAGTCGATGACAGTTAATTGTAAGTAATAAGTCCTTAATAAATGGATGACCCCAAGGCTTGTAGTTCATTGGCTAATTATTGCATGGCGATTACCCCTTTTACTATCTGAATCGATAAGTACACAGATGATGGACTGATTAGAGCAGATAAGATATTTTTAACCACTAATAAGACAGAAGCAAAGCACTGATAATTGTTCTATTAATTACAATGCACCGGCCAAGCCAACTTCAGCAGTAGTTAGTAGGGTGAATGTCACAACCAGTGTCATGATCGATTAAGACAGGATTAGTACTCAACTGACACTAAATGAGGTTAAGACGTAGTTAGTTGGCTGAATCCACCTACATCATCACAAACCAAAATAACTAACACTTGGTTTAGTTGCAACTTAAATGGCTAATGATCAGAGGATAAGACTAACAATTGATCTTTCCAGTATATGTAATCACCTGCTAGTTAATAGAGTTAGTTGGTTAGTGACAGCCAGCTACAGTCAATATATATGATTACCTCAGTTAACTAATGCTAAAGACAATCAATCATGGGTGAGCATAACTAGTACACTAAAGTAATAGATTTTCTCTCTATGACAGATTGGACCCACAATTCAACAATGAAGGAAATAAGAAAAAGGAAAGGATATATCAGTTTGACCCCACATGTCATTTTCAGTAGTAATATTTTTAGTTAATATAAAAATACTTGATCCATTGTTATTATCATGGGTGAGCATAACTAGTACACTAAAGTAATAGATTTTCTCTCTATGATAGACTGGACCCACAATTCAACACTGAAGGAAATAAGAAAAAGGAAAGGATATATCAGTTTGACCCCACATGTCATTTCCAGTAGTAATATTTTCAGTTAATATAAAAATACTTGATCCATTGTTATTTACTAAGGAAAAGACAGGAAATAGTTAACAACTAGTTACACTTCAAAAGCTTGTAGAAAATGCACATAAATTCCAAAAGAAGTAATTCCTTTTTGTAAATTCATCACTTGAAATATATGGTTCAATGATGTAGATCTCAATCATGCTACCATTTATAAAGGTTTCTGAAATTAAAATAAGCCCCTTTTTGCCATACGTTCAAAAATGAATGATTAAAACTTCATACTAGCTTCAATTATAACTCACCTTATATCATAATGCATACTCCACCTTTATTTCAGTTTGGCTTTATCTCTGTATACATTCCTGTTATGCATCATTTAGAGGAAGAATATGCTAAATGATCCCAATGATAAGACATACACTTCAATAATTCATATCTCAAGTTCTAGTAATTCAAATTGAACGATTCCAATTACATTAGCTTCATAGTAGAATTTCTTATACCTTAGGATGCATTTCATACATTTTATTCTGTTATTTCTTGCTAGTTTTGAATTATGCCTTTTTGTCGTTTTTTCGGCCTTTTGGTATTATTTCAATAGAGTCGGACAACAAGGGTAATCTTGGAGTTAATTCCCAACCAGCTCATGATCTTGAACAGCCAGGCAAGCTTGCTCGCTTGTTGATAATATTCTGGTTATTCTTTTACTATGCTTGGTTGATTGAATGATGATTGTGATGTGTGAACCACTAGCATGAGTAGGGTTTGTTTGTGTTGTGGTCAATGGATGTGTCCCTTAAATCACTTGAATAAACATCTGAACCCCTTAAGGTGAGATGTGAGAGCCAGGGTACTGTCACCTACTGATGAATCGGTAGACGGTCAACCTAGCCGATACCGGTGTCGTAGGGCTGTACCTATCACCCACGGTGACAAGTGTTAGCGAGTGGAGCTGGATGGTCATAGTGGGCCTACTATGAACCAACACCCATTGGAACACTTGTTTGCGTGAGGCTAGGGTGGTTTAACCCTCCCTCACTATACATTAGTCAAATTGGGCGGTTTCACCCATTCGGCATCTCCCTAGGTTATGTGGCTTAGGGAGAATAATATGATTTGATTGTGATGGTTGTCTCGATGCTCTTAAATCTACAATTTGATGAGTATGTGATATGGGAGCTTTGGGTGGTTTAACCCAACTCCAGAAACTTACTTGAATGGTTTAAATGTGATAATATGTGGATGAGTATGATTGTTTTTCATACTTATTCAGATCTGAACCGGAATGGTTGATTGTATGATTTATCATGTGGATAACTTGGTAAATCGGAACATGACATGGTATGCTGAAATTGATAGCTTGTGTAGCTTATTTTCCATGTTATCTTGAATTATTCATATTATCATGTCAATTACCATGCTAAGTTTAAGATTAACCTGGAATGAGCACATAAGCAGCTTGCGAGTACAAAAGTACTCACTCGGGAATTCCATTCCTGCAGGTTGTTCCCATATCGTAGAGTATTACGACTTCGGTTATTTCAATTTGGATCATTAGTTGCAGGGATTGCCCAACTTGGTCAAGGGGTTACCTTTGTGGCGTTTTTGGGGATGGCTAGGGCTGCCATCTCGGCTTTCTCTTTTACTCTCCGTTGCTGTTTGTAATGTCATGTTTAATGTAAACGACTTCCGGGTCGCAATGTAAGTATGTTAAGTACTCATCCCAGGTATGGGAAGTGTTATACTATCTCATAATCCTTTCTCAATAGAGTTTTGTTGTGATATTAAGTTGTTAATGTGGCTGCTCATACACCGTGCGTGTATGAATTGAAGTGTATGGGCTAGTCGTGAAGAATTAGTGGCGTTCTCCTTGTTCGGTTAGCAAGATGGTGTTTGGTTGAGCGACCTGCCAGCTGAGATGCGTTGGCCGACTGGGCAGGGTGTGGGTAATGGTATGGGGCCTTCGGGTGACTCAACTAGTCTCCAGACTAGGTTGGAGTGAGGGTATAATTGCCGGGCTCCTCCGGAATCATCGTGATTGGTTGAACTCGAGAAAGATGCTAGGTCTTCACCGGACTTTAGAATTGCATGTGATTTATTCAATAAGGCCTGCTTCTGGCCAGCTTGACCAATGGTGAAGGCATACAGCTCTGGTAATCGTATGGTGCATTGGTCAGGTGTCGGACTACTCGATTTTGGGTGCATACGGCGCAGGTACCGTGTCACCAGTCGAGTGGTTGCTCGGTCTTTGGCGGAACATTGTTCTCTAATTCACGTGCGATTTCGGGGTCCCGACATGGCGGAGTACATGGATGCTGACAAGGAGCCCTTTGAAAAGTTTCCAATGATTACTCCCATGATTTGGGCTGAATTCCTGAAGATGAAGATGTTGGATGAATTCTGGCAAAATAAAGCCCTCTGCAAGAGAAACAAGCATCCCCATCGTATGGAGACTATCGGGTATGCGGGCTTGTCCGAGAAATGGGAAAGGGAGGATCAGCAGGCGTTGCAATTGAATGCCCCCTAAATTTGCCAACATCTATGATGTCAGGAATAGAGCTTGGTCTAGAGCAAGGGCACCTGATACCACATCGACTTCAAGCGACCCTAAATTTGACAACCTTGCTGATGAGGCAGCTTACCGATGCTTGGTGTTATATCAAATAGCCTAACTACTATTGTAGCTTATTATTAACACAATTAGAATAACAATTCTGGCTTTTGTAGCTCAAACTCAATGCTGATATCTCAAGCTGGAGGGCTTGGGAAACTCGGAGCACTCAGGTCGTATGCGGGGTGTAAAGGACCTATGTCCCTGGAAATATGGATGTAGCCAGGCTTTAGAGTCAAAGCACCAATGCAAGAGAGCCAGTAAAGCACTTGAAGAACAATGCAAGAGTTAAGAGCTTAAAGAAGAGATACTACATGAGCTAAGAGAAGAGTTTTAAGGTGTGCGATCAGAACCAACCGTTGAGGCCAATCCTAGTAACCGTCGGAGTAGCTGCATGTCGATCAACATCTGTACTCATGGCAAAGATACGAGTGCCACCTTTCCGTGCGATGAGGTCGAGGTAAAATCGACATATCTTTGTAATTCTCCACACAAGATCATTTTAGATCCCTTGGCTAAAAGTTTGCATCCTCATGTAGGTTTTCACGAAATGCATGATTAAAGTGAGGATTCTAGGCTTGGATGAATCGGTGGATGTTGGTTGTGGGCTAGTGTTTCCAACATCAAGAGAGCAGATGGTACGAAATGTTCCCTTAGCCCCTTCATATGCAAAAGTGAACTTCAATGGTGTCAACAACACTTTCAAGCATGCCAAGCTTTCAATTCCGCCGAACGATGAGATCTTAACTCTAGAGAACACCAAGGGGACATTTATCTAGTGGCACAAGAGGGACATCTTCCTCAACTAGTCACAGCTAACTAAGACACGACAGTTAGAGCCATTGGTCCCTTTGACGCACTCCCCTCTGGCAATGCCGGACTTGGACATGAACCTCGTGAGATGCTTCACACAGTAAGTGCTTACACTTGTGCTCCATGTATATTAGTATAATACCTATACATGTCACTAATATATAACTCTTTGCTCATGTATGAGATTATTATGAATATAACAGAGAAGTAATAAATAAACTATGCAAAATGCAAGAGGTAAGTGCCAAATGACGCCAAAGAAAAGGCATCAAAGCCCCTACCTTTTCCTAAGAAGAATGAGAAATCCACTATGGATGAACAATTTGATAAGTTCATTGAATGTTCTATTGGTTATACATGCCAATTCCCTTTTCCAATGTAATACAAATTCCAACTTATATTAAGTTTATGAAGGAAATTATGAGTAAGAAAAGAACTATTACTTCCAAATCAATTACTACTATGTTGGCTAACTATTTTTTTGAAGGAAAAATGCCGAGGAAGTTAGGAGATCCAGGCGTACTGACTATGTCAGGTGCAATAGGACAAGAAGACAAAAAATGCTCTTTGTGACTTGGGTGTTGGGGTAAGCCTTATGCCACAAGCTTTATTTGACAAGTTGGGCTTGGAGATTTAGTTTCCACGAGTGTCACTCTACAAATTGCTGACAAGTCCACAAGAAACCTGTGGGTGTGATCGAAGATGTCCCTATAAGGCTAGATAATCATTTATACCTGCCGATTTATTTATTCTTGATAAGCTATAAGATGAATGTCTTTCAATTATTCTTGAGAGACCTTTTCTTAATACTCTAGGAGCTTCAATTGACTGCCCAGTAGGGAAGGTAACATTTCGCATAAACAATGAAGAAATAATCAAGTACTTCCCCAAGAAAGAAAGCAATGGGAAATATATTCCACCCCAAAAAAGATTCATGAAGATTCACGTGAAAGAAGGGGGGAACCAAAATTCCAGAAGAAATGGTAAAAGAGGTAAAAGGTTAAGTGTAGCAACCTTAAAACAAGCACTTAATGAGAGGCAACCCATTTTCTAACTTACTTTAGTATATTCCTTAAATTTTTTATTTTATTCTAGGTAACATAGTGTTTCTTTTAAATTTCAGTCAATTATATAGTCAAGGATCAACTACAGGAGTTTCATAGAGTTTTGGGATTTAATTTGGTGCTATGAAAAGGCTAACGGAGGCTAAGACGAGATGAGGTACGACCCAACTAGGTCGTACCCCTCGCCTGTACCAAGCCAAGAGTTGCACCATGAGAAGCCGTGAGATAAAGGCCAAGACAGGATGTACTGGTACAACCCAGCTTGGTCATACCGCTCAACTGTACCGACCCTCACACATCAGAGAGACAGGGTGCAAGCCAGGTTTTGGTACGGGACAGACAGCCGGTACTGCTGGCCCATACCAAGTCTAAGGAGGTGCATGATTTTATTTTCCAAACTCCACACCGATAACCAAGATTTGGTACGCGCGAGCTCGTCCATACCAAATGAGTTGACACGCTTATTACCCTTGGCGCATGCTTGGGGAGTTCATATTCCCTCAAGCCCGCACCTCATCTCTGTCTTCCCCCCAAATCCTCTTTTCTTCATCGTGTTTCTTCAATTTGGGGTTGGAATCCTTCTTTTGGGAAGTTTTCCCTAACCTTTTCTTGCAATCTTACACTTAGTTTTGCCACCATGTGTTGGCATCCACACAGATATAAATAATTTAGGGATTGTCTATATTCTAAGTTGTTTGAAATTTTCTAAAGGAAAAAGTCTACTGTTGGTCCCTCAAGTATTCGGTTTAATTTACATACCGAACTTTAAAACCATATAATTTGCATCTTCAACCATCGAAACCATTTAAATTAGCTCTAGAAGCTGTTTTCATGAGTGGCATTTGCTAATGTGGCCGCCAAATCATCAACTTTGCCACCTCACTCTCAACCTTATACACAAAGTGCAAGGTCCACAATCGTATCCATTTCTCTCTATCACTTCCACCTGGAGCCCACTCGTTAGATGGTTCTCCTACCTCTAGATAGAACATGCAGCAGCAAAAATGGCCATGCAGTAGCACGGGTGCGACGTCGTGATCGCGGCGAGCGGATGGAGCATGGGTGCGGCGTCGCGATGGCGGTGAGCAGGCAGAGCTAGGAAGGAGAGAAGAGAACACATAGAAGAGGAAGAAGAGGGAAAGGGAGGAAAGAGGTTTTGTAATTTTTCAAGCTTTGACTGTGGGGCTTGTTGCATAATGCAAAATTAGAATGGCAAAAAGTGTTGACGTGGATGTCGCGTCATACGAAATCGCCCAACAATACTGCCTTGGGACTTAATTTAAACGGTTTTCATAGTTTATGGTGCAAATTAGACGGTTTTGAAGTTCAAGATGTAAATTAGAATTTTTTCTTTTTAAAATCCCAGTCACCTTTCTAAGCCTGTGGATCAACCTATGATTATTTTCATCCCCACCTCACCGTAATATAACCTACCGATTAAAAATTGTAGTAACTTTTTACAAATTACACATTTTGTAATTTTAGGATTTTAGTGACTAAGATTTACAAAAATTTCAGGCACCTAACACTAAGCAAAGGTGAATAAGTTAACTTAAAACAATACATTCTGCTACATTTGACTACCACATTACATTTTAAATTTCTGGAGGTTCTTACTGTTTGGCCACATTTTGTATTTAAGATTTGTCTATTCAGATTTCAATTTCAGCAAGGTTAGTTTAACAGAAACTAGAGGCCACTTGGTCGAGTAGGCAAGCAAAGGAGGATGTCTGATTCTGTATGCTTGCTGGTTGCTTTCGCACTCATCCCCAGTTTGTGAAAGTGCAATTTGGTTTTTGTCCGTTAAATTTAGGGGGGAAATAGGACAGGTACAGAGACTAACTGAAAGCCCATATTTGTACAAATTGTACTACTATCACAACACAATACGTTGATTTTTCTACTTTCCCTTGATTATGACAGTAAAGGGAAAAGGGTCCTGAGCCGCCGCCTGTTATGCCCTTGTGTCAACTAACTTATCTAGCTTTGTTAGACTGGCAGCAGTAATTCGCTTAAAGCACAGCCCCCACTTTGGGATGAGCCTATGCGCACATCGCAACTTGTTCAGGCTTTCATCCTCTCTTTTTTTTTGACATGGAACACACACATTCCATTAATTAGTGATCGCAGCAAGATCGCTGGCCACAGCACAGATTACATTTTCGGGGTAATTCTCAGACCAAAGCAAAGAACTATTCAGATTGCAACCCGAACCAATCGACGCCAACACATGCGCTGGTTTATTATAAACACAGGGACAGTACTCAATAGAATACTCGATGAAAGCTAGACGCAGATGGTACTTCACTTCCCTGAACATGCTCCCCAAAGCAGAGAGGTCATAAGCCGAGGATGACACTGCAGTCTTCAAAATTTGGCAATCAGTGACGAAAATAACTCGTCCCATCCCTGACTGTTCAGCGATTTGGATCGCGTTCATGAGGGCCAGGGTTTCAGCCTGAAGAGCTTCAGTTGCATGAGGGATACAACCCGCTCCAACAATCAGAACCTCACCACGGTCGTTACGGGCAATACATCCCCATCCTCCCTCCTTGCCCCTGGCATCAAAAGCTCCATCCAGATTAAATTTTATAAAGGCACTGCTAGGAGGAGACCAATGCATTCGGGGGCGGTCCAGCTGAATGCTTGTCAGCCCAACACGATCTTTCCATTGAGACACGAAGTTTCGTGTGGAAAACTGGAATTCAGCGATGGATAAAAGCGCCTCGTCATGAATAAACTTGTTCCGTTCAGTACACTAACTCCATAGGATGCAGCATGCAAGCAAAGCTTGGTCAGGTGGCAGCTCGAGGATCATACACATCACATCCATGGCCGAGACTACCCCTGTCAGACTAGTACGCAGCTCTTCTAACATCAGCGCTCACCACCGTTGTTTGACTAATTTGCATCTGAAGAAAAGATGATTCCCCTCCTCAAACATTGTCTTGCACACAACACATCTAGTATCCAGAACGACGCCACGCCGGGCAATATTCATTCTCAGCGGCAGGGAGTTTAGACTGAAGCGCCAAAGGAAATGACAAACTTTAGCAGGGCAAGGTAATTTCCAAATCCCTTTCCACACAGCTTCACGCCAATTTTCACCTCGAGTTCATTCGGATCGTTCAAAGCGTGTACCTTAGTGGAGCAGGCTAACATGCAACTTGTAAGCAGATTTCACTGTGAACAGCCCCTTCTTATCATGAAACCTAGCAAGATGGTCCTCGTGCTGCTCATAGATAGGGATAGTCAACACAGCCTCAACATCATATGGTCCAAGTGTACTCTTAACGAGCTCCACATCCCAATCCCCTGAAACTAGATCAATAAGCTCTGAAACTTTTGACAGCACACACTGACCCCGGATTGCACTGACATGACGAGAATTGCCTCTTGGTAGCCATGGGTCCTTCCAAATGTTGATTGATTCACCATTGCCAACTCTATAGATAATCCCCTCTTTTAACACGTCCACCCCTTTAAGCACACTTCGCCAGACATAGCTCATACTAGGAATCCGGTTTTGCCGAGAGTAGACCATCATGGGGGAAATATTTTGCTTTGAGAACTTGTGCACATAAAGAGTCAGGGGATTGCAGCAAACGCCAGGCCTGCCGCGCCACCATAGCCATGTTAAATGAGTGCAAATCCATAATTTCTCCCAGCCAACCCAATGCAGCCGACTTTCATTATCCTGCTGGGACCACCAGTACCGGCACACCATTTGGCTAATACTGTCGCATAAGCTTTTCGTTATATCAAAGCACGGAATCGCATAGGTGGGGATTGCCCGAGCTACTGCTTTAATCAGAATCTCTTTACCAGCTTTTGACTGTAGACATTCCTTTCAGCCTTGAATCCGTTTCCAAATCTTCTCCTTGATATACTCGAAGCACTTTGTTTTGGATCGTCCAACGTAAGTTAGCAGGCCCAAATACTTCCCACCATCTGCTTCTCCACGCAGCCCCAATAACTGCACCAGTCTAGTTCTCAGAGATCTGGGGCAATTCGAGCTGAACAAGACTGACGATGTATCACGGTTTATGGCTTGGCCTGAACTCTGCTCATACAACTGAAGGATCTCATTGATCTTCTGGACCCCCTCCTCCTTCGCTTCCAAAAGCAGCAACGAGTCATCGGCCTAAGTGATTAACAGAGGGAGCTTATGGGCAAAACTTAATTTCCCAAATTGAACCAGCCAATTCAGCACCATGTAACATTGCCAAGAAACCTTCTACGCAAAGGAGAAACAGATACGGGGAGATAGGATCACCTTGTCGCAGCCCCCTTCTCAGAGTGATACAATCAGTCATGTCTCCATTTATCCGGAACTGATACAAGACCGTACTCACACATTTTATGATGAGTTCCACAAAGGGCTGACAAAAACCCAGCTTCAACATTATACCCTCCAAATACGGCCACTTCACTCGGTCATATGCTTTGCTCATATCCAGCTTGAGCGCCAAGTAAGCATTATTTCCCGTCCTTTTCCTTTTCATGTAATGTGTCATCTCATAGGCCAGAATAGTATTATCTAAAATTAGGCGCCCTAGAACAAAAGCACTCTGATTTGTTGAGATAATATCTCCAAGGACACATTTGAGCCAGTTGGCAATTACTTTTGAGACAAATTTGTACACTGCATTGCACAGGCTAATCGGGCGAAGATCTTTTAGACGTTCTGGGTGTTGGACCTTAGGGATGAGTACAGCCACCATTTCATTCCATCCCTCCGGTATGCTGCCACCTTGCAAGACGTGTAACACTTCCTCAACCAGTTTGTCGCCCACCAGGTTCCAGAATTTCTTGAAGAAAATCGCTAGCATGCCATAAGACCCAGCGCTTTGAGATCACCAATACTGTCCAAAGCAAATTTCACCTCCTCCGCCGTGAATGCCGCCATCAAGAGCTCATTCATTTGGGATGACACCTTTGGCGAGATAGACTGGAAAGCTTGTTCTAGATGAAGACCTGCTGAAGGGGTAAACAATTGTGAAAAGTAGTTAGTCACGAGGGCCTTCAAACCCTCCTCCCCTGACACCTTCACTCCCTCATCAGACTTCAGGTGCTGAATAGTGTTGTGCTTCCTTCTCTCAGAAGCAAAGGAACAGAAACAGGTGGTGTTGCGATCACCCATTTTCAGCCAATCCGCATGCGCACGTTGTCTCCACATCACATCTTGTTGTTCTTCAAGCCGTTCCAACTTGATTAATCCTCTTTTCACCCAACTTGATTAATCCGGAGTTTCTATCTTTGAGCCCTCGAGCATTATAGTACACAGTTTGAAATTCCAATATGGGACTAACCACCACTACTGCTCCAGTTGCGGCTTGGGCCACATCACATAGTTCACCTGAAGCCGGGTCAGGTGTGACAATGTTACTTTGTGTCACAGAATTTATATCTGGTAGTCCTTAATCATTCGAACATGGAAATTACAGGAAAGCGCTCTAGTCATTCCAAGGCTTTTGCTCCCTCAGATATTTGAGAAAATGGCAATGCATGAGATGGGAGTTATCATTGCTGAGAAATCTACTATGATCTATTATGAACATCTTCATTAAGGGGGAAGACATTAAACTCGAGCAAAGTTATATTGGCATCTTACTGGAAGGATATTTGAAGACAAATAACCAAAATATGATCACGCCTCCAGGAGTGCTGCTGCCATCGAACACTGATTGGAACCTACTTGGTCTGCAGTCATCAAGTTCTGTACATTTTCATCGATTAAGCAGCGATTTTTTAAAGACATCGAAATGTCTAGTCATACATTCTTTAGTTACTTGATTGATGACTCAGGTGCTCTCTTGTTTACAGTCATGAACCACTGCTATACGGCACGCAGTTACCAGGTGGAAACTCGAGCTAGGATCATCTTCTTTGAAACAGGTATGCCAGAGAGAGAGGCTGACCTGCAAAGAAGCGCATCGCTCTTCGAACCGCCACGGACGCTGAGAAAAGAGCATATCAGCCTGCTCAGTTGACCTGAGAGCTCCTGGAAATCCAGAGGGCCTCAAAGTGCCAGCTTAATTGAAACCAGAAACCAACCGGGTAGCTTCTCTGCTAGAGCCTTGCAGCTCAGCATGTACGGCAGCATGGTATGTTATTTTATGAGTCTTCTTCTTCTTGTCAATCTCATAGCTTCTTTTGTAGTTACTTGCATGAATAATGGATGTAAGTTTGTGTTCATCTCCTTCGCAGATGAATGACATGTTTTCTGCTCGGAGACGGCACAGTTCGTCCTATCCAAGAGTGCCTTCAAGGCCATCCATCACACTGCCTCTGCTGTCTGTGCAGTTGGAGGGTTCCAGCGTGATAAGGAACTGCTCCTTCTGCTCCTGCTCCGCAGGTGGCCGCAGGCCGGTGGAGGTGGCCCAGGGTAATAGAAGAAGATGACGATTCGAGCGACGGGTCCGAAGGGAAAGAGGAAGTCATTGTGAGGATCGACTCTCCCAGCCTCTGTCCTTCGGTGAGTCGTTCCGACGCAAAGCAAGTCAACTGACCGATGCACAAGGATGCTGCCTGTACCAGCTCACAAACTTTATTATTAATTATAGCTGAATACTCTGTTTGGCTGTGCTTCCGAATGGATAAAAATAGGGTCTGCCTGCTCCACAATCGCCTGCTTTACCACCTAGGGGTCAGTCGATTTTTTCCACCATTAGATTAAATCAAACGGCTGATGTAGTTTCCGCCTGGTATCCTGTGCAAATCGACTGAGATTTCACAAAAGCACAGTTGATTCTGGTTTTTTTGGTTTTTTTTCTTGTTTGGGCTGGCAGCCCAAAAGAACCGGTGATTGTTTTGGGCTTGTGGGCTTTTGAGTTGAGTTGTTTTGAACTGAACGAAGTGTAAAATCCTTGATGGAAGCAAAAGAACAATCTACTGAAGAACAATCCTTGACGGAAGTAAAATCCTTGACATGAACACATTGCAACTCATGATGACTAAAAAAAGGTCAACAAAGAGAATGGCCTGTTCATAACTCCAAAGCAATTCATATAAAAAACAGAATTTAGTGTTCAAAGGATAAAAAAAACTGCTGATCAAAGACACACCAAACAAATCATACAAAAACAGATGCCTACTCGTCACTAGCTAGAGGGAAGAGTTCTGCCTTGTACAAACGGCTAGCATTAGGATTAGCAGGCGTGATGACATCAATCTTCTTAAAGACAACAAGGCTACGGCCCCATTTGAAGTTGTGAGTAGTAACAGCGTAAACATCATCTTCCGTTTCAAATCCAACCACAACAACTCCAGGGACATAGTGTTCAGCAACAGTGAAGTTGGAGCGGCCAAGGTAGTGTTCAAGGATTGAGCCAACAATGAATGAGGGCGTGAAATTCTTCTCCACCACGTTGGTATAAACAACTGTCTTAGTTGCGCCAAAAGGAACTTTGAGAGCATTCTTTGTGACGTTGCACATCTTGAAAAACACTGGTGGTTTTTTCTTTCTAGCTGTTGTTGTATCATCACATACAGTCTGCAATGGACATTTAAAAGGAAAAAAATAAATCAGCAACAAAGATAGATGTAACATGAACAAATATGATATATTCCAGCTCATATGACCTAAGAAAAGTAATACATGTCCTGATAATGAAAAATAAAGTTATACATGTATATTATAAATTGCATGTATGTTAGCCCCAAAAAAGTAGATGAATTGATAAGTTTCATATATAAGAGATATAATGAACTACAACAATTGAAATAGATTCCTATATGCAATAATAAGAAATATCAAAAGCCTGCTAAAACCAAAGACAAAAAATATAAACCTTTTTTCCAGACTTGTCTTGATCGCCACCAGAAGAACCTGAGGCCAACAGATCCATCTTGCGCTTGTTGTAGTTGCTACCCTTATCCATCTATGTTGCACATTTTGAATATGTTGAATAATTGGTTCGGTTGCACATTTTGTAAACAACAAATTAGACCAAAAAAATATTTATGCAACTACATCACAAAAAAAAGTGCAAGTAGCATCATGATATATATGTGTTGAAATGTAGACTGTGATTGTTTTAGAAATAGATGAAACCACTAATCATATTGCACACATACATAAAATGAGGGGCTAGGTTGAAAATAAAAACACAGATCCATCTCGTAGAACAAACTGTTAATTTTTGAACACATAAACACATATATACAAAAATTCACAAAAAAGGGATTAAGGAAGATGAAAACTAAAACCATATGAAACAACAACCACGACCTAGAACAAAAATTAAGAACATAAAAAGCAAATCCAGATCGGAGAACAGAGGAAGAAGAAACCTTCGGCAGATGAGGATGTAGAAGAAACCTTCGGTAGGTGAGGATGTAGAAGAACCGTCGGGGAGAAATGGTAGGCACTGTGGCTGTGGTGATGGACTCGATGTCTTAAATAGGGAAGTTGTAGAAGCCTTCGGCAATTCCCGATGTGAAAATGCACGCGTACACACCGTGTGCCGTTTGAAACTGCCTCTCCAAATTCCTTTAATCCTGCAATTGTCAAAAAACAAATGTTGTACATACGTGGGCCTTGGGCCCAAAAAAGTCTATATGAGACTGAATCATACGGCCTAGCAGTACTTGCAGCTCTAAAAAATATACCAAAAGTGCTGAGGTTACAAATGCTTCATTGCAGCCAGAGCGCTGAGATTGCTTCTGCACAAATCTCTCTAGTTTTACTTAGCTAACATGACCACAAAACTAAGAATTATAAACACTACATACATCCCATTAACAACAATTTGAAGCTCATGCAATCTTGCCATCTTGCTGATGCGGTCATTTAGCTCCATCATCTCTAGCTTCGTAGGATCCAGATTTTGTACAAATGTTTGGTTCATGCGATCTTCCAGGGTCTTCTCTTGTTGATTGCAACTCATTCCTCTCTGAATTGAATCAAATTCTTGCAGATGCTGTTGGTACTCACTCAACCACATGAAAAATCCACATTTCTTGGCTACCTGTGAAACAAAAATCCACAGTTCTAGCATCAGAGACATTTCCAAAATCTCTCCATTTCCAGAGGCATCAAGTCGTTCTCTCATGAACTGACTTAAAACTTGAGATCTGAGGGGGGACATCAAGATCATCAGAGGAATGCTCACCTCTACCCACGGCTGGTTCCTCGGGCACTTCACAAACCTTTCCCCGGATTCTTCTTTGTCCTCGACATGAGCAGCAGCAGCTCATGCCCATCCCCGCACTGTGGGCAATCGATGAGCGGGACCTCCCCCATCATCTCCATGGATGCCCGCGAGCTCGCCTGAGACATTGGCCACTCCTTCCGCTAGGATTTCCAGAAAAAATGGGGAGAGGTAGGCATCAAAACCAATAACAAATCAAGAGGAAGAAAGAGCACAAAAACCTTGTCGAGGAGAGCACAAAACCACTCCTTCCGCCGTGCTGGTGCTGGTGCTGCGCCGTCGCCTCGTGCCGGTGCTGCGCTGGCGCCGTCGGGGAGAGGAGAGGAAAGGAGGTTTGGTCAGGGCTTCCGTTAAGATCAAAGACAAAGTAAGTGAGGGCGTTTTATCAAATGCCTCTCAAAAATTCGCGAAAAAGGGATTGAGGAAGATGAAAACTACAACCATATGAAACAACAACCACGACCTAGAACAAAATTCAAGAACATAAAAAGCAAAAATCCACATCGGAGAAATAGTGGAAGAAGAAACCTTCGGCAGATGAGCATGTAGAAGAAGAAACCTTCGGTAGATGAGGATGTAGAAGAACAGTCGAGGAGAATGGTAGGCACTGTGGCTATGGTGATGGACTCGATGTGTTAAATAGGGAAGTTGCATCTCAAAATTCCTTTAATCCCGCAACTGTCAAAAAAAATTGTTGTACCTACGTGGGCCTTGGGCCCAAAAAAGTCTATAAGAAACTGAATCATACGGCCCAGCAGTACTTGTCATGAAAAAAGAAAAAGTTGTTGCTGTTGTACATTTTATTAAAACAGAAAAATACACCAAAAAAATTTGTGTAAGAAGCTGACAGAAACAGAGTTTGAAGTTCTATGGCAGAAGATGATAATAGATAATCCTGGAAGTGTGAAAATCGTAGAGCTAACAATTACAAAAAGTCTACCTATATTAGTTACAAATGTCAGATGCTCATGCATGTATGTAACCTTATGTTATATACTTGCACATTTATTAAGACAGAAATTACACCCAAAAAAAATAAAGTGCAACTGCATTAAAAATAAAGTGCAACTAGCAATTATAGTATAATTGGGTCAATTGCACATTTTATAAACAAAAATTACACTAATTTTTTTTTGTGCAACTGCATCATAAGAAAAAGTGCAACTACCATCAAAAGTACATTAGTGTTCAACTAAAAACATCATAGACAAATAAATGTCAATCCAATCTTATCTGAGAGGAGGTCTTGCAAAATGTTCCTAACACCATCATAACAGATAAATACATTGCCATGAGACAAACAAATACAAGCTATTTTTCCAGAAAGCAGTTCACAGGAACTGCCTGTCCCACATAATGAAAAATACAGAAGAAAAAATGTGGAAGGTGTTTTGCTACGAGGCCAAACTTGCACAGTGAGTTCATGGACACTGTTAAGAAAATCACTGACAGAAACAGAGTTTGAAGTTCTATGGCAGAAGATGATAATAGATAATCCTGGAAGTGTGAAAATCGCAGAGCTAACAATTACAAAAAATCTACCTATATTAGTTACAAATGTCAGATGCTCATGCATGTATGTAACCTTATGTTATATACTTGCACATTTATTAAGACAGAAATTACACCAAAAAATAAAGTGCAACTGCATTAAAAATAAAGTGCAACTAGCAATTATAGTATAATTGGGTCAATTGCACATTTTATAAAACAAAAATTACACTAATTTTTTTTGTGCAACTGCATCATAAGAAAAAGTGCAACTACCATCAAAGTACATTATAACATGGCCAAAAAAGTCAGGGATGCCGGTGTGTGGTTCGGCGCAAATTGTTCTGAAGTCTACTTAACAGAGCAACAACTATGTACTGCAACTATAAAATAATCTTGAATAAACAGTGGGACAAAAACACCTTCCATCAAATGAGGTATGCAGTATACAAGGAACAGATCCAACCAAAACAACCAAAAAAAACCACGAACCATTCAAACGAGAGGGACAGAGGATGCCATCTGAAACATGAACAAAAGATTTTTTTTTGGCTGTGATAACTTTACCAGATCCAGATCTATAGAAAGAGATCCAACCAAAACAACAAAAAAAAAGCACGAACCATTCGGACGAAAAGGACAGAGGATGCCATCTGAAACATGAACAAAATATTTTTTTTTGGTTGTGATAACTTTACTAGATCTGGATCTATAAAAAGAGAAGAAGAGAAGCACGGGAAGAAGAACAACTCTTGCTAGTGACTGGTAGAGTGAAAAAGGAGCAGCGTGTTAAAAGGAGGTGTTGGGGACAGAGATTGCGTGGGGACTGATGTACTCAATACACGGTAATGTAGTATAAAAAGACCCGTGGATGTAGCACAAACTCTAACCAAGAAAACAGAAAAGCCCATCAAAAGGAACAAAAAGAAAAAGCCCATGAAAAGGAGCAAAATGCTTTTACTGGGCCACACAATAAAAAACCCACAAAATAAAAAGCCTAGCCCAAAACACAACTTGACCCCTTGTCCAAGAACATAACGCAAAAACCCCACGTGCAGGATCAAATCGGCTATAGGGACTCCCAAAAAAAACACATGGATCTAGGGGAGATCAATGCAGCAACAGAGCACAAACACAGAAGAAAATGAGATGGATCCAGGGGACATCAAAGCAGCAACAAACCACAACACGGAAGAACACGAGATGGATCCAAGGGATACTTACTGGTCAGGTAAATATATTTGATCAAAACATCAAAACCCCCTTGTTTGGTTCAATCCATACATTGGTTCGCCAAAATCCACTTCTCTGCAATCCCAAAAAGAAAAAACAGTAACTAACTCCAAAAATGCAATATACGTAATGGTTTTTAATTTTGTCGCAGTGATGACAAATCGATATAAGGCGTACTTTGAAAGCAGTATACACATCGAGACTCCAAATCATGATCGCCAAGCAACACTAGCTAAACCTGCAGTATGTTGCATTCTTTACTTTTTAGAAAAAAATTGCTGGAATCACACACAAAAAACTGGTTAAGTTTTGATTCTCATTGGAAAGTGTCAATTACACAGGAAACTGGAATTTCATACACAAGTTTACTGCAAGGGATGAGTCTCCTAGGAAGTCAACCAACTGATATAACTGAGGTATATGGTTCATAAATATGAGGCAACAATAAGTATTTGTAAAAGCAAACATCACATAAAAAATGCATCATAAATGATGTGCAGGCACCAATAGAAGGAAACACAAAACTGTTGACATCTTCTCTTCAGCTTGAGCATGAGGTAATAAGACTACATGTACAGTAACCCATTTTTATGTAAATATTTTAAGCAAATGTTTATATGATGTGATTTGAAATTAAAATATAACATTTACAGAACCGCATGCACATCATTAGCAACAGGGGGGCATACTTTGGGAACGAAGAATCATATGCACAAACAAACGCAAATATAGAAGATGTTGATGATGATGAAGACAATTATAACTATCAGTTCAGCGGTGATCAGTCATACTATACAAATGTACAAGAAGATAATGATAATGCAGAACAAAAATGTGAGGAAACAAATGGACCAGATTGTGCATAAGTGGTCGAGGAACACAGTGTTGAGCAAAACACTAGTGCAACAAAGGGCAATGAAGATACCAATCTAACAGAAGATGACATTTCTATTTTCCTAGAGAATGAAAGTATCCAAGCAGCTCAAAAATTAAGCCAAAAGGACCAGAGCAGACATGTACCACAGCTACACATGACTTTCGAAGATGACAAAGAGGCACACAGGTTCTACAATGAATATGCTAACATTGTAGGTTTTGCCGTAAAGAAAGCAGGCAGCTACGTATCGAGAAAAGTGCACAGTGCTACAAGGATTACATTTAAATGTAGTAAGTCAGGCAACCCAGCATGTAATGAGGCACGAGAGAGAAATACCCAAGAAGATACAAGTCGTGAAGAAGTATCAATCAACACAGAAGGAAAGAACAAGAGGAAAAGAAATACAATAGTTCAAACAGGTTGTGGAGCAGAAATGGTAGTAACTCTCAAAGACAATTTCTGGGGTGTTACAAGGTTAAGTTTAGAACACAATCACCCGCTGCACCCTCCTGGTGAATCTAGGTTTCTAAGGTCTCACAAATACATGACAGAGCAAGAAAAAATACTTATCAGGACATTCAACTCAGTGAAACTAGAAAACAGACAAATAATGTCAATCCTATCTTATCTGAGAGGAGGTCTTGCCAATGTTCCTTATACCAAGAAGCATGTATGCTATGTCAGAACAGCAATTATGAAAGAAGCATCACACAATGATATGATGCAATGTTTGGAGTACTTCTCAAAGAAACAAGCAGAAGACCCGATGTTCTACTACGCTATAGACACTGATGAGAACAACATTGTAAAGGATATGTTCTGGGCAGATGGCAACTGCAGGAGATTCTATGAAGCATGTGGTGATTGTATAAGCTTTGACACAACATATAGAACAAACAGATACAACTTACCATTTGCACTGTTTGTTGGAATAACAGGCCATGGAGACAATTGCCTATTTGGATGTGCATTCCTGCAAAATGAGACAACAAGCACATTCAAGTGGCTATTTAGGACACTATTAAGATGTATGAATGGTAAGCCACCAAAGACCATCATAACAGATCAAGACATTGCCATGAGACAAGCGATACAAGCTATTTTTCCAGAAGCAGTTCACAGGAACTGCCTATTCCACATAATGAAAAATGCAGAAGAAAAATGTGGGAGGTGTTTTGCTACAAGGCCAAACTTGCACAGTGAGTTCATGGACGTTGTTAAAAATTCACTGACAGAAACAGAATTTAAGGTTCTATGGCAGAAGATGATAATAGATAATGCTGGACTAGAGAATGTCAAATACTTTAAGGAAATGTGGAATCACAGAGCTGATTTTGCACCAGTGTACTTCAAGAAAAATTTCTTCCCATTCATCCACACAACAAGCAGGAGTGAAGGCACAAATGCAATATTCAAAAGCAATGTGCTGTCAACATTCAGTGTCATTAGCTTCCTCTCAGAATTTGACAGGATAACAGAAAGAATAGTGGAAGATCATAAGGAACAGGATGCTATAACTCGTGGGACAAATCCAACACTACATTCAAGCTACTATTTTGAAATTAAAGCTGCCAAATTATATAACAGGAAGATATTTTACAAGTTCCAGGCCAACGTGAAGAAGATATCACAGCTAAACATAAAGAAGCTCTGAAAGATCAAACTTATGAAGTGTACAAATCATAGTTCCATGCGCAATATGATTTCCGTCCAAGGAGATACATTGTTATAGTTGACATACCTACAGAAGAATTCAGCTGCATTTGTGCAAGATTCCAAAAGGACGGTGTTGTCTGCGTGCACATTCTGAAAGTCCTTGATCATTTGAACATCTCAGACCTGCCAGACAAGTATTTCATCAACAGATGGAGACCAAAAGAGAAAAAATTGAACACAACAACACTATGTAATTGACAAATGAACTCACAGCGAACAACAGCCAGCTGAGATACAACATCCTTTCCAGGAAAGCACTAGCAGTATCATCAATAGCAGCACGATCGATCTGGAAGTTTGACTACCTGGTTAAAGAATTGAAGCGAATAGAAGATGAAATAGATAATATGACAGCAATCGAAGAAGAAGAAGCACAGAGAAGGACACAGACACAAACCATGGCAAGCAAGTCTAACCGAACAACAGCTAGCAATTCACCAACGCAAAGCCATCAAAAATCTACAATAATACAACTAAATGATCCAGAAGTAAGAGCACCTCCAGGAAGGCCAAAAGTAGTTCAAAGACAAAAGACAATTAGAGAAATTGTAAGGACAAAGTAAATGATCACATGCAGCCATTGTGCAAGTATAGATCATAATATACGGACATGTCCAAACTTACACTTGCAAAAGGTGCAACGGAAGAAGAAAAATAACATGAAAAAAAACAAAGGTAAAAAATATGATACTAACAATTACAAATCTACCTATATTACTTTATAGCAAACTAACTCAAAAAAATTTCATGTAGGAAAAGAAGGTCCAAAAGGAGCAGATGGAAACTGAAGCAAGAAAGACAACAGAAGAAAATTATGTTGTAGTTCAATCATATTTACAAACTAGATGTCATAATCAAAGGCAATTTAGATGTACGACAAAAACACATATGCTATGTTGATTGTTGAGAGTCTTTTTTCTTTTGTGGACAATGTTATTTAAGAATACATGATATCTTCAAAAAAAGCAGTATGTAACAAAATTAAATGTTACTTGAAAAATACCTTACAAATTTCCAGCTTGTTATTTGACTTGTTCCGATCAGTTAGAAGTTCCTCAGATTATTGCAGCATACGCATAAAAAGGACAACAATAAATACAGCTACATACACAAATTATAAAAATTAAAATGTGAATAAAAGCATACCACAACATTCAAAAAAAGATTTTACAAAGTATGGTATATATTTGCAAATGCACAACTAGTCCGTCAAAAAAGCAAAATCATAGTTTGACAACCCCGGTTCACATATAGTGCATCAACGACATATGAACTAACACAGTTGTTTATGCCAATATGTACAACACATTGCGCTTCGATTTCAATGAACTACTAAAAAAAGTTTGATTTACATCTGGCGAGCATATTTTCCATGAACCTGCAAATAAATAAAAACTAATCGTAAGAAGCCACGTATACAAAAGTGAGATATGAAAAAACACTATGCATATTACCTTAGGATCAAAATGTTTGATAAAATCAACAGATTCCTCTAACTCATTATGTGTGGAGAACATCATTTGATTTGCATATTGGGCGCGAATATTATTGATGTCAGCATTCCCAAACTTGTCCATAAGCTAGACTCTAGGATCCCACAACTCCATGAACTTCATAGCGAAAATGCCGCAATCATGTCTAAAAACAAAAAAAATCAATAGCATCACACAACAGAAAAAAATATATATATAAAGAAGAATTAAATTAACAGTTTAATGTGACACGTACACGTTAACCTGGCATGGAACCTTAGGATAGAAGAGCTGAAAAGCTGAGAAATCAACATTGAATAAGCCTAACTGTCTCCACATTTTGATGAAGTTCGATGTCTAAGAACAACAAATGGAGAAAAATACTTATGTAACACAATACTATATGCTCAAAAGGACAAAAGGAAAAAATATGAAATCTAAACTTAAGAAATATCACTGAGTCACTGACCAGCTTGTCATCAATTTCCTTATGATACTTAGATTCCTGGTTGTACAACGAGTCGAGTATGAAAAATTTCTTTACACTGATAAACACCACTAGAACAAACCAATGGTCCTGGTATAATGTTGGGAAAAATAACTAATAAACAAGGAAACAAAAAAAGATTAGATAGGCATGTCATAATCATAATCATTCATAAATTAATAATCATAACAAGGATACTACAAAAAAATATTCACCAACTCAACAAGGTTCAAAGGCCTGATAAATGAAGCAAAGTCAAACGCCCTTTTCACAGCTGCGAACATCTCTTTTTTCCTCAGTTCGCTAGGATATTTCTCCAGGCAGAACTCCTGCGGTAGATGTAATCATCGAAAAAATTGTGTTATCTAAAGTATAATATTCAAACATGTATATTACAACAATATGAGATGAAACTACTAACACTTGTGCTGTGGAAGAAGAAATGCTTCTTTGAATACTTTGGGTGAGCATCTTTGAAAAGCTTCCAATAGAATGCATTGATAATGAAATTATCCACAAGTCCTTTGCGTTTTAAACACCTCCCCAAAAATCCAAATGTGACTTTTACTTTGTCATAGTCTATAGCAAATTTACTGCAAAAAAAAAGATAAATCATAACTCCATTAGCTACAAATAAAAACGATTAGCAAAACCAACAAAAAAATAAACAAAGATAAAACTTACTACTTGCGTTCTTCCATGTCAGACACACGAACCAAATTGTCCCAGATTCTCATGTCTTCATGTGTCACACTGAATCTAACCTTGTTATCAACATAAGGGGAAGCTTTGTACTTGCTAGCTTGAACTACCCTTTTATTTGCAAATTGAGCAGGTTGTGCACCAGATGAGATTGCACTCGTTGTAGCATAATTAGATTTATTACTCATGTCATACAATTTATCTGATTCATCAACCATGTTGTTGCAAATATTTGAGAATTGCTTGTTCCCTGTAATTTCAACTTCTGGAGAGCTTTGAGACGACTGCACAAAACAACAAAACCTTAGATATACTGCATTAGCATATAACAAAAATGAAAAAAGATACCGAATTGGATCGTTTAGAAAATTACCACAAAAATGACTTTCCCAGCAGCTGTCACAGCACAAAGAGGTGTTAGGCAACCATCATATGTAATAGGGGTCAATGGTTTTTGTGCACAATGCACAGGAATCTCATCATCACAATCATCAAGTGTCTGCATGTAAATAGGCTGACAAAAACACCACGGAAAACAAAAAAAATAAAGATTAAAAGCAGAAGAACTATCAGTGTTACAATGCATGTTCCTAGTATTCTATTTTTAGAAAAAAAAACTTAGTCTCAAATAATATATCATCCAAACAAATAAAGAAAATCACCTCAGGCCCCCTAGTGCATTTGCTAGGCGATAGAGAATTGTTCCTAGTATTAACATCAAAATCCTCAATAATAGGCTGAGAATCATTTAATAACTCATCGAAGCGGTTATCATGATTAGGACCACTGGAATATCTCTCGTAATTTCCAAGCCATCTTTGTGTCATCCTCATTTTTGGGAAACCTTGCGCTATGAATAAGGAAAACCAATTTAAATATACAACAATAACCAATAGATTTAAACAAAAAGAAGTAAAAAACAATGAATAATAATAAGATAATTAACACACCAGCAGAAGGATTGTGCAAAGTCAGCACAAGCAGCTCTATTAGCGGCAGGCGTTGCTTCTACAACTGCATGTAGATTATTAAAAAAATAGCAAGGCTTTGAACGTGTTTTAGAAGAATATCTAAATTGTTCATATATCATTAAAACATTGATTCTTGATCCAATGATTAATTAGGTAGTTGCACATTTTAGAGATTATGTGCAACTTTAGGTTTAGGAATGTGCTACTGAGCAAAATTAAGCGGTTACACATTTTCTATACCTAAGTTGCACATTTTTTTTGTGCAACTCAGGCACAGAAAATGTGCAACTCAAGCATCTTTAGACATGACATACAACCAACCTGCCAATAAAGTATACGACATTATACTGATGAAATTGCGTTAAAAAATGACTGAAAAACAACAACCAACCTGCATGACATACGACATCTTTTTCATTTCTGAACTGGGCACTAACAACAACAGAGTGGGCTTTCATGACTACAACCAGTTAAACACACACAAAAAAAGAAACAGAATATACATCACCATGAGGGCAGCAAATCAAACAATAAAGTATATTACCAACATTAGTATCTTGAGGGGCCAAAACAAGCGTATCATCAGAACACTGGAAAATCACAAAAATCATAAACAAAAAACTATATTATTTTCAACATATACCAAATATAGTCATATAAAAAATAAAAAAAAGACCAACCTTGTAGTTACCATCAGATGTATTCATGTCTTTGGGTGTGAGCATGTGATCTAAATTAGCGCTATTGTCAGTGAGGTTATTTTTCATTCCGTAAGCATCAGCCTAAAAAACAAACAGCTAAAAGATTATATGAAAATTTCAAAAAAATCACATGGTGCATTCTTTACTATTGACAAAAACATAAAACTCAACAACTACAACAGAAAAAAACACATAGTGATATGAAAACACAATGATGATAGACTAGAAAAAGTACGCGGGCAATAAAAATATTTGAACCGATGTTTAACCCATCGCCAGCATCCAAATTGCATTCTTTAGCCTGTAATATATAAATTAAATATCACCCAAAAACAAATTAATACCGTAAATTGAAATTAAAAATCCCAAAAAAATAAAATAGTACGAAATGATCATACTTACTTCACCATCAGAAACACACACTGGATCGCTTTTTGACACCTGACTAAGAGGAGATTTCTGAGAAAGCCTTATACGACCACGGGTTCGTGTAGAAATAGAATTATCAGATTCTTGGCTGCTTGATAATTTCTTCTTTGACCCTGGCGGTCTACCCATTTTTTCTTAACAAGCCCTACAAGGAAAACATTATCAAAAACTTTAAAAATCAAAATCATAAAATGCCAACAAAAAAAAATTAAACAAGCATAAATACTGGAATATATACAAACCATGATATGAACATGTATTTTCAGTTGATTGTTCAGATGGTCTTCCCTGGCCACCTTGTGCATCTTGTTTAGAGTCCTGCTCAAATAATTTCTCCGTATCTCCAGATAGAATAGTATCATCAATATTATTTGCAATAGGAGATGCAGGGCAAGACACATTAGCTGGCTGAGCTGCAGTTTTTTGTATAAATATACCACTAGGAGCATCATAAATGTATTTCATGATATCCACAACAAGAGATTGTGTTTTGAGGCAAGAAGAACCATTCTCATCCACTTTAAATTTGCTGAACATGACAGATATATCTTGCTTGGCCTGTTTTAAACACCACCAATTCAAAAATAAAACTCATATGAGAAAAAAAAGAAAAACATAAACAGAAAATCAAGAAAAAAAATATCCTTCATTGATTCACCAGGACTTTCCACACTTGCAGAACTAAAATTTTCCCTTGAAATGGTGGGACATTGAGAACCAGTACTTGGCTTGGCTTGCCCTTCTATTGCATGGCGCTTGGAGAGGGCTGGCGCTTAAGAAAATGCTATGCATACGAAGGATTTCACAGAGTCATTGGCACGTATCTCTCTCTCCTCTCTCTCTCTCTCTCTCTCTCTGCGATTTCCACATACAGGCATCTACTTGTCAGCGGCTTTGCCTACACGTTTGGTGCCGTTTGCTTCTTGAGAATAGCAACCATGGCTTCTCTATTCTATTATTGAGTACAAGACAATCTCCATCCGCTTCCGTTAAACAGCAATTACATCCTCACCTGGGGGACAAGGTTATCACCAAACTTAAGATTCAAAAAATCCATGAATGAATTATCAGCATCCTGTGTGCAATGATCAGCTTTATTGTCATTAACTGAAGGTGGAGGATATATGTTTAACCTACCAAAAGAAAGACACACAAAAAATAACTTCAGCAACATAAAACAAAGATTGAAAATGAAACATAGGGGGACAAAAACATTCACTCACTGGACGCTGTCCATATTTCCCTTTTGGCGACCGATCAAGACGTGAGAACTCTTTAATCATTGAACCCTTCCAAACATTGATTCTTGGAATACAATTAGTAGTATGAGTTCCAAAATCAAGAAAATCAAGATGCTGGACCTACAAAAAAAAGGAAAAAATTTAAAACATCAAACAAAACAGAAAATAGTGACAACAAAAATACTATATCACTAATTAACATACAGTCAATGCATAGATGCAACCCCCAAGTGTACTGCGGTAATGTGATCTCAACCTCCTATCCTTCTAATACATGGAAATACATCTAATAAGCCATTGAAATCCAAATTTGGACCAATTCCAATCATGTACTGACTCGACATCAATCAAAGGGAGTAGATACTTGGTGCTGGGCAAAGTGCTAGAGTTTGGGCATATAAAGGTAGCTAAAGCAACAATCATGAAACATCTAAATGAATCCTCAACAGTGATATCCTCTTTGAGTAGAATCTTTGATCCAAAAAACTTCACCGAGGGCATAGTTGTCCGACCAAATATAGCCAGAAACTCATCCTTCGTAGCCTCAGACTCATCAACAATTTCACGGCCTTCATTTGGGATGCCTAGCACACTGTGAAAGCAATCTGCAGATAGAGGGATCCTCCCATGCTGAGTAACAATATCACAGAATTTAACATTAACATGATCAGCAACAAACTGTGCAAATTTTTGGGGCACAGCACAACCATCAAACATCAACAACGAACCAAATCCTTTCTGGCGGATAAACTCCTTCACAGGATCAGACAAACTTTTGATAACCTTGGCAAAGTATGGAGTGTAACATCTACTAAAAGGAACAACAGATCTAGGCTTGCTGACATACTGTTTCTTTTGACCCTTGTCATCCTGCATAAAAAACAATAGATCAAAATCAAAATCTACAAAAAATAAAAATAAAAAATGTAATTCACCTTCAAATTTTTCCGCTGACCAAACCTCCGACAAGCCTTCCTTTTCAAAGACCGCCCAAGCTGAAAAATAAATAAAAGAAACAAATAAACTGCTCCAAAAAGGAAATAAACAGTGGATTACATAAAAAAGCTTGTAATACCTCCAACATCAAATCATCAAGAGAATCACTAGATGACGATGCAAACTACAGAAACACATAAGCACATAACATTTAGTCTCAAATTCTGTAATTACCGAAAATGGCAATGCGCTATGAAAACATAAATGACAAAAACAACTTACCCCATCAATGTTTGGATTATCACTTGGCATGTAATCAGACGAATCGTGATCAGCGACTCCACATTCATCAGAATTCATAGAATTGTCACTGACTAAATGAGCATCATCCATAACCATATTTTTGAAAAGTCTCCAATAACTCAGAACATGAAAAAAACTATGAAAAATACTTAGTTCACACAATGGCATGAAAAAAAAACAAACAACACAACCAAGAATGGACACCTAAAAATAGATCAACACCTGAACCAGAGTTATGAATGAGCGCTGCAGGTCCGCAGCCCCGTAGTTATTACCTATCGATCCCTGATCGCCTACTACCAGAAATGAATACAACTCTCTATTAACAAAAACAAACAACACAACTAAAAAATGGACAGCTAAAAAGCACCATCCAATCAAAAAAACACCCAGCACGGTTGCTCAAACCAAAACAGCACTATCAAAAACCTAATCGACACACCCAAAAACCCTAGTTCACGCCGAGTCCACGACGACCACCAACAAGTTAACAAAAAATCAAAGTGCAAGCACATAAAACACACCCATATCAGACCCCACCCCCCTATCGGGCCACGCGTAGATCAAAAAAATCTAGAACGAAACTGCCCAAATCGAGTCGAAACTAACGATGAGACCAGAGCAGAAACAATCGGCAGAGGAGGGGATGAGGATTCTCACCTAGGCTGGGATTCGACGGAAGGGGAGGAATCGAACCGGGTCAAATCGATGAGAGGCGGTTGCGGGCCGCGATGCCGGCAAGGAGAATGATTGCTTGGGAGAGGAGGAAATCCAGGCTGCCGTACTACGTACCACTCGCACCCTTTCGTCTCGCAATCATCGTCGCCACAGTCGCCTCTTCCCCTGCACAGAAGATGAACAGTGGGCGGGAGAATCCAAAAATCCCAAAGTGGAGTTGAAGTCCGCCGCTCAAAAAACTGCCCATTAATTCAAGCCCAGGCCATTACGCGGGCCATCGCTGAACCGGCGCACAAAAAAACCAGCCCACGCCCCACATGACGTGCTGGGCCGATTAGCACGAATCACCAAGCACACAGATCGGATGGCCAGCGAATCGACTACGTGGAGCAAAGAAAACAGTCGCCTGTGAAATAGTAGAACCGATAAAAATATTATAGTACCCAGCGCATCAAACTATTATCGTGGGCCCAGCCTGCTGTATGTCTTGGCTACACCACCGCTCTCTGTGGAACTCCACTAAGGCTAGTGCCACACATTTGTGGTTCTGCTAGCCTCACACTGTAATTGGTCCTATGCCCATAACAAGTTCACACTGGTTTCACTAATTTCAACCGGGGTTCGTGGGCCCCACGCGTGGGCCGCGGGCTGGACCTGCGGTAGGAGTATGGCACGGGTGGGAGCTGTGGTACGAGACACGTGTCAAGGTATGAGCGGACGTCGGTGTCTTTTTTGGCTTTGTCTGCAACGAGGGGCCATTTTTGGCATTGAGTGTTGAGGGGGGGCTAAAAGTGCATTTTTCTCCAAGCAGCACAGGGCACTCCCAAGCTCTGCTCCGCATGCAACGCCATGCCCCTGGAGTTGCGAGCGCATCCAAGCACAATTCGCCATCAGCTCCGCACCACCACGTGCCATCGATCATGCTATAGTCACCATTGACCATCCAATATCAACAAGTAACACCTGAGTAATATGAAAATTCTGAACTTATGTAACATATTACATAAAGATTAAATTACACCTGAGATCCTTAAACTTGCGCGACCTGATCAATAGGTACAACAACTTCAAAACGGTATAGTCATAAACTTGTATAAGTGATTCAGTTTAGTCCAAAACGTCACAACATGACATAGCTCACCCTGCGTGGCAATGCTGACATGGCTACTAGGATTTGTTGACATGGCATAGGTCCTTTGTCCCTCATTCTCTCATCTCCCTCTTCACTGCCATGGCCATGGCTGTCGCTGCCACCTTCTCTCCATCTCCATGCCTACGCACCTCTCCACTCACTCAATCATTCTCCCTGAGCTGCTGCTGCAATGCTCACTCGGCAGCACCAACACGAGCTTTGCAAGTCATAAGCACCACAGCCCCGTCTTCGTGACGTATTTGACACGATGTCCCCAAGGTGAAATAGATTGATTGTGAACCTAATATTTTATAAAAATCTAATTTAACTCTATTTATAAGTTAATGTCAATGATATGTGGATCCCTAGCCAGGCCACTTGAGCATTCCATGGCGGCGAGCTATGCCACGTAGGGATGTTTTGGACTATACTGAATGACTTATATAAGTTTATGGTTATGGATGTGCAATTTTCGAGCTGTTAGACATTTTTGATCATATCATGTAAGTTTAAAGACTATGAGTGCAATTTACTCTAATGTAAATATAGTTATATCATAATACACAGCCGGGGTCAAAACATTCCAATAGGAAAAGCAAAACAAAATAATCACCAAAGCGGAATTAAACAAAAAAAATTATGTGCATAAGCGATCGATTGAGAGGTAGCTAGGGATTTGTTGCATCATTGGGCCGCTATACCCACAAACCTAACTATAAAGCAATACAGAGTTACAAGAGCATCCACAACGGAAAACTTTTTTTTTGACCTCTAAGGGGAGAGAGAGAAGACCTTTAGAGGCTGCCTCTAACCTCTAAGGGGGTAGGATTAGGGATTATGTATAAGAGATGAATTGTGGTTTAAGTTCTACTTTAGAGGCTAAACTAGCCTCTATGCACTGCAGAAAATTGTGCTAAGCTTAGAGGCTGCCATGGGTCCCCACCTTAGAGGCCAAAACAACTATAAAGCAATACAGAATTACAAGAGCATCCACAATGGAAAACTTTTTTTTGACCTCTAAGGGGAGAGAGAGAAGACCTTTAGAGGCTGCCTCTAACCTCTAAGGGGGTAGGATTAGGGATTATGTATAAGAGATGAATTGTGGTTTAAGTTCTACTTTAGAGGCTAAACTAGCCTCTATGCACTGCAGAAAATTGTGCTAAGCTTAGAGGCTGCCATGGGTCCCACCTTAGAGGCCAAAACAACCCTTAAGCACTGTGAATGTCCTAAGAGGTCTTAGTCCTCTCCTTCAAAAGACTAGCTTATTAGGAGGGTCACCCTCATTCTTATAAGTTGTGTTCTGTTTTCTCTCATAACTAGTGTGGAGACTAAACCCAATAATTCTCATCCTCAACCTCAGGCATACATCAGGTATTATCTTTGAAACCATGACGACTTGAATGAGTCGAAATTGAGGAGCTAGAGAAAACTCGCTAAGATGAGGTGCATATATCTCTGGGCTTTGGCCTCTGTTCTATATGGATATCACCAGAAACTTGGCTATGATCAGGTGCATATTTCTGAGCTTCTATTTCAGTTGATGCATCATTTATCCGACCTATCCAATAAATGGCCAGCCGCTCTCACCTCTGGATACACCTGTTCGTTACTCTTCACTTTTAGTTGCCAATAGGCAAAAGCTGTGCTCGTTATGGGCAAAACTATATGATTCGCTCAGTGCCAGTGCGAAGAAAGATCGCAAGATCGCGAGGAGCGTATCTGACGATATCTTGCTTTCACCACAAAGCAGGAAAAATCATTCACGTCCATACAACCTGCAGTATAAAGCACATTAGCAGCTAGGCAAGCAGATAATATAGGGTAACATGACGGGCATATTCTCACCACGAACCGCCCGATTCCCAGCTCATGTATGTTAATTATATTGCTCACCCACGCATATATGTGCGTAAAGGAGCCCTAAAAATATTTATGTACGAAAAGGCTCTCATATTATTTCTGGTCGGTCTCATCAGGTTAGGATCAAGGTTTGTTCATTTCAGACCAGTCGGAACCGCACGTCAAATTCCAAGCACCTTTCGGTTACAAATCAGGTAAGCTAACTCCATGAGGTACCAATACAGAGATAGCTCACGAATCACGATAACTATTTGAAATTGTGGGTGGAGGAATTTGAACAACTCTTGCTGCAGAGGAACCTAGTCGCTGCTCGAGGCGCTCACGCCCACTGACCCACATACTGGCGGCACTCATCAATGGGAGGAACGTACCTAGCTAGCCTCCCTTGGCCACCGTAGTTGAGCCCTCCTACGACCGTCACGCTAAATATTGCCGTGAGCTGTCGCCGTCGTAGTCATGTTTGCCTACCCATGGAGGGAGAGGGACGTGCGGTGGAGAGAGGGAAGGGATCGCGACGGACATGCCAACACGCAAACAAACATCACCGCGGACGCGCCCGGGTGCATGTATCCACGGCACAATTCCTACAACTACAGAAGACGGGGATATATCCACATCGATCCTCAAAGCGCAGCACACGCTTTCGCCGCGTAAAAGCGAGCATGTACTCGTACCGAGGAACCCGAGCTTGATGCCTAGCCTGCAAGTCTCGGTGAAGTAAAGTCCTACTCTCGCTTCTCCGCCATCCAAACCAAAAGGTGATTATTCCCTGCATGAACAAATTTAGTTTGTTAAGAACATATACTTGAGCTGCCACGAGTATAAAAGGCTTGTCCTGCACGTACAGGGCACTGCGACGACGGCACGTGCAGTAACTAGTCCATGGCACCCGCGGAGCAGTCGTCCCCACGGCCTCACACCTACACCATCGGCTACGCGCTGCTGCCCAACAAGGTGGACAGCGTTATTGTCGGGACTTAAAATCTATAACAGAGAGTTTTAAGTGAAATCACCCGCTAAGTCGAAACATCAACCCCGACCTCAACCTTTGAGCATCAATTCTAAGAGGAGTGGAGTGATATGGCTTCGAATAACCCGAGATGTCAACCCCAAATTTGCTCTGACAAACTAATGCACAGATTAAGTAGAGTGATATGGTCTCCTCACTCTTTTCTCACTAAGTCGGAACATCAATCCCAAACTCGTCCCGGCAAATTAATGCTCGGCTGGAGTAGGATGATAGAGTCCCCGAGCTCTCAGTGGAAGAGTCACTTCACAGGGGTGATTAAACATAACAACTCTATGCTATAGACTCTGAAACCTTACCCACACCATGTGCTTCAACAATATACACGCATGGCACATGAGGCAGACGAGAACAAACAGATACCACAGTAGTAACTCTACGACTGAAACCTCAATATTATAAGTTCTTGAAACTTAACAATATATTCACACAAGGGATCCAGAGATCCAAATTCAACTACGCAGCGGAAGAGTATATATGGCTACGAAGCCAATCAGGTTAGGCCAAAAGTGGCAGCAGAACAGAACACGCTGCCAAACCCTGGGCAGAACCACTGCATGGGATTTCCAGCGACTAGTCGTCGTTGGCATCGATCTCTACGTAGAAACCATCCGTTGAGGGGATGATTTCCTCTGCAAGAAAAATGTCAACGATTGCAGAGTGAGTACAAAAATTATACTCAGCAAGACTTACAAGGTGAAATTAATAGTAGATGCAACAGGTATCAATAAGGAGTAATTGTGGACTATTTTGCGGAAAGCTAATTATTAATTGACAATACTTTTTAAGAAGAATGAAATCCAACTACTGGCATTGCTTTTCAAAGGGGATGAGTCGAACACTTCACGAGGAACTCTACTGCAGACCACCAAACGCATTAACCCTCAATCCTTCCTCAACCACCAGGGAGGAAGCAATCGCTAACACCTTCACCTTAGAGTTGGCATGTTTTAAAGTTTTGTTATAGTTGTCTAATTTGATGCGGATTCTTACCAAGCTGTCCATAACCGCGGACACGGCTATTCGAATAGTTCAAACTCTGCAGGGGTGTACATCTTTACCTACACATATCAATCGACTCTTAATGCTAGGCCACAGACACACTTCACGAGGTGTGTTAGCAGAGTGTGATTGAACATGACATTTACAATGTTTTCGACTTAAGTATGAGCCGCCCTGATGGGCTAATCCGTCTACGCCAGTCCGGCCGATACTTCGACACGATCCCAAAAGTTGTATCAGGTGAAACATCCCCGGTCCCGGACCGTGTGTAACCCTTACACCTATATTGAGATACCACACCACATCACTTTTCACTCACCCAATGAACAAAAACGGCAAACTATGCAGCTCATGACTCAAGTCTAGACAAATTATTCAGTCATGGGTGGCCCATTATACCACCCGTGTAGAAGTACGCAAACCTTGGTTCAAAAGAACACCGGGAACCGGTCCTTGTGGGAAAAATGATACAACCCACCATGCTCCCAGCCATGGCCTCTCGTCTAAGCCCAATCATTATTAATCAAGTTATTAGTTACCTCCCGTGAGCACCCACCTACCACGTAACCCATCCAGAGTGTTGTATTTTGTTTGCCATCCAAGGAATTACGACTTTTACATGTCTAAGCTTGTCTAAACATCATTGACTATATACATAACTTAGAAGCAACAACTATACTACTCTAAATAGGTGGGGAGGTGGTGGTGTTGATTGAGTGACAAAGTAAGTTTATGCAAGGAATAGAGGTAATACTTAACGGAAAATACGATTCGAACGCATGCGATAACAGATTTAAAAACAAATAGTACTTTGCAAGTAATAGGTATTTACAATATATTCAAAGGGGCTGCTTGCTTTGTTGCTCAGCAACTAGACTCTGCTCGTGATCGGGATTATCTTCTTTGGGACTTTCCAACTCTATCGGAGAAGAACGAAAACACCGGAAAAAGGAGGCACAATAATAAATGCTAAGATGATGAACATCAGCATGATATGAAATGTATGCCATGGCATAGAGGATTCAAAATAAAGACTAATGCAAGTGGAATCAATTTAATCGGAGTCCGGACGCTCGAGATATCGCGATCCGACGACTTCCGGCTAATCGGAAAACCCTAATTTGAGTTTTTAGCCATTTATATTTTTCCTAACATGCAAACATGTATTAAAATGATATATTTGAATAGCTCTCATTTTTCTAAATATTTTGATATATTATTTGTATTTTTCTGATTAAAAATAAATTTTCTAAGATTTAATCAATTTAAAAACCCTTTTTGTATTTTTCTCAGTAAATAAAAATAAATATTAAATTTAAATACTTTTCTCACTCACCTCTGGTTTAGCCTCAGGGGCTGACAGGTGGGCCCCATGGTCAACTTTGACCAAAGTTGACTTGGGTCAATAACAAGTGGAGCCCACTTGTCATAATTTTTATTTTCTTTAATCTTTTATTTTAATTTCTACCGGGTGGGTCCCACATGTCATTTGGACATAATTATTAAACTCACTAATTGCACTGTTAGTCATTAATTATAGTCATTAAATGGTCGGATAGCATTAAGTATATCAGAATGGCAATGATTAGTATTTAATATACCTCATTAAACTCTAATTATAATTGGGGCAATTAATATGCCCTAACGACCGGTTAAACGGCCCTAACCGCTCTAACCGGCCGGTCGGGAACCCGGCCGTTGGCTCGGGCCGACCGAGGTGGCACCGCCGACGGTGGCGAGAAGGGGCGGGGAAAGGGCAACGGCGGCGGGGCAAGCGGTGGCGGCTTACCGGCGAGGCGGCGAGAAGTGGCGGCGCGGTGTTGCGGCTTGGGTCAAGCTCCGATGGTGAGGAGGTAGCGCGGCGGGGAGGGAAGCGGCCGAGACGGGTGGCAAGGAGGCGAGGCCGAGGCGACGGCGGCTTCGGCGGAGGAGGCTCAGGAGGCGGGAGTGAGAGGAGGCCGAGGACAGGGAGGGAGAAATGGGAGAGGGGGAGGGAGCGTTCAGCTGGGGGGTATTAAAAGGAAGAGGAGGGCGGCGCTCAAGCAGGAGGTGGCCGGGGCAGCATTCGGGCACTTGCCATGGAGGCGGGGCGGCGGCGACCCCGAAGCAGCTGCTGGCGGCGCTCGGATAGGGATGGAGCGACGGCGAGTTGAGGGAGATAAGGGAGAAGAAGACAGCGGGGGTGAGCGGCAACGCGGGCCGGGGAGGGAAAAAGGCCCAGGCGGCGATGAAGATGCTAGGCCGCTCGGCCCAGCCGAGGAAGAGGAGAGGGGAAAAAGGCGGGCCAGGCCAGTGGGGAGAAGGGAAGAGGAAGAAAATGGGCTGCCGGTCCATTCGGGGGAAAAAAATTTGGATTTTGATTTCTGATTTCTTTTGTCCTTTTTAAATTTGCTTCACAAATTCAAACAAATTTAAAACCCCTTTTAAAGCTTCAAATCTCAATTAATTAGCAAAATTCTTTTTCCATGCATGCCATGATGCTCACTTAGCAAGGATTAAAATCAGGGTTGTTACAGTCATCCAGCCATCCCTCCTCGCCCTAGCGGCGAAGCGTGGAATGCGCATTGTTGCCGTCGACCCCACCCGCCCCCTTGCCGACCAGGGGCCCTTCGACCTCCTCATCCACAAGCTCTACGACCAGCCGTGGAGGGCACAGCTGGAGGCCTTCTTTGCTCTCATGGAGACGCGGTCGAGGAGGTGGTCGATGACGGTAGGAGGGTCGACGACGGGGACGGAGGCCCGTCGTCGACCCTCCTGCCGCCATCGACCACCTCCTCGACCGCGTCTCCATGCTCACGTCATCTCCGATCTCAACTTCGCCGACGTGGGGTGCTCCATCGGCGTCCCCAGCCAGGTCGCCGTTCACGGTGCCACTGCCCTTACCCCCGACACGGACCAACTGCTCGGCCTCGACCTCGAAGCGTTTTGCTTTCCGCTCATCGCCAAGCCGCTCGCCGTCGACGGCAGCGCCGGTTCCCACGCCATGTCCCTCGTCTACCGCCGCGAGGGCCTGCGCGGCCTCCGGCCCCCTCTCGTCCTCCAGAAGTTCGTCAACCACGGCGGCATGCTCTTCAAGGTCTACGTAGTGGACGACCGCGCCACCTGCGTGAAGCGGCGCAGCCTGCTGGATGTACCCAAGGAGCGCCTCCTGGAACTCGAGGACGACGCCTCGGTCCCCTTCGCCAACATCTCAAACCTACCGGTCGTCTCTGCTGATGACGCCGACGGGGACGCGGGCAACAACGCCGAGATGCCGCCCGCCGGCTTCGTCAACGAAGTCGCGCGCGGGCTCCGGAGTACGCTGGGGCTGCACCTGTTCAACTTCGACATGATCCGGGTGAGGGAGCTCGACGGAGGACGGCGATACTTCCTCATCGACATCAACTACTTTCCAGGGTACGCCAAGATGTCGGGCTACGAGACTGGTCTCGCGGATTTCTTCTCCAAGATGCTTCATACGAGGCCTGTTTATTTGAAGCTCGGCCCAGAACCAAGCGCAGATAAGGAGGTCCGTGAGCTCGAGCCTGGGCTAGAAGTGGGGATGACCCAAGATCAAGCTTATGTTTCGAAGCTGGGTTTGGACACGACCCGGCCCATGCCAATGGTTTGAATAGGTCTACCCCGTACACCATGCAATAAATAACGTCGTGGACAGTAGAAAATGCTGCACACGTGCGCATGAATCCAGTAAGAACCTATAATTAGGTCAAGGCAAGCAATAAAACGATGGTGCTAAGAAGGTTCCAAATGTAGGCATATATGTAGCAGGATCATAGCAACTCTGAAGCGTAAAGTGACTTCGTATCATTGTGCCAATCGATTCACAAGTGCTAAATTTGTGTTCTGTTTTTTAGATCAACTTGCTACCCTGTTTGTGCTATTCGGTTAGCTTTATACTATGAGGGCCTTCGGCTCCAATTGAGGCGTCGCATTTATTTATAGTATAAATTTCGTAAAATTATATGCATTGCGAATAAACTCCAGAGTTAAGCACCTATTTCGTATGACTTTAGAAGCACTTAGGGCATGGTGATGTCAGCCTTCTCTTAGAGGTGCCACATATAATTTTTGTTGAGTTGGAGGAGAGAGAGAAGAAAGAGAAAATTACCTTCTCTTGGTGAAGGGATGATCCCTTCACACCTAAGATATCATTATTTTCTTCATTGTACAATATGTCTTCTCTTAGACCCGTATTTTCTAATTTAATTTTGATCATATATTCATGCATGTATTAATTGCTAGAGATGGCATCAAGAGATAACCTATTGTATAACATATTTTTATTGTTATCTCTAGATGACGTGAAAGGCATAAGAGAAGACTGTCTTCTCTGCTATTGAAGATGTCCCTTTATCGCAAAAGTAAAAAGACTAATTCAAGGTTAGACCGTCGCATCCAACCATACTGACGAACGCAGCCTACATGTTTGATTCTTAGCCTTTCACGAACATGTAAAGGAGGTTCGTCCACTGAGTTGCTCTCCTGATGCCACCTCACAATCTAACGTGGGATGGGCCATGAGAGCACACATTGCTAACAAATACCATCAATCATCTTCCACGTCGGCTTGTGCGTTGGCAGCAGGGCCTACATCGCGAGGTATTAACGGGTCGAACTGGGATTAAGCAGAGTTAAGCAGTTCTACGTCTTTCTTAAATCTATAGCTATGTGTAGCAGTTGCGTAAATGTGGCATTTGCGATAGAATGTATAAAATACCTATTGTTTTACGAAATTACTCAAGCCTCGTCGTGGTGGTCGGTGGGAGATGAACCTGCCTCATTTCCACATATTGGGCCTTTTTTATTTGCAGGGGAAAAACGAAAAACATAAGATTCGAATTTCTGATTTGGTTAATTAACTATGAAACAAAGAGAATTAATGGCCAATGAATTGAAAAACACATAGATAGAAAAAACATAAAAAGTTTATGTCATGACACGTTATAACCTACAAGAATTGAACACATAGAAATAAGTAATAGAATTTATTTGGTCATACCACTAGTAAAAAGAAAGACTTTTCATTAAGGACTAAGTGCATGCTATAGTTGTCATAGTTATAAGAAAAACTCTTAGAGGTTGAAGTCAATGAAAATCATTTGCAATAGATTGTAGAATGATCCATAGAAAAAATTCTATGATTTCTAAATTTACAAATCAAATGACTTTTATACGAAAAAATTCTTAATGGTTAAAATCCTACAACATTTCTTTGAACCAAGGAGGCCCAAAAAGACCTTTTTTATTCCTAAGCATACGATTGAGGCAAAGCACATTACATGAGTGATGGATCCAGTCTAGTTAGCACTAAAACATTATTATAGTTCCTGTGCTTATGGTTCATACAATCCAACACTACCATAGACAGTCATACAAAACTCCTAATCATAGATGATTCACTAAAAACCATTTGTGATAGGACTATTCAAAGGCAGTTTTTATAAGAACCGATATCACATATGGTTTTTTTAAACACCTATAATAACTTACTCATCATATGCGGCTTTAAAAATAACGTCTATAATGTCATCACAGATAGTTTTTTGAAAAAAACTCTTGGGGTAGCCCATGATTGATAGCACTTAACCCCCGATCGAAATCCTGACCTAACCCTGCGCCGCCTCCACCCCCTCCAGCCTCTATTCCTCTTGATCCCCTCCTCCCAGCATGCGGCGCCGCACTCCCTCTTCCCTCCCTCACTACATGGCATCCTCCCTCTCTAGCCCCGGCTCTCCCTTTTCTCACCGCATGGACCTCGGGGACACCTCTCTCACTGGATTAGCATTAGATTTGGCCTCCCTCTCCCCTCCCTCATCGCATCAACCTCAGATCTGGCCTCTTGGGTGGCCGCTATGGAGTACCCAGTTTTAAGGACCGGATAACCCCTTGTGTTTACCGTACTGGTCCCATGATTAGTAGCTAGTACACACAAGTTGACTTAGATATCACAGTCATACAAATGATATAAAGTCTGATACATAGATCAGCAAGATCTTTATTTTACATGCGTGGCCTATTGGCCGAATTTAAAGAGTTTTGCAGCGAAAAATAAGATATACATGATAGACGCCCATCAGTATGCTATACCTGACAGGCAACGGACTGGGGTACACCCTAGCCTTCATAGTCACTATCGTCCTTAGAGAAATACTCCTCCTCGTCTGGCCAAATCAATAAGCCAGGTGAGTACATTTAATGTACTAGCAAGAATCCCGCAGGGGGTGTATAATGGTTATATTCATGCTAGTTTATTTCCAAGGAAGACATACTAGCCTAGGTTGCATATTTTGCGAAAAGTAAGTTCTCATTAATAAAACAATAATAGATTGAAAGCATTTTTGGCAAACCTCATCGGATGATAACCCTAATGAGACGATAGCAACCAGCTATCGCCTCCCACAGCTCCATACCGAGCTATTTCACCAAGACCTCGTACCACCGCCGTGTGGCATGACCTTAAACATGCTTCCGCGGCTCCCGCTACCAGCCCGTAGCTCATACCGCACACTGCGGGCACATCATGCCCCCGTCCTTAAACCCATGACCCACCTTTTTAAACCAAAGTATAGTCTAACTAAGGTATGGCCTAACCAAGTTATGTCCATGACCGCAGACACGGCTATTTGAATAGAATTTTTAACACTCTGCAGAGATTGTACGGCTTTATCCCCACGGAATAAGTCACCCGTTATGCCAAATGCTAACTAGTACACTTCACGAGGTGTAACGGCATAGTTATTATAACAAGACTTTTCTTCCACTTAGCCCTAACGACGAACCCATCAGATGAGCCATTCCCGCACTGCTTGTTAAACTACAACATAATGCAGACCCACCTTTGTGTCGAACAACTTCCTACGCTAAACCGCGAGAAGGCTGTCTAGAGTCTACCCACTCTTTGCACTTTCCACCAATCACCTACGGTTCGTATGTTACCACAAAATAGAATACTTGGTCAAGTCCTTACCATAAAGGACATGTGGACGTATGGTATAAACTTGGCCGAGCGGCACTTCAATTTGGTCCTTAATTGATCGGAGCAAGACTTCGATTCAACCCTAAGTCACACAGGACTGGATACTAACAATGCCATATAAGGCATCCTCATTTCGACAACCTCCATCCCCAAACACCATCTTATATCTCTCTCCCTGATCCAAATCAACTCTAGTTTGATTTAGGGTTTTTGTCGGAAAACATTTTCGCAAAAGACCTTCCCTAGATGATGGACACCTCCCCGAGGTTCCATCTTACACAAAAATAAGTATTTCATCCAAAAATTATTATTTTTTCCTACAGTGGCACTAGCATAAGCTACTACATCCTAGGTTCCCGATGGTAGCACCATACCATTAGAGAGATCATCCCTAAGGTGACAAAGGAAGGTTTATCGATCACATGCAATAATAGGTCGTAACTATGACTAATCTAAAGTAGGGGTCTTTCCAAGATAGCATGCATGATTCACAATCAATATATGTAAGTTTGAAATATAGGGTTCAACATGATCAAGGCGGGGATGCTTGCCTAGTGAGTTGGGATACTAGTATTTCTCCTAGGATTGATACTCCGGAAGTTCAGGATCCTCCTCGAGAGAATCCGGTATGTCGGTAACTACACATTAGATAGAACGACAAATAAACGGTGATGTCGAGAACTCCAAAAAAGAATCACAAGACTCAACATGCAATGGTATGTTCATGCCATGCCCTCGCTACAATCTGGTCTTAAACATTTTTTTTGGGTTTCCGGGGTTTTAGCTTGAACAAAGATCACTTGAGTACGGCATAGAGCACATATACATATCATGGCCCTTCTTTTTATTAGGGTTAGCATGATCTCGACATTTCCTTTGAGTGAGTCCAGAGAGTATAGGGGTTGTTATCCTTACTTAAGATTATTCTGGACCTATAATCAGTTTCTAATTAAAGTCATTTAGCATGAAATAATAGATATTGCATGTGAGAGAAAGTCAAACATTGGGTTTTATTCAAAATAAAATTCGTCATGAGGTTCCTATTGGTTATAGAAGTCCTAAAGTTTTCATGAAAATGTTTGTGAAATAAGCTAGGGTGTGCTAGAAATATTTTGACCATTTTAGAGCTAAAAGGAAAATTTGATTTCTTAAGGAATATGCATTCTCCTCTGTTTCTATTCAAAGTAGTTTTGAAATTTTAGAAAGTATTTGAAGGGAAATGTGAGAATTTAGGAACCAGAAGAAACCCTCAAAGAACCAGACTAAATCTTATTGAATCGTTTGAACCAATCGGCGCACGGTTATGAAAATAAATAAACCGGCCGAACCAGACATTATACGCTTTCAGACAGACTTATTGCCCTTTCAATGCGTTGGAGACGGGAAGAACGGTCGGGGCGCCACCACTTACCAGACACGCAGGCCCGACGGGAACTCGGGGCCCGCTATCAGTGGCGGGGATCTTCACTTACCGGTTCGGTGGATATAACAGGGAGTGGGGCCCGCCTGGCAACGGGTCGGTACAACGCCGTCGCCTGGGAACAGAACGGAGACGACGGAGGAGAGCTTACGCCGACGAGGTTTAAGGTTTTGCTAGCCAATGGATCCCTCGGAATATTGAATGGGGGAAAAGATTGTGGAGGGGATAGGGAACAAGATGGTATGGAGGAATTAGGTTTGGGGAGTAGGCATGGCTCGGATTTATGGTGAACCCAGGCGGTGGACGTTTGCTCGGAGAGGAGGAAGAAGGATCTTGGGAAATAAATTGAGGGCAGTGGTGGCTAAGGGAAGGAGAGGGGAGTGCTGTGAGGTAGGATGGGAGCTCGGGTAGTCGTTTATATAGGCGAGGGCATGGAAGGTGGTTCTGCCGGCTGCAGGGATGGATAAGCTCGACGGCGAGGGGGCCCAGGGCGGTCGTGGCGTGGCGGCATGCCATGGTGAGGTCAAGGGGGAGGCCCCCGAGAACTTTGACATGGTGGCACTGCGCCGAAGCGATGGATGGCATGGTGATGCTGCTAGTGTGTGTGCTATGCGCACTCGGGCGCGTCCAGTGCACGCTCAAGCCAGCATGGGTGTGTCCTGGCTTGCCTAGTTGCTTATACATGTGCATAAAGTTGTCACCAAGCTAGCCCACAGTATTAGGAGGGTGGCAGAAGAGATTGAGGGCAGGGAGGCAGAGAGAAAAGTGAGAGACATGGAGATGCCACTCATGACACGAGTAGGTCTTAGGTTGGCAAGGAACCAAAGGGACATTCCCTGAACAAAGGTGTGCCCTGGCTAGCTTCTTAACATGTTTGAGGAGCTAGGAGACTCGTTTCACAATTATCCATGAACTTAGATAGGTCAAAACATGGATTGACTAAAGAGGGCAGAACTTTCTGTGGTAGATGCTCAGAAAAGTTGTACTAGAAATGACTAGGTTTTTTTTGCATAATTGGTGTCCTACAGGTCTCTAATATGTTGTATAATTTTTAGAGATTTTTCTGAGTTCCATTTCTAGGTGCCGTAGTTCAAATGAAATTAATACCCAGATTTGTATTTTAGATGTTGTTCAAAACATTTTTACTGGGCGTCACTATTTTATTTTATGACCAGGTGCACCTAGGCCCTATATGTTTTACGGAATTTTTCCAGAATTTTTGGAGCAAAGAAAACACATGAAATCATAATATTAGGGTTTCTAGTTTAAAGAAAAGAAATTAAGAAAAAGGGGTATGAGTTAGGGTTTCAAGGTGTGGGCTTCATATCTGACCTGTGGGCCCCTGGGGGTGTAAGGCAGGTTGGTTTGGATGACCTGAGACCATGATTAGGTTTTAAGGTTTGCATTTTTGTCGGGAGAAGGACCAGGGGTTTGGTCAAATCGTCGAGGGAAAAGGAAATTAGGGTTTAGGGTATTGTGTATATACATACATATATGTTCCCTAATTTAGAGAGTATTTGAGTAGGTAGATCATAGAGATTCTTTTAAGGTTATTTCATCTGTATATATGCACATGTACGCATGACTTCAAATTTTAGCCATGTGACATGAAATGATGTGAGGAAAATACAAGGTTTATGTTTTAATAAGGCCTAATAGAAAAGTTTTAGAAAGTGTTAAAAACTCGGGTGTTACAAACTTACCCTACTTAAATTGAATCTCGTTCCCAAGATTCTACAAACTAGAATAGGTAAGGATACTTATTCATTAGGAAATCCTCTCGCTTTCCTTTTAGTATGGTTACTCCATAAAATCTTGTGAAATTTGATGGCTTTGTTTCCAGTACGATGCTCTGCTCCTTGAAGAATTTTTATAGGCTACTCCCGATAGGTAAGATCCTTGACAATATCAAGGTGTTGATACTGTACTTGTTGTGTTAGAGGCTCGAGGCACTTTCTCAGATGTCTGATACGATTAATCCAACCATTTATTAAACCAATGTCCGACGGCTAAAGTAGACCGATTTAAACAAAGATCGATGTGTCGATTCGTAGCATCTGTCAAAGAAAAAGACAATGGAGGGAACCCGTTCTATGCCCTCCAAACGAACGTGCATGCCGCAGAAGCTTTGGTAAACCCGCTGCACGGCACACGCATGAGCGCCCCTCCAACCCAGCATGAGCGGCCCCGCCCCGGCGACCACCCTGCGCCATTGGAACCACCTGATCCAGCTCGCCGCCGCGTCGGGCTCCTACTCGCGCTGCCTCTGCCACTACGCCCACCTCCTCGCCGCGGGCTCCCGCGGCGACGCCTCCACCTTCCCTTCCCTCGCCAAGTGCTGCGCCGCACTCCGCCTCCCCCGCCTCGGCCGCTCCCTCCACGCCCACGCCCTACTAGCGGGCGCCGCCTCCAACGTGTTCGTCCGCACCTCGCTGCTCGACATGTACGCCAAGTGCGCCTGTCTCCCCGACGCGCGCCGCATGTTCGACGAAATGCCAAGCCGGACGCTGGTGTCCTGGAACTGCATGGTCACGGCGTATGGCAAGAGCACTCGGGTTGAGGAGGCTGTCGCAATGTTCAACACGATGCGGGCCGCGGGGGTGAGACCCAGCGGGGGCACACTTGTCGGTGTGCTGTCGGGGTGTGTGGACTCCATGTTCACAAGAAATCTTGGCTTGTGCGTGTATGGTTATAGCCTGAAATCTGGGCTGGACGCGGATTTGCTAGTCTTGAACTCAGTGCTCACCATGCTTGTCCGTGGTGGCCAGCTGGATGCTGCACGGTTGCTGTTTGACTGCATGGACGAGAAGTCTGTAGTTACTTGGAGTGCAATGGCGTCAGGTTACTTGCAGATGGGGGACTATATGAAAGTGTTTGATCTGTTCAACCGCATGCAGGGAGCTGGGCACAGTTTTGATTTGGTGGCACTTGTTAATCTTATCTCAGCTGCTGTTCTGTTTGCGAACTTGTTGGTGGCCAAGGGTGTGCATGCTCTTTTGATCAAGAGTGGTTTTGAATTGGAGCAAGATCTCATATCATCATTGGTAAGCTTGTATGCGAAGTGTGGGGCTCTTGAGGCTGCTCGAGAGGTCTTCGATGCGGTTCACTGGAAGAATGTAGTGCTGTGGACTTCAATGATAAGTGGATATGTTGAAGGTGGTCGGCCGGACAAGGCGTTGATAATGTTCAATAGCATGTTATGCACAAACATACAGCCAAATGAGGCAACTATTTCGTCAGTTCTTTCAGCTTGTGCTAATTTGGGATCTGCTAATCAGGCGAAAAAGGTTGCGGAGCATGTGATAGCAATTGGACTGCAATCAGATCTGCGAGTTGCTACTGGACTGATAGATATGTACTGCAAGTGTGGGAATGTTGAGTTGGCTAGGAAAATATTTGATGGTGTTACCAGTACCAATAGAGATTTAGCTATCTGGAGTGCCATGGTTAACGGATATGCTTTCAACGGAGAAGGCAGTGAGGCTCTTGTCATTTTCAACGAGATGCAAAAGGAAGGTGTTCAACCAGATGCCATTGTATTTACTCATATCTTAACAGCGTGCAACCATTCTGGTTTAATAGTTGAAGGTCTTCAGTGCTTTCGCAGCATGACAGTGGAATATGGTATCAAGCCATGTATTGAGCATTATACGTGCATGATTGATCTGCTATGTAAAGCTGGTCATCTTAGTACTGCTATGGAGTTCATTAAGCAGATGCCTATTCAATTACAACATCAGGTTTTAGCTCCTATAGTTAGTGCATACAGTTCTCATTGTGCCGATTCTTCAATAGAGTTGGTATCAGAGGAACTACTTAACCTGGACTCTCAGAATTCTGGTCACTGTGTCCTAATGGCTAATATGCTCAGTTGTTTAGGATGGTGGAAGAAAGCCACAAGTTATAGGAGGCTAATAAGCAAGCAAGGATTAGTCAAGGAACCTGGATGGAGTTATATTGAGCTGAGTGGCTAACTATGCTATATGTTCATAGAATACTCGATTCACATAATTCTCGATCCTAACAGGTGGCATGTGTTCTTTCTATGTGAACAGATAGCATCCCCAGGACAGGCTTAATTAGGGTGGAAAAATCATTTCATTCAATAAGATCAAGTTCGATCTGTATTCTGTATTGTTGATTGCTGAGATTATACACTTACAGCAAATGTGATTAAATATAATCCTAGGAGGTGTTTTGGCTCCACTCTGTTGATTCGTTGCAACAAAATGTGACATCAAGTGAGGAAAAAGAATCTTGGGCTTAGGCTTAATGAAGTCAGCTTCCCGTCCTGTCCCTCGTACAGGTTAATGGCTAACAGAAACCTGCAAAGAAACTAAAAGGATGAGAAATACACCTATTAACATCTTGAAGATAGCATCATTGGACCTAGCCAGAGTTGGAGCCTGTGAACTATGGTGCAGTTGCATATGAGTTAAACTGAAGTTAGATTTTGCTTCAGGTTTGCATTTGATTACAATTAGACATGTTATTGTGTGTGTTTATTCATTCATTTATCTTCCATCTGAATCAATTGTTCATACTTCCTACGATCCTTTGCAATTATTATGACTCAATTATTAGAGACATAGTAGCAACTAAAAAAAAGTTTTGCATTTAAGTACTAGGCAGAGCAGCATTTGCAACAAATAAGATTATTCGTGTCTTGTTACCGATTGGCTGCCAGATTGTTTCTTTGAATTATACTCAGTCTGTTTCAAAATAGATGTCCTTTTTCAGTTGGGCAAAAGAATTAATGGTGTAAGTGAAATGTCAATAGTGCCCTTCAACTATTTGCATGTCTATCTCTTTTTCCTCCCCAAGACAATAAATGTTAGTACTACTAGTATTACTCCCATGAGTACTACTAGTGACTTTATTTTTGATGACATTGATGAGAGCAAAATAGAAACTAAATGGCTAAAACTACATTGAAAATGTAGAAGAATAAGTATTTTGAGAAAAGTTGGAGGCTAAAAGGACATCTATTTTGAAACACAGAGTATTTCTATGGATTGAAGAAGATGAATGTCTGCCAAATTGAGCATTTCCTTGTATAAGTTCTTATCCTGTTATTGTACTATAGCTATGAAATGAAAACAAATGCTAATGCCACCATATTTAGACCAAAAGGAATATTAAGTTCCAAGCATCTTCACATTTAGGATCAATTTGTGTTGGAGGAACCAGAAAAGGCAGCCTTCTGAACTTTAAATCATGAAAATTGTCATATAAGGTTGTCCCATTCAGTTTTTCGTTTTGTTAGTAAAGTTTAAATATATGCCACTCCAAAGTTCCGAGTTTTTCCCTTTAGTAATGCAGTCTCATTGTCTCCTATTATGAAAATAATGATTCCATGGATCTCTAGGACTTTAAGCACAATTACCCAGTCGAGTTACTTCATGTGGAATACTATTGTTATCTGCAGGAATTGCCGTCTAGGGAGCTGCAGAGCTGCCTGAAGGCCTAAGATGGTGTCCCAGAGTTTGGTCCCGTTGCACCAAAGCCATTCAGCAGTACCTACAAAACAGTGTCGAAGCAAATATCACAGGCTTGACCGCTTGAGTAACAACCTTGTCTGTATGTTATACGATATGTATGCTATACGATATGTATGCAAATATGTAGCGGCAGTTACAAGTTTGTACATCATATAGGTCGCAAGAAACCATTTAGGCAACCATATATAGGTAGGCCTAGAAATGATGGTAGAGCTTCTATACAATATTTTTCATTGAAGCGGTTAGGCTTGGGTACTTCTAATGAGATATATGTACACTCTGCCGAAGATACCTCTGTCCTAAATTTACATGTCCCTCTGCGTGTGATCTTGTACAACAGTAATGTACATTGAAAGACAGATAACGTAACGGTGTTGTTGTGCGTGATCTTGTAGAGTAAAATTGCGTGTGCTTTGGGTATGGTAGACGAGTGTACCGCTGTCCCTTTATCTACAATTGAGCTGGTTTTTCCATCTCACTTGATTTCCTCTGTGGGACGTCGTTGCCTCGAAAGGTATGACATGGGTGAAAGCTTTCTGTATGAATGTGGATAAAACTTCACTGAATACAGAACTATGTCAACTTTATCCCCTTGATTATTTACCTCCTCCAGGATGGGTTTCGGTGAGTGTGGATGGCGCCTTCTCAGAACACGAGGCAAGATCTCGTGCCAGTTTGTTCACAGGGAGACAGCAGTGTTTAAGTCCTTACTTCCTGGAAGGATCCGTTCGATTCCCCGGACTGAAAGCATCAAAGTCGTAGCGTTATCATCTTATCCGTGAGATCAAGATGTGCGAAGTACTCGTATATTTTTCTCGCAGAAAAAATTAGTGCTCATATATTCGGACGACAAAGCCATACTCCGCAGGAGAGGCATGAGGTAAAAATTAGAGCTAGCGATAAGGACATAACCCTTTCGGATACAACCATATTTGCTATACTTGTTGTTCCTGGAGTACCAATTGTGAATTATCAGGTGAGCTTGTTATTAGGAGTTAATTCTGATTTTGAGAACTATATGATATATTGTCTGATAAACGTGTCACTGTTATATTTAGGAATAAAGGACGTGGAGGTACAGTTGTTGATTGGATGGATCAAGAAAAGGAGAATGGGACAACAAGATCAAGCTTCTACACGACGATGGCAGATTTGTATGAAAAAATCAAGCTTCTACACAGTGATGGTAGATCTGTACATGGAGATGATCATTTTGCTTGCTGCCTGCTACAAGACTTTAATGCCACTACGAAGAAAGAATGAATTGTGGCTAAATCTACGCTACAAGAAGTCACCCAATAATCCATCCCCTTTAATTTCAAAGTATTAAGTAAATAGTTTAGAAGGGCTACGTTTGTAAGAGTCCAAATAGGTTTCCCTCGTTTGCGCACGACCCTGTTGTCATCTCCTATATATAATGGGCCAAACCCCTCTCTAGAACTTGTGTTTTGTTTAGTTTGAATTAGCTATTGCTACAACTTCATGTAACCTTTTGTTCTGTGAGAAAATCAGTTTTACCACTATCAAAACCCCAACATTTTAGTAGTTCAATCCTATTTGTAATTTCATATTGCTATTTATCTTGTTCTTGCTTGTTCTTCGATTTCTTGCAGGAATTGATCTTCATAATCAGGTCAATCGTGCTTCTAGCAAGGTTGATAGCGACCTCAAAGTTAGTTCGACGATTCTGTGGTGTAACGTTCGTCGTACATTGTAGCTGGGTCGTGAAAGTCGTCTCCACAAATCAATATGTATCGTCTCAGCGAATGATTGAGAACCTAGCCTGTCACGTGCCTAAGGGCGGCCTCGCTGCCTATATTGTTCTCCCACATAATATATCTCCTGCCCTCAAGAAATAGCTTGTCCTTGAGCTAGAAGGAAGGGTGGCGCTCTCGAAAGATGGCGAGGCCTCCCATGAAGCATTAGTTGTCGACATGCCATCCTACTGAATGAGAACCCACCAAGTATCTCGCGCATAGCAAAAATGGCCTTCGCTAGAAAAGGCACCACCTTGCCATGGAGAAGGGTTTGAAGCGGATGCGGAGCATTTGGAGTAGGCCCATCATATGGCTTGAAGAGCCCAACATGGAAGACATTGTGGATGCGGGTGGATTGTGGCAATTCGAGGCGGTAGACGACGTCGTTGAGTTTGGTGATGATACAGTACGTCCCATAATAGCGAAGACCTAATTTGTCCTTAGTGGCGCTTGGAAGTGAGCTCGCAACACGGCAATGGAGACGGAGCCAGATCCAAGTGTCGATGTTGAAGTGCAGCCTGCGATGATGGCCATAATAGTGAATCTTGGTGTATTCTTGAGCTTCGAGAAGATGAGCATGAACATAGGCGAGGAAGAGGTCACGGTCTTGAAGCTCGGCATAGACGTCAGGTACCCGCCTCCCCTGCCCTGTAGTCATGTAGAACGGGGGGCCCCAGCCATATACGACGTGGAATGGTGTTGTCTTGAGCGCTGAATGGAAGGAAGAGTAATAGCAAAAATCTGCCCATGGCAGCCAACACACCCACGTAAAGGTTGATCGCCCATGCATTGCATGTACATAGCGATAGTCTTGTTCACTGCCTTAGATTGGCTGTCAATCTGGGGGTGAAATGCGGTGCTCATCCGAAGAGAGGTACCACAAATGGTGAAGAGATCCTTCCAAAAATTAGAAGTGAACATTGGGTCATGGTTGGAGATGATGGAGACCAGGATGCCGTGGAGCAGGATGATGTTCTCGCAGAAGGCACGGGCGATAGACGCTGCGGAGTATGGGTGTGCCAGGGGAATGAATGCCCTTACTTGGAGGAGTGATCGACGATTGTCAAACTGACTGACTTGCCGCCCACTTTGCGCAGGCCCTTGATAAAGTCCATAGAGATGTCAGCCCAAATGTTGGAGGGCACATCCAATGGGCGCAACAATCCTGCCGGGTGGAGATGCTGGCTTTTTTTGTGTTGATGTAACATCCTAATTTTCAGAGATTTGTAGAAGTTTTTATTTTTGCTAGAGATGTTACTTAATATAAAATAATATTAATGAATATTTTTGGATTTTATCCAAATTAATTTAGATGTTTTTGAATTATTCTAATTTATAAAGAAAGAGACATTTAATTACGAGTATTTTTTATTTTTGATTTTCTCCTTAAAAGTATTTTATTTCGAATCTACAAACTCTTTGACTTATGAGAATTTTGTTTGCCTTTAAAATGCTTTTTGATATTTTTCTTGAACACATGTGACACCTTGCCTTTTTATTAATTCAAAAATATGTTTTTATTTTCCATTCGTCTTTGGGTCGAAGTCTAGCTGGCCTAGCCTCCCCCACCGCCTGGGCTTGCCCCTCTCTCCCCTTCCCCCTCTCGGGCCTAACCCGCTCCCTTGCCTCCTTACCTAGGCAAGGCCGGCGTAGCCCACCTCCTCCCGTAGGCGAGCAAGCCGCCAGTGCCATTCGGCCCAAGCCACTGCCTCCCCCTCCTGGGCCATGTTGTCGCCGCACGGTCCAGTTCCGGCCTGCGCTGCCCCCTCTTCTGGGCCTCTCCTAAGCTGGCCCAATCTCCCACCGCCTGGCCCAGCTGTGCAGCAGAGCCGACCCAACTCCTGCACCAGCGCTTGGGTGCCTGTCCCCGAGCACTTGTCTATGATGAGGACATGACCTCCACTCTTATGACCACTACTTCGATTACTTCCACTCTGTCATCAACCACTTCACGATGCAATTCAAGGCTGCTTGAGGAGGGCGCTGCAAGTGATGACTTCTGGACCTTGAAGCCTCCGTGACGACATGAGGAAGAAGACCAGAGAAGATTAATTGAAGATCTACTAAAGACTTGATCATTGTACCGAAGGAAACATAAGTTAAACATGTCTTAGGCACTAAAGAGTCATCCGGGAGTCAGACATTGCTCCAGTTGTACTGGGAGGCTTAAAATGGCCTTAGAGCTGATTTAAATCGTGCATGGCCGGTTTAAAAACTGCCCTTATGGTCGGCTTAAGCCGACAACACCGACCTAGGGTTTTTTGAGTCCGTTTCGGCCCAAGGGTCCTTTTCCACCTAGAAATAATCCCTGATCGTCTCTGTTCTCGTCGGGGTTTTATTACATTGAATTTTAGCTATTGCTACTCTTAGCCATAGGCACGAGTGTTGGCGAGTCCTCATGTACTACGCATCTTCCGACCCCCCAACTTATAATGTTCTTCATATCTATTTGCAATATTCAGATTGTTATTATCATAATTCTTGCTTGTTCTTCGATTGCTCACAGGGATTAGAACCTCATGTTCAGGTTGACCGTGCTTCCAGCATCGTCAATAACCCACCAGAGTTGGCTTAGCGATGCCTAAGATGCATTATCATCGTTCGGTACTCGGATCATCAATGTCGCCTCCACATAAATTGGTACATGTTCTCCTCGAAAGATTGGGACACCCATAGTGCCATCAGGTGGTATCAGAGCAAACCAAGTTGCTTGTCGAGAACTCTGCCTTATTGTAGTTTAGTTTGCATCTTTTTCCTATCATCCACATAAAGCTGAAAAATCCAAAAAAATTGTACCCTTGTCCAAACCAATCTGAGCCTGCAATTTTCAAGCTAGTACTTTGTATTGTTGAATTTTGCTGCGTTAATCGTGCCAAATTGCTGGTCCTAGATTGGCTCATGCTAGAATTTTTCCTACTAGATCAGACCAAATTTTCGTTACCTTTTCATTCTATTCATCTGAGAGAAATCAGAAAAAATTGTGCCTTGTTCTCTTTGGGTTTTGCCCCTTAGTTCTCCACTATAGATCTATGTCGGTGTATCGTCGGGCTGACCACTTCCCTTAGCTGGTCAGACCTCCCTGTGTTGTTCGCTGTGCTAGGCTTCCACAATCTTCCTCGCTGATGTCGAGTCTACCAACCACTCCAACAGCCTCCACGCACCCCACTTCACCGCTTTTCACTGGCCGACCACAACGCCAACCAGCGTGACCAAAAACACCACTGGTGCTGTGCTCACAAAGTGACACCTTATAAATCCTTGTCGTGGCTGGGGAAAAAAGGACTCTTGCAATTGTTTGGACGAGGTCAGGTCAGGACAGTACAGACAAAATAGGAGATCGAGCCAGATTTTAGCTTAGAGTTGGATCCAAGTTTGACTCATGTAGCTGGTCAGACCGCCTTCATTAGCTGGTCAGACTGCCTACCGGAACTTCGCGACAAAACGTTGCCCGCACATCGGAGGGCGCATCTGAGATATTAAAAAAAAGAAAAGGAGAAAAAAAAATCCTCAGTGCAATCGGTCTGACCGCTAGCTACAGCCGGTCTAACCGAATATATCTGCTGGTTTGACCACTTCTTGTAACAAGCCGATTTTGGAGATTTTCAAACTTTTCTCTGAATATGAGGACTGCAAAAAATCATGAATATTTTCTTAAATTAATTAAAGTTTAATTTTATTTTCCTAATCTTTTAGATTCAATCTGAATAATTGAAGCATTAACATTGGTTTTAAATATTTTATTTGGCTTTTGCATACGACAATGTGCACTCTTGAATTTCTCTGGATTTCTCCAAAGTTATTTTTTGTCTTTCCAAAGTGAAAAATTCCCTAACTGACCTGGGCCGAAGCCCATTTCTCCATCCCGCCTAACCAGCCTTCCTCGCCCCACCTCCCTTCCTTTCTCCCCCTTGCGCGTGACCCACTTCACCCCCTCCCTCTTGAACCGGTCCACTTGGCCTACCTCCCTCCTTAGCCGGCCCAGCGCGGCGCCTGCACCCTGCTCGGGGATGAAGTACATGCCGTGGCTAGCGCCACGATGCGCATGACGCCGCCACCTGTGGCAACCACCGGCCACGACGCCTCACGCTAGTTCCACACCGCCAACCGCCTCTCCTCTTCTATTTGTTGAGCAGCGTCGCCTTCCTCTTCCCCTTTCCGCACCCGCTGTCTGCCGCCTCCCGTTGCCCTAGTGCCCCGTCACCGTCTGATTTCGGCCAACGAGCTGCTGCAGCCAAATACCTCCTGCCCATCTGCACCGCAACAACAAGAGGAAGACCACTCGGTGGTCAGGCCCTCGCGTGGATGGCTCTCACCGCTAGAATTTTGGGTTCCTCCTCCAACTCCGTCAAAATCTCGCCACGTTCGTTTGTCCCGCACGGTCAGAGTTGCTCTGACTCCTCCCTACCTAAGCTTCTCCATGCCTTCTTGAGTGAAACCCCTTAATTAATTCGTCGATCCCGCCACCGGAACCTCCTCTCCATGGAATGCCCTCGTTGTTTTTGGCTTATGCCAAACGATCATTTGTGCACGACGACTAAGTCATGCTATCCGTCCTAATGGTTGCAACCCTTGGAATTTGACCTCAATCTTTCAATCACACCTCCGAGACCACCGATCCCTTTTCCTTTAGCTGGAACCCCATAGCTACCGCTGCCCTAATGGCACACCTCTGGTATATGCCTGTATTTGTAAATGTTAGTGATATTTATAGATTTAGTTGCTATTTATCTTATAATTGGTTGCGTATTTGAATTTTTATGTGTATCATTTATACTAGAATTTCTTAAGGCCTAATTTGTTATTTAGAAATGACCAAGAATTTTTTCCAATGTGTATCGATCCTAAGCCCTAGGCCAAGCCATGTTTACTTTATGAATTTTAATTGCATGGTTAGCTCTATTATAGTTTAGTTGTTACTAATGCTATAGGAGTGTTTGTAATATTATTGTTACCATTTGGTTGCCTCTTAACCATTATAAATGTTTAGAGATACCTAAATATTTATTCGTGGTTAATTATCACGTGATATGCCATGCTTGTTGTATAACTAGGATGTCTAGCGGTGAAGTGATTATTGCTCGTGTAGATTATAATCACATGCTAGGGCCTTAATAGTTCATACTTAGTTATGTAATGAGGAACTTTTTTTTGTAGTTTATTTGATTATCTACTGGTGCCTTGCTCTATACCTAGCTAGATTATGTAGTGATATATGTCATGGCATGTTTAGAGCTCATACCTTGCATCAAGATTTCATGTGAACTAGTGTGATTTGTTTCTGTGCATACTAGCATGCTAAGGTTGATATGATGCCTATATTAGCATGAGAGGTTGTGTGTGTTGTTTACATACTAGCATGATAGGCTCCCCTTGTTTAATATTGATGTAGGCTGACCCCACTCCAGGTACAAGAGAAGAAGAATGAAACTACCACGAAGGCATGCCCCTCTTCTTTGATCATATTTGATCCAATATTTTTAAAGTCACTATTACCTTATAGTTTACAAACATGCATGATGTTTAATTCCCATAGCTAGTGTGTCGATTGACACCCATTACCTTTATCTGCTCGTCGCCCTTTTATCTAATACCCTGAGTATATTATTATTACTTCTACATAGAGTAGAGAGATGCTTAGCGATGCTTAATATATCCCTAGGATACTTTTGAATTGCCTCCTCGAAGGAATCATCTGCAGATCAATCACACTTATTATTTGGAACTTACTGTTGAGCTCACTGAGCTGCGTCGGATGCCCTTTATCTCCTTCCTCTGTCTCTATTCCTTCTATTCTACTTTGGGTAAAACTTACCATCTAAAAGGTGTGGGTGGCAGCTAGATCAGGTTTGAAGGAGCAATTTGCCGCCCGTATTGAATAAGGTTGAAGTCTTGAATCCAAGAAATGTGAAAATAGTACAACCACATGTTATATGGGCACTGGCTTGGTTGACTAGGTTAGTCAAGCCTTGGTGTCGACATTACCATACCACAGCAGGGTAGAATAGCTATGAGAACCTCGGCATAAAAGGGGGCCACGTAGAGTAAGTGGGTGTACGCTCCTTCATGTCGAAACCTAGTGGGTATGTCACATCAAGGGGAGATTAGCTAAAAGGCCTCGTTGTGATCTCCCTGCCGGTACACCGATGGGTGTGTACTGTGCTAGCGGCCGCTGGTGGGCAATAAGATGAGATTGAATCATGTGGGTAAAGTGTACAACCTCGGCAGAGTGTAAACAAATCGATTAGCCATATCCATGGTCATGGATGACAGATAACTCATTCATAATGAAAAGGACATGTCCTCCTCTCACTTGCTATTTCCCTTTACCCCATTTCTAGAAAGTGAATAGGTGGTTGGAACCTATGGAAAAATTTAGGTAGGATGCCTTACTCGTTTGGTTGTGGACCCTCATATTTATGAGAAATACCCTGAGATAGAAACTTTTTTCATTTCAAAACTGCCTTTGAAATTATTGTAGTATTTACAAGCACAACTGCTTTTATGCAGAGGAGCCATATAGCCTGCGTTTGCACCCACATATACCTTGGTTTATGATGTTCCATACGAGGGAGCACACTAAGTTCATGAAGTACTCATTGACATGTTTTGTTATAGTGGTGTACGGAGGACTATGCTGAAGAAGACGCTGATGGGGATTACTACTACGATGATCCTGAGGAGTAGGTCGTGTGGACTCCGTCGACTGCCTGTGACACGGATGGAGCCACTTCGCATTTCAATTTCGCTATTTTCTTTGATTGTATTAATGTTCTAAAGACATGACACTATGTAAGCCATGTGACATATCATAATTAGACTTTTGTTTTAACTGTGATGTGCACAATGATAAACATTTCACCTGTGTTTGTAAGCTTGATCCTAAACTGATGAGGATGTACACATGGGAGGTCTAGAAGTTAATTCCGGGCTCTCACACTTCTACCAACCAACCAGACCGCCCGATAGTTCATCTTTCATTCTATTTCTCCCTTTGGCCTGACTGCCCTATGTCTCCGGTCTGACCACTCTGCACTACTTTATGCTCCTTTTCTATTTCATCACTTTTGTCTGTTCCTTTGTTTTAGTATCTTGTCTTAGGTTTATTTTAGCTCTTACTAGTCAAAGTCTAGCAACTAGGGCTAGTATTTTTTAGCATATTTTTAACTTGCATTTCTATTTTGATTCTTGCTTATCCTTGCTACTCACAAGGGCCACTTTCTATACCCACCGTGCAGATTTTCGATCACCTGGCAATCGCTCTATTAGATCTTTGGAGTTTTTTGACACCGTGGGTTGCCGGTCACTGCCTTGCTGCTTGGTAAGAGTAAGAATTGTGATTTAGCTTGAGTGTTTGAGAGATTTGACACCACATCCTAGTAGATCATCGGGATATTATACTTGTGATTTTGTTTTTTATTAGCTACTAACCATGATAGGATCTTGAGCAAATAGTGGGATGATCTCACTCCTTGCTCACAACAGATACGTGCTAAGCTTCATGTGGTGGCGAACGTCCACACTCATGACATTGACGATCAGATTGGTAGCACCATCGACCGTATCGACGGACTTGAGGAGAGCATTCAAGAGCTTCCCAACAAGTTTGACGATCTCCTCAACTGTTTGGACGGCGTTTCACGGGTTCCATGACACCAACCGCCACAACCACTTCGCATAGCAACCCTTGTTCTTGTTACTTCCCACCAGCTAGCACACCATGTGATTCCCGACCAGAAGCCGCTTACTGTCAGAGCCTCAGTACATCGTCACACCGACCATACCGCTTCCGGTACCTCCGGGAGCTCCCGCTGCCATGGGCGCCGCCGAGGAGGACAACTACGACTGCTACGCTATCAGTTCTGAGGACGAGGACACCTTCAACACCAACAAGGATCGACAACATCGATAGCTGTGCAACAACCGACTTGGTATGGCACCATGTCGGGAGGTACGTGATCATATGATATCCCAAAAGTAAAATTAAACATTCCATCTTTTGAGGGTCGTTATAATCCTGATGTTTATCTTACTTGGGATCGACGTGTTAGTGCTACCGTTTGTGAATTTACTAGCTTTGCTTCTATTTGGTGGAGTGAACATTGTAGGTTGCACACTGAAAATATACCTACTACTTGGGATGGTTTAAGATGTGCTATGCATAATAGATTTGTTCCACCTTACATATCAAGGTGAATTGCTTAGTAACTTACAAAGATTGAAACAAGGCACTAGTTCTATTAATAATATTATCAAATATTACAAACTGGTTTAATTCGTTGTGTTTTAGTTGAGGATAATGAGACTATGGTGGCTAGGTTCTTTGGTGAATTAAATATTCATCATCAACCCTATTAAATTAATTAATTATGCCAAAGATAGATGTCAATCATAATAACATAATTGATGGTGCCGAAGATGGATGACCATCACAAACATAGCTAATGTTACATAGTTACTACTAACAATCTATAGCTTTTATGGACTACTCACACATCATACAAATCTACAAGAATGAGTAAAAGATCGAATCTATATATTGATGAATACCAAAGTACAAACCAATCTCGAAGGTCTTGATGCTCGTAGATGAATTACAAGGAGGGACTAGCTATGGTGGCCTACTGTATGGATGAATCTATGGTGAAATTTTGTGGTGGTGATGTAGATGGAAAACTATGTCTCTTGGCGGGAACCTTTGGATCTATCCCACCATCTTTGTCTATTCTTCGTGACGTGACGCATTCTATATTAATAGAAAATTCATCCCGGAAGGGTTTCCGAGGTTGAAACGAATATCTACACAAAACGGCAATGACAGCCGAGCCTCCACGGGCCCATGCAGCACCTTGCCGTGGCAGGTGTGGCTACAGCAGCCTACCACGTCGCTACGTGGTGGCTTGTTGCCTCCCTACTTTCATACGAAGCAATCCATCTTTGGAACATTCCCGAATATGTTGGATTTTCTAGTTTTTATATATTTTTTGTGTACACAAAATAGAGAAAAAATCTGGCAATCTAGCAGTATATAAAGTAATGCAAAAGATCAACTTAAACATAGAAAGATATCATTAAATTCAAAAAACAGTATACATTTTTAACGTGTCAAGCTCCCCCAAGCCTAAACTCTTACTCGTCCTCGAGTAAGGCATCCATAAGGAACTTAAGTTTGATGAATAAAAGAAGTCATACCGGATTGGTGTATCTTGATTTCTTCCATAAAGTAATACTTGAAAATCTTAGCAAAAGAAATATTGCAACCTATAGGCATTTGTCCAAATAGAATTATTACCAATCATTAAGCCTAAAGTTGTACGTGGAAATCACATGCTAAGATCCTAATAAGAATCTAAAGTAAATCTTCTATTAGTTTGCTTCCTACCAATACGTAAAGTTAATTAAAATGTTTCTAGTAAAATAGAGAGCAATAGAATATCACAATGAAACTTTCGGTGCTCACCTATTAGAGTGAAGTTATAAGTATAAAGCTTAATTTACCAAAGTGTAAAGATTCTCAGAGTTTGTCGCTTTAGAAACAACAAGGTTTTATTATGAGTATCGTTTGTTATCATATCAACCACAACAATACTTGAAGTGTCATCATTCCAATCACTTGAAAATAATATGGGGTAGGAATGACTCAATCAAAGAAAATAGAAAGTCTCTTGCAAATATAAAGTGATTCCTAGGCCCTATGGTGTCAAAGTTATTGATATTGCAAGAGGAGTAAGGATTTTTCATATGAATGCACAAGTAAAACCGTATGACAAGAAAATAATGTTCACTAATGATATAAGTAAAGCATGTGAGCAAATTAAAAAGCTACCAAATGATATAAGTGAAACACGTGAGCAAAAGTGAATGCTTTCAAATAATATAAAGTGAAGCACATATAGTAAAGGTGAGTGCTCTAAAAATATAAGTGAAGCGTATATAGCAAGAATAAGTGCTCTGAAATGATATAACTGAAAATCATAGATCAATGTAATGAAGCTGTAAAAATATAAGTGAAGGTCATGAGCTAAAGAATGTTGCTGCTACTAAAAATGCAATGCATAGTCTACATATGATCCATCTTACATAAAAGATAATTAGAGAGTTTGAAGAACACAATACCTTTCTTCTACTATTTTTTTATTTTTTCTTTATTTTTTCTATTTTTTCAAAGGCCTATAGCATAAGATGTACCTTATAATGATTATCTCTACAAATATAAGAAGCGAGGAGTTAAGTAACTAGATTATATATGCAAAATTAAACTCAAGTCATAAATAAATGATAAGTGCAATGGTAAGATACTCGAATGACAAACATGAAGTGCCATAATAGGTAGGTATGGTGGAAACAAATGATGAAACTTAAAAGGGCTTTTGTGATGTCTCTCCTCTCTTTCTTTTTCTTTCTCTTTTTCTTGCACCACATGTTCTGTCTCAATGTTGCCTCCTCGGTGTCATCTTTATTTTATTTATTTATTTTAAAGAGAGAGACATACACCATGAGTTTGAATGTACCAGCAATGTATACAAAATTATCAATGTATAAATTCAAAACTGAGTACCATAGAGGCTAGCAAATAAGATGGAGTGGAGTGACTGGCTTAAAGACATACTTGATTAAATGTGGCATCAAGTCAAAATAGCAAGTAACTCAATTTTATTATACTCAACATTTTCCTCTTTATCTAGAACCTGGTTTAACATACATGCGGCACCTATTCATTTCAAAGCAATATCTATGATCTCACGAAAATTTAGTGAAGCATGGCAAGGTAGTAGGCAAACACCATGAGTGATAAACTAACCATTCTAAATCACAACTTTAATAAACGAGTAGCAATATCAATAATAGTCATAATGAGTAATAATGGTTAAGAGACAAGATGCACTAAGGTTGTCATATATCATTAAAAAAGATAATTTAGTTATCACAATAAACAATAAACAATATACTTCAATTGTTATGCCTACTTCCAACTCATTGTCATTAAGGAACCCTTTGAGCAATGTTTCTCATATTCCCATTATAACTGAAATTAAAGCAACTAGCATACATAATAAAATTGAATTTAACATCTTCAACAACACCACCTATTAATCAAATAGATCAAAACCAAGCAACAACATAGCCTCAACTCGACCTAGTAATTTATTCAGAAATATAAACTAAACTTCAAGTGTTGGTTAAGCCAACCTAAAATGAAAATATCAACTTCTATAAATACACCTCCACCTAAGAAGACTTCCGAGCAAGAAGAAGGGAAGACACAACCACGACATCTACTATTTCGACTAGTTGTAGATCCTATCTAGATTAGCTATTCCCCTTGTACTCCATCTCGAGGTTAATACAAGACACACAGGATGTAGGGTTGTTATCCTGAGGGAGGTCCGAACTTGTATAAAAATCTTTGGCTTCGGATGACTTGACTTGGCTCGAGGGTTCCCTACACCTACTCTCTTTATCACCAAGTATTACATAAGATCGACAGTTCACTGATCGATGATAGATGTCGCCGACCGTGGGGATCCCTTCAGCCAACGTTACCAAGTATTTGTTGACGCAATCACCAAAGATCACGATGAGATCCTACTTGGACGAGGGGTTTTATCACAACTTCACCCCTCCGACTGATCAGGAGCCAATGAACGATCGAGTGGATCTAGGCAATTTCTCTCCTGATGATGAGTTCGACAATGACGTGAGTCGTCTGATGGACGACTATGCTAGGACCTATGGGGTCAATCTAGAATCACTCAATCACCAAGGCACTTGCGTAAGCGATGTCAGCCCTATGTCAGGATTATCCCCAGCAAGTTCCGACCATTCAGATGGCCGAGGAAACTTTTTGGAGATCACCTCCGATGACAGATCCTTGATGAATCTAGATCACACTTCCAACAAATCATACACTCAAGAGGTTCCTGTTATCAGGGATAGATCATCACCTAATCCCGATCGGGATGACGGGGTAACAGATCAATAGATAATTGGAAATCAATCACGACAGTCTAGGAAACCTCGGGATTAGGCGCAAGATCCTGAGCAAGGAAGTTCAGGTGCTTCTCAACTCCAGTAGGACGCCAGTGAAGGTTCATCTATCCCCTAAGTGTGGTTTTGGTAATTAATAACAACACCTATGTACTAACAATTGTATTGGGAATTGTTTATAGATTGTTCCATAGATAATGCATGAATGATAAGAGTATGGATTCATTGAGGAATGCCAAGATCAATAGAGATGCATCGAGCTCAATGAGCTCTAGGTGATGCTCATGTGGTAAAAAAGAAGCTAGAAAGAAAGAGACCTCGGATGATCAAGATTAGGGTTCAAGGAGTGAACCAAAGATGATCGTGGTGAAGGTCAAGTGCACGATCTAAATTTGATCCTAAGTGGAACATTAAGTGGTTGTGTACGGAGCTCATGAGTCGAGCCAAAAGAGGATCAAGATGAAGTCCATGAGTTGGACTCAAGACGGTTGGCATTAAAGCGTGAAGGCTAAGTCACTTGTGTGGTTCAAGTGACTAAAGGTACATTATTGTCAATTAATGTTTATGGACTAACCCATTTGCTTTGTGATAGATTGTGTTGGGGTTAGGGTCCATGGGCTCATGTGTTGAGCCAAGGAAAACTAAATCTGTGAGTTGGAGAGACATCTGACAATCAAGCTTGAAGGCTTTGTCACTTGTGGTCGATAAACCAAGTGACTAAGGTATAAGATTGTCAATTAAGATTTATGGACTAACCCATGTGCTATGTGCTTGAGAGTGAGTTGGGGTTAGGTTCCATATGATGGCAAGAGTTGAATTGAGATATTCAAATATGCCTAGTTGGAAGGGCAAGATCAAGTTGAGCTTAGTGGACAACTCACATACTTGATACTTGTGGTTCATGCCTTGATGTTGAACCGGTGAAGATGAGGTGAAGATAGAAGCCTCCTATGCCTGGTGCATGGGAAGCTATCAATTAGCCTTCATCAAGCTTCTAGAGATCGAAATGGGAAGTAAGGATGAAGTCCATCATCAAGCTTTGGTGGAGTTGATGACAACTTAGAAGAGCAATGAGAAGCGTCGAGACTTAGATGATGTGTTTGTCAAGTTTGGCAAGATTGCTCAAGGCAAAGGTACATCTAGACTAGGTTTTCTAGTTTTGCCGATCTCAAGGAGTTTGGTGGGAGACCAGGTTGTAGCTTCGGTAGCCGTACTATCAAGAGGGGTTATCGAATGCGTAGCTCGGATGTTATCAGCTTGTGCTTAGTGCGTGTTAGGTTTGTGTTGAGAAGTTGCTTTCAGAGCTTGAGGAGTCTAAAGGTGGTTTAGACTTAACTCTGTATTATGGTCGGCCTTTGTGGTGGATAGTGCTTTTGGCCAAGCCCTAATTGTGTTTGGTGTGTCCCATTTGGTACCTAGCTTTAATCTTCAGTGATTAAGTTTTTTTACAATGGATGGAAGTGTCCGAATCTGTGTTTGGAGTGTTTCGGGGTGGTTTATGTAGTGATGGAATTTTGCACATATTGGAAGTTCCGATTGGAAATAGGAAGTTTCGATGCGGTCAGAAGTTTCGATTGATGTTTCGGATTCTGTGATATGTGAGCTCTCTGTTAGTTGAGTAAAGTGCAATCGGAAGTTCTGATCCAGGATTGGATGTTCCGATGTGTGCTTTTTGCTAGGTTTGTGACCATTGGAATTTGGAGATCAGAACATCCAATCATTGGATCGGAATATTCGGTCAGTGCAGAATCTGTCCAACGGCTAGTTTTTTGAGTTGGGGGTATTTATACCCCTTGCCCTTCTTGTGAGAGGTGGTTGATTGTATTGCTTTGTGCTATTGGTTTTGAGCTTTGTGTTCGAGCCTTGAGTGCTCTCCTCTCTTCTCCCAAGCTTTAGTGTGAGATTCAAAGCTTTTGTAGCTTAGTGAAAAGGGTGAGAGGTGTGAGAGGGGTGCGGTGCTTTGATAGGCCGCACTTAGCGCATTGGTTGCGTGTGTTTGAGCACTTGGCGTCGATCGTATTCAAAGTGCGAGTCCGGGAGCTTGTTGCTCTTGGAGACCACCGTCTCCTAGACAGCTCGGTGGTGATTGGCTTGGTGATCTCCTCAAGTGAAGATTGTGAGGAGGCCCTGGAGTGGTAGCGGAACTCACTATGTCTGGAGTGGAGAAAGAGTTGGCCATAGTGGAAGCCGAGGAGTGCATTTTTCAACCTCAGGAGGAGTAGGGTTGAAAGAGACCCGATTCAAGTGTAACCAAGCTTCCTCAACGAAGACGTAGGGTATCAGCGGATACCCGAACTTGGGTAACAAATCTTGTGTCTCCGTGTCTTCATTTACATAGTTGCAATTCATAATTGTGCTATATTACTTGCTTGCAATTCATTCTTACTCTTAGTCATATACCTTGTGTAGAATTGAATTGCTTGCTTGTATTCATATTCATGCAATTAATTCTTGTGCTTGCTTGTATGTCTTGCTATAATTGAATTGCATACTAATCTCCCTAGGCTTGCAAATCTTACACATTTGATTAGGGTGTTGGTGTACTTGTTGAGCCTAACATATTTAGGATTCTCTCTTGTACAATATCCATTAATTTATTTGCTCTACAAGTTTTAGGCCAATATTAGAAAAAGAGACGAACTTTTTAAAACGCCTAATCACCCCCCTAGGTGACACCTAGGTCCTTTTAGCCGGGCTCTTCAGTTCTTGGACCGCTCAGTAGCTTTCTGAGATCCGACACCAGCTCTGGCAACCTCCTGTCATGAATCTAAATACTCCCCAGGGGAAAAGGTGGTTTCGTGACATGGAGGACAATATCCTACAAGTCCGAGAACAAGCTGAAACTTCTCATCAGGCGGTTGCAACCAACAACTCCATTAGGGGTAGGGCTCGCACCTGTTCCCCCCATAATGAGTCAGATCGAGAAAGACGACATCCCCAGGACCAGACTACTTGGGAAGATCAGCCTTGACGCCGTCTCAAAAACTCGCTGATCCGAGACCACCTGGTCTTGGACCTAAGTAAGGTTCTCAACCAGAGAAGGCACGTAGATATTCCACCAAATCAGTCACCTAGTCGGACGAATTCCCAATACCACTATCAAGGTCAGGCTTGGTACCCTCTTCCGGCTAGCAGGGTGCCTACATCTACCCGACGAGTCATCAATGAATGCCAGGCCTTTTCTCCGGAGCTCAGAAGGGTCCACTTGCCGTCCCGGTTTAAACCCGGATCGATCAAGAAGTATGACGGATCCATTGATCCAACTAAGTTCTTATAGATTTACACGATAGCCATTGAAGCGGCCGGAGGGAACGAGAAGGTCATGGCCAACTACCTCCCCACTACTCTCAAAGGGCTGGCCAGAATGTGGCTAACTAATCTGCAACCAGGGACGATCCACTCATGGGATCAACTCTGCAGCCAATTCTAGGGGAACTTCCAGGACCCGTATATCCATCTTGGCAAACCGAATGACCTCTTCCAACTCTTCTAGACAAACGAAGAAACTTTGCACAAGTTCATCCAACATTTCAGTAATGCCTGCAACACAATCCCTAAGGTAATAGACCCTGACGTTATCCAAGCATTTGTTTGAGGTTGCAGGAATCGCAGATGCACGGAGGAAGTCATCCTAACCGCCCCTCAGACGGTCAAGGAACTGATGGACATTGTCGACAATGCAACTAGTGCTAAGGAGGCCCTTTTGTTCATCGAGGAGCAGGAGTAAAGCGTAGAAGGCCCCCAACTTGGATTTCACAGCAACTCATAGAACAAGCGCAAAAAAAGCCCTCCAAGGCGAGACAAGGACCAAGACCGAAGAGGTCATGGCATACTTTCCTGACAAGCGTCCTGGGCAACCCCGGGCAAGGGCAACCAACAAGGAGCTGCAAAGCTCCCCAACAAGGTCTGGTGTGACTTCCACCAGACTAGCAGACACAATCTCCGCCAATGCCGAGTATTCAAAAATACGTCTAGGCCGAAACCGAGAAGTTCAAGGGGAGGACTCCATAGGTCGCTAACCATAGCCGGTACTCAAACTCCGGTGACAACTCCAACCATATGCCTTTCCAAGACAAGCAAAGGATGGTTGACCACATGTTCGAGGGCTCCGCCTCTTACGAATCCAAGCGACAATATAAGATGGTGGCCCGGGAAGTGTTAGCCATGTCGTCAGACTGTTAAGTGGTCGAACGTCAAAATGTCCTTTGACCAGACCAACTGCCCTGAGAACTTCTTCCGACCTGGTCGCTTCCCGATAGTGGTCGAGCCTACCATCAACAATTGCAAAGTCTCTCAGGTACTCTTGGACGGAGGGAGTTCTTTGAACATCCTTTTCATCAGCGCACTCGACTCAATGCAGGTCTCTCGCTCTACCATCAAATCGGTAATGCAAGCCTTCCACGGCATCTTATCTGGGTCCTGGCTACTCTGATAGGGTAAATCACGCTTTCAACGATCTTCAGAGAGCCAGAAAACTTCTAAACAGAAAAGATTATGTTTGATGTGGTCGATTTTGAGACAGCTTACAATGCCATCTTAGGACGACCGACTCTCGCTAAATTCATGGCTGACGTGTCCTATGCTTATCAGTGTGTGAAAATCCCAGGACCCAAGGGTATAATCACGGTTCAAGGTTGTCCCTAGACTGACCTGCGCTACGACAAGCGCAGCCTAGACATCGCTGAGTAGCACCAAACCGATAAGGAGACCAAGCACTCAAGACCCATGGTGGCTGTGAATTCCCATGGCAAAGTCAAAACTGTTCCTCTGGATCTAGTGGAGCCATCCAAGACCATTTGGGTTTGCTCCAATCTGAGCTAGAAATACTAACTCGAGCTCATCACCTTCCTCCGGGCAATGGCAGATGTATTCGCATGCCAACCGGCTACTGTGCCCAGTATCCATAGGGAGGTGATCGAGCATAGGCTGGCCGTCCATTCGGACACCAAGCCTATCAAACAAAAACTCCAGCGGTTCCCTCCTGACCGGAAAGAGGCCATCAAGGTGGAGATCGAAAAGCTTCTAATGGCAGGATTCATCCGAGAAGTCGAACATCCCGAGTGTTGGCCAACCCCGTCATGGTTAATGAAAAGTGGCGCATGTGTGTAGACTTCACCGTCCTCAACAAAGCCTGCCCGAAAGACGCTTTTCCTCTACATAGAATAGATCAGATAGTAGAATCCACCTCCAAATGTGACTATCTGAGCCTTCTTGATGCATACTCTAGCTACCACCAGATAAGCATGTGTCCTAAAGATGAGGAAAAACCTCTGTTGTAATCCCTTTGGGGTATTTTGTTATACAAAGATGCATTTTGAATTGAAAAACGTTGGTGCTACGTATCTATGTGGAATGTAACTCGTGCTCCATGACCAGATCGGCCAGAACGTCGAGGCCTATGTCAGTGATCTTGTCATGAAATCAAAGAAAAAAGAAAACCTTCCAACCAACCTACTCTTGACTTTCACCAATCTACGAAAGAACCGGATCATGCTTAACACGGAGAAGTGAGCATTCATAGTCGATGCAGGAAAGCTACTTGGGATCCTGGTCTCACACCGACGAACAAAGGCCAATCCTGAGAAGATCCAGGTCATCATAGACATGAAGTCGCCAAGACCAATCAGAGAAGTCTAGAAGCTAACCGGGTGCATGGCCGCACTCAGCCACTTTATCTCACGTCTCGGAGATCGGAGGCCTCCTTTTGTCAAATTACTACGACAACATGATTTCAAGTGGTTAGAAACATCAAAAGAAGCATTCCAAAGTCTCAAATGATACTTTCATCCCCCTATGCTAGTTGCTCCCAACCCAGAGGAGAACTCTTACTTTACATAGCAGCCGCACCGTGAGTTGTGAGCAGAGTCTTGGTGGTGGAACGCGAAGAGCCCAACAAGAGGGAAAAGAACTAGCGACTAGTATACTACATTAGCGAAGTCCTTCAAGAACCAAAGGAGCACTACCCTCAATTACAGGAGAATGCCTGCAATATGCATTGTAGATCAACTTTCCAGCACCAACAACGTGACCGACTATGAAGGTTTGTTTGCTAATCTCTGAGTAGCTTTTGCGCTTTGCATCTGCCGCCTTCTCATGAGTAGGGACTCACAGTTGGTGGTGAAGCAAGTTGACAAGGAGTATCAAACCTCGGATAAAACCATGATAGCTTACCTTGCGGAGGTGAGGAAGTTGCAGAAGAAATTCACCAGACTCGAGGTTAGATACATCCCCAAAAAGGATAACTGCCTAGCCTATAGTCTTGTCCACCTAGCATCCTCACGATCTCTAGGAATATCTGGGATCTTTGTAGAAAGATTGTCGACAACATCCGCAACATCGGCGGATGACAAGGTGGCTCCACGACATCTACAGAAGCCGCGGCCAAAGGAGTGGCGGTCCAAGAGACCTATAACCATCCAAGGACATCACCAGGTATTGATGCTCCAAAAGGAGTCGCGGGGACGCTCGTGGCTCCTCTCAATTACGAAGATTTGTGGATGGCCCCCATCCGCATATACCTTCAGAATCGTGTCGTACCAGAGGATGAGGCACTATCCAAGCAAATTTCCCTTAGGGCCAGGATGTATACCTTGGTCGACGGAGTCCCCTATCGCAGAGGTGTCCATGGAGTGCTCATGCGGTGCATCACTCGGAAGGAAGGTAGAGAACTACTCGAAGGAATCCACTGAGGGGTGTGCGGAGCTCATGCTTCCTTCCGAACCCTGGTCGGAAAAGCCTTTAGACAATGTTTCTATTGGCCTACTACCCTCCGTGATGCGAGTAAGATGGTTAAGCGATGCTATCAGTGCCAATATCATAGCATATGAGTTCACCAGCCTACCCAAGCCGTACAGACGATACCCTTATCGTAGCCTTTCGCGACATGGAGACTGGATATTTTTGGGCCCTTCCCGATGTCGCCCAGGGGATTCAAGTTCCTCTTCATCACAATCGATACATTTTGTATCGAGACTGAGCCTGTCGCAAAGATCACCTCAAAAGCTGCCAAATGGTTCATAATGAAAAATGTTGTGACAAGGTTTGGCGTCCTGAGCAGGGTCATCACCGACAATGGCACGCCGTTCTCAATCGTGGCTTTCATCGACTACTGTGAAAAGCTCAGCATCAGGATCTGTTTTGCATCTGTAGCTCATCCATAGAGCAACAGACAGGTCAAGCATGCCAATGGCCTCGTACTACAGGGCATGAAGACTCGCATCCTTGACCGCTTATTTGCCCACGCCAAAGCATGGGTCCTCAAGTTACATCTGCGTTATGGGCACTCCGGACCACCGCCAATTGGGCAATAGGTGAAACGCCTTTCTTCCTGGTATACGAGGCTGAAGCCATGCTTCCCTGTGAATTAAAGCTAAGGTCCTCTCGTGTCGAGTTATTCATTGACAAGGATGAATCCCCCTGACAAGAGGACGACCTCAACTACGTTGAGGAAAAGAAGACTCAAGAGCTGATGAGATTAGCCAAGTACCAACAATGCCTCCGACGCTACCACGAACAAAACATCCAAGAACACACCCTACAAATTGGAGATCTGGTTCTACGACTCGTTCAGAACTAGAGCAATAGCAACGAGCTATCCTCGAAGTGGGAAGGTCCCTAAAAGGTGGTCGAGCTCTCAACAATTCCTTCAACATTGACTAGCTTCAGAGATTCTATGTGTAAGTATCAAGAGTAAGTTCACAAAGTTGTCACCCATGTTGGCCTTAACATCATTCGGATAGGTATGTACCTTCCTATTCCATCCTCACGCCCAAGCCTAAGCACCCGCCAGATGGGCACATCGACAATAAGGCACTCTGGGTACCTGTAACTAGCACGCACTCCCGAATGTGCTCGAGCGAGGGTGTCACAGGATCAATGGAGGAATACAGCAGGGTCTACGACTGAAGGGGCAGCATGGCAATATTCATTCATTAAGCTATTATCAACTGTCGTTTTCTTTGACTGCCTAACTGAGACTCCTCAGATAACTAGTCAGGGGGCTGGATAGGTACATGGTATTGAGAAGTTAACAACGACGTATCACACGAGTATCGACGATTCTCCCCTCACAAAGGGAAGGTTCTGAGCTGTGACCTCACGGGACTTAAGGAAAGCCCCTTGTCGCGTCTACAAGTGTCCAGGGCCTCTGAGCCCTCCACTTGACCTAGACCTAAGGCCTGGCCAACCGATCTCCACAACTAGCAGCGAAGTCCCCCGATTCGAGTTGAGGAGAGGAGCCGAAGTACGAACGTCATATGTTGTTGGGATCGCTCGGTACCATTTCCTCGACAGAACCAACCAACTGGCTTGAGAAAAAGGAATTTCCAGACAGTGCCCCTGCTTCGCCAAATGCAAGGTACTAGTAATCCCACGATAACACACCACACGAGCACCTATGCCTCTCCTTCACGAAGGGAAAGGGTACCAAGCTATGACCTCGCTGGACTTAAGAAAAGCCCCTTATCGCATCTACAAGTGCTTAGGGGCCACTAAGCCCTCCACTTGACCTAGACCTAAGGCCTAGCCGATCGAACTCCCCAACTAATAGCGAAGTCCTCCGACTCAGGCCGAGGAGAAAAGCTAAAAGTGCTAACAAGCCATATCATGCAATTCATATGCGAGTATTTTAGACAAGTGCTCAGATATTAACCCAAAAACACCAAGTTCTTTATTTAGCAAATGGATTATGAAGAATATCGGGTACGTCAAGCCTATTCACAAAGACTTGAGCCGCACCCGCCATCGCTGTCACCAATCGCTCGGTGTCCGCCTCATCCATCCCTGGGAGATCATCTCAGAGAGCCCCAACATCGATCTCTGGGTAGCGAGCCTTGATAAGGGCCAGCGCAATCGCCACCATGTCCTCCACACCCTACCGGAGCTGCTGGGAGACCCATAGTCGGCTTGAAGTGGCAGAACGCCCGCATCAGCTCTGCCTCCCGACTGACTAGGCCCTCCACGGGCTGGATCGAGACTTCCACCTCCCCCACCGCGGTCTCAAGCAGGTCCAAGGTGGAGGTCAGGGTGCCCTCAAGAAAGGGCACCCAGGACTCTGCCCTGGCCAAGGCCGCATTAGAACCCAATAGCTCGCCGGCTAGTCGGGTCCTATCCGCCTCGAGCTTGGCCTTCTCGGCCGATAGCTTGGGCTCCCGTTGCGCCGAACGGGCCTCCAACTGGACTAGCTGCTCCTTCAGCCGCTGGATCTTCGAGGGGAGGGCCTCTTTCCCAGACAAAGTGAGCTAGAAGGCAAAAGGTCAGTATTCAATAATAACAAATTATCTCTAACGGTTTTTCAAGTTGTATACCTGTAGGAGGGGCCCGACAAACTTCGCCGGGTTGAAGCCGCCATGAAGGAGGTGGCGCCCGGACCCCACAGCCGAAGGTTTCTCCTCCACTGAAGTTGGAGGAACAGCGTCGCCAGGGGCTCCACGGTGCCCAGAGCTAGGGACTCGGTGATCCCCAAGGCTGGGGGCTGAACGATCACCACAACCGGCCCGATGACGGCCAAGGAGGAACTCGGGGTGGAGAGGTCGTCCTCCAGTGCAGGATCGATCGCTCCAACTACGGGGCTCGCTCCTCTACAAGCAGCAAATTCAGAACCAGAGTTCCCAAACTCAGAATAGAAAACAAGGAGAGATGGCCTACCTCATCTTCTTTATACGGCACGGAAGCTTCATCCCGACGAGGCTTAGCGCCCTCTTAGCAATTGCAGCTCGAGGAACAGCCTCAGCAGCCGTCGCTCCTGCCTCAGCTAAGATCTCCTTGCGAGTCTCTCCTTGCACATGACCTAAAGTAAAGACTTGCCTCACGTCAAGAAAGGAGAGAAAAGAGGGTCTGCATACCTAGGGAGAGGGTCGTGGAGAGGGCACCGGAGGAGTCGATGACAAAGGTGCAGTCGAGGTAACACTCGGGGCAGTTGAGCCGTTCCCACCTGCGGGTTCCGAGCACGGGACCTCAGCTCTAAAGACCTCGACCTCGTCCTCTTCGCCTCAAACTCCCGCAGTCTCTGCCCTCGGGTCGGTTATCCCCTGACCCATGCGCTGAGACAAGCCTGAGCACTGCTGCCTTAGCACTACTCGAAGAAAGAGTTTACCACGAGAAGTTGACACTTACCGACAGGATTGCCTTCGGTCCTCGGGATGCATCTTCAAGAGTGGTAGCGGCATGCTAGTGTGCCCTTCTATAGGGGGCCATCTCAAAGAGGAGCTTCATCCTAAACAGCACCTTTGAGTATGAAGGGGTTGCGAAGGAAACCAATTGAGGACAAGAAAGCTCTATCCCGAGTACTATGGCCACATAAGTTGAAGATTACCTGGCTCGCCATCTCGGCTCGGGTCTGCCTCATCCCACTGCTCCTAGGTGGCCAAGACCGTTGAGCGTAAAGGGCTCAAGCGCCGTCTGATGAAGTCTTCAGCAACATCCCACGCCATCAGGCCCCACGCTTTAAGATCTGCTATATCGAGGATGAGCGTGTGGAGCCTGGAAGATAGGCGTGGCTCCTCCTACCAGGTGACAGTCTGGTTCGCTGCGAGTCCCTGGTAGCTAATGCCTCCGGGCGCAAGGGGTAGGCAATAGAACCACTTCTTGTGCCAACCTGACCATGAACTCTTACCGGCAAAGTCGATATACTCCGTCAACTTGCCATCTCGAAGCCGAAGACCCGCGCCTCCAACGACCTCATTCAATAACCTCTTCAGATTGTAGAAGTATCGAAAGAGGTCGAGGAGGGGACAAGTGCCAAGATACGCCTCACACAAATGTACGAAGACGCTCAGCATCACGATCGAGTTAGGATTGAGATGGATGAGCTCAATCCCAGAGAACTAGAGCATGGCGAGAAAGAAGCTCAATGGAGGAAAGTGAAAGCCGCACTAGAAGAAGTCCGCAAAAACAACCACCCAGTTTGTGTCTGGGCTAGGGACACTTTGGCCATCTATAGGCAAGTAGGCGATCATGGTGCGCTAGTCAATCACCTCGAGATCTTCTAGATTATCCAGGTATTCCGCGGATATCTCTGATGTCGCCCCCGGACCACCATCGAAAGTGGTAGCGCTCTTTCCCTTAGCCTTTTTCTTGCCCATGGCTTGACCTATTGCTAGGTTAAGGAGTGCGGGCGAGAGGAAGAAGATAGAGCTAGCTACGGTTTGCAGAACGCGAAGCGCTTAAGAGACCAGAAGATTTGGAAAGCATGAAAATTACCAAGTGCTTCAGATCTTTTATACAGCAAGGCCCACCACAACTAGCTTTGTGACGGTTCCAAGTTCTACTCGGAGCCACGATCTCTACAATTACGTCCTATCGCATTTAATGTGCGCAGTAACTTTCCATGCATATAAGGCAATTAGCGCAGGAATCCAAGAACTGACAACGCATCCCAACAAATGCGCTAACGGGTCACCTACATCAGCAAGGGCAGTTGTAGAGAAAGAGAAAAGGATTCTTTCACCACCACGCGTAATCTCCATCACAACAATTCAAATGTTGGAAAACCCGTCGGAATGATGCATGCCCCTAACCTATATATTAGGATGATATCAGTTAAAACTACCCGGAACCATTACTCGAATGTGAGACCCACCCGGGGTCTCCTAGACTCACTCGGGCAGACTCGACCTCCCAATTAGGGTACTCGGAGATTGTCAGGATCCCGAGTAGACAAACCTTCTACTTGGAACCTTGTGACAACTCAGAAAAACGCCCAGTCGGGATGTTCTCCCCTGGCTAGGTTGATTTCCTTGAACCATCATGGCCCTTATTTCACATACTAATGGGGGGCTTGATGACGAGTAGTACAACTCTACTGTATACGACAATAGTATCCATATATAAAGACCTCAAGGATACCCTGGATACCCAGAGCAACACACGCAACGGAGTGGGACTCTGGAAAGATAAGGAAACTATTCGTAGGTGTCCGAGACTCTTTGAACAAGGAAGTATATCCTGATGTTTAAGAATGACAGGAGTCCTACTCGAAGACAAGTCCCATACCTAGTACGGCATACCCTCTATAAAAGACCACAGGGACTCTGCGGAGAAGAGAAGTCCTTTAGATCTTGCCTACGAGGACATCTGAACCCCTATTGGCACACCCAACAGACAAGCGAACTTGGATAGCCAGAAGCGATACACCTCCACCCAAGAAGACTTCTGAGTAAGTAGAAGGGAAGACGCACCCTCAATATCCATTTCCGACTAGTTGTAGATCCCATCTAAATTAGCTATTTCCCTTGTACTCTGTCTCGAGATTAATACAAGACACACAGGCCATAGGGTTGTTATCTTGAGGGAAACCTGAACCTGTATAAAATCTTTGACTCCCAACAACTTGACTTGGCTCCAGGGTTCCCTACCCCTAATCTCTTTATCACCATGTATTACATAAATCGATGGTCCACCAATCGTTAACAGGGTACGATCTCTGCATTGTGATGCATATCAGACCAGAGGTCAGTCCTGATCGTTCGTGGGGATATCTATGAACTTCGTTGTTATGATCCCCTGCTGAGATACCATAAGAAGCGAGCTCTGGGGCAGGCATGTCTTAGCAATCAGATGGGATCGTATTGTCTGAGTAAAATCGCACAATCTCTATAGTGTTAACAAACTGTTTGAACAACCGTGTTCATGATCAATGACGGATCAAGGATCTCACACCAGAGATAGTTAAAAACCTATCAGCCAGTTGAGATGGTTTAGGAATGGACTTTCAGCTGCATATTTTATTTTATTGTTTTAAGTCTCCCTTTGATGAAGCCTTGCACATATACATATTTGTTGCATTACTTTCTATCCTTACCTGTAGAGTACGTCGTGTACTCACATTACTGTGACAAACAAACACTGGAGGTGAAAGATCACAGAGGCAACCAACTCCCCAAGGAGGAGACCGATGACACAGGTTAAGCGAACTAGGATCCGCTTCTTATCCGCCGCTATTCACTCTAAGATAACTCAATGTGGCTCACTAAGTGTTTACCCCAGCTATGTGGTCAACTGTATTTGCTAAACTAGATTATTTATTTGTTAAACTGAGTTATTTACCAATTATTTGTGAGTTTGTCCGTGATATAGCTATGGTCAGCTTTATCTGTTAAACTGACTTATTTATCAATTCTAATTATCAATTCCATGATATTTACCCAAGGTAAACTGTGCATTATAACTTGATCCTGGACTAGCGCACTCTAACCACAAGAGGCCCATAAATGCGAAAGAAGGAGGGCCACCTAGAAATCAAACACACATGGACGGATTTAAAGAAACTTTAGAAGTGTGTGGTTTGCAAGATCTAGGCTATGAAGGTGACAAGTTTACTTGGAGAAATCATAGTCATACTCCGAAAAAATATGTAAAGGAAAGATTGGACAAAGCAGTGGCAAGCCAGAGTTAGTGTGAAAGATTTCCTTCTTTCACGGTAACCAATGGGGAACCCCGTCATTCAGATTGCAGGCCCATAATAGTTGAAACTGAAGGAAGAAGATACTCGATAGCTAAAAGTGCTAAGCTATTCAGATTTGAAGCAAATTGGTTAGAAGAAGAGAAATGCGAAGCAATTATTGAGAATGCCTAGAAGCTTGCTACAAGGGATGGCTTTGGAAATGTAACTCAAGGCTTGCGTAAAGTGGCAGGGGATCTTTGGAACTGGAGCATAAATACCCTGGGTGATCTTGAGAAGAGAATTAAGAGTATGAGGAAAGAGTTGGAGGATGTCAGAAGGGGGAATATATCTCAAAACCAAGTCCACCGTGAACTTTTCCTCAGTGAAAAACTGGATCGCCTAGAACATCAAAGGGACCTCTACTAGAAACAACGCTCACATGTTAACTGGTTGAAAGCAGGGGATAGAAACACATCTTATTTTCATGCTTTTGCCACTGAGAGGAAAAGAAGAAATACTATACACCGGCTAAAAAATGAATTTGGTAAATGGGTTGAAGGGGAGAAAGAAATTAAAGAGCTAGTCAATAATTATTTTACTCATCTGTTTACAGCAAATTCAGGTGGTGATAGCCGGGAGGTCCTAAACTGTGTGCAACGAAAGGTGGATCAAAGCATGCATAACATTCTTTGTACTGAGTTTTCTGAAGATGAGATCAAAGCTGCTATTGATGCGATTGGAGATTTGAAGGCTCCAGGACTAGATGGAATGCCAGCCCTCTTTTATAAGCGTTTCTGGCACATTGTGGGGGAGAAAGTCACTCAAGAAATCCTCAGAGATCTAAGGGGAGGAGATATGCCGATGGGGTGGAATGATACAATGGTTGTGCTTATTCCAAAGGTAAGCAAACCAGAGAGTTTGAAGGATCTCCGCCCAATTAGCCTATGCAATGTGATATATAAAATAATATCAAAGGTGTTAACAAATAGATTAAAGGTGATTTTGCCTAACATTACCTCTCCAAACCAGAGTGCTTTCGTCCCTGGAAGAATGATTTCCGATAATATTCTCTTGGCGTATGAACTAACACATTTCTTGTAGAATAAAAGAAGTGGAGGGACAAGCTTTGCTGCACTCAAGCTCGACATGAGCAAGGCTTATGATCGTGTGGAGTGGAGTTTCCTGAGGGACATCATGACAAAAATGGGCTTTCGGTCTTCCTGGATAGATCTTATTATGAAGTGAGTCACTACGGTCAGATATTAGATCAAGGTGAATTATGATAAAACTGAAATGATTTCTCCAGGAAGAGGTCTCCGACAAGGAGATCCTTTATCTCCATACTTATTCTTGCTATGTGCTGAGGGCCTTTCATCAATGTTACAGAATGCTGAAGGACAGGGGAAGATTAAAGGCATCAAAATATGCAGCAGGGCGCCAAGTATAAATCATCTTCTTTTTGCAGATGATTCTTTACTCCTTTTCAAGGTGGATGATAAATGTGCTGAGGAGATAAACAGAATTTTAAGAGTTTATGCTGATGCCTCAGGCCAAATGATAAACAGGGATAAATCTGCAATTATGTTCAGCAAGAATACCAATTGTCACCAAAAAAGGATCATTATGGCAGAAATGCAGCTTACAAGAGAAGCATGGACAGAGAAGTACCTAGGATTACCAGTTTTTATAGGAAGATCAAAATTCAGAGTGTTCGCTTACCTTAAGGATAAAGTCTGGAGGAAGATACAAGGATGGAAGGAAAAGATGCTCTCAACAGCAGGGAAAGAGATTTTAATTAAAGCTGTAGCCCAAGCTGTCCCTGTTTTTGCAATGGCTTGCTTTGATCTAACTAAATCCCTGTGTGAGCAGATAAGCAGAATGGTTTGCAGATATTGGTGGAGTAACATGGATAAGGAGAATAGGATTCATTGGGACAACTGGGAACTTTTGACTCTGCCGAAGAGAGATGGAGGTCTAGGTTTCAGAGATCTCTACGCTTTCAATAAAGCTATGCTAACGAGACAATCGTGGAGGTTAGCAAATGCTCCAGACTCCCTATGTTCAAAAGTCCTATCAGCAAAATACTTCCCAGATGGCCAAATCCTGAAGGCTAATTCCATGAATGGCATATCCTACACCTGGAGGAGTATCCTCAAAGGGATAAAATTGCTAAGAGAGGGGGTTATTTGGAGAATAGGAAATGGGGAAATGTGGATATTTGGAAAGACCCATGGGTTCCTAAAGAGCAAGGTAGGAGAATTTCTTCTCCACGAGGGAATAATCTAGCCACGAAAGTAGCGGAGCTGATAGATCCTATAACTAGGGACTGGGAGAAGGGCTCATACACTAGACCTTTAATGCGGAAGATGTAGAAGCAATCTTACAAATCCTTATAAATGAAGGGAATGAGGACTGGTTAGCCTGGCATTTTGATAAAAAAGGGGTCTTCTCTATGAAGTCGGCCTACAAGGTGGCAAAAGATATAGATATAAGTGAAAGGACCGAAGGAGCCTACTAGAGGGGGGTTGAATAGGAGGCTAACTAAATTCACTTCTTTTAGCTTAGGTTATCACTATTAAGTCTTAGCAGATTGCAAGGTTAAGTTAGCTGTGTGACAGGTGAACAGCACAGGCAATATATGTTATGTAAATTAACACGTAGCTGTCACACAGGTGAGCTAATAACTTAAAACAGATAAGCAAGACAGATAGCTGTGTAACAGGTAGCTGACACAATTAAGAGATATGATATACAGCAACTGAGGCACATCTACGCTAACATAGGGGAAAAGTGATCTATCACAGATAAAAAATCTATATATAAGAATGGACAAGTATGCAGATCTAATGAGTAACTAAAAGGCAATATAAGAAGTGACAAGGTGTTTTTTCACCGAAGTTCCCTACTCTTTTTAGAGAGGTATGTCTCCGTTGGAGAGGCTACTCCGAAGAGATCACCAGCACTGAATCGTGATTGTTCTTCGAGTACCTGAGTAATCAGGCTTCTTGCTTTGCTTGTGGAAGTCCTTTTAGCTTTGCAGCAGGTAGACTTTAGATCACCTTCACAGACTACTGGTTCAGCCCACACAAGCTTGGGTGATACCAACAACTCCTATGCCCGTCTAGGAGTAGACACTCCAAGAGTAACAGATTCAGCAGCAACAACTCTTGGAGGAACCAATGCTCTTTGCTCAGAGGCTCTAACTCTCTTGAACTAACTCTTAGGAAGTTTGGCTTTTGTTCAGAGGGTGAGAGGCTTGCAACGGTTGAATATGATTCACTGGATTGAGCAAGATTGAGGTCGAAGACCTCCCCTGGTCCCCTATTTATAGGGTTCACAGATACCTGACCGTTACATTCATGCCACGTAGGATTAAGTGGGTCACCGGTGACAAACACCGATGACACAGCCAATCACAACGCACAACGGTAACCGGCTCAGGCAGATCGACACCTGTGCCACCGGAGGCACACACAGGTGAACCCTTAACTGACGTAGCCTAACTACTCAGCCCGATCTTGGCACATTACATGCCCTCAGCGCACAACTAACTCTGATCCCTAATAAGGAGAGAACCTCTAACAGTCTTCTGACTCGGCAGACAAACTATTGCAGTGCAGGTCCCTTAGCATTTACAAGCTCTCCCCTGGTACAGAGATGTACCTGAGTCATAGAGCGGTAGACCACCTGTGACACAGCTGTGTCACACAGGTGACTCTAGGCTCTAGGGTTTTTCTACCGCTAGCACTGCAGAGTGCTAGCACAAACCAGATTCTCACTTGTGCAAAACTGTTGATACAGGGCCACTGACCTCAAAGCATCAGTGCCACTGTCCAACCTTCTGAGCATTGAGCAAAAGAACCTCCATAGATCATTACTGCTTCATCCCTCTTGATAGTACGGGTGTTTTCTATGGACTTAAGGAAACTAGAAAATCTAGACTTTACCTGCCACCAGCTGCAGTCACGGCCCTTAACGCATCAAGCCACCATCACCTTGCTTGCAACTCCTTGCACAGCACCGGCTTCTTCACAGCTGTGGCACAGCTGCCTAGCACAGCCATCCCTTTGTCCTGGAAACCACCTTTGTACTTTTTGGGTGGTCATCCTTTCGTTGATGACACTTCTTCCTAGAACCTATTAATCCTGCTTACACTCATTGTAAACATTAGATTCTAGTTTGAGTTGCCATTAACCATCAAAACCAACTAGGGGCCTAGATGATCTTTCAATCTCCCCTTTTTGGTGGTTAGTGGCAACCCATTCAACAATTTCAAACAAAGATTTGAATGAGTGATATATGTGCACGTTGTTAGAATATACTCCCCCTGAAGCTGTGCACAAGAGATTTGCTTTTAACATGCAAATACACAGGTTTTAATTTTAGGTGTGAGTAGTATTTTCTTACAACTTACACTTTTATCAGTTCAAAGAATTTGATAGATCATAAGAGATTGATTTAACTAAACTGATATTGATGCAGTTAGTATGATCAGAGCATAAAATTTCATGGTCAGAGCAATGCTCAATTTAATCAGCATATTAAAGCATGTTCAGAGCATTTACTCATATTTACTATGATCAGAGCAAACATATGTATATGTATGCAAGATATGTGAGGAGAATTATATCAGAGTAAACACCATCCACATATATCAAGAACATTACTGTATCAGAATATAAAACACTAATTTAATGTTATCAAGATATAAGAATTCAGAATAAACAGGTCTTGATACACCAAAATATATATAGCACTCCCCCTATTTCCAAAATACTTCATAGATACTCTCCCCCTTATATTTCTCCCCCTTTGACACTAAAATACCAGAAAGGGGTTAAGAGAAGAAACATTCAAGAGAGCTTGGTCTTTAGTAGCTGGAGAACCTCTGAGAGCTGGGTCTGCATTTGATCAACCTTTGAGTGCAAACTGGCCATTTCTGTTCGAAGCTAGAGATTCTCTCTATGCAGAGCTGCAAACTGAGCAGGCATGACTTTGTTTTGATATGCTCTGGCTGCTGTTGAGGACATCAGGGAGGTGGATAGGGTGCCATCTTCAGCCACCTGTGTCACAGATACGAGTTCAGCTGGGTCAGCTGCAGGAAGATCAGCGGTGACACTGGTAGGCACTTGAACTTGAGGTGATGGCATTTGAGAAGCTGGTTGAGCAGCTGTGTCACCGGGGACGGGCACAGCTGTGTCTGGGGAATCTCCAAAGAGAGCAGGAACAGCAACCTCGTCAGCATTGTCATCAGCTTGAGGTCTAAGTTGAGTCTTGATTATCTTCACTGAGATGTCAAAGGTTGATTCTGGAAGACTTGTTCTTTGAAGGATCATATACATGATGTATGACCCATACCTCAGCTTAGCCTTCTTATCCTTCTGAACAGCATCTATTTCATGGAAGATGTATCTTGCTACATCAAAATACTGATTCTTGGCTATGTGCACCAACACATGCCATACTGGATTATATAATGCATCTGTGTTGCCTCTCTTAGGCTGAATGGTGACATTTAGAATCTTCACAAGATGCTTGGCAGTGATTGTGATCCCCTTAAAGCAAACATGATCTGCTGGGGCACTGGCAGGAAATGAAAAGTTCCTTGGATATAACTTCCTTCTGTCAGCATTGGAGACTAGCTCTAATTTGAACAAATTTGGCATGCTAGGCTCCACAGGTGCATGAAATAGACTGTTGAATTCTGGAGCTGTTATGGATAGCAGCTAACATCTTATTCTCCAGAGCATGACATCCTAATTGCTTTGTTCTACCCACACAATGGCATAGAACTCTTTGATGACTTCTGGGTCATATCCTTGTTGTAGATTGCATATGAATTCAAAGCCTGAGGCTTGAATCAGAGATGGTAATGTCATCAGTCTTGTATCAGTCGGAGCAGACCAATCAATGGCCTTGCAATCTACAAATCCTTTTAAAGATAGGATTTCATGATAGACACCCCTTTGAAGATCATTGTGAAATCTAGGGTCTGAGCAAACTGGATCTAAAAATTCCTTATCTTCACTGAAATATGGACAGGTTGACCTTATCTTGATGAATGCACTTGTGCTCATTGAGACAACCTTGCTCTTTGACCTCTTGGGGTCACTCTTTGGAAGCTTCTTTGCTGCAGCCCTTGAAATGAATTACATTTGATTTGCCTCAGTCCTCAGAGCATGAGAAAAGATGTAATGATATTTGAATTCCAAATCCTTTTCTCCTACTGAGGGGTTGGCGAGCTGTCTTATTGTTCTTCTTCTTCCTCCTCAGGCTCATTAGCTAATTCTGCACTGGGGGATGAGCTTTCAGCTTGGTAATCTTCATCAGAATCAGCTCTTGTTCTCTTATCCTGGGTGGAGTCACTAACACTCCCCTTCCATCATCTGATTGGCTTTCTGAGCTTTCTTCTTCTTCAGCTGAGCCACTTGCCTGTGCCACAGGTGAGGACACAAGGGCATGAGCAATAGGAGAAGCGACTGCTGGGTCAGCTGGCGGTGACATAGGTGATGAAGGCAGCTGAGGAGCTTGGACTTGGACTTCTTCTGCTTGAGACACAGTTGGTTGGGGCAGCTGTGGACTAGTTGACTTGCAGCTTCAGAAGGCTTCATCGATCTAGCCTTTGGAGATGAAGAAGGCACAGGGCCTCTTTTATAGCTTGTTCTTATGTCTCAGACACAAGGAATTGTGAGGGAGACATGGGATTCTGAACATCCAAAGAGGAAAGTGTGTCACACTTGTAGAGCTTATGGTTCTTCTACTCCTCCTCTGAATGTCTGTAGATCTGACTTGGCTGGGCTAGCCACCTGTGACACAGGTGGTGGCATCTCTTTCTTTAATTCTTTGAGAGCTTCCTTCTATTGGTCGAGCTGATCTTTAACTGATGGCTTGGAGCTCTAAGAGGTTTCTGAAATGATTTCAACTTCTGCCTCTGTCTGCCTCTTGGCTTGAGGTTCTTCAATAACCACAATTGTTTCAGACCTTTTTCTCTTAGAGCTTAGTGCAGACAAGACTGCAAAATCTAGTCTGATTGCATCAGAGATCAATCCCTGCTTGACTTTAACTTCAGCTAGCAAAGCTATTTTCTCAGCACCTCGTGGCATGTTCTTTGCTCTGCCTAGCAGGTCATTTATCTCCTGTACAAGAATTCTATCTCTGTCATCTGAACTTTGACCTTTGAGCTTTGGGTTTTGAGCAGGAGCAGGAGCAAGAGAGCAGAACCAGATAATCTCTTTGATCTGAGCTCAGGTGAGAGCAAGCCTTGCTTGAGTCTGATCTTAGCTTGCATGGAGCTTCTCTCAAGACCTCTTGGCAGAGTGTTTACTTTCTTCATTAGCTCACTAATTTGTTGTATAAGATGACAATCTCTAGCATCTGGGTGTTTGATCTCAACAGGTTTATGAGAAGGAGCGGTCAGACAACTGGTTGAGAGGTTCTTCTGCTTCTCAATGATTTGCTTTCTCAACTCAACCTGGACAGAACGCGAAGTAGCTGACTTTATCTGATGGTGCAAATCTGCAATTTCCTTCATGAGAGCTCTATCTTATTTTGTGGGTTCTGGAATAGCCATCGATACAGTCCTAGACATCTTTGAGAGTTCAAAACTTTTAGCAGTGTATATTGTTGTCAGCTGTTTCTTCACTGTCTCATCAGTTTCTGTATTGATCTGCTCTGCCAGCTTATCCATCTCATCCAGAATAAGCTTGTCATATTCAAGGTCATCTTGAGATACTTGAGGATCAGGGACAGGCTCTCTAATTGAAAGTGTGCCTCTAGGCAGCACTATATCTACAATGGAAGGCTTGGTGTCTTTCTTTGCTGCTTGCTTTGGCTTCTTAGCAGCTTCTTTACCCAGAGATGTGTGAGCAACACCAGATGAGGATCTTGTCCTCTTGGCTGGTACACGCTGACCTGAGCTGGACTGACCTGCTTGAGAGACTGAAGCAGCTGCTTTCTTTGCAGCAACTCTTCTTTGCCTGTAAGCTCCTTGATTTACTCTTCTTCTCTCAGCTGCCTCTTCCTTCTATCTCAACCTTTCCCTTTCTTGATCCGAGTCTGAAATGTTTATCTCTTTGCTTGACTCCTCTGGATCTGACCACTTAAGGCCACTGTCTGCTCTCTTAGAATCTGGAAGACATCTGGAGAAACAAGATAGATAAGAAAGAATGTAGGAAAGAGAGGTGTTCCTAAGATGCGGAAGATAGTAGCTGTGTGAGACACCTACGTGAGGATAAGGTGACACAGGTGAAGACTTAGAAACAAACCAAGATCTCAGCATGTTGAATAGGCATGCCTGTGTGACAGGTGAGACCCTAGCGGTGACACAGCTACGTGCGAAGGCAGACGTCAGATTTAAGAAAACTAGGGTTTAACAAGGGTTTGCCATTCAATTTCAAGCTAGATGCATTCTGGAGGATGAACAAGAGCTAAACCAACCCTAGACAAGAACAATGTGCTACTGGATTAAGCTTTAGAGCGATTGCATTAACACGAAGATAGGGCGAATGCAAAGGAGGTTTGGCAGAGGCTTACTTTGATGGGGAATTCGATAATGCACGGAAGAATTTGTGCTGGAGCTCCTCAGAAAGCTTTCTCCGATGCATCGAAAAGTTTTCGAAGGTGGAATCCACGATTTCGACGAAAACTCGAGAGTTTGGCGCACGACGGAAGTTTGGGGTTTTGCGGTTGTACGTGGATTATGTGGAAAACGCAGCGACGCTTTATAGGCCGAAGGGGTATAAGGTGGTTGTGTCACAGCTGAGTTGTTGACCTGTGACACAGGTGAGCAAGAAGAGACCCTATGACCTATGGAGTTCAAAAAGCATTCACCTGAGACACAGATGGATGACTCAGGTGACAAGTATTTCATCTAGAACACCAAGATAGAGAGAGTTGGATAAGAAAGAGAGCACTTGAGCACTAACAGAGAGACCTTATGGAATCTTCTCAATGTCAGTTTGCCAGAAATTCAATCAAGCAAAGCCAAAACTGACATGAATTGATTTGAAAACAAGTACATAGGAATATGCATAGATAGCTCAAGAATTATTTTCAACTCTGAGCATAGAACACACCTGTGACACGGGTGCCTGACTCAGATGAAAAATATAAGCAATATAAACAGCAAAAACATATGAGCTAGACACCAAGCCAAACATTTTATTATAATTTAGAGACATCAATGATATTCAATTCACTCCTCAGAGCACAGAGCCTAGTCTCATCTAAAGGCTTGGTTAAGATATCTGCTAATTATTTTTCTGTACTTACATGACACAGCTGTATATCTCCTTTCTCAACATGGTCTCTAAGGAAGTGATGCTTCACTTCAATGTGTTTAGATCTTTGGTGGTGCACTGGGTTGTTGGCTAACTTAATTGCACTTTCATTATCACAGAAGAGGGGTACTTGATTAAAAGATATGCTGAATCTTTCAAGATCTGGCTCATCCATAATAACTGAGCACAACAACTACCAGCAGCTATGTACTCAGCTTCTGCAGTGGAAAGGGCTACTGAGTTTTGTTTCTTGTATGACCAGGACACTAAAGAATGTCCTAGGAATTGGCAAGTACCAGAGGTGCTTTTTCGGTCAACCTTACACCCTGCATAATCACTATCAGCATAGCCAACTATCTCAAAATTTGCACCTTTAGGGTACCACAAACCAAACCCTAAAGTTTGAATTAAATATCTCAGAATCCTACGTACTGTCACTCTGTGACAATCTTTAGGGTTAGCTTGGAATCTAGCACAAATGCATACACTCAGCATTATATCTGGCCTAGATGCACACAAGTATAGCAAGAAGCCTATCATGAATCTAAATTCTTTCTGATCAGCAGACTTACTTTCAATGTTTAAGTCCAGATGACCATTTGTTTGCATGGGAGTGTGAATGGCTTTGCATCCTTCATGCCAAACTTGGTGATGATGTCCTTGGTGAACTTTTCTTGAGAGATGAAGCTTCCTTCCTTGAGTTGTTTGATCTGAAGTCCTAGGAAGTACTTGAGTTCACCATCTAAAGACATCTCAAATCTCTTGGTCATCATCTGGCTAAACTCATCACTCATGGAACGGTTAGTACTGCCAAATATTATGTCATCGACATAAATTTGGCACACAAATAAATCATTTCTATTTTCTTAGTAAATAGAGTTGTGTCTACTAAGCCCATTTTAAATCTATTTTTGATCAGAAATTCTTTCAATGTGTCACACCATGCTCTAGGTGCTTGTTTTAAGCCATAGTCAGCATCCATGAGAGCTTCCTTTATGTTCCTGGGTTCAACACTGGAAACAAAAGAGTAATATTCACAGAAATTAGCATTTTGAGAACGAGTAGTCACTCCCCTATTAATGGCACCGATAATTTGGTCTACAGGGTGATCCTTCTGCAGCCTGCTGATCACAGGGGGATCTGGGTCAACCACCTGTGTCACAGCTGTTGGAGTTGCCTGTGACACAGTTGGTTCTTCCTGTGACACAGCTGGCTGAGTCAGGTCTTCCGCATCCAGTTGATCATTGGCTGGGTTGTACTCGAACTCAACATCTTGAACTTCAATGTCTTCACCCAGTGATGGAGAGAGTGGTTCTTGATCACTTGGTGAGGCAGACTCCTCCTTGATGATGGGTCTGATCTCACCAGTAGACTTCTTTTGAATGTCCTCTCCCCCTACATCATTAGCAACTTGCTCTCTTTGGGAGCCATAAGACTCATGAAAGTCCACATCTATAGATTCTTTAACAACCTTTGTGGAGGTGTTAAAAACTCTATAGGCATGGGAGTTAGTGGAATAACTAAGAAATATACCAACATCAGATTTAGTTTCAAACTTAGTAAGACGTTTGCCCTTCCTAAGGATGTAGCACTTACAACCGAATACTTTAAAGTATGAGATATTTGGCTTGGAGTTGGTGAGCAGCTCGTAAGGAGTCTTCTTGAGTAGTGGATGTAGATATAGCCTATTGATGGAGTGGCAAGCAGTGTTGACAGGTTCAGCCCAAAATCTTAGTGAAGTCTTGTATTCATCTAGAAGTGTTCTTGCCATCTCTATCAATGTCATGTTCTTCCTTTCCACTACACCATTTTGCTGTAGAGCATATGGACTTGAAAACTCATGTTTGATTCCATGCTTGTCCAAAAATGCTTCCGCCTTAGAGTTCTTGAATTCAGTCCCATTGTCACTCCTGACCTTGACTAGGTTTACTTTCCACTCATTTTGAACTCTAACAATGAGATGCTTGAATTTCTTGTAAACCTGTGTCTTCTCCTTCAAAAAGAACACCCAAGTATAGCGAGAAAAATCATCTACTATGACTAAGTCGTACTTGTTACCTCCCAAACTTTCATATGTTGTAGGACCAAAAAGGTCAATGAATATTAGCTCAAATGGAGTGGTGGTGGTCATGATGGTCTTGGGACGATGGGCAGCTCCAACTTGTTTGCCGACTTGACATGCACTACAGGGCTTGTCCTTCTCAAACTTCACCTTTTCTAAGCCTATGACATAGTCATGTTTGCTCAGTTTGTTAAGAAGCTTCATCCCTGCATGTCCTAGCCGCCTGTGCCACAGCCAGCCAACACTGGTCTTGGCCATGAGACACCATAGAGCTGCTGCAGACTGTTCATTGAAATTGACAATATACAATTTTCTAGACCTGCATCCTTTGAATACTTGAGAATCATCAGATAGTTTGGAGGCTATAACTTCATCAGGATAGAAAGTAACTTTCATACCTGTGTGACACATCTGTGACACAGACATTAGACTATAGCATATCTGATCCACAAGCATGACATTAGATAAGGAGTGATGTTCAGATATGACAACTTTACCAATGCCATTTACCTTTCCCTTGGAGTTGTCTATATAGATCACATATTTGCTTGGAATATTTTCATCAGTGATCTCTACAAACTCATCTCTGCCTCCTGTCATATGTTGTGTATATCCACTGTCCACAACCCAGTCAGTTCCACTGGAGACAATGTCCTGTAAGATTATTTATGGGATTTAGGGACCCAAACTTGTTTGGCTCCCTTAGCAGTTTTACCATAAGCAGAAACAGCAGTTAATGAGTTGGTAGATCTGTTTCTAGAATTAACAGCCTTAGCAACAGATGATATAACATGAATCCTTTTTGGCTGTCTATCACCTGCAACCTTAGACAAAAAGGTTAGTTGGCTGTGTGAGTTACCAGTGGCACTGGTGGGTACACAGCTGTGTAAGACACCGGTGACACAGACAACTGTTACCTTTGGAACCCAGATGGCAGGCAACCACTTTGTTAAGTGCCTGTGACCTACATACTTGGCTACTATTTTTCCTTTTATGTCCTTTTGCAGAACATAGGATGGGTTAGAAGGATTGTTCACTACATTCATGTTTCTCTGCATATGACCAACAAAGTTGTTATCATTTGTACCTGCTTGTCTCACAAATTTTGCTACAAGATTAGGGTTAGTGACAGCAGGCAGTTTATCTTTATTTGCAGGAGAATGTAACCCAAGCCTTTTCGGCCATCATTCTTCCTGAGCATCTCAGCTCTAATCAGCTGATAATTTTGCATGCCAATGTTGGCAGTGCATAGGCCTTTCCTCATAAGCCTTTTAAGTTCTTCTAGCTCCTCCTTAAGCTTGTCATGCTCAGCTGCATCCACAGAGTTAGTAGCAGTAGAGGTTGAAGCCCCTTTTGAATTATCAATAACTCCACCTATGGATATTAGAATATTTATACGACTAGCACAGTTTAAGCATGATTCAATAATAGCATGAGCAGGCAAGGGTGCATCAATAGATATAGTAGAGGAAATATCAGTGCACATGGAATGCTTTGCCTTAAGCTCCTCATGCTCCTTAATGAGAAGCTCATGAGCTGTTTTGAGCTTTTCATGAGCTATTTCCAGATTTTCTTGATCTAGCCTGAGGTTTTCCCTATCATCTGCAACCTCATCACATATTTCTCTCAGCTCCCTGAGTTTATCCCTTAAGGATATATTCTCCTTCCTCTCCTTACAGGCCTTATCTGTTCTTTCCAGAATGCCCATTAGTTCAGCATAATCAGGAAAGTCATCTTCAGTAAATACCTTAGATTCTTTGGCCATGAGGCATAAAGGAGCAGAAGTGGATGACATCTGATCAGTCTTGTCGTTGATCTTGGAGCTGTGTGACCTGGCTGTGTCACAGCTGGGCACATCAGCCATGCTAATGGCAATCCCAGCAACCTGTCCTTCATCTTCAGACTCTTCCTCTGAGCCTGAATTATCTGATACCCAAGCTTGTCCCACATAAGCTCTAGCAGTGACTTTGTTCTTGGAGTAAGTTGGATGCTTGCTGTTGAAAGTCTTCTTCTTTCCATTTAAATCCTTCTTCTTGTTGTATCGACTGTTGTATTTCTTCTTGTTTGGACAATCAGCAGAAAAGTGGCCTTCTTTGCCACACTCGAAGCACTTGTTGTCTTTGGAGAGTCTCTTTCCTTTGAATCTGTCACTTGACCCAAACTGCTTCTTCTTCTTGTAGAACTTTCTGAAATTTCTCATGAAGAGAATAAGTTCACTCTCTTCTCCACTGGTCATCTCCTCATTGAGTTCTTCACTACTATCACTCTCAAGTTGTGAAGTTGAAGCAGTGGTCTTCAAAGCAATGTTCTTCTTAACAGATAGGGAAGAGCTTTGCTTGCCTTCTTGCTTGATTTCCATCTCATGTGTTAGTATCCTTCCTAACACTTCAGTGGGCTTCATCTGGTCGAACCCATCTTTCTCTTTCAGTATCAGAACAAGAGTTCTGTAGGCCTTAGGAAGCACTGACAGAAACTTCTTGATCACATATTTATCATCTACCCGATTGGAGCCTAGATGCTTCAACTGGTTGGTAATGATGGTGAATCTTGAAAACAGGGAGTTGATGTCCTCACCATGCTCATACTCAAACCTCTCCAGCGTTGATTTCAGAAGGCTTCTCTTTGACTTCTTCAGAGTGTTGCTACCCTCATAGATCTGCTCCAGGATATCCCAGATATCCTTGGTAGAGTCCATGGTACTGACTCTGTTGAAGTCATGCTCCTGTAGACCCATAAATATAGCTGTGGCAGCCCTAGCATTGTTCTGAATATTTCTCTTGTCATTTATGCTATGGATGATGGTGTCTTCCAACCTGTGGCATGTACACACAACTTCCCACACATCTGGATCAATGGCAATAAGATGCATTTGCATCTTTCTTTTCCAGAAGGTATAGTTAGTTCCATTAAAGACAGGTATTTTACCCTCATAGCCCGACATCCTTTAAACTTTGGCTGTTAGGCCAAATCAAAGAGCAACCTGCTCTGATACCAATTGAAAGGACCGAAGGAGCCTACTAGAGAGGGGGTGAATAGGAGGCTAACTAAATTCACTTCTTTTAGCTTAGGTTATCAATATTAAGTCTTAGCAGATTGCAAGGTTAAGTTAGCTGTGTGACAGGTGAACAGCACATGCAATATATGTTATGTAAATTAACACGTAGCTATCATACAGGTATGTAACACAGGTGAGCTAATAACTTAAAACAGATAAGCAAGACAGATAGCTGTATAACAGGTAGCTGACACAGTTAAGGGATATGATATACAGCAACTGAGGCACAGCTACGCTAACATAGGTGAAAAGTGATCTATCACAGATAAACAATCTATATATAAGAATGCACAAGTATGCAGATCTAATGAATAACTAAAAGGCAATATAAGAAGTACTTAGAGAGACAAGGTGTTTTTTCACCGAAATTCCCTACTCTTTTCAGAGAGGTATGTCTCCGTTAGAGAGGCTACTCCGAAGAGATCACCAGCACTGAATCGTGATTGTTCTTCGAGTACCTGAGTAATCAGGCTTCTTGCTTTGCTTGTGGAAGTCCTTTTAGCTTTGTAGCAGGTAGACTTCAAATCACCTTCACAGACTACTGGTTCAGCCCACACAAGCTTGGGTGATACAGCAACTCCTACGCCCGTCTAGGAGTAGACACTCCAAGAGTAACAGATTCAGCAGCAACAACTCTTGGAGGAACCAATGCTCTTTGCTCAGAGGCTCTAACTCTCTTGAACTAACTCTTAGGAAGTTTGGCTTTTGTTCAGAGGGTGAGAGGCTTGCAACGGTCGAATATGATTCACTGGGTTGAGCAAGATTGAGGTCGAAGACCTCCCCTGGTCCCCTATTTTATAGGGTTCACAGGTACCTGACCGTTACATTCATGCCACGTAGGATTAAGTGGGTCACCGGTGACAAACACCGGTGACACAGCCAATCACAACGCACAACGGTAACCAGCTCAGGCAGATCGACACCTATGCCACGGGAGGCACACACAGGTGAACCCTTAACTGACGTAGCCTAACTACTCAGCCCGATCTTGGCACATTACATGCCCTCAGCGCACAACTAACTCTGATCCCCAATAAGGAGAGAACCTCCAACAGTGTTCTGACTCGGCAGACAAACTATTGCAGTGCAGGTCCCTTAGCATTTACAAGCTCTCCCCTGGTACAGAGATGTACCTGAGTCATAGAACGGTAGACCACCTGTGACACAGCTGTGTCACACAGGTGACTCTAGACTCTAGGGTTTTTCTACTGCTAGCACTGCAGAGTGCTAGCACAAACCAGATTCTCACTTGTGCAAAACTGTTGATACAGGGCCACTGACCTCAAAGCATCAGTGCCACTGTCCAACCTTCTGAGCATTGAGCAAAAGAACCTCCATAGATCATTACTGCTTCATCCCTCTTGATAGTACGGGTGTTTCCTATGGACTCAAGGAAACTAGCAAATCTAGACTTTATCTGCCACCAGCTGCAGTCACGGCCCTTGACGCATCAAGCCACCATCACCTTGCTTGCAACTCCTTGCACAGCACCGGCTTCTTCACAGCTGTGGCACAGCTGCCTAGCACAGCCATCCCCTGTCCTGAAAACCACCTTTGTACTTTTTGGGTGGTCATCCTTTCGTTGATGACACTTCTTCCTGGAACCTATTAATCCTGCTTACACTAATTGTAAACATTAGATTCCAGTTTGAGTTGCTATTAACCATCAAAACCAACTAGGGGTCTAGATGATCTTTCAATAAGGAAATCAGATCATGGCATAGGCTCCCATCAGGTACAGCAGATGGCTACCCTCCTCTCAAATGGAATAAGGTATGGAACCTTTCGCTGCCCATGAAAATCATACACTTTCTGTGGAGAATAGCAAGAAATAGCTTACCCCTGAGAAGCAAAATAATTCGGAGAGGAGTGAATGTTGATCCAAGATGTCCCGTGTGCTATCGTGTTGTTGAGGATGGTGGCCACATCTTCTTTAAGTGTAAACAGATCAAGCAACTATGGAGACTAGCTCAAATGGAGGAGCTCAGATTGGAGTTAAGTAATTGCAGTGGACCACAAGAAGTTATAATCCATATTTATAATCTTCAAAAGGAAAGTTGCATTAAAGCCTGCACTCTGCTGTGGCTATGGTGGAATGAAAGAAATAAAGCTAATAAAGGGGAAAATACAAGGAGCACAGGGGATCTTTTAAATGCCCTGGATTACCACAGCAGAGAATTCAGTGAGTACTGGAGTAAGGAAAACAAGAGAGAAGTTAGGAAACATTGCAGCAGATGGAAACCTCCACCTGAAAACTTCCTGAAGATTAATATAGATGGTGCTTTTAGTGCTGAAACAAAAACCAGAGGATGGGGCTTTGTGATAAGAAATTCAAATGGAGAGGTGGAAGCAGCAGGAGCGGGTAAACTGTCCAAAGTCTCAAAAGCTTTTCAAGCTGAAGCAATAGCCCTTCTCCAAGCTATAGAAAGAACAAGCATTCTAGGATGCAGGGATGTGATCTTTGAAATGGACGCCACTGCTCTCCAACAAGCTATTTAGGGAGATGATTTTGACAACTCAGTTTTCGGAGCCCTATTCCAAGAAGCAAAATTCAAGTTAGCTCTTCATTTTCAGGCTGCTTCTGTTGTTTGGTGTCCAAGAGAATGTAATGTAGTGGCTTATAAGCTTACGTCTCATGGCACGGGTTTGGTAGATGAAAATGCTTGTATGTGATTAACTGATGCACCAAACTTTGTGTTGGATGCTGTTGCCAGGGAGTTGCCTGGCCAGTATGAGTAATGGAAGCTGATGCTTTCTTTCAAAAAGAGGCCCGTAAATGCGATTTCGGATCCCTGTGTGACTAGCGCACTCTAACCACAAGAGGTCCGCAATTGTGATTTCGGATCCTCACAAGGGCAAGGCTAAGAGATGACTGGCCTCATGGTCGGAGAACAACGATAGTCTCAATACTCATCATCTGAGAACATGTCACACTCCCACCAAATAAGACGATAATACAAAATTAGAGAACAGTGGCAACAGGTAAGAACTAGAACCAAACTAGACATTTCACAAAAAATGAAACCATCACATTGTACTTAAACCACAAGGGGTGTCCATACATGATAACATCAAAGTTTAAGGAACTCCCAGGCAAATAAATTATCCAGTACTAAACATGACATCTCATGTTCCTGACCTACGCCTTGATAGCATACTTCCTCATGGGGAAATACTTCTCACGCTTCTTTTCCCTCTCCGTCTTCAGAGAAAGCTGTGAAATAAGAACAAAAATGTCAGAACAAACGCCCAACCCAACAGCGTAAAACCACAGAAGCTAAGAGGAGAAACAAAATTAAATAATTGTACACCAAATGTTTGTGCATAACAGTTCAGATTTTAGTAGAATGTTCAGACAAGCGTAATTTCAGCTAAATGTTGGTATATTTAACATTGTGTTTTCTATGAATCTATGGTAACTAGATCATAATCATGAAAATTATGTGATCTCATTTATTAATAGCCAGCAAATAGTATTGACATGACCGCATGAGTAATAAATAACATGTAATGAGATTAGATTACTATTGCTCGTGCAATTTTATTACAGCAAAACAACAGGATGCAAAAATAGAATATCTCAAAACCTAGCCGAACATGAACCAGCTAGAGATTGTTTCACACATACAGGGCACTAAGCTCATTCATGTCACACTTTACTCTGTAAGCACGCTATGTGATACAAGATACAAGCATGGCTAGTTAATATCTTCCAAGACTTTACAAGCCCATACCCCAAAGTCATCTATGCTAGTCTTCCAACCATTGCATACACAATTATTATTGCAAGAAGGGAACACCACCTAATGGCATGCGAGAAACTAGTTGGCTGCGCTGGTGGTGATAAGAGTACGTGCTATACCTGATGCTTGGTGAGGCGGCGGCGGATGGCGCGGGTCTTCTTGGGGCGGAGGTCGAGGGGGAGCAGCTTCTTGTTCTTGTACGCCTCCCGCAGCGCCGCCTTTTGCTTCTGCGAGATCACCGTCAGGACGCGCGCTATCGATGTGCGCACCACCTTGCTGCAACCACAAAACTCATTCAGTTCAAACTGATTCGCACGCAGAGACGGACACCAAGAAACAGAGGGAGCGGAGCAGAAACAGAGGGCCATTACATCTTTGAGAGCTTGTTGGGCGCGCCGCCAGTGACCTTGGCGACGCGGAGGAGGGAGAGCTCCGACTTGAGGTCCTTGAGCTGCCCCTGCAGCTCCGTCTTGTTCTTGCCCCGCAGCTCGTGCACCTTGATCCGGGCTGCCATTAGCGCACGCAGAAAAGCAAACGTAAACAGGTTAGATCCGCTAAAAGAGCAGGAGAAGCATGGCGGTCCGTTAATGATGGGTTGGCGGCAGCGGCTTACCCATGGCGACGGTGGCGGTGAAGCGGAAGCGGCGGCGGCGGCGGGGTGGTGAGACGGAGACCGTGCCTCTGCGGAGGAGGACTATATATATCAGAGGAAGGGAGGGGCCGAAGACAAAACCCTAGATTGAACAGTGATGGGCTTTTGGGCCTAAGCTCGATGGGAGATGGGCTAGCCTTGGGTTATGGTCGAGTTTATTGTTGTTTTAGAGGGGTTTCGGCGGTGCGATGGGCCTTCACAAATAGAGGTCGTTTTCGCAGTCTCTAAAATATGATTTTTTTATAATTATTGCTGATTTTTATATATTCGTAAAACCTCATAAATTTAAATATTGAATAATTATTATTTGGTACAAATATACTCAAATCATTTTTCATATGGATAATCTGAATATTCATAAAGAAACAGCTGGTAAAAGTAAAAATAGTTACACATCATGCATTCTAGGAGTGAGCAACTTTTAACATTGAGAATTTTTTTGGTACGCCGGTGCTCCCTAAACAGCTACAGGAGTACCAAACAAATCCAACCGTTCATTCAAAAGGTTAATTTTGACTTTTTAGCTTGCTGTTTAAAGATTCAGGCTACTTAAAAGTTCTCGCTGGTATTTTAGATAGGAACCATGACTATTTTAGTTGGTAGTTGGCGAGGCCACTAAGCATGTGATTGTGGGTTCAAAGCCTATGGTGTGTGAATTTTTGATTATTTTTCAGATGCATTCTCCGTTGGCTACTTAGGTATTATGCCTGGTATATTAAACAAGAAGCTTGCCTAGCTTAGTTGGTAGATCGGTAAGGTTGTGAAGTTTGAACCCTCACAATTGCATGATTTTTTTAAGAACGATATGCGCCGCCTGTCGTCTGCCGTGGCAAAATGTAAATTAGGGACTTCAAATTGGGGGTTCGGGTTCTACCGTGGCAAAATGTAAAATGATTTTTGATTATTTTTCAGATGCATTCTCCGTTGGCTACTTAGGTATTATGCCTGGTATATTAAACAAGAAGCTTGCCTAGCTTAGTTGGTAGATCGGTAAGGTTGTGAAGTTTGAACCCTCACAATTGCATGATTTTTTTAAGAACAATATGCGCCGCCTGTCGTCTGCCGTGGCGAAATGTAAATTAGGGACTTCAAATTGGGGGGTTCGGGTTCTGCTGTGGCAAAATGTAAATTAGGGATCCCAAATTGGGGATTAGGGTTCTACCGTGGTAAAATGTAAACCGGGGATCCCAAATTGGGGATTAGGGTTAGGGTTTGAAAGATGTGAAAAATATATTCTAAGATAACTATATAAAAAATAGGTCAATTATTTTTTTGATTCCGGTTTTACCCCTAATATGAAGATACTCCCTAATTTTTAAAAGTTTTTAGAGGTGGTACTCCTTACTCTAGTATTGGAGTACCAGATAATATTAGCCATTAGATTAGAATGAATGGATGGTTTATATTCATTCTGGGTACCGTAAAAGAGCTCTTAACATTTGTCACTAAACATATGAAAGATAGACTTCAGAGGTGAATTGCATGTTCTGCAATGCATCCTTGGAAGACAATTAGGAAAAATAAAACCGAAACTCTAAACAAGAAAGAATAGCTGAATGAATTGACAGAATCCAACTGCCTGCCACTCTAGCCCTTTTGCTTGAACGGGCTGGTTACAAAAGCTGCCGGTGAGTACCAATTCCCCCCAAAAGCAAAACCGTGGTGGTTTCTTACATCCTGATGTAACAATGCAACGCAATGCTCTACGGAGCCTAACTATGCAATCCATATGTCACCACCACTGTAGGTGCAAATACATGAAAACTGACAGAGCAAGAGACAGAAAAGATGCGCCGGCAACGCGAGCTTCAGCATTGGAATCGTCTGGGCCAATATCAGGTGCGCGGCTGCTATCGTCGTTGTTGGTTCCTGGCGGTGATAGAGATGTAGGTGTGGTTGAACCTGATGATCCGGCAGTGCTGCATATAGGAGATCAACATGATCGTCAGTTTAGAAAATGATCATCAGTATTTAACTGAACTCTTTTGGAAAAATTCACATATTTCTGTTTTTGTATGGGATAAAATACTGAACGTTGAAAGTTTTAGATGAAATCTTCTGGTATACAGAAAGCATAATAGAATGTAAAAATAAATTAATATGAGACCAATTGTTTAGGAATTAAATGCAGAGCTACACAAAATACATATGTCCAATAAACACATTTAAAATCAAATAGATAAAGACCTTCAGAAAACGACACTCCAGAATATTTCAACAAATATTTATTTTTTAAGGGAACCAATAGCGTAAAATATATCCCCTGTATGAAACATCCATGCTTCCAATTATACATTCCTATATAATGTCGTTCATTTGACGAAAGTACTTAAAAGAAGAGGCCCTGTGGTACTAGCACCCATGACATATTCTTAGGATGGATATGTTAAAGTTTTATCCATTTCTCCATGTAGTGTTTATTATTTTTGCCGACCTGATCCTTGAAACTAAGCATCTCTCATTATTGTAAAAACTGAAGAAGAGTTGGCTGTAGCAAAATCTGAATATTATAAGAGCTTATAAGAGGTGCTCTGCAATACAGTGACAACAACTACTTCCATTTTATAATTTCGTCTACTAACACTAGGTTCTTTTATATATCTTGGACTAGTAGAAAAGAAAGATACATCAACTTTCTAACTAAATGAATTGATAATTAGAAATTCCGCATGCTAGCCAATGCATTTTTCCTGCAATTCTACAAATGGAACAAGTACAATATGATGCATTTACCTTGGGGATGCAGGGTAGGTGCATGATCCATAACCTGAAATGTAAGACAAAGTTGAATTAGTAAAAATGCGTAAATGCTCCCCGTACTTACAACTGCAAGTATTCTGAAGAAGATAACCCTGAAAGCAGGTTCACAAACAAGATGAAAAATGGGCAATTAAATGCATGCATGCACAGAACGAACAAATTCAATGCATCCTGAAGACTTTAATGCATTGTCTTTTGTCAGATTTTTCAGAATGCTCAATAAATTGCAAAGGGGGGCGCAAGCTCCGCTGCACAACAAACACCTGCTGATGAGAGAAAAGGGCAGCTATATGTACGGAAGATTGTAAGCCTGTTGCTGAGTCCATCAAAATTAAAAAATCCAGCTCAGTTGCCAATTGCAGGTACAGTAACACGATCGGACTTCAGCAGGTGGCAATTAATGCTTATAAGTCTATGAGCTCTTTCTGATTATCTGTCTTACTTAGATTGGACTTCATTACTTGCACATAGAACGGAACTATATTTCTCAATTCACAGTCCATGTTCTTTGTTGGGAAATATCACGTAGCTCGACTTACTTGTGATGTTGCACTAAGACAGGTTCCTTAACAAGTGTAATAGTACAAAATCACGGCACATACTTCTTTCTCCTCTAACAAGTCAGTCCTTGGGACGTGGGCTGATATCTCCACTCTAAGGGTGCGTTCGGTTGGAGGGCGAGGTGGGATGGGATGAACTCATCCAATTTTTCCCGGATGGGGTGAGCCAGTTTTTTGTTTGGTTTAAGTGGATTGGATGGACCAAATTTTTGTTTGACTAAAACTGGACGGATCTAATTGGATGAGCCACTGACATGCGGGCCCCATATGTCAGTGACCTCTCTCCATCTTTTCCCAATCCCTCTCTCCATCCTCTCTCTCTCACCGGCGGTGGGCTCGGGCGGACGCAGGGGAGCTCGGGCGGCGGCAGACGGAGCTCGGGGCGGGGGCCGGCGGGACTGCGAGGGCCGGCGGGAGCTGCGGGGGCCGGCGAGAGCTCGGGGGGCGGCGGACCGAGCTCGAGCGGGGGGGCAGCGGGAGCTCGGCGGGTGGCGGACGGAGCTCGGGCGGGCGAGCGGCGGACCGAGCTCGGGGGGCGGCGGACCGAGCTCGGGCGGGCGGGCGGCGGACCGAGCTCGGGCGGGCGGGCGGCAGACCGAGCTCGAGCGGGGGGCGAAGCTCGGGCGGAGGGGGGGACGGAGCTCGGGCCGGGCGCGGCGGCCGGAGCTCGGGCGGGCGGCTGGAGCTCGGGCGGAGGGAACGGCCGGGGCTCGGGCGCGGCGGCATGCCTCGTGGAGAATCGCGGGCGAGCTCATCCGGCCGATTTTCCCGATTCAATCCATCCAGCATCTTCAGGGAATATTCCCTTTTCTTGGTTGCCTCTATCCAAGTCATCCCGGGAACCAAACACCGGGATGAGCTCAAAAACAAGGATGGATCCATCCTATCCAGGCTCATACAGCGAACCAAACGCACCGTAAATCAACCTGGAGCCAGTGGTCCATGTCGAATAGAATTCTTCTGATGCCAGTCAGATCAGATGAAAGCAAACTCAAGTCCCAGCCCATAGAAAAAAAGAAAACCACAAGATTTGTTCGCACATGACACTTCTCTATGGAAAGTAACAATCGATAGCTAAAAAAATCCAAACAATGTTGTTCTCGGCCTGATGCATTACATAATTAGTTTAGCTAGCTCCTCAGATCCTGATTGCTTACCAGTATAAGAACATGGGAAAGAAACTAGACAAAGAATAGTAATCCTAAGTTTCCTCAAATGAAAGCACAATCCCAAAGGTTCCAAAAGGAAAAGAATGCAACTCTGCAACTATTAGTATAGTGATACTAAATACTAGTAACGAAGCACAAAGTAAAAGAGAAACTGGTCAAGCAAAAAAAAAGCAAAAGCAAAAGAGAAGGATGAATACAGGAAGCTCGCAAGGAAAAAAGAAGCATCGCACGGTGCAACAAAAAAAAACATAATCAAGACAGAGACTAATTAAAGAATTGCGTAATAGAGAAGGAAGGAACTAGTACTGACTGGGGTCGGTGAGCGTGATGGTGGCGGTGCCGGCGAAGTCGCAGGCACCGGGCGCGGAGCGGATCGCTGGAAGACGGAGTTGAAGGCGTCGGAGGCGTGCGCGGCGAGGGTGTTTGGGAGGGAGCAGAGGCCGCTGGCCTAGATGAGCGCGCAGTCAGCGCCCCACGCGGGGCTGCACGCGTAGTCCAGCGCCGTCTGCACCGCCTTCTCCGGCGTCCCGCTCCGCACGATGCACCACGACGCGCCCGCCGGCCGCGTAGCCTAGAGCAGCGCACGCGCCGCGGCGAACCACGGCGCGACAGGGAAGCGCCGCCGCATATGGTGGCTGAAGGGTGGAGCAAGCGGAGGGAGAGCGAGAGCGGTGGCCATAGAAGAGAGGAGGAAGGAGAGGTGGTGGGAATGTGGGGACGTGGTAGGAACGCGAAGGAATATGAGAAAGGAAGATGGTAGCATCGGGAGGGAGGAGGATCTCCGGAAAAAAGCCATATTTGGCCCCCCCGCGACTTCTAATGCCAAAAATGGCCGCCCGTCGGAGACAAGAGCAAAAATATTACCGCGGCGCGCCGGGCAGCTGACGCATGGCTAAATCGCGCACGGGGACCGCGAGCAGCGTCGATCGCGCGTCCGACCCGCGACGGAGTCCGCTCGCGGGCCCAACCCCGAGGCCGCGCCCCTGGCCCGCGAAGGAGGCCGGGCCGCGCCTCCCCCCCCCCGCGACGCAAGCCGCGTCGCGCCCGTGGCCCGCGATCGCGCTCCAGGCCCGCGAGCTGAAGATCCCGCGGCCACAGCCCACGACGGCCGGGCTGGCTCCCGCGGCACGCCCGCGACGAGCGCGATGCACGGCTTTTTTTTCTTTGGCTAACGCCATCAACGATGGCGTGTAAGTCCGCGTGCTAACGCCAATGTTATTGGCGTTCGCCCCTGGTCCACGCTGGCGCAGCCCCGCTGACCTGGCTGACGTGGCAAAGCTCCGAACGCCGTCTCCACTGGCGTTTTCACCCTCTACCCAAACGCCATGTGGTCTGGCGTTTGTCCCCCGGTTTCTGCTCGCTTTTCACCCCGCCCGATTTACTTTGTCGGTCACAGTGCCGGGCCCCGACCCCCTTTTTCCGGTCGCGCGCGGGGCGCGCAGTCAGCTTTTTTCTCCCACATGGCCAAACAGTTGAATGCTTGGATGCTTTTTCCCTTTTCTTTGACGTGTTGTCCATTCGCTGTCCATTCGCTGTCCATCTTTGTGTTTTCTTTTTCCTGTTCTCATCCGAGCGATGGAGTTCTCTTCTCCCTTTATATTACACTCGTGCTCTGGTCCTCTTCATTTGCTGTCTGTTTAGTTTTATTCTCACTGCGTACCTCTGCAACGCTCTGCCTTTCATTTTAGCATGAGAGTATGAAGCACTGATTTTGAAGCCAAAAATACCAAAATCAGCTATTCGAGTAGTAGAAAAAACTGAAGTTCAAGTCAAGATCTAGCCACGAAGGTAAATTTCTTCTATATGCAAAATGTTATCATATGTTCTAGTTAGGCTAAAATTAGATAAATGATAATGTTAAGATTTTGGTTATAATTGAGTTGACTGTTATTTCATCCATGCATAAAATGCAATTCTCTCGACTATTTGTAAATTTTAATTTTGTATTTAATGTAGCACGAGATGGAGTTTTGCAACGGATTTTGAAGCTAAAAAGAGTAAAATTAGCCATCTTTGTAGTTGAAGAAATTGAAAATCAAGTTGAGACCTAGACTCAAAGGTAAATTTTTTTTTACATGCAAGATGTTGTTATATTTTTTAGTTAGGCCGCGATTAGATAAATGACAATGTTAAGAGTTTAGTTATAGTTAAGTTTACTGTTATTTCCCACATGCAGACACGGCAGTTGTTTCGAGAAGTTCAACAACGTGTACATCTGGTGGTATTCTTCGAGAAAAGATAAATCCACGTTGCATGGAATTTTGTGATTAGTTCATTGATTAGCTTAATGTTTGTTAAGTGACACCACGTTAAGCCATTTTAGTGCGACAAATGACATTGTTATTCTACGTTATAGTTTGGATACATATCTATGAAAGATGTTGAAGTTAAACTTATTTGACAGAAATTAGCATAATGTAAGATGTGAGAAACTAATATTAAATATACACTATTTTGGCTAGAGTTAAATTGAGAAATTAAATTTCTATATGTTATTAAAATTTTGGTTTCGTATATACGTAGGTACAATGAATGATAATGTTAAGTTAAGACTTTAGTTATAATTAAGCTGACTCTTATTTCATGCATGCATAAAATGCAATTGTCTCGAAAATTTATAAATTTATTTTCGTATTTAATGTATACCGAAACTCGTGTCCTTGCACTTAGACGTAGTACGAGATAGAGGTTTCCAATGGATTTTGAAGCTAAAATGAGAAGATGTGACAAACTAATATTACATATGCACTATTTTCCCTACAGTTGTATTGAGAAAAAATATTGTTTACATGTTATTCAAATATTCGTTTCGTATGTACGTAGGTACAATGAATGAACTGTTAGTGTTCTACGGGCCGAATATAATATGCGACGGGCCCTGTGGGATCGACTTGTCCCAATGTGAGTACAAGGTTGCACATATAGATGGTTTGGAGGAGATTAGTTTGTTGGACCTGAGGAGGTGCATACGCCGCGAGTTTGATCGGGACATAGCTCGCAACAAAATAGTCATTGAAGCAGTCACATGTAGCAGCCGGGAGGACGGGTCATCAGTCCCCTTATGGTAGCTGCACAAGGTGGCTGGCAACACATCATGGGCTAGGTACATGCGCCTTGTGAGTACACCAAGGGCGTACATATATGGTCGCCCCATGGTGTACGTACAGTTTGTTGAGAGCAGTCGCCCGTTGACTGGCGACGAAGGTTCCTCCGGAGTTGGTGAGTTACAGGTTGTTGCAACAGAAGGAGGTGTAGGGCCAGCGGATGCAGCGTTAGAGGTCAATGTGACACATCCTGAAGACCAGTTCATCAGTAATGAAGATGCCGGTCCCTTCTGGTTTGCTCGTGTCGACTACTTTGAGCTGTTAGCAAGCATGCCGAACGAGTTGGACTCTCCTGAAGACGGTAGCGATGAAGAGTCGGACGATACCGACGAGGAGGGCGGTGATGCGGTACGACGTGGTCTACCTGCAGTAGCTGCTGGCAAAGAAATGGATGAACTGACAGTGCAGAGGCTTGTCATATCAGAAGATGTGAACTCACGGTGGGGTTTCGAAGAGAACACTCTGATGATAGGTCAGCACTTTCCAACCAAGCATGCTGCACACATGACTATTACAAAGTATGCCACCTCCATAAGTCGTGAGTATCGGGTCAAAAGGTCGAATCCCACATGTCTGAAACTTGTATGCACACGTCCAAACTGTCCTGGAAGGGTGCGTGCAAACCAAGCAAAGGGGATTTACAAGGATTTTGAGATAACTGTGTTGGTGCACCACACGTGCGAGCTATCCGAGCCGTTGACTGCGCATCGCAACGTGAGTGCCGCATATGTGGCCGAAAAAGTGCACCACCTAGTATCCAAGGACATCTCCGTCGGGCCAAAGTCATTGATGTCCACCGTGGCTGACGAAGTTGGTTTTCCGGTCAGCTACAGCATGGTCAGACGTGCGAAGCAGAAGGTGATAGAGAAGATGTTCGGGACTTACGAGGAGGGATATAATTTCGCCCCAAGAATGCTACATCAAATAGCGGAAGCTAATCCAGGCACATACTTAAACAAGTATGAAAGGCCACATCCCGATGGAGTACCTGGTCATTTCATACTTGACCGTATATTCTGGGCCTTCAGTCAAACTGCTGTCCTGTCCTATCCAGCAGAGGCGGTGTGATGAGTGCGCAGTGCAAACGCCATGGGAATTGGCGCTTAGGTCTCTGTGCAAACGCCAATTGTTCTGGCATTTGACTGCTGCATCCAAACGTCGGCTACTCTGGCATTTTCTGTCCTCGTCCAAACGCCCACATATTTGCCAGAACAGTACCGTGTTTTTGCAGGCTTCTGTTATGCGGAAACAGCCGGCGTTTGGCTTTGCAATGAAAACGCCACAGGCCCTGGCGTTTGGGTCCGAGGTAGCTCATAAAAACTCAGACGATGAATATTTCTGGACATATCACACAAATTTGATAAACAGATATTAAACAAGTCACAGATAATAAGGTTCACGATAGAAGACACAAATACGTGAACATTCAAAGTTCGAAATCAAGATTCGCGACATTAAAGATTATAAGTCCCAAATCTAGATTCACGACAAAAAAGTTAGAAGTCCGACATAAAAGTTAGATTCACGACATATGTTTGAAAGCAAGGCTGACACACGACATATGTTTGAAAGCAAGGCTGACACACGACATATGTTTGAAAGCAAGGTTGACACATGAATGTCTATTGAGTCACACGGGGCCATTTTCCCTTTTTGTCACGCTCTTCGTCTTTCTCCTGTGCGAGGCGAGCCCTCTCTCGCTTACTCGCCCTCTCCGCCTCACGAGCCTCCTTCGCGAGGCGCTCCTCTTCCTCCTTCTTCTTGCGTTGCTTCTCTTTCCAAAGCTTGTGCTTCTCCGCCTCCTCCTGGTGACGCATGGCCTTCCAAAACCGTTCCGTAGCTACACGTCCCTCAATCTCCATCACTACCTTGACCGCTGTTGATTGCTCATGATCAATCCATGTGTAGTAGTTGCAAAGAGGAGGAGGAGACTACAAGAAACATACTTATGTTTGTAAGTCATGTGTGGTGGAACAAGTGATTTGTCTTGTGCGTGATTGAATTTACCGGTGGGCGGTCGTACGGGTTACTCGGACGCTCTGGATCATGGGTATAGTTGGCACACATGAAAAACCTTCTTCCTCTGGTGTACGAAAAGTCGGTGGACTCCTTCACCCTACAAGGATCTTCACACCAACATGTAGGAGGTACGACACCTTTGTCTAAAGGGCAATGCTTCGTCTTCCTTGGCCTATCCTCTTGATCGGCGCAAGGCGGCCTAGCAATGGGCTCGGAGGAAGCCATGTCTACAAGAAGAAAACAAATGTTAGCAAAAGTCATGTATAAGTAGAAAAAGTAGCAAATATTTACCATTCATATTGCATTATTACCACCACCACCGCTTAACCAATAAAACATCCCACCTCTAGATCCTAGTTCTAACATTTCACAATTTCGTAAACATTACAAACATCATACTAAGGTTACTATACATCACAAACATAATAGCAACCCACATTTCCCATTTTCAACAATGGATTTGGGTAAAATCCCAAAAACTAGGGTTTCCCCTTAACCCTACAATGCCACCAAATTAGCCGATTTCAACCAATCAAAACGTGGGAGATGAGAGAGTTTACCTCAAGAGATGCAAAGGGGTCCAATTCAACGAAGAAATGGCTCCGATTTAGAAGGATTTCAGAAGAGAATGAGTAGGGGAGAGAGAGGGCAAGAGGGCACCAGCTCGGGTGAGGAGAGGTGGAAGAATGCTTGGGGGCTGAATGGGTGGTGGGGCCCCACCCGCGGTGCCCTGGGCGCTTAAGTCTCTGGGGGGGCAAACGCCAGACCACATGGCGTTTGGGTAGAGGGTGAAAACGTCAGTGGAGACGGCGTTCGGAGCTTTGCCACGTCAGCCAGGTCAGCGGGGCTGCGCCAGCGTGGACCAGGGGCGAACACCACTGACATTGGCGTTAGCACGCGGACTTACACACCATCGTTGATGGCGTTAGCCAAAGAAAAAAAAGCCGTGCATCGCGCTCGTCGCCGGCGTGCCGCGCGAGCCGGCCCGGCCGTCGCGGGCTGCGGCCGCGGGATCTTCAGCTCACGGGCCTGGAGCGCGATCGCGGGCCACGGGCGCGACGCGGCCTGCGTCGCGGGGAGGCGCGGCCCGGCCTCCTTCGTGGGCCAAGGGCGCGGCCTCGGGGCTGGGCCCGCGAGCGGACTCCGTCGCGGGTCGGACGCGCGATCGACGCTGCTCGTGGTCCCCGGGCGCGATTTAGCCACGCGTCAGCTGCCCGGCGCGTCGCGGTGACATTTTTGTTCTTGTCTCCGACGGGGGGCCATTTTTGGCATTAGAACTCAGGGGGGGGGGCCAAATACGGCTTTTTTTTCGAGGATCTCCTTCCTTCTCCCTCTCCTTGGAGGAGATACTTTCTTTTCTTGCTTTTTCTCTTTTAGTTTCTCACTTTCTTTTCTTTTCTTTCTTTTTTCTGCAATGTACCGTTTGGGCATAATCAACCGATATGTCGAGCATCAAATCTCCAAAATCTAGTTAGGTACTCAGACTCTCACCTTTATCTATACTGAAATATTCAAATTCGTTTGTGTAGAGTGCATGTCGCGTATACTCTCTCCGCTCAAAATTATTTCACATATTTTAACTGTTTGAATTGAAACTTAATCAATAATTAATTTAACAAATATATTAGTACATGACACAAAACTGATATTATTAGATTCTTCAAGGAACATTTTTCTTATGATCATAATTCGATAACTCGGTATCGCCTCAATCTTGGCTTTGTCAAATTCAATTCCCTGCGGGGTCACAATATAGCCGAGAAAAGAGACTCGATCCATGTAAAAGGTGAAGTTCTCGATGTTGCCAAATAATCGTGCATCATATAAAGCATTAAAAACAGCATGTAAATGGTTTATGTGCTCCTCTAATTACTTGCTGTAAATGAAAATATCATCAAAGTATACTACCACAAATCGTCCAATGAAAACTCGCAAAACTTCATTTATTAATCTCATGAAGGTGCTAGGTGCATTAGTCAATCCAAAATGCATAATTAACCATTCATATAGACCGAATTTAGTTTTGAAAGCTGCTTTCCATTCATCACCCAATTTCATACGAATTTGAGGTAGCCACTTCACAAATCTACTTTAGAGAACGAAATTGAGCCACTAAGTTCATCAAGCATGTTATTAATCTAGGAATAGGATGACGATAGCAAATTATAATACTATTAATGGCTCTACAGTCTACACCCATGCGCTAAGTACCGTCTTTCTTAGGAACAAGAATAACAGGAACAACACAAGGACTAAGAGATTCACGAACATAACATTTATCGAGAAGTCATTGAACTTGTCGCTAAATCTCCTTGGTCTCCTTTGCATTTGTTCGATACGGTGCACGGTTGGGCAGCGAGGCGCCAGGAATCAAGTCAATTTGGTGTTCGATGGCTCTTATAGGTGGCATCCCCAACGGTATTTCTCTTAGAAACACATCAATGTATTCCTGCAAAAGGTTAGCAATAGCAGAAGGCAAAGAATGAGGCATATTCTCAAAGGAAAATAAAGCTTCTTTGCAAATCAGTCCATAGCATACATTAGAACTAGCATCTAATTATGAAATTTCAGCACGTGTAGCTAAGAATACAACACCTTTCAATTTTATTTCTTTAGAATGATGGTGTAGCTTTATTCAACTTATTAAATTGTTCTAACTCATGAACTACTTGTTGATTTTCAGATTTAACATACTCTCTATTTTTATTTCTACTAACTCTAGAAAGATCATCATGCAAATTTTGCTCAGGGGACATAGGGTGTAGAACTATTTTATTTTCTTTATGCGTGAGAGTATAGTGTTTAGTTCTACCATCATGTATACATTGTTTATCATACTGTCATGGCCTACCTAATAACATAGCACAAGCTTGCATAGGCACAATATCGCAGTCAATAATATCATGGTATGAACCTAGAGAAAACTAAACTCTCACCATGTGTGTTTCCTTTATTTTGCCACCATCATTGAACCATTGAATGAAATAAAGATGCGGGTGTGGCCGTATAGGTAGACTGAGTTTCTCCACCATGTCGACGCTTGCTAAATTATTGCAACTTCCTCCATCAATGATTATACGAACCGAACGCTCCTTGACGACTCATTTGATGAGGAAAAGTTTGTGGCGCTGATTTTTCTTGTCTCGCACAATCTAAGCACTAAACACATGGTATGCTATAATACTCATGTACCGGTCAGCATCTTCAGCATTCACATGCTCTTCGTCTTGGTCAGACTTTGTGTCACCTTATTCATGTTCAGCTAGCAAAGCATAGGTCTCCACATCTAGATCACTCGCGGAGTCATACTTGTTGTCTTCACGAATGAGCAAGACACGCTTGTTAGGACAGTCCTTCATGATATGGCTGAAGCCCTTGCAACTGTGGCACTGAATGTCCTTTGTTCTCCCCGTGGAGGCCACCGACGATGAACTTTTAGCAGGTGTTGATGAAGCATTTTTCGTCGGTGCCATAGTACGGGATGCTGAATTGGATGGAGTAGGCACTGATCTGGAGGTTATAGGCATCACTGTAGTGGTACGAATGGGCGGGGCAGCGGGTGTGCACGGCGCCCATGTGGAGCCATGACTCGCGGAAAAATTAGTACGCGGTCTCGAGCATCCCTGAACTTCATGTTCAACATGTATAGTAAAGTGGAATAAATGGGTCATAGAGTTATAGTCCTTATAAGCAAGAATGTCAGCAATCTCTCTATTTAATCTACCCATAAACCTAGCCATAGAAGCTTCCTCATTCTCAACTAAACCACAACGTAGCATTCCAATTTGCAACTCTTGATAATAGTCTTCTACATACCTATTTCCTTGATTTAAGCGTTGTAATTTATTCAATAAATCTCTAGCATAGTATGGGGGAACCAATCTATGTCTCATCAATTGTTTTAATGATTCCCAAGTGGCTGGAATATTATGCGGATGTACTCTACAGTGTTTTCCACCAAATATAAATAAAATCAGAAAACTCACTAGTAGCAACCCTAACATGTGTATCCTCCGGAAAATCATAGCATGCAAATTTCTGATCAACTAGTAACTCCGATGTGAGGTATGCATTTGGATCATATTTACCTTCATAAGGAGGCATAATGAATTTTACCTTAGAGAATGCATTATCTCTATCACGGTCTCTCCATGGCCGTGGTGGGGCACATCGCATACCATATCTGTTGTAGCGTTGTCGTCGGTGGTCATGGTCATTGTTGTAGTTGACGTCATCCTCATCTTCAGGATCAACACTATATTCATCCTCGTCTCCATTCTCTTACCCATGTCATGCATTGGCTCCCAATCCCACAGATACCTGTCGCAACTGAAGGAACCCATTGTGCACATGATACTCCATTATTGTTCGGAAGACGAGGTGCAGGTATGGAAGATGTTGGATCAGTGGCTTTTGACAGGGGGGTGAATGTCGATTTCAACTTTTTTCTTCTGAAAACAAGAACACAATGCAAAGTATTCAAATCAGAGAATGCAGTGGAAAACCATTGACAAAAACAATCAAAATCAGTGGAGCCAAAACCAGACAGATCAGAAGTTCCGGAGTAGAAATATCGGAGGTTCCGACCTTACCGAAAGTTCCGAAGTGACTCTATTTCTGAACTCTCTGGAAAAATCGGAACTTCCGACTTCCGGGTCGGAACTTACGATGTGGATCGGAACTTCCAGAACGAGGAAGTCGGAGCTTCCAATATTGGCAAAACCAGCAGACTATCGCTTGGAAAAACATTCACAGATTTTGATCTACCCAACAAAATTGAACGAAATTTTGCACAGTGGTAGACACGAGACTTACAAAGCTATTCCAGTTAGAATCATGTCAAGAGCTTGTCTGTGCTAATAGAAAAAGCCAATTTACTATCTGCTGTTTTCTAACTTCAAAAATCAGCCCTAGCTAATAAGATGAGCGAAAATCAAATCCTTGATTTCTAGGACCTTGTGAGGTATATTGATAAGGAATTAACACGAAATCATCTCACATATCCTAGCAACATATTCCATGCCCCAAAAGACAAGATTGAAACCTCAAAGAGAATCAAAATTGAAAACTTTAAGAACTTATCTTTCCTCCAATATAGATCTGAAATCAAGATGGGAATGAGAGATTCTTCGAGTATGCTAGGATGGAATTAATATGAACATGATCTTTCATCACTAACTTGCCATATCCAAGAGATCTAAAAAAGGAAAGGCAAGAAAATGAAAATCAAAAGAGAGAGAAAGAGAGAAACTCAAGAACACGTACTCTCTTCTTGGAACTCTTCTTGTATTGACTTTCTTGATGTTTAAAAGCCTCTCAACTTAGGCCAAAACTCTCTTGAGCGGCTCTTTCAAGAGATTGTCCAAAAGAGTTCGGGTTTTACAAACCCACCATCTCCTATTTATAATAGAAGGGGTATACCCATCTCCACTTGGGCCTCAAAGCCCACCTTAGGGCATAGGGCTCTTAGCATGCAAACCAAAATGTCTAAGCCACCTACCCACCCTCAAACCTCCTTACCATCGCAAGTCTAATCCTAAACCGCATCATTGGCCGCCGCCGTGATTTCTTTGATTTTTCTTCGATGGTGTCGCACCTATACAAAAGTGCCCTCGCACCAACTTGGTCCTCACGTCTTATCTCCACCTTTGCCTTGTCCGCTAAGGCTCCGTCTTGAGCCGCCCGATGTCGTCGCCACCAACTTGATCGCATCTCCGCCCTCCAGGTGTCATGGTGATCCTCATGATCGAACCACCATCGCACTCATTAACCCTGCACACTAGTAGACAAGCAAACCGGTTGTGAGCACAAGTTTTCTACTTGACCCAAGTTAGTCGAGAAGACAACTCCATCAATTTTTACGAGACAAATTGACCAAACTCTAATTCATCAGAAAGCACGTGGTCAAAATGTTTTCACTATTGGAACATCCAGTTCCTGGATCAGAACCTCTAGTTCTCCCATACACGATCTGAAAGCCGAGTCCAGACTCCGAACTCAGTCCCTCCGGAATTGCAAGTCGGAGCCTCCGACTTCAGTTCTGACTCCTTGCATACAATCTAGAAAACCGCCGGGCACTCATAAAATGCCGAGTCCAGAACTCAGAGCCTCCGAAAATGGAAGTCGGAGCCTCTGACTTTAGGCTCAGAAATTCTGACTTCAACAATCGAACTTCCGAAACACTTTGGACCATCCGATTCACACAGATCTCGGAGCTTCCGAAAAAACTCAGAGGTCCGAACCTCCGAATTCAAACTCGGAACATTCGAAACACATCGGACTTACCGATCATTAAATCAGAGACTCCAGTTTTTCCAGAGCGCTAAAAATATAGTCTAGCTCGGATCTTCTAAAATACATCAGAAGTTCCAATCAGAATGCCGAAACATCGATATACACATTTCAAACATGAACGTTGAATTCTTACAACCTAACATTCAACTCCAATAGCAAACTCTGTGGCAAAGTATTCATCATCTGAAACCTAGAGAAGCAGTACAACTCCGTCTAGGTTCTACAGAAGAACCTGCAAGATTATCAAGGTGAGCCAAAATAGCAGCAATGTTAGAATTAGCGATTGCCTATCCATCCTCAATAGCTTTGAGGCGGTTCTCCTGCATTTTCATGTGTTCATTGGTCCTGTGTAGATCCTCCCTGAGGCCCTTCAAAGCATCATCGTCACCTGCCATGGTTAGCAAATGGAAACAAAACACATGTTTATATTCATATCACTACTAGAATGTGGGGTGTGGGTGGAAGGAATCTCAAGAATTCTTAGCAAATACCAAGCTCTTACCATGCTACAGTGGTTATTGGCCTTTGGCAGTGTCAAAGATTAATATAACAATTACCAAGATGACAGAATAAAGTACAGTATAGGAAGGTGGAGCTTGGTTGGCTTTAGTATAGTAGCTAGGACTAGCGACTATCAATGCAGCAAAAGCAAGTTGAATAAATTTTCAAAGTACTAGTCACTGTTGCTGAATCCTAGCCTAGACCAATGAAAAGCTAATCAATGCCCTGCAAATAATATAAGCGAAGCACAACGGGTAGTGGGTAACAAAGATAAGGTACTGAAGTTGCAAAAGATGAGTGACAAAAGATCTCTGAGAATTTTTTTTCTTTTTTTCTCAAAAATCCACTCAATCAGAACCAATCAGAATAGCAGTCACATAAGTGGCAGTAGAAATCTACATCAAGCTTGCCGTGGCAGAGAAGAAGCAAGGCAAAGAGCTGATGCATTGCTGTCGTGGCAACACAAACTGTTGTTTTGCTTGCCTCAGTAGGAAAGTGGCAGCATTTGGGAGGGAGTTTGACAACTCTGATTGATGAACGGTTTTCATGGCTGTGAGAAGGAGGAAAAACTCTATGTCTCTAGAAATTTTGAGTCAATTCCGAGAAACTCGACGAAATGACTAGTGGAAATCCCGACCCAAAATCGAAGATTCTGAAAAATTCACCTTGACCAAAGTGCTCAGCACGAGACGGGACCAAGGTGAAAAGCAAATCCTTGACTCAAGATATCTAAGGAAACAAGAATCACCCAATTCAAAGTCAAAGCAAAGGAGATATGCCCTCTGCAAAATCAGAAAAAGTTGCAGGAAAACTTCCAGAGCAAAAAAGTCCCACTTAGAAGCTGAATTTTGAGGGTCAAGATGGGTACAAGTGTTTTCACTTGTATTTTTTTCAGATGTGCCTCATCGTTAGCTTTAATTTGAGTGGTTGTGGACCCAAAACGGACTTCGTATGAGAAAATTAGGGTTGTTTTACTGAAACCGCTCAATCTAGGGTTTGGCTTGGACCCTCTGACTAGAACTCTTGCCGTGGCAACAGATTTGCTATTTTTCTTGTCGCGGCAGGACTTTGGTGGCTTCTGCAGGGAGTTTGGGTGCACGAAATGAGCTGTAACTTTTGGGGCAAGGTCAGCACATATATATCTCTCAAACAGTAGAGTTTGAGCCCAATCCGAATACTTTAAATTTTAGAATCCGAAACTAGTAGGAGTTGTGCTTGCCCTGGACTCTACCCATAACAGATAAGGACTTGATCTCTTCTTCCCCGAAACCAATCTAACAGCACAAGATGGTGGCGATGGCAAGGTAGCAAGATGATGCAAGACACGACTAACTATACACCAAATCTTAACTATGACCAGCAACGTGACACGACAATGCACAAAATCAGCGATGCAAAATTACTGAAAGATAGATGCAAAGGCACATACTAATTTAGACAGGGGGAAAAACAAATCTAATCTACTATTTTTTTTAGCTTTTTCTGGACGATAGGACGAACAGATCTAATCTACAAAAAATAGTAAACTCTTACCAATCAACTTGAGCTCTGATACCACTTGATGAGATGGTGACTCGATCTTTTGATGAGATGAAGTTAGCTATCAATTCGGTGGAGGTTGACCTTGATGATCTAACTATACCATACATGACGATACGCCTTAGTAATCGCTAAACCAATTTTCGATGGTTATTGACCTTGTTGTAGGCACGATCAACCTGAACAATGAAGTTCGAGTTCTTGCAAGCAACCAAATAACTAGCAAGAACTATGATAAGTTGCAATCTAACATTGAGAGTATAAAATTGGCACAAGAGCTAGAAGAAAGTGTTTGGGATTCCACTAGCAATCTGAACAAGGTGATAGTCCTACACGACTTGTAGATGATATTGTAGCAGTAGCTAAAGAACTCAATGAATCCCGAGTACTATAGGAGATGTTCGGGGTGTATTTAAAGAGGGATTGAGAGGATTTTCGTGGCCCCCAAGTTTCCGAAACATTCTCTACATGGTGGAATAATTCATCATGGTGGCTTCACAGTCTTGAAATAGCTTGACAGCGACTCAACATCTCCCTTGTGCCTTGTAGCACCGCCATCCTTCTCCTCACTTGAACCCATGTTCCTGAGTAATATAACATCATCTCCTTTAGGCAGCATCATGGAGTTCATTAGAAAATAACAGAGCTCCAAGAAACGAATTTACCTGACAATTAAGTTGGCATGCTCAAGCTCGTGTCACTGGACCCTGAAATGGTGGAGATCTGATTGTATCGGTGTTAGATATGTCCTCATCACATTCATCAGGGAGTAGCATAAAGTTCATAAAATTAGAATTAACTCGTAGAAACGAGCTCACCTGATAATTCACACATATTGCTGAATTTGGGACTTGAGAAATAGCAGTATGATCGTATCCAAAAGGATCACGTCCTTGTCAATCTTTGTGGGTTTCCTTTCTTTAGGAACCCATCTTTTTGGTTCAATGTCTAACTTTACCTTGTCTATTTAATTAGTATTTACTTTCATAGAGATATTCTTCATCCCTTGATCACCCTAGAATTGCAAGTGATAAACAATTGAGGTACAAACCTTTCTTTTTCTGCGAAGTACTTAGTGAGATCCTTTCTTTTTAGGCACTTACTGAGACATAGTTGGTTTAAGTTTTTGACTTGTGCTAAACTTGACTTCTTTAATTACATGTTCTAGCCGAATGATTTTAAAACCTCATATTCATACCTCCTTTAGTCGCTAGGAGGAGGAGCTGGAGGAGGAGGACGACGATGACGACGACCATGTCTCCCACGGCTCCGCGGCTCAGTCCGGGATCTGCAGTGCCGAAGGCCCGCTAAGCAAGAGGCTTAGGATAGCATAGCTAGACTAGACCACGTACAATTTCAATGTAGGTGCTGAAATGAATGTAAAAATTGGGGCTTTTGGTGTAATGAATTTGCAATTTCAACGTGAAGAATTTGCTGCATTCGATCGTGTTCCTGTCTCATGAACATCACTAACAGGTCAAAAATTGTCTGATACGTCGCTGATGATCAAAAGTTGAACCATCATTCATGTCAGCAAACACCATTGACGGGTCATGAATTGCATGATACATCACTGACCAGATAATAAGTTCAACTATCATTCATGTGAAAACATACCACTGACGGGTAAGAGTGAAAGGACCAAGATGTCGCCTAGAGGGGGGGTGAATAGGCAATTAAAATTTCTAATCAATTCTAACCAATTTAAATGTGGAATTAAACTATTGGCTATGAATAAGATTATCCCCCACTAGAACTTGGTTCAACTAGTGAAACAACAACCTAAACAAGTATATATGATTTCAAACCTAGGTTGATTAATAAGCAATCCAATATGGCAAGCAATTCAATTCTAGACAAGATATACAAGTAGCAAGAATGAATTGCAAGTATGAAATGCGATATGTAAAGGAGATAAGGAACAAACGATGTATGACCCAGAGTTTGAATATCCACCGATATCCTACGTCTCCGTTTGAGGACCCGATCATGCTTGATCAAAGGTGGGCTCCCTCTCAAGCCGCTTCTTCTCGAGGACTTTTCGGAGTCTCCCCGATCACTACGGTTAGCTCTTTCCTCCACTCCCGAAGATGGCGAGTTCCAAAACCACTTCACAATCTATCGGGCCTCTTCACAATTTTCACGAAGAGATCACCGAGCCACCACCAAGCCGTCTAGGAGTCGGTGGCCTCCAAGAGTAACAAACTCCCGGACACGCGCTCGAACACAATCGACGCCGAATACTCAAACTCACACAACTAATGCGCTAAGTATGGGCTACCAAAGCACCACACACCTCTCACACCTCTCTCTTTTCTCACTAAGTCACAAAGACTTTGAATCTCACAAAATATGTTTCGGAGAGGAGAGGAGAGGAGAGCACTCAAAGGTGGAACACCAAGTTCTAACACCTCACAAGCCACTGCACAAAGCAAAGTGAGAAACCCCTCCCCACTAGGAGGGCAAGGGGTATAAATACCCCTCTCCCAAAAACTAGCCGTTGGATTTGAATTAACACATTCGGACATTTCGGGCCTAGCCCCGGAATGTCTGGATAAACAAATCCAGTGGCTCCAAACTAGCCGTTGGGAGCTCGGCAACACATCCAGACATTCCGGGTACTACCCCGGATACTCCGGATACACAAAAACAACACGTCCGGACATTCCGGGGTAACATCCCCGGACATTCCGGACCAACACCCGGACACTCCGGGCCTACCCAGATACTCCGGGACCCTGGCCGAGAGCAGCACACAACGGCTCAACAACACCCAGACACTCCGGGCCTACCCAGATAGTCCGGGTAGGAATCTCAGACACTCCAAGATTCTTGCCGAGAGCAGCACACAGCTGCTCAACAACACCCGGACATTCCGGACCGGCCTGGATACTCCGGGTACCCGCCCGAGAGCACACCAAAATGGCTCTAGGACACCCGGATACTCCGGACTTGCCCGGATACTCCGGGTACACAACCCGAAAATAGCCCTAGCGCAAGCCAGGCTGGTCAGACCGCCTTCCAAGGCCGGTCAGACCGCCTCCACTCAGAAAGAAACCTAGAACACTAAGTTCTAGATTTCCCGACAAACCCCGACAGGCACACAGCCTAGGTTTGAGCATCCAAAAACCGATTTGATCGCGCTACATGTCCGGTAGCCCCTCTTAATAGTATAGCTATCAAACCTATAATCCGGTCTCCCACCAAACTCCGTGAGACCGGTAAAATTGGAAAACCTAGTCTATGACATACCTTTACCTTGAGCAATCCTTGCCAGACTTGACGAACACATCGTCTAAGTCCCGACGCTTCTCATTGCTCTTGTATGCTCGTCATCAAGCTCAAGTGGAGTTGATGACGATCTCCATCCTCGCTCCCCACCTCGATCCTCTCTTGATCTTCGAAAGCTTGATGAAGTCCAAATGATAGCTCCACATGCACCAAGCATAGGAGGCTTTCTCTTCACATCACCTTCATCGGTTCACCACTAAGGCTTAAACCGCAAGCATCAAGTTCATGAGTCTTCACCGTGCTCGACTTAATCTTGCTCTTCCATTTGGCACATTTGAATATCTCGATTCAACTCTTGCCACCATATAAACCTAACCCCGACTCACACTCAAACACATAGCATGTGGGTTAGTCCATAAACCTAAATTGACAATCTCATACCTTAGTCACTTGGTCCATTGATCGCAAGCGACAAAGTCTTCTTTGCTTGATTGTCAACTTTCTTCAATCCAACTCATGGATTTAATCTTCGATCCTTTAGCTCAACATATGAGCCCGTGGACCCTTAGTCATTTGAACCACTCAAATGACTTAGTCTTCATGCTTATCGTCAATCTTCTTGAGTCCAACTCATGGACTTCCTCTTGTTCTTCTCTTAGCTAAACTCATGAGCTTCGCACACCTCGATCATCTTTGAGTTTACTTCTTGAACTACAATCTTAATTATTCGAGGTCTTCTTGATCACATGAGCATCACCTAGAACTCATTGATCTTGATGCATCTCTTTTGATCTCATGGCATTCCTAAATGAATCCATGCTCTATCAACCATTGCATCACCTATGGAACAACCTTCAAACAATTCTCACATAATTGTTAGTCCATAGATATTGTCATTAATTACCAAAATCACACTTAGGGGCTAGATGAACCTTCAAAGAGATTGAGCCATCTGTGATAATCATCACAAATGGGTCGTTTTGTGGACCGTCAGTGGTATCATCTTGCGAGAAAATTTTTAACCACATGAAGAAGTTATCACTGATGGGTATTTCCTAGGCCCGTCAATGGTCCTGTATCGGGACACAAACTTCAGCCCGTGGTAATGTCACAACTGACGGGTCGCTGATCGCCCGTCAGAGGTATGTGGAAAGTCTGACGGGTTGCAATCTACTCGTCTGTGTTGGTCAATCAGGGATGACCTTATTTGTAGTAGTGTCGATATCTTGATCCTGTAGGAATAACACAGCTAGTTGCACAAATGATGAACATCTGATAAAAATCATTCGTCAAACACGCATAAGCCATAAGCATTTGTATCTCATGAGGAGAGAATGAGAATATAGAAAGTCATTGTGAGAGTAAAATATAGAGTTATTGGAGAAATATTGAGTGTCATGCACCGAATCGGCTAAAAAACTAGCTCCTCCATTATTTGAAAGTGAACTGCAACTTTTTTTCTAAATCTGCATGTGTCAAGTCAGGTACTCACAACCTCCCATATCAGGTTGGTTTCATGCACTAATCGCTTCCAAAAGATTAGACTGTTGTGAAAGGTGCGAAACAAAGAGTTTATTGTGTCTTCCTGGCATTTGCACATTAAAAAAACTAAACAATTCTTAGATATACACTATGGAATACTTTCAGCATGATGTGGCTTCTTATTTGGGTACCAGTAATGTTTGTTCACCTATATTGGGATGGTTTAATGATGGGCATTGCACAAAAAATTATATGTATTAATGTTTTTCTTATACTTGCATATTAAATTGCAGTAATCTTTGGAATTATAAGAGTGATATGTCGCTCTACATGTTTTTAAAATCTACCAAGGTATATCATAGTTTTCATACCGGTTTGGATACACTTGCTAACCATGAAGAGCTAACCACGATAGATAGAAATCTATGCTGCGTACACATTTTCTTTGTTCTGTGATGGTTTTTAGTTTATGCAAAGCCGAGGATGGCTTTGTTTCCTCGGCTTTGTTTTCAAGTAGGGGAGGAGGATGAGACCATGACCCCCACAGATACACCCACAGCTACCCTACTCCATTACATCTCTAGCTCAAGCTATGAAGTACGAGAGAAGGACCATCAAGATCTTCAAGAGCCGGCGAGGATTCAAGTTCGAGCTCTCAGAAGGAGGAGGGATGACAAATGAAGACTTTCGGACCATAAAGCCCCCATGATGACATGAAGATGAAGACCAAACAAGCCTACTTGAAGATCAATTTAAGTTTCAGTCAAGTACAAGAAGAATAAAATCATTATAGAGTCATTAGGGTCGTCGGCTGTCAAAAGCAAATTTGCCAAAATTTGAACTAATCAGTTTAAACCTACCGAACTGACATCAGTTCGAGTTCATTTTCGGCGAGGGGTGCTTTTGCCATCTATAAAAACTCCCTGAAGGCCTTTGTTTTCATCAGGTTTCTGTTTAGACATAATTTAGCCATATTGTTGTTATTTTGCGTTCATCAATTTTTTGTCCAACGACAAGTTGTCCAGACCACTATTAGGAATCCCACCTTTATCATTGAGTGCTTCATATCTACTTGTAATTTTAGTTTGTCTTTATCTAATTCTTGCTTATTCTTCCTCGATTGCTTGTGGGAATACATGATTGTGCTTCTCAACAAGATCAATAACGCTCCGGAGTTGGTTTACCGATTGCTAAGTCGCACCATTGTCGCACCGTTGTAGTCAAATCATCAAAGTCGTCTCCACCAAATCAATATGTGTTCTTTTTGAAAGATCGGGATACCCATACGCTTATCAGAAGACTAGCTTCAAAAGGGTCGGTAGGTTGATTGATAGGTAAATAGGTTACCTCATCTAACTCTGTAGGTCATTGGTCTAATTACATGTTTTGTACCATGTTTTAGACCCTACCAATTATTTCTTATGCACGGAGGGAAAAAAGCCAACATGGGGGGCCCTAATAAGCTATCCCACTTCTTCAAATTTCTGGTATGTATCAAGTTACACACATTTACACTTCATAATATGAATTCTATAAAACTTAATTAAACTGATCCATATGTTTTCAGTGCCACCAGTTGCCCAGCTTAAGTAATTTGTGTGACTTCTATGTTTGCCGAGAAAAAAGCCGCGGTCACCGATGTATGCCAAATATTCTAATAATTATGTCATATTCATCTTCTTGTATGGGGCAGCAGTATATCTTCGTATCGATAGTTTGCACCTTGTCGCGATGGAATTGACAAAGTTGGACCTAGCCCTGATTCGATCGCAGTTGGCGGGCTTCATTGTTGCGGACGTCATCAAACCAAATGGCGAGTTCTACCACGACAAAACCAACGAATGAGTCATTTGTTATGAGATATATTTATGTACACAAATGTGTTACGAATTCAATTCAAATGTGATCTATATACTTTTTAATTTTCTAATTTCTATGTACTTGAGTTCATTTTTGAATTGAAATGTGATGTGAATGTTGTGCATCTGTATATGTATGATATATGTTGTTGGATGATCATAAAATTTGGGGATATATAAAGTGTATTTTCTATTTTATAGTAGACAGAAAACTGAATTATATCTGCCATTTCCAATTAATATCCTAGCCGGTTCTACTCCATAAACCGGCTAGATATACTAAGCTAGTTGGTTCAAAATAAAAACTGGCTGAGAGAATATATTTTCTCAGCTGGTTCTTTGAGTGGAATCGACCAAGAGATTATTGTAACAACTGGCTTGGAAAGCCGGCTGGGATAATATGTTATTAGCTCCTCTGGTCTGTAGCCAGACCCGAAACCAGCTGAGATAATCATTTTGAACTGGCTGTAGAGGCTAGTTCGATAGTAGTGAGGCCACACTGGCAGAACGGCCGTGATTTTGGATAGCACCGCATTGGACATGGATCGTTGCACATCACTTCTCATTATTGTGAAATAATTATTCGGAAAGGAATTAGTTTTTGGAGGGGAAGGAATTTGTTAGAGTAACTATCACCATGATCTCCTTCCTTACCACATTTGCATTAACACTACAAAATTGTGGAGATTAGTCATGCATTGGTAGGAAGTTCAAACTTTTTTATTAGGTATGCTCATGTACAACAAGAATGATTAAAAATATTTCAAAAACACATTGAAACAAAATGTGTTACAAATTATATTTAACATTGGTTCTAAAATATATAGTAGGTATTGTAAGATTTCCAACTTACTTTTGAATTTGACAGCTAAACTTAATTTTTGGAGAGTTTATTTTTGCATTTTACTTAATTTGAAATTCATACGTGATATTTGATTTTAACACATTACAAAAAAATGAAAGTAAAATATAATACATTCAGAAATACATGTTGGTTATATTTTCCGAATTATCTAGAGTAATTCTTCAAAATTACATAAATGGTTTATATGTTTTATGTTGCATATACTTGAACCAAGTTTGTTCAAAACCATGTGGCCAAGTATGGCCACATTTTTTTTAGAACCGCCATTGTTTATTTGATCATAGACCCAAAGTATGATTTGGATAGTGTCAATGGATTAAAATAGTTTGGTATGCAAGGATGTGTCAGTTTGATACTCCCTCCTTTCGGAAATATAAAGCGCACATATTTTCTAAAATGTATCTTTAATCAACGATTTGTCCAATTATGTAGATCATGTGACTAGATTTTGATATTATTGGATTCATATTTAAAAACCACTTTCCAACGGTATAAATTTTGTATCACATAATCCACATATTGTTGGACTAACTGTTGGTCAAAGATGAATCTTGAAAAACACATACGCCTTGTATTTCTAGACGGAGAGAGTACTTCACTACTCCCTCTATGTCACAATACATGTTGATTTAGAATCTACATAAGTCAAACATGTTAAGGTTTGACTATGAATATTGAAAAGTTACCAACATCTACAACACCAAATTGAAAAGATTATTTTTATTTGAAGAAATATATTGTCATAGAATTACTTGTCAAAGTTTAACTTTGTAGATCGTGTCAATATCCAAAATGACATGTATTGCAAGTTCTGATACGGAGAGTGTGAAGGTGCAATTAGTGGGTTACTGGGTGTACGTGGTAAGTTTCTTTGATAGCTATATCCAAAACTAATCTCCATCAATCAACGGCTTAGATTTAAACCTCCTCTTACCTCAAGGATTGTAAGATGGAGCATTAAAAGAGCTCTTATTTTGAAGTATGCATAAGCAAAGCCTCTATAGAGTATAATACGGTAGTACGTACTTGACTTGTTTGAGAAAATACACCCGCAAAAATTAAAGCTAGGCTAGGGAGACCAGCTAACACTAAAATATGAATGTTGCAACATTCACTGCTACAGCAAAACATATCCTAGGCTCCTTCTTAGAGATGGTTTACAGAAACCATCTATGTTAAAAGTTATCTATAATAAATAAGTCATCTTAGACAGTTTTTGCTGAAAAACCGCCTGAGATATGTCATAGACCTTTGTTTATAGCAAAAACCGTCTAAGATGGATTCGGCAATACAAACCCAATAAAGATTGAACCGCAACCCTAATCTAGTGCCGTCCCCAAACTCTTCACCGCCCCATCCCGAACTCTTCTCCTCCTTCTCTTCGCCGCCCCCTCCCAACCTCTCTCTCGCTTTCTTCCTATCCTCACTCCGGTTCCTCCTAGCATAGTGTTGATGTTCTCCTCTTTCCCCTCTCTCGACTCCCACTACTCCTGATCGAGCCCAAGCTCCCCAACAATGCCTTCTCCCTCGATCCTCTAATCTTGAGCTAGCCGCCTTCCCTCTCCTACTCCTGAGCTCTAGCTAGCTACCTCCCTCTCCTTCTCCTTCCTCCACTGGTGTGACGCGTCGAAGTGATGGTTGATGCAAGAGGGGTTGGTGAGGAAGGAAGGAACCACAACTGCCACTGGCACGGCGGCAGAGGAAGCGACAGGAATATGGGGGCGGTCGAATTGAGCCGATGCGGGTGTGATTGGTGAGGAAGGAAGGAACCGCGACCATCATCGACACAGCAGCGAAGGAAGCAGCAGAATACGGGGCGGTTGGATCCAGTCGAGGAGGGAGATGGGGCGGCCACTAGATCGAGCTCCTCCAACCCTCTCCCTCCTTCCCTTGCTCCATAGATCCACTGGCGACCTCCTCTCCACCCCTCTCGCCATCTCTTGAAACATCGGCACCATCACTGTTCGGCAAGGCCGCCACAACCAGCGACAAGGAGCCCATCATTGAGCGCCAAGTGGTGGAGTACTCCTTCATAGCCGCAACCGCGGCCACCACTAGCAAGGAGTAGGACACTAGTGCCTAGGTTGCCCCGAGGTGGACATGTAAGTTTTTTCTCTACTCCTAGGCTTTGCTCGTTTTGGCTCCGATCTGATGCTGATTTTTGGGGTAATTCATGGCTGTACATGGTCGACAAGGACGGGAGCAAGTGGAAGGAGAGTGGCATAGGAACCTTCAAGCCTCTCAAGCATATTTCACCCTCTGCAAAGATGATCTCCGTAATTGCAAAATCATATTTCTCACCTACATCTCAGTGTTTCTATTCAATTATCCTCTGCAGGAACTAAGAAACAAGCTAGTGAATGCTCACTCTGTTATGTTTGCATTGTTACCTTTGTACTATTGCTAAAGAACATGTAATTGCATTCTTCTGCTCCAAATTATTAAAAAGGTGTGTGATCTATTGATATGACATTGTTTTGCAATAGAAAAACTATCATAGACAGTTTAAATTTTGGAATTGGAACCGTCCGTAATGTTTTCTACAGACGGTTCAATAAACCTTGGAGTTGAGAATAAATTATCTCTAAACTTTGACTATGAAGCTAGGCTTTAAAAAAGCATCTTTTGATGATGTTTTTGAACCGTCTATAATAGATTTATCTATAGCAGTGATTAGATATTAGTAGCAACGTGGCCTCATTGTAACAAAAAAATTACTAGTAGACCACGTCACCAATGTCTTTGCCGATCAAAGAGATATATATTAGTTTTGTAGCTTTTGTTACGTAACTCTATATATGTAAAAGACATAGTGTAAGGGAGCAATTAATCATCCTTCTTTACCAATCGATCTAGAATCAGGCGTTCAAGTCTTCAAGATGGGATCATTTCGCATCGACACGTCAGGCCAGGTACCCATGCGTATACATGGCGTGCTTTATCTTCATTACATCCGATACATGCATACACAAAAAATTATAAAGCCTAGGGCCTCTTTGGATAGTAGGATTTTCATAAGTATTTTTGATGATTACAGTCGTTAATTTTTTCTACAAGAAATCTTTAGATCATAGAATTAGAGTTCTCAAATTTCTATAAAATGTATTTCTATGCCCTGAGTTTCATTGTTATTTTTTTCTGAGAAGTCAAATATTGCCTTCTCTCTCAGTCTCTCTCCTCCAAAGTTCTTATGTTATATTTTTGTGAACCATCTAAAGACATCACTTTTAAAATTCATGTGTTTCGAGATCCTATAGAAATCATAATACATGATATCTTATTCCTATGTTTGCCCTATTTTCATGTATGTTTTTTAATTCCAGCGATCTAAAGAGACCCTAAACATCATATAAAATCATAGTTATACCAAACACACTACATATCACGCATGCATCTCAGTGCTTTATAATTATCTTGACCTATATGAATGGAATTTTTATTCATGGCAATTAAGCACAATAATCCACTACTGCTGCAGATATAGTCTTGCCATTTTCTTAACGGCTTCTTCCAATTTGTCACAGAATGCTGGACACTCCTTGCTTAGCGCTCCTTGACTTCTCTGTTTCAACACAAATTAATGGGATGAAACTGTAAGCTCTTTGGGAATAAAACCGCCATTCTAACACATCTAAGTTTAGATTTTAACAGACACACGCACACGACTATACACGTTTACTTGTTATTTTATGTTGTACGTGACGAATTTTTTTATATATATAATTCAAGGCCGTACATTAACAAGAACCTACTGGCCATTATTTAGTAAGTACATTGTTCAATTAACAACGTGTCGTTACCTCGCTGCAATCCTAACTTCTGAAAGTGAATAGCTAGCTAATTTAGTTTCTCCAGTGTGAGACTCTAATTTCCCCTTGGTTACAGAGCTTTAGAAGGAAGTTTTGTCAGATCATGCTCCTTTAGTTCTCTGTTCTGGGGACCGTATCGGTCTCACACTTTGTTTAAAATTTTAAACTGCTCGTTGGGGATGGAGATGGCATTGTTACGTACGGCTGTTCAGGAAGTTTGGTAATTAAGTCAGATGCAGGAAATTCAAATATTGACAGGGGAGAGTAGATTCCGGGATGGCTTATCAATATAAAAGGTCCTTATAAGCAGCTTAACAAAAGCAATTTTAGTAGAAATGGATCAGAAGATAAGCCACAGTGAGGTTAATGGCCTTATTGTGTCAGAATGGCAAAACTAATTAAGAAGGCATTCAGACGAGAAGAGGAAATTGGGTGATACCATATATCCAAAGAAAAGGATAGGAAAAAAAGAACAGGATTAGTATCAAGAGAGGGGCATTAATTTAGAAGGAGGTGCCAATTTGGTTGAAACATTTCACTCGCCTAAGAATCTATCTGGTACTCCAGATGCGAATTAATACAAGTAGCTTTACTCGGGAGTTTAGTTTGGAAGAAATCAGAGAGATTATTTTAGGCGTATACCCAACACAAGGCTCTTGGCCTGATGTTTCTGGTTCTGAATTATATAAAAAAAATACGCCTCAATCAAATGGGTGGCTGAAAGGAAAAATCGAACACTTACGAACTTGGTGAATGTCATGTTGGACACTACTTGTTTATCCAAGCCATGGTGAAGGAAGCTGTTTTAACCACCTGTTATACCCTTAATAGAGTTTCTTCGTCGAAAGGGGAAATCACTTTTCATGAAGGATGGAAAGAAATACGTGCATAGGGTTTTTTTAGTGAAAGTCAACGTGCAAGCTAGGACCGAAAACTGTTAATTGTGTCTTTCTAGGGTATACACACCATACCGTAGCATTTAGGTTTTATTAATTAAATCGGAGATTTCATATGTGCATGTAAACACTGTGGTTGAATCTTGTGATGCAACTTTCTTTGAAACATTTTTTCCTACGGAGAATAATGTAGCATCTACTAGTCAACCAAATATAAATTTTGAACCTGAACCTCTAATAGCTCCTGAATATTCTAACGAGGATAATGATAGTGAGGTAGCTACTAGACGGAGCAAGAGACAAATGATTAGAAAATCTTTTGGGATGACTTCACTGTGTATCTCATGGATGACACCCCCAAAACTATTTTGGAGCTTATGCATCTCCAGACGCAAATTATTGGATTGAGGCAATCCAAAGCTAAGATGGGAACGTGGGAACATGGCAAGTATGTCAACATCCAATAGTGTGCAAACCCGTTGGATGTAGGTGAATATTTAAGGAAAAGCTAAGATTCGATGTTACAATTAAAAAATATAAGGCTAGGCTTGTGGCTAAGCGATTTACCCAAAAGGAACAAGATGTTTTCTTTGACACCTACTGACCTGTTGCAAGGTTAGCTACAATTAAAGTGCTTCTTGCACTAGCTGTATCATCTTAACTCCTAGTCCATCAATATTCCTAAATAAAGAGCCGGATGAGCAGATTTATATGCAGCAGCTCGATGGATTTGTGGATTAAGGAAATCCTTGTGTGGCCTCAAGCAAGCACCAAATTAGTGTTATGAGAACTTTGATAGAACTCTCACTTGAGTAGGCTTTGTGGTGAACCAAGCCCACTAATGTGTGTACTACAAGTTTGCTGGGGGCAAGGGTGTAATCTTATGTCTATACGTTGATGAAATATTGATTTTTGGAACCAATATCAATGTGATAAATTATGTCAAATTATTTGTCTCAAAATTTTGATATGGAAGATCTGAGAGAGGCAGATCTTATCCTTAACATAAAATTGATCAAGGGTGAGAATGGGATTACTTTAAATCAATCTCATTATGTGGAGAAAATTATGAGTCTCTATGGTTATATAGACTCTAAATAATCTCCGACACCATATGACCCTAGTCTAAAGCTTCGAAAGAAAAGAGGACAAGGGGTTGATCAGCTAAGATACTCTCAGATAATTGGTTCCCTTGTGTACCTAGTCGGTGCCACAAGACCTAACATTTCATTTGTTGTAAGAAAATTGAGCTGGTTCAATTCAAACCCACGAAATGATCATTGGGTTGCACTAAATTGATTAATGAGATATTTGAGAGGAAACTGAAGGTATGGTGGACTACACTATACTGGGTAGTTCAAATGCGAATGAGATCAAGGCCACTCGTGGATACATATTCACTTTTGGCGGTGCTATAGTTCATGGAGGTCCCATAAACATATCATCTTAATGAGGTCAACTATGGAGGCTGAACTTGTAGCAATCGACACATCCACTATAGATGCAGAGTGGCTGTGTGAGCTCTTGATGGATATGCCTACTGTAGAGAAACCCATACCAGCTATTATTTTGAATTGCAATAACCAAACTGTGATTATTAAGGTTACGAATTCAAAAGATAACTTTAAATCATCAAGATATGTGAAACGAGCGTATCAATCCTTCAGGAATTTGAGAAACACGAGTGATTACCGTGGATTATATTAACACTTCTAAAAACCTAGCGGATCCCTTTACGAAGGGCTATCACGTTTAGTGATAGACGGTTCATCGAGGGTATGGTTTTGGAACCCATTTGATTTGCGCATTAGTGGGAACCTGACCTACGTGATCAGAGATGCCGTTAATTAGGAAAAGGGAAAACAAGTTGTTGGAGTAACTAGAGAGTACATTCATACTTACCATTTCCTGCTATGAGATGAGTACTCTAAGTACTGCATGGGAGGTTGACATATGTCTTAATGTGTTCTAAGGCCAAACTGCTGGCTCGATACCATCATGCAGGGTATTCTCAAAAGAACACACCTATATGAGCTCAACTGTGGGGTCGTAGCCTATGAGATTTACGTGATCTCTAATGAGCTCACTAAAAGATTAGGGAGCAAAGCCATAATGCTTCAACCGTAGGCTTGGATCTAGATGGCCTAGTATCAATGATGCCTTCAGGTGAAGATCACTTACACAAGACCGACAATTCAAGGCTCTGTCCATTGGCTAGTTGTGAGAGCGTGGATCTTGGATTGCTAGGTATATCTCAACCCGAGACGTGTCTTTACTGTAAAATTGGTATATACAAGCCAGTGGGAGAATAAATTGCAAACCTTGACTTCTTGGTGGGGATTGTTGGAATCTTTAGGATTTTGGGTCTTGATTCATAGGAAGAAGTCAAGGAAACGGCAAGATTTGGAGGTGGGACTTTGTTTCCACCTTATCAATTTACATGGGTGAATACCAACATATAAGAAAATGTCACATGGCCTCCTTAGATGAAGTGACATGCAGGAGAAGTGCTATGCATTTTGCGTTTAATTACGCATGACTTGTGACTTGCCACTGTGGCAAACTAGGTGCATATTCTTTTTTTGTTGTGTGTGTTATCCACTATGACTGTCAAGCGCATCAATCAAAGAATCAGACGCACGTCCACATGCTGTTAGTGGGTTGAGCACGTTGGACAAATCCTAGGGGCAAACTAAGTGCACATTCTTTTTGTCATGCGTGTTAACCACTTCTCAACTGTCTAGCGCATGAACCAAAGGATAAGACACGCCTTGATTTCAAAATCTTTTGAATGCATGCATCAGTGATAACGAGCTCTCGTCACAGACAGGGTTTGAACCATTTTGATTTTTATCTGTCTGGGATTTTCAGCAGCAAAAAAACAAATCGCCAGTGGCCAATGAGATGTCGCTACTGTCCTTGCTCCAGCTCACCACCCTGTTGCTATAGACGCTGGGTTGACGTGACCACCCCAATGACGTTCGGCCACATGCTAGTCTTGGCCAACAGTCGACGCGTGGATCTAAAGGCGTCTTCCTTCAGCACGGCCCACGACCTCCACTGGAGAGGAGGGATAGCGAAAAGAGAGGAGGGGCGACAGTGGACCACATTTCCTGGCAAAGAGGAGCAACATTAGCCCATGCTTCCAAGAGGTGTGGAGCAACGATGGCCCATGCTTCCCCTTCTTCCCATTCGTACACCATAACACCCCTCCAAGCGGTCCCCAAAAGCTCCCCTAGAACCAAATTGGAACCAAAACCCTAGCAGATGCCACTCAAAAAAATCAAGAGCGGTAGGATCTTACTGATTGTTGGTTGCCGAGGTCAAGGCATCGTCGTTGCTTGCTATGGCTAGTCGGCATCCGCGGCAGAGCACTCGAGGCTCTGCAGCCACGGCGGGAGGTCTCAAATGGTTAGCACCGCCGGATGGAGGAGAGGAGGGCCACGCCGGTTGAGCAAGAAGAGTAGTGGCGCTGGCAGATGGAAGAGATGAGTGCGGTGGATGTAGAAGGGAAAGGGGCGGTGCTTTCGGGGAGTAGGGTTACTCACTATATATACTTCTATTTGCTAGCTGGGCCTTCATGGCCAGTTAGAAATGATTTATAAAAAAAAATCTATGATTCCAGCCTATTTACTGACAGTTTTATAAAAAGAATCATATGTGCTGTGTTATCTGTCATCACAGATGGTTTTTTAAAATAACCATCTACAATGACCTACATATCAAGATGGTCATTTTAAAAATCTTATGTGATATCTATTTTGACAAAACTCGATGTGATGAGGCTTATCACATACGGTTTTGGTTATTCGTATGTGATGCACCGACTGTGTGACCGTCTGTAGTAGTGGATGTCACAAGCACACCACTCAAACAATTGATTTCCTCGTTGATCCACCACTAACATACCCACACTGATGCAACTTGAAAAGGATTAATTTTCCCCTCTTGGTACATGTCCATGCATCCAATAGTGGCACATATGCCATGCCTATCCCTGATCCGTACACACCAGTGATACTGTAAGGGTCCATTCTGATACCACCTATAACGTCTTGGGTTCCATATATATGCGCTTCTACCTAACTTAATGGATAGATCACATGGAAAGTAAATAACTCATTTGCATTTTCTTTGTGGAACATATGCAAAATAGTTAAGTCATGATTATTACTATTATATCATTTCCCTATGTTAGTGGTTCTCACTTTTTCAAAGTAAGATAGGACTAAACCCATCATATATAAGATGTGCAACCATGCCCCTACTACTAAACAGGACAGGATGTCACATGCGTCTGGCTTTTACCCTCTTGAAAATAACACGAAAAGCATACTTAGAAGCTAATCGTTTGAATAAACGACATCGACCGCGCTTTCTCTCTCACCTAATGGTCCCTACTAAAAAGAACTTCACCTTTACTCTTCACTTTCTCATCCAGACTCTTGCTTCTTCCTCATCCAAACAGCGGCACTATCTCTATTTTCATATTGGGTGTTCCTAACCTGCTTCTTTTTGTGTTCTAGCTTCAAATTTTCATGTTAGAAATTGATAATAAACGAGTAGTAAGTTGCTATTGTACGAATTGAGAGTTGGATTTTCTTACTTGGAGTCGTTTGATAGTTAAAAGTTTGATTCTTTGAGTTGAAACCTACGGTTCTTGGGGACAGAAGCACAAAATATCATGGTTGAAAGTTTGTATTTCACAAGTTGAAAGTTGAAATGATGTCTGTTTTAAGCTTGAATCCACATATTTGAAAGGCCCCTTATTGTAATCTTTGTCTAAATGGAATTGAAAGTTTTTCATGCAAGGAGTTGAAAGTGATTTTTTCGCTCCTAGTCTCCTATGGCGATGCTGCCCGGCACCGGCAGCCGTCGCCGGAGACAGAGGGGAAGGAGGTCCATAGAAGGATGGGAGGGATCGTTGGAATGAGGCGCACAACGTGGTGGGTGGGTAAGTCTGATAAATCCATCGCCTCCTTCTGTTCAAGCACTTCCGACAGTGCTCAATACTGTCGGAAATCATTTGTTCGTGAATTAAGGATCCCCACAAAAACATGGGTGACAATACGAACACAATATCAACAGAAAAGTCGGATTTACCTGAAGATGGAGGTTATAGAATGTCTTGTTCCCAAAGGTGGAGAAAGTCGATGAACTGATGAGGCGAAGGCCTTCGTTCTCCAGAACTTTTATACACTTGGACAGAGGAAGAGCTTTACCAGCAGCCATATTGCTCAACAAGCTGACATGAACCGTGATTTCCTTATCGTTGAGGCAAGTAGCAGAAACAGTAGGAGCTATGTTGTCGCTCATGCTCAGTACTCCTGGTCTGGAGTTGGCACTAGTCAGCTCTTGTTTCTTCTTCTCCAGAATCTCGACCTGTTTCTGCAGCTCCGGGATGTACTTGAGGACTTGACACACCGTCGTCGGGATGCTGAGCTTCTTCTGCAGCACGACCGAGAAGGCAGAAAAGGCACATCAGGATTTCTATCTCATGCTACGTCTTGTGACGCCGGTACACAGCTGCTTGCAGTTGCAGGAGAACGCATGCGTTGGCTAGCTTACTGTGTGATCGGCGTCGGGGAGGAGGGAGCGGAGCGAGAAGTAGAGCTCATTGAGCTGCTTCCGGCGGTCGCGCTCGTACGCGTTGTGGCTGAGCTTCTTGTGCGAGCCGGGGCCGCCCGAGCCCGTGCCGGAGCCTGACGAGGTCGCGTTCGCCGCCGTCGCGGTGAGCTCGCGGACGATGTCGTCGTCGAGGACGTCGAGATCGAGGTCAAGGGTCGTCCATGGCGGCGACGGCAGCTGTCCGTAGAAGATCTCTGCCTCCATCTGCGAGATGCTGCTCGCGAAGGGGTCGTCCAACAGCTGGTGGCCCATCGCGGCAGTTGGTTGTTGGTGTGTGGAGACTTCTTTTGGAAAGGCTAGAGATGGAACCTAGCTACCCAGCCATAATAATATTCTTTGTGAACTGCCAGAAGTAGTAGCCTACTAGTAGTGGAGAGGAGAACCTAGTCTAATTTTATGGAGATGATCAGCATTAACAATTTATGATAGGTTTGATCGATGGAGTTAGCCAGTTCCAGAGAGTGATGGCTTCTTATTTATACAGAGCGAGAGATGATTGGATGCCAGTCCCACATACGACTTCAAATAACTAAATGTTCATAAATAATTTTGGAGCGGGTCTACATGCGATAAAAGTTCACGCGAACGAAGTAAAGGGTTTTAGATTATGCTTGCCCCAAAAATGCCGGTGAAAAAACTACTGCATGTACCTGGCCTTGGTATGAACAGCAGCCCTTCGATCAGATATTATGTGGTAAGACATGAGCGTGCACCATATCAAAAATATACTAGATAAATTTTGAGACTACCAAAATAACAACGATAAACATTCACAGCAAATCGAGAAAATATTAGGCAAAGCCAATCATGGATTCCTTAAGCACGACATCGAAAGAATACAAAGGATTATCACTCTGTCATAACCCTTTGAAGCCTTTTAAGAACCTCGGATTCATATAAAAAAAATCTATTTCGAAAGGATCTAACCTCTAACACTCTCTTGCTTCTACTTGCTATGGGTTACTTGGTTACTTTTATTATATTTCTATCGCTACCTCTTATGGGTGTATATAGTGAAACAAGTATGACTACTTGTCCTAATAGGATTGCTCTAGGTATCCTTTTAGCACACTTCTTTAAGTCCTACAAGGATTAGGATATACTCCATATGTTCCCTCCGGATATATAGGGCGTATTTTGAATATCTAAAATTCAAGCTTTGATCAAAAATTAATTCAATAATATGTGAGATGTGTGACACGAAATTGACACTATGTGGATTCGTATTCGAAAGCCGTTTCTTATCCGTGATTTTGTAACTATTAACAAAGTATTGCAAAAAAAAATTTGGACAGTAAAGTTACTCCTTATATGTCCAGACAAAGAGAGTAATTCACACCTCAACGTTCATTCCTATTTCAGAAGAAAGCTCGAAAAATGTGAAATGTATTTACCATCTTCTCGTAAAGCCATAGTCCTTAGATATGATCGTTAAGCCCCTTCAGCCAACCTTTATGGCACGGTCAATACTATCACTCATCCACCATTTACACAAGAGTAAATACTGATCTGGACCACGTTTGTGTTACAAATGAAATGTTGAACCAGGTTTATAAAAATTCACCACACTGCATTGGGATTTTTCGAGCTAAATTTTTTATTTGGATATGGTTCAATTGGGACTGTTCGTTGCTGAATGTGGTGCGATATATGATGATGATTTTAAATCTAGTTTAACCTATTACTTTTTTACAAATACATATTTTATAGTGGAATTTACTCTTTACCGAAATAAAGGTCTACCATTCGTCCTCCACTCATCCCTCTACGTTTCGTGTCTTGTATATATGCTAAATGTATATATTTTTGTATCTAGCTAAACTCAGGGTTTGTGTGGCTAGTTTGTATCTCATGCAAAATTCTTTCACTTCACACTCTATCGCCTATGAATTATCTTACGTGCAACCTTTAGACAGACTCACTGGGATTGCTATATTAGACATTTTAATTCAAAAACTTGCTCATAATAGCTCATGAAATACACATTATACACATCTGTCGAAATATATCCCCTAGAAACGCCATAAAAGATTCCATTAGCGCATGCAGGGGAATCTACGATGGTACGGGTCATCTCTAATCACCGTGCTTACGTATAAAACTACAGGTGCACATTGTTCTGCGTGCACGCAGCGCCGGGGTGTCGACATGGTGACGGCACGCGCGACGGTAAACGTGCCGGAACGTGCACCCTGCGTGCCGGCGCGTGCCGCGGGGCCTCATCTGTCCTCCAACAATTACGCGCCTATGCTTAGCATCAAAAAGTACTTACGTCTCTTAAATTAATCGGGGCAATAGATATTCCAATAGTATATGGCGATGTACATAGTGCATTATACTATATAATATAATACAATAATAATAACGTGGTAGAGGACCACAGATTAAAATTCAGCGAGACATCACGTCAGGTGAGCTTGGCTGTTTGTTTGAGGTATATATATATCATCTTAACAATTATGGATTGACCACTACTACAGAATTCATTTGTCCAGACGGTTCGGAAACACCGGGCGGGACAGTTTTCCGAACCGTCTGGACGAAACAGTCTGGACAAATGAACTTTGTCCAGACGGTTATTGAACCGTCTGTACAAACACGTAGTACAGACGGCTCCACACATGAGCCGTCTGTACTACTATCTGGCACAGTGCCTCCGAGGCATTTGTACAGACGGCTCCCAACATCAAAACCGTCTGCACAAATGCATAGAACAGTACTTCAAAAGCATTTGTACAGACGGTTCCATTTTCAGAACCGTCTGCATAAATTCATTGTACAGACGGTTCTACCCCTGGAACCGTCTGCACAAATGCTGTGTTAGGAGAACGTTGCTGCGGCGGCAGCAGAAACTACCTGTTTCTGCTGCCGCGGTAGCAGTGCGGCAAGGCGCCATGCTGCCGCCTGGTGCCGCGGCAGCGGAAAATGCTGATTCCGCTGTCGCGGCAGCAGTGCTGCAGGGCTACGGTAGTGCCGCCTGCTGCCACGGCAGCTGAAACGGACGTTTCAGCTGCGGCGACAGCCGTGCGGCAAGGCGGCCTGCTGCCGCGGCAGCGGAAATGGCTGATTCCGCTGTCGCGGCAGCAGTGCTGCAGGGCTACGGTAGTGCCGCCTGCTGCCACGGCAGTTGAAACGGACGTTTCGGCTGCCGCGGCAGCCGTGCGGCAAGGCGGCCTGCTGCCGCGGCAGCGGAAATGGCTGATTCCGCTGCCGCGGCAGCAGTGCTGCAGGGCTACGGTAGTGCCGCCTGCTGCCACGGCAGCTGAAACGGACGTTTCGGCTGCCGCGGCAGCCGTGCGGCAAGGCGACGTTGCGGCCGCCTGCTGCCTCGGCAGCGGAAATGACTTATTCCGCTGCCACGGCAGCAGTGCGGCAGGGCGACAGTGCTACCGCCTGCTGCCACGGCAGCGAAAACAGAGGTTTCTGCTACCGCGGCAGCAGTGCGGCAGGGTGACGTTGCTGCCGCCTGCTGCCGCGGCAGCGGAAACTACCGTTTCCGCTGTCGCAGCAGCCGTGCGGCAGTGTAACGATGCCGTGCGGCAGTGAAAACGCTAGAAACAAAGTGATCAATCACGGGCATAGCATACACAGACACACAATGTAATCACTGATCTTAGACATAACATTCAGAAGTAAACTTAAAAGATCATTCTCGACAACCACAAAGTCATTTACATGCATTGTTAGTTAAAAAAACTCTCAAGTCATTGAGGAGCAATTTGAGGACAATGGAACTCTCCGGTCTCCTTCAACACCTCTCTAAATATGAAAGCTATTAACCGTTTTTGAACAATCGAGACGCCCTCAGTGTCGAGCTCATCTGTAGGGAACTTCAAAGTCTGCACAAGGAAATTAAATAGCTAGGTTAGGCACGACGTCCGAACGATGAAAAATGGAACTACATATAGTGTAATGACACTAACCTCCAGATCTACCGGACTAGAGCCAACGATCTGCATCATATATGTCGCCACATAGTATCCACAGAGATTGCTGCCCGGCGGCTGCTTGTGGCACTGTAGAAATCATGGTTACTTGCAGGGTAATTTAGTTTTACCGAATACATATTAGAACGTGCGAGGTGATTATTCTTGGGCGAGGGAGGAATTATTACCGGGAAATGAAATCGGTGGGTAGGTTCGGTTTTTGTTGTTTTCACAAGCCCGCCCTTGGCAACATATTTCTTGAACGCCCCGTTGAGCACCGTCGTCAAATCTGCGTACTTCTCTGGTGGGTAGTCCCTAGAGTCGAAGTACGTGGCATGTAGACGTTCTGGCTCGAGGCCGACGAGCATCCAATGGAAGCCATAGTTGTACGGTAGAAGAATGGCGTGCTTAGTACACTGAACGAGCATGGCGTCCGAAATGTAATCCTCCACCTCGTTCGGCTGGAATTGGACCATTGTGCATATGACCACTCCCGGATCGAGGAATCCGATATTAGGGTTATCTATCCTAGCCTCTTGAATCATATGTCTGCACATAAAAGTAATGTCATTGAAAGAGCGTATCAATAAGTTAGGCAATTCATTTAGCTTAAACAGTGATTGAGAACACTTACAGTGTCCAGCATCTTAATAGGCTGGCATCGAGGGCGTCATGACGGTAGAGGTCTGATAAATCCGAGAACTCAATGGTAAAGGTTCCACTTGCATGAAGGAAATGTTGCCGCTTGTACGCGGCGCAGATATTCTGAGGAAGCTCTGTCTCCTCGTTGGACCTCTTCATGTAATAATCGTGCAAAATCGTGGCTGCCCAGCCAAGTCGCTCTAACGCCGCCCGTGTCACTAGCAGCTACCGTTCCGTGTATTTTCTTATCTCGGGTTCTTCGTCTACCTCTTTGCCCTTAGCCAACTTTGTGCTATTTCTGGTGGCCCTACGCTGAGCTTGAGGAGCTGTTTTGGCAGCCTGTTGGCTAGATCTGCTAGATTGCTGAGATCGTGCTGAAGCGGATTTCACCTTCGGTGGAGGAGGACGGATTGAGAAATCTTTACCGTAATGCACCGGAGACAGCGGCCGTGGAGGAGGTGGAGGGGCAACTAGGGAAATGTACTTCTTCGGCCACTGGATGAACGTGTGGATGGCCTGCCCCAGTGTCGTGACGTCGTCCTCCGGCGGTACAGGAAGTCTGAAGGATCTGCAATTCGCATGCACCATGTCCACTGCCACCTTAGCTTTATCCGCCGCTAGCGGAACTCCGTGCACCGTCATCGTGCTTTCTGAAGGTGGAAATACTAACCCCTGGCCAGCCTCAAGCATGTCACCGGGGCCAAAACTGCTGGGCACGAGGAGTTTGCACTTGGTTGCCACCGCTATCTCGTCGAGAGGGAATCTTTCATTGACGTGTTCAGGCAGAATGGGTCGAAATTAGGTAAGTCGTCGGCGCGGTCGTCATCTCGAACGTGCTGCGGTGGGGATTGTTCTTCCACGTCTTCGGCATTCTCGTTTTCCACGGATGCGCAGCTACTCCGGCGCCGACCATGTGGGGATGAGGCTGCGGGGCTGCGTTCGGCCCCGGCGGCTGCATCCTCCTGCCTTATCTGCCGTACCCGTTCTTCGACCCTTGCATCGATCCTCTCTTGTAGGCCTGCAAATATTTCATCCATCAGCTCTTGCTTCATCCGTTCACGCTCGGCTGCCTCGCGCTCTGCTTTTGTTCTCCTCCGACTCCTGTACTGTCCCGCATCGTCCGGGAATCCCAGCTTCCATGGAACCGTCACCCCTAGGCCACGCGTTCGACCCGGGTGCTCTTTGTTTCCCAGAGCCGAGGTTAGTATGTCCTTCTCCCTGGCTGTTTGGAAAGTTCCTTGGGCGGATTGTTCTGATAGTCGCATGATGTTTTCAGCCACTTGGACGGTTTTCGGGCTTGTTGAAGGCGACGGTGCCATCAGCCGAGATGTTGGCCCTCGCGCGAAACCAGTTCCGGGCCCGCCTCTCTGGGATCTGGGAGAACGGGGTGTCGCGACTCTCCTGAGACGCCCGCTCGTCCTCTGTTCTCCATTCCAGCTCTTTGCGCGCGTACCCCCCGCTTCCAAGCCTGTGGGGGTGAACGTTGCATGCCTGACGGGCCCTGTTTGCCTGGCTCTTCTGCACGAATTCCTCCGACGTGCACCTCTCCACGAATTCCGCCCATTGATCCTCCAGGTACCCGTAAGTGTTCGGGTCCTGCCTGTAGGGCATAAGATCGTTCTTGACGTACGTGTTGTACAGCTCGCTCTTGAAGGTCTTCCACGCTTTGCCCATCTTCGCTTTTGCCTGTCTTTCCACGGCCTGCTCGGTACCTTCCGGGAAGTCGAACTGTCCTTGGATGGTGTTCCACAGGAACTCTTTCTCGTGATCCGGCACTGACGGCCAGCTGGCGTACGTTATCGGGATCTTTTCCCTCGCCAGTGACGCGCACGCTCTACGGAATGCCGCCTGAGCCTGCTGAGGCAATACGGGCACACCCTCAGAACTGACTTGAGTTATCGTGAAGTGACCCGTAGGCATTTTATTTTTGCCTCGGCCACCTCGCTTTCGCTTCTGCCCACCCGATTCTTCGGTTTGCTCACGAGACGAGGCTTCTGCAGGTTCGGAGGGCATCGGTAGAGGCGGTTGAGCCTGTTGAGGAGACACGTGCGGCTCGTCTTGTCGGGGAGAAGAGGCCACCGGCTGTTCACGTTCATCTCCTCCGGACGCCATCTTCAAAAGACGAAAAATTCAGATATGCCGTACACAGACTAGATTGCAGACATTTTCATATAAAGACACATACTTTATGAATTAAACAACCTCGTAAATAGTGCTAATGTTCGTAATCTCATCATAAATATCTTCCTGAACTCTTTTATACATGAGGGCTACATGAGTTATATATGTCTTTGCCTCCGACTTTGCTTTACTCTCCGATGACTTAGACTGACGCTTACGACGGAGCCACGACGAACTGTTTACTATATCTGCCATAGTCTGGCGCTTTGCATCTTCCCTCCATATCTTCTCCATTCTCTGGATCGTGCATTGTATTTATACTCTTTAAATCTAAATGTACTCTCTATTTACTTCTTTCTCGTTTATTACTCTCACCACTTTTCGTTTTTTCTTTTACATCTCGTATCTCGTTCATTTGAGCTTTCTCTCAAGTTCTTCTCACTCTTATATCTCGCACAAATACTCTTCACAACTACTCGTATGAATTCATTCTCTATTCAATTCATTCGTTTATCTAGATAAAGTTATTCTGTTATCACTCTTCTCCATTCTCTCGATCGTGAAAACAAAGACGATTTGGTGTCTCCGGTGCATGTACTTAAATAAGAATAATGAAGGGGGCAAGGTGAAGACGGAGACGGTGAAGACGGAGATATACATGTACAACTTTCCTCAACATACAGTCAGATTTGCAATGTCATTATCGAGAGTAAGTATTGATAATACAAAAGACCAAAGTGAAGATAACGAGAACACACGTAGCCAACATATAGTAATTTTATCACTCATGGCCTTCTTTAATTCTTCCCAAGTTTTGATTGTCCATCTATCTGGACCACACTTCGATCAGTAGCTAGCATAGTCTATGAACTCCTTGGTGGCTCTTGACACTTGGTTACGAACCATTAGGACCTTCTAAATTTCAATCTCCATATGTTGTACCCAATCAAGGTATTCCTCCAAATCAGTGCTCCCATAGAATGATCAATAGTCATACTTACAATCTGCCATGATTAATGGCACAAAAAGATGTATATTGGCACAAAGTATGTGGAATCACTCAATCTCACCATTCTAAAACAAGTGTGATCTTACCATTCCGATGAGAATTCAAAAATGCAACATACACTTGTGATAGCAGAGAAGTACAAGGTGATGATTGAGCGAATTCAAAAGTGTGAGTCAAAGCACAACAATGGGTTATAAGTGCACGTAGCAGCATAATTTGTCAACTTTAAATATAGCTCCAAAACAAGGAGGTATTAGCTGAACACTTTTCAATAATACTTTGTTTCTTTCTCTTGTTTTTCTATTTTTTTGTTCCAAGCGAACAAGATGTAAACATGAGCTCTAACAATTTTTTCCTTAAGTGCACAAACTAACGATGAATAGTCCTATAGCACAGCTAGTCTGAACTCGGATATACATGTTCATGGCTTATTAATAATTAGCATGGTTGGTTCACTAGTTGACTTAACAGGTTAACAAGGAGAAACCATGTTATCAGATCACACATTTATAAAAGAAAGGTCTAATCCACTGGACATATATCTACTGTGTTCCATAACCAACAAAATAATAACAAATCAGCATATATTTAACAAAACAAACACCTACTGAGACGCTTTCAAGGAATGCTGGAAAATTATGCAAGAATATTTAATATTCCATTTCTTTGTGGCAGTGGGAGATCACACAGAAGTTGTAGATTCTAATAGAAGTTGATTAATCAGTATACCATATAAACTGCAAATGGTACAACAAGATTGTCTTAGTTACAGTCCTTACCAACACCAAAATCCCAACTATCCGCCTGATTAAACAAGGACCAGGAATCATATAGTGTGTTCTCAAGAAAGGTGAACACGAGCAACAGAGGTGAGATTGCGTTGAACAGTCCACAAAACATTATAATCCATGGATGCACAAATGGCCACATAAGCAATGCTCACCCTGGAGTAGAGGATCGAGGGCTGCGGTGGTCAGGGGAGCTCGAGGAGGTGATCGGAGGAGGCCGGCGGTCGGGGGAGCTCGGGGGCGGCGGGGTGCTCGGGGGGCGGGGAGCTCGGGGGCGGCGGGGAGCTCGGGGACGGGGAGCTCGGGGGCGGCGGCGGCGTCTGCCTGAGGGCTTCGGGGGCGGAGAGCTCGTCGGCGGCGGGGAGCTCGGGGGCGGCGGGGAGCTCGGGGGCGGCGGGAAGCTCGGAGGCGGCGGAGCTCGGGGGTGGCGGCGGCGTCTGCCTGAGGGCTTCGGGGGCGGAGAGCTCGTCGGCGGCGGGGAGCTCGGGGGCGGCGGGGAGCTCGGGGGCGGCGGGAAGGTCGGAGGCGGCGGGGAGCTCGGGGAAGAATAGGGCTAGGGACTTAGCGAAAATTTTGAAACTGGAGGGCGGCTGTCGAAAGAGGGGATTTATTATAGAAGGTAGTCCAGACGGTTCGCAATACAGAACAGTCCGGACTAACAGTGCAGACGGTTCTCCATATGGACCCGTCCGCACTAACGTTAGTGCAGACGGTTCTCAATATGGAGCCGTCCGCACTTATGTTACAGGCGGGACCCTGCTACATTAGTGCAGACGGTTCGCAATATGAAGCCGTCCGCACTAACGTTAGTGCGGACGGCTCCACATGGAGGACCGTCTGCACTAATGTAGCAGGCGGGACCCTGCTACATTAGTGCAGACGGTTCTCAATGTGGAGCCGTCCGCACTAACGTTAGTGCAGACAGGTCTCAATATGGAGCCGTCTGCACTAATTAGTGCGGACGCTTTCTAATATAGAACCGTCTGGACTATTAGTGGACCGTGCAGAGCCGACGCGGGGTGGGACTTTTAGTCCCACCTCGCTAGTTTACGGAGGCATCGACCGGTTTATATACCGTTCTTTGAGCGGGGCTGTCGAGCTTCTCTCAACTGAGCATATTTGTCAGATCCTCCGCCAGGCCACTGGGCCGCTGGTCAGTACGGGCCTGTGCCCGAGTCGCCTGTGATGGGCTTGATTTGGGCTTCGGCCCATGTCGCCTGTCATGGGCTTGATTCGGGTGCAGGCTTTGGAAACCAAAACCCCAGTGGTAGGCTTGTTTTTTTCCTTTTTTTACAGATTTTTATTTCATGTTGCATTTAATGGCATTTTTCTTTGCTAAACCTTCTCAAATTTTTACCATAGCCTCTAGGTGTCATATGATGAAGCAATGGAAAGTTTCATGTTTTTCTGACTTCGTTTACATTTTTTGGAATTAAAAACCAATAACCTCCATGTTCGGGGTCGAGTCTCGGCACCTTGATGTTTGGAATTCCTTTCCTTTTCTTGGGTAAGGCCTAAACATAGACTAAAGACTACCATTAGGATTTTTCAACCCAATTTTACCAACTTTTTCATGCACTTGCAGTTCAAATTTGAATTATATTCGCTAAATGCCTAGAAATGCACTAAATGACTTAAATATAGCAAACGAACCCCGAAAAATGCCAAATTTTGACATGGAACATGTAATGGTATATCTTGAGGGTAGAAAAAATTTCAAGGTTAACCGATGAAGCAACCGTCACTTTGCCTTCAAATCTGACCCGTTCCCTCTCAAAACCTAGATTCTTCCTCGGAGATCTTGTGGTTTCTAAGTAGTATACGTCACAACTTTTGCAAAACCTTCTCAAATTTTTACCACAGCATATTGATGCCATATGAGGGCACCATGCCAAGTTTCATGTTTTTCTGACTTCGTTTGCATTTTTCTGAATTAAAAAACCAATAACCTCCATGTTCGGGGTCGAGTCTCGGCACCTTGATGTTTGGAATTCCTTTCCTTTTCTTGGATAAGGCCTAAACATAGACTAAAGACCACAAATAGGATTTTTCATCATAATTTTGCCAAATTTTTCATGCACTTGCAGTTCAAATTGGAATTATATTCGCTAAATGCGTAGAAATGCACTAAATGACTTAAATATAGCAAACGAACCCCGAAAAATGCCAAATTTTGACATGGAACATGTAATGGTATATCTTGAGGGTAAAAAAAATTTCAAGGTTATTTATTACTAGAAATAGGGTTATCTATTACTAGAAATGACTTAAACTTCTGAAAATCATAGAAAATGGGCAAGCAAATGAGTATAAAAATTCACCAAACTTCAGGGATGGACATAAATAGGGGAACATTAACTTCATGCCAAATTTCAGAATTCTTGGAGAAGGATAGGACCTAGCTCTAGTTCAAATCATCGAATTAGGTCAAACCCTAGCTTTGAACTAGAACCCTACTCAAATGAACTCCAAATCACTCAAACTTCTACAGAAGGTTCCAAATAATGTTATAAGGCCCCTGTAAAAAGTTCATAATTTTTGGACAAATATTTATACATAAAATGACAGCAGGAATGAATCTGTATAAAAGAAAAAGAAAAATCTATAAAGGAAAAGAGGCCGAAGCCTGTTGGGCCGCCTCGGGCGGCCCGTTTACCCCCGCGCGCGCCTTCCACCTTCCCGCGTTCCGCCTCTCCCACTGGAAAGCGCCCCCCACGCATTAGTGCAGACGGCTCCATATTGAGACCTGTCTGCACTAACATTAGTGCGGACGGCTACATATTGAGAACCGTCTGTACTAATAGTGTAGGCGGGACACTTATTAGTGCAGACGGTTCTCCATATGGACCCGTCCGCACTAACGTTAGTGCAGACAGGTCTCAATGTGGAGCCGTCTGCACTAATTAGTGCGGACGCTTTCCTTTATAGAACCGTCTGGACTACTAATGCACCGTGCAGAGCCGACGCGGGGTGGGACTTTTAGTCCCACCTCGCTAGTTTACGGAGGCTTCGACCGGTTTATATACCGTTCTTTGAGCGGGGCTGTCGAGCTTCTCTCAACCGAGCATATTCGTCCGATCGTCCGCCCTGGCTACTGGGGCTGCTGGTCAGTACGGGCCTGTGCCCGATCGCCTGTGATGGGCTTGATTTGGGCTCCGGCCCATGTCGCCTGTGATGGGCTTGATTGGGTGCAGGCTTCGGAAACCAAAACCCTAGTGTAGCCGGGCATTTTTTCATCTTTTTACCTTTTTTAAATTTCATGTTGCATTTAAAGGCAGTAATAATGTGTAGTAAACTAAGGTTTTATATTACTCTCTTCATTGGGAACTCATAAAATTGAATGCAAAAATGCCTTAAACTTGTAAAATTCATAAAAACTTCATATGAACTCCAAACGAGTTGAACTTTTTTTATAAATTAGTTAAGTTACTAGTTAGATTGATTAGTTAAGTTAGCTAGGGATAGTTGGTTTAGTAATTGGTTAGATGAGTAGTTAGTTGTTAGTTAGGGCTGTTAATCAGTGGTTAGGTTGGTTAGTAAATAGCCAGGGTTAGTTATTTAGTTGTTAGTCAGATTGGTTAGTTGTTAGCTAAGTTAGTTAGTTGGTTAGCTGGTAGCTAATTAGGTTAATTAGTTCGGTTTAGGGCATGTTTAGTTGCTTAGTGATTGCTATTTGTAATCCATGCAGTAAGTTAATAGTTAACCAGTGTGTTAATTGAGCTCTTTAGCTGTGTCTATGGCAAGTGGGTCCCGCACATAAGAAATTGGAAAAAGAATTAAAGAAAAGAAAAGAGAGTGTTATGACATGTGGGTCCCCTTGTCATAGTCTTGGTCAATCTTGACCCGAATTGACCAAGGGTCCCACCTGTCATTCTCTGAGGCTAGGTATGGGGTAGGTGATAAAAGTATTTACTGTTTAGTTCTGTTATTCTTTACTGAGAAAAATACAAAAAGGATTTAAATTGGTTTAAATCTTGTAAAATTCGTAGAAAATTCATCTTAATTCAGGAAAATGCAAATAATATATCAAAATGTTCAGAAAAATGAGATCTATTCAATCATATCATATTCATCCATGTTAGGAAAAAGGAAAATTGCTAAAAACTCCAATTAGGGTTTCCCCGATTAGCCGGAAGCTTCGGATCGCGATAAGTCAAGCGTCCGGACTCCGATTAACCTGATTCTAGTTGCGTTAGTTTGCAGTTCGAATCCTCTAGCTCATGGCATACATTGAATCTCATGCTGAAGTTCATCTTTTTACCATCTGCTAAATTTCATGTTGCATTTAAAGGCAGTAATAATGTGTAGTAAACTAAGGTTTTATATTACTCTCTTCATTGGGAACTCATAAAATTGAATGCAAAAAATGCCTTAAACTTGTAAAATTCATAAAAACTTCATATGAACTCCAAACGAGTTGAACTTTTTTTATAAATTCATATTTTCATATGTACAATTTCATGGTACAACTATTTTCATATTTTTATTACATTAATAGTTCATACAAAAAACCCTGGTGACGATACATAACAATCGGGTTCGATCATAGAAAATAACCTAATCTCCTTTAACAACCAGCCCTTCTTGATGATCGACGCGCAGATAGCAGGTGGCCCCGAACGGTAGTTGTTCTTCGTTGAGCGCGGTGCCGTCTCCAGGAGGGTACTCATCAAATTGATTGTACTCTTCCTCGTCCACGACATTCTCAACTCCGACAATCCTTCTTTTCCCCTGAAGGACTACGTGAAGTTTCTGATTTGCCGGGTCTTGGACATAAAAGACCTGAGTAGCTTGTTTAGCGAGTACGAATGGTTCCTCTTTGTATGCGGCACGTTCGAGGTCCACTGTAGTCATGCCGTACTTGTCGACCTTAACACTTGAGAGTGCGACCCAACGGCACCGGAAGAGGGGGATCCTGAAACGTACATAGTCGAGTTCCCAGATCTCCTCAATGTACCCGTAGTACGCACACACACCACGTTTGTCCTGGAAGGCATCTATGCGGACACCGCTGTTTTGTACCGTGCTCTTCGTATCCTGTGCTCTGGTATAAAAGTTGTACCCATTTATGTCGTAGGCTTCAAATTTCAGGATCGTGTGACTTGGCCATCTGGCCAACCAGCCAATATTCTCCTCTGTTGTACTATTAGCACTTCGAACCCGCAACCAGTTGTTGAAGCTGCGGTTGTGCTGTCTGGTAAGCCAAGCCTCCGTACGGCCTGGATTCTCTCTGCGCAGCTCGTCCTTATGCATGTTGATATACGGGGCAACTTCAGTCATGTGTTGCAAGACTGCGAAATGGGCTTGAGATAACGACGCGTAGTCAGGGATGAGTGTTTTCCTTCCTATGGTCCCTTTGCCATCCAGTCTCCCCTCGTGGCGAGACGTAGGCACACCTATCTGTTTGAGCTGGTCCATGTAATCGACACAGAACTCGACCACCTCTTCGGTTGTGTAACCTTCGATGATGCTGCCCTCTGGACGAGATCTATTTCGTACGTACTGCTTGAGAATTCCCATGTACCGCTCAAACGGGTACATCTGGCGTAGAAATACCGGTCCACAGATCTTTATCTCTCTCACGAGGTGGACGGTAACATGGACCATGATATCAAAAAACGACGGAGGAAAGTACATCTCAAGATGACATAATGTCTTCACCAGAGCGGCCTGCAACACATCTAGTGCTTCGGGATCGATGACCTTCTGAGAGATTGTGTTGAAGAAGTAGCACAGCCTAGTGATTGTGTCTCGGAGATAGCTCGGCTGGATATTTCGGATTGCAACAGGAAGCATCTGTGTCATCAACACATGGCAATCGTGGGACTTCATGCCGAACAATTTTAGATCTTCCATCGAAACAAGTTTCGAGATGTTGGCGGAGTAACCGGACGGAACTTTCACACCTTGCAAGCACCGGCATAGTTCGGTCCTCTCGGCCTTTTTCAGGTTATAGCAGGCCGGAGGAAGCCTTGTTTCTGCCTTGTTGGGAGGGCTCAGGTGCCAACTCGGGCCTGATCTTCATGTCTACTAAGTCGAGGCGTGCGTTGAGGCCGTCCTTCGTCTTCCCTGGAATATTGAGTAAGAGACCAATCAGGCTGTCACACACGTTCTTCTCTACGTGCATAACGTCGATGCAGTGGCGAACTTCAAGGTGCTGCCAGTAGGATAACTCCCAAAATATTGATTTCTTCTTCCACATGCCGCTGGCCTTCGCTTTTTTACCACTCTTTCCAAGGACAACGTCGATATCCTTAACCATATCGTACACCTCTTGCCCGCTGTAATGCCTTGGACATAAAGCTCTCTCCCTCGTCCCGTCAAATTGGTCCTTCATGTTGCGGTACGGGTGATTCCTCTTAAGGAACCTACGGTGGCGCATGAACACCGTCTTACGGGAGTGGGCCAGCCACCTACTCGCCGTACCATCCAAGCACTGAGGGCAAGCCTTGTCTGGCTCTTTACTCTGGCCCGAAAGGTTGCGTAGGGCAGGCAAATCATTGACCGTGCAGAACAACATGGCGTGTAGGGTGAAGTTCTCTTGTTTGTACGCATCCCATACCTGCACCCCTTCGTTCCACAGTGTTTTCAGATCTTCCACCAAAGGTCTTAGGTAGACGTCAATTCGTTCCCAGGTTGCTTCGGCCTTGGATAAGCAGTGACATCATGATGTACTTCGCTTCATACACAGTCCAAGGTGGTAGGTTGTAACATACTAAGAGCAACTGGCCAAGTGCTGTGCCGGCTGCTCATGTTGCCGAAAGGATTCATTCCGTCCGTGCTCAACGCGAACCTTATATTCCTCGGCTCTGCACCGAAGTTTTCGAAGATCATGTCGATGTTTCTCCACTGCGCGGAATCGGCAGGGTGTCTTAGCTTTCCATCTTTCTTACGGTCCTCCGAGTGCCAGCACAACAATTTGGCCTCTTTTGGGTTCGCGAACAAACGCCTTTAGACGCGTGATATGCGGCAGGTCACCACACCACCTTTAGCGGGAATTCCTTTCTTCAGGCTCGATGGAAGCTCGCTGTCGTCTGGTTGCAGCTCTTACGGTGGTAACGAGATGCTTTGCACACCTGACATGAACGCATTTCGATAATTCATTACGGTACAGGATACAGTCGTTCCGACATGCATGTATCCGTTCTACCTCATCCCAGGGACAAACCACCTGCTTTGCTCTGTACGTGTTTTTGGCAGCTCGTTACCATCCGGAAGCATCCGGAGAGGAGACCTAGGAGCGCTGTGCACACTCTTGTCTGACCAACCATGGCTGGCTTCAGTTGGAGCAGCTCGAGCGCACGGATGACAGCTTTGTGTATTTCGGCTTGCACCCGAAACAAAGGTTTCTCTGAGTCCTCAATCAAGTACCTGAACTTGTGTAAGTCTCTCTCAGTATAAAGTTCACACGTCGCATCGCGCAGCATCTGATCCAACCTATCATCGTCCTCATATGCGCCACCACAGTCATCGTCTGCACCTACTTCCTCGTGCGGCCCACAATCATCGTCTGCAACTACTTCGTCCCCATGTTCTCCAATTCCTTGCGTTGACTTCGGTTCATTCGAGACGATGCCAACGTCTTCCTGTGACATGTTCTGCTCTTCACCATGTTTGGTCCAACACGCGTAGTCCGGTTTGAAGCCCTACATAATCCGAAAGTGCTGCTTGGATCTGTAGCGTCTGAGTTTGTGTGCGCAGAAATGATCTCTCATTTCTACAGTCGCAACAAGGACAACTTATATAGATTCAACACCCTTTTCTTCAACTATCATCCTCGCAACTCGCAGAAATTCGTCACACGTCAAGGTACGCTTGGTTCGGTACGAGAACACGTACATCCACACCCGATCCTCAAGCTACACTGCGCTGCACACAAGGAAATAGTGTTAGATTGACCTCTAATAAACGAAAGCGACTAGCTTCTCCTCGCGAAAACGGAGTCTTGATCTAGAAATCGTAGCTGCAGTTTAAGGGTTTGATGGGCGAGTGGTACAAACATAAAGATCAACATGCGGACATCATCGCGCTGATGCGTGACTGCGAGCATGCATGTCATCCGAATAGATGACGTAAAATAGGACTACTGCAAATAGAATCAATTTCATCGGAGTCCGCGACGCTCAAAATAGCGCGATCCGTAATTTCTCGCGGCGGTTCCGAAACCCTAATTTGAGTTTTTAGTCACATTTAATTTTTCTACAATGCCAACATCGAATCAAAATGACATAATTGCGTAGATCTTTATTTTTCTGAATCATTTTGGATATATTATATTTGCATTTTCTGACTAATAATGATTTTCTATGATTTTAATAAGATTTATATTTAAATACTCTTTTTGATCTTTTCCTCCGTAAACTAATATATAAATAAATAATAAATCAATATATATATTCTGACGAGGTGGGTCCCACTGGTTTTTGTTTATATATAATTTTTTTCATTAAGAGTCGCCTGAGGTCCGGCGGTCGGGCCGGGACAGTCCGCCCGAGCCTCGACGGCGGCACCGCGGTGGCGGGGGACAGCGGCGGTGGACGTGGGAGGGCGGCGGCTTACCGGAGGACGGTCGGAGCGAGCAGGCGGCCGGCGGTGAGGTGGAGGCCACGGCCGCTGCGGCGAAAGTTCGGGCGGCCCTAGCGCGGCGGCGGCGTCGCGGCAGAGCGTCGTCAGGGAGCGCGCAGCTTGGGAGGTCGCCGGCGGGCGGCACGAGCTCCGGTGGCGGCGGCGCTGCGGCGGCTCTCGAGATGCGGAGTGAGTAGCTAGCGGGTGAGTGACGGAGTGGAGTGAGGAGTGACCGACTTCACATTAGTACGGACGGCTCCAGGTTGGGAACTGTCTGTAAATAGTATCAGACGGCTCCAACTGGACCGGCTGTACTGGACTGGTTAGTGCAGGCGGCTCCCAACTGTACCGTCTGTACAAATAGTGCAGACGGTACCAGTTGGGAGCCGTCTGTACTGTATTTATGAGTCGCAGACGGCGCCCAACTGGGACCGTCTGTACAAATAGTGCAGACGGTCCCAGTTGGGAGCCGTCTGGACCTGTTGTGCATAGTGCAGACGGCGTGCAGTTTGGAACCGTCTGCATTATTTGTACAGACGGTGCCCAACGGCGAGCCGTCTGCACTGTGCCGTCCCGCTTGTTCGGCATCCGTGGTCGTGATTTGTGC